>JAWNGG020000001.1:2144160-2754714 GCA_036937485.2 Tetragonisca angustula
ACACCTATCTAAAATATAAAATATTCTAATATTCAATAAAAAATATTCTAATAATCAGAATTTTTTTATATGAACTTAAATTTGGAAGCCAAGAAAGTTATCGTTCCATTTAGAGAAAGGAGCACCATCTGTAAGTTGAATTTCGAAAAACTATTTTAATAAAAACTCTAAGACCTCTAGTTTAGAAATTTTGATATTTCAAAACTTAACTGACTGAACTAACAATGCTAGTTAATCACTATAAATATGCATTGAATCACATGGAAAATTGATGATATGTATAACATTCTACAGAGGATATCATCTGATACAAAGTTTACTTAGGAAAACGACATTTCACGTGCGCCAAACTGATCATTCAACGAATTTTAGAAATCTCCAGAGGTTTTACTATAAATCACAGAATTTCCGACGATGTCAAAACCGCAACACATGCATGAGAGTCTTATTAAAATTATTATCACATAAAAGTTCAAAAATATTGTTTACACAATTCAATAAAATAAAACGCATCATAAAACACACTTAAATATCATAATTATATATCAATCTATCAATCAACTATCCTTCTTAATAATAAAATCTTAACAAATCTTCGTAGATTGATATATATTTAATGAATCTGCATGAACAGATTCGAAAGATCAATTGCAGCTGATTTCTACTTTCAATGCACTTTCTATCGCATTGTGATTCTGCATTCTTCTTTAGGAATTTTGTTTTCTCCGTTGATTTTCACAAATCACATACAAATAAATTTCACGAATAAATATTGAAACAATGAAATAAAGAAAATGGTGTAATAAATAACGTAAACGTAATAACTGGTGAAATTCTATATATATATATATATATATATATATATGTACATTAAAATTTTATCTTGCGCATCCGGTATTAAATAACGTTTTTAATTAAAAATGATTAATTCCAGGAGTTAACGAAACGCGCGTCCGGCAGTTAAAAATGATTATAATAAATGCAGGTATGTGTTGAGAATAACTGCCGGAAACGAAAAAAAGGAGGAAACGGCTAAACACAACGAATACTCAGTGCGTAGACATCAACAAGCACGATAATTAAAAACAATACGAAGCTAACAAATCCCGAATGAATTTTACCAATTATTACAACACTCGACAAACGTTATTTTTATATTTTTACGAACGTGGCCAAAGAAGCAGAAAATTAATGGAAAATTCGCTTCATCTGTCTTTACTTTATAGTAAATATTCCACGCTCGATGTTTAATGTGTTTTTACGCATAACATAAATCGAGCTGAATTTTTGCATAAATGCAAAAAGAAACAAAGAAACATCGATCGTGATTGATCGAAAGAATAACATCGAAATTCCAGGAGTTGCGATTAATTCCAATTTCGTTCGACGCAACAGTTTTCGAAAGAACTCCAACGAAACCCCATGCCGCGATCGCAGATAGAAGTGTCTCGACGCTAATTTGAGCCACTCGATAATTTCCTTCGACGGCGTTTCGCGATCAAGTTATATTTCTCTCGGCGCAAAATTGACACGAGATTAACAGGTGTAAATGGGCAAAGAGTCGGACAAAGAGAAGCGCGATATACCCTTGCTCATTCGGGGGGTGTAAAGGGGGAGTGGAGAAAAAGGACAAATGAAATATTCATGAGTGTAAACGCGAATTTACCCCGTCGTCAAACGTACGTTCACGCTTGTATTTTTCCCTGTTTTCCTTCGGACGCCGGACTATAATTGATCCACCCGGCTATAATTGTTATTTCTACCACTCGGTTTTTGCGGTTTGCACCATCGGACACCATTGATTTCATTTCATTGATTGATCTCGTCCCAGCGAGTTTTTAAATATTCGATTCGCCACGCTCGACCGGGTCTGTATTTTACGAAATTGAATCACGTTTTCGTCGGTCTATCTCTCTGACGCGAGACAGAGCCGATATTTTTTTCGTGGGCGTTGCCCCCGTTAATTAAAGCCGCCGTCCCCTCCCCCACCTCCCCACCCCCCCGCCCCGGCCACGTCCGGATCAACCGAAGCTTTTAAAAAATGAACGGTAATTTTTTATGACGGTGACCGACTTCCAGCGTCTGCTCTTGGTGGAGCTTTAAGGTTACGATAAAACATTAAACTGGAAGCTACCCTCTCCCCCTCCCCTCACCTCCCCTTTCCGTCACTCCCCCCCCCTCTCTCGCCCCCGCTCCCGAGTGCTTCCGCTTAATGAGTCCGCGTTAATATCCTCCCTTTTGTACCTTACATTCGTCGCAGGGAACTATGTCAATTTTCTTCTAAGCCGTTCTTTTCACGAGTACCAGCTCGATCTATTTTCTTTTTTTCTTTTTTCCTTTTGTCGCCGGTTCAAAGAAGCCGGTTCGCGATCCAATGAAACGATTGTGCAATAACGATTCAAAACTTTTCCCACTTGCCATCTGAACAATTCAGGCGATTGTTAATTAATTAATTCCATTTTGACTTCTCATTTTAATATCGCCGTGAATCGATCATTAGGTTAGTATTCTTGCGCCGGACACGGAGGATCCGCGTGCAAAAACAGGTGAAAATGAAAGAATAACATTTCTACGTCGAAAAGCTCTGTTTTCGAGAAAATCGAATTTGAAAATTCGTCAAGTGGAGTCAAGCGGACGAGGAGTAAATATTCGACAGAGGGTTGCTCTACGTGCGAAAATAAGTGAAAAAATAGAATCTCTCCTCTCTTCGGTCGTTGTTTTCGCGAAAATAGCGTTTGAACAGTGTAAATAAAAAGCGAATGTTCAAAATTAAAAATACAACTTCCATGCAAGAATAAAGTTCTTATGAAAATAGAAGTTAAAAAATACGACGCGATACAAAAGATCGAAAGTAAGATTAAAAGTATAACTTGATACAAAAGTATTATCTTTTGTGAAAATGGTAATTTCTGTCAGTAATTCTGTCACGTTGTAACGTGATTGAATTTTAAGTAACAGAGATAAATAAATGGACCGACTACTACAGAAATTAAAAATATAACCTGATATGAAATGATATGATATGATAGGAAACTGTAATTAGGATTTGAAGAAAGAGCAAATGTTTAAAAATACAACATGATGAAGAAATGAAATTTTCGTAAAAATGGGTATTTTCGACGATAGATTACAGTATGATTGAACTATAAATAATAGACACGTATGGATGGACTGTCTGTAAAAGAAAAAAAACAGCTTAATGAAAAAATAAAATTTTTGGGAAAATCAATTCATAGTATACATAAAAATACTACGAGTGATAGAGATATATGAATGAACCGACATGCTCGAGATAAAAATAAAATAGGAGAATGTATGTATGTTCGAAATTAAAAATGATTAAGAGAAACAATTCTTGCGTAGACAAGTATTTCAAACAATTATTTATATTTTAGTGCAATATGTAAAATCGAAATATGTTTAGTTAAAATTTGACACGATATAAATACACATAAATAAATCAAACTCAATTTTCTCGGAAACAAAGTCTCTCAGACGAAAAGAAATTATTCTTTCTTTTCCACCTGTTTTTCATTATATATTTCATCTTCTATCCGGCTGTACTATGATTACACGAATACCCTGTACATTGAAATTCGATACGTTTCACGAAAATGATCATGAAATTAGAGACAACCTCCAAATGTTTTTTTCCCCCGGAAATTATTCGAAAATCATTGGAAACTGCAGCTATAGCTTATAAGTATCGAATAACAATTAATCGCATAGCTGGTGCACACTCGTCAGCACGTTCTCCATGATAAAAAACGCACAATAATAACAAGTAATTTCGGTTACGAGTTTAGATACAGCCATGTACGTGGGAATGCTACGTGATACTGTGGTCACTACAATGTTGCAGCTTTCCCTACGTGACACAGATGCCTGAAACCATTTGCGCGAAATATTTTTTAACATTGTTTGTTCCGCAGTCAACAACAATCAAATATTTAACAAAAACGTTCCCACGAAAGACACGCGGAATAAAATGAAAAGAATTAAAAGCAAATTTTTAAACACTGAACATTTCGTGCGATATTTCGAAAACGATACACAGCCGCTCTTCTGGTGTATGATTTCCAAAGAAATAATCAAACAGACGACAATCACAACAATTTTAACGATATTTGGACAAACGTTGAATCGTACGCGCTAATACGAATGAAAATTCATATTCATTCCAACTTGAACTATTAAAAATTGTGAGAACTCCCTGGCTCCGATGAAATTCCAAATTTTTTTTTGATATTGTAAAAAAAGAATCGCTCTCTGAATGAAACAAACGTGTGAATGAAACCTCAATTATTTGGTTAGTATTCTAAAAATTTTTACCTAATTAATCACAGACGAAATAACAACAATGACGCTTTGTCAAACCCCTCTGATACTTCGCATCAAACTCGCCTGTTGAGTAAAATTCTACGTGCATAAAATTTTCACGATGTTTTACGCAAATTCCACAAAATATTGCTCATTTGACGAAAGTAATCACGTGCGTTCTCCGCGTAAAGAAAATACAAAACTGTTGCTCTCTCGAACATTTCCCGTAAAGGGGACAGGCTTCGTTGAAATATTTCGCATTCCTCCTCCCCACCCCCAAAACGTCACAAATGAACAGACTCATAAAGCGACTATTAAAAAAAGAAAAAAAAAGAACGTGCCATTTTTCTAATCGTCCGATTCGCTGCTCACGTATAAAGGCATTTCCTCTAAAAAGGGTGCGCCTTTTTCCGCGGTTCCATTTGATATTAAACGTGCCCGCGCAAAAATGCTCCTTTTTAATCCTGTTAATGCAGCCAGACATTTCTGCGCAGGGGGGACAACGACATTTTTCGAAGACGATGATTCATCGTTTTACCACCGAGTGTCACGGTTACATCTCCAGATAAAGCTAAAACGAAAGGAGAAAGGAAGAGAAAAATAAAAGAAGAAGAAGAAGAAGAAGAAGAAGAAGAAAAAGACGAGAAGAGTGGATTTGTGTGTGAAACCGGCAAGTCATTGGCCGCACGTGCGAAAATGCAGCTCTTTCCATGCCCTTTCTTCTCTCTACATTCGCTTTTCCACCGCATTTTTCCCATTTTCGTGTCAACCATTGTCCCATCTCTATTTCTCTGTCCGAGATCTCTCGTGTACCTCTCCCTCCGTATCTCGTTGCTCTTGTCACTCTCCCTATATATATATATATATTTCTTCATTTTGTTAAATTCTTCTTTATCTCTCTCTCTTTGAAATCACCGTTTTCGCATTCTTCCCCGTCATGTTTCTCCATTTCGGCGCGTTTTCCGTATACTTCCAAATCGTCGAGCCCCCCCTTCCATCCCCTTCACGCTGGCCATTTTATCACGTTTCCCTCTCGCCTCGCGTCTCTTTTTTTCTCCCTGCTGCGTTATAGTTTTCCCTCGCCCCGGTCCAGCCAACGCATGAATATGCAAACGCGGGCTCGAAGCAAACCGATAATATTTCAGCGGGGCTCTCTCGCTTCGGGCGACGTAAATTTCACTTTGTCGATACATCCACCAAGCACACGGACACCTTGCTCGCGTGTGCGCGTGCACCGAGCGTGGCGCGCTCCGGCCGTAATGTCACGAATTGATACGCGGTAATACGATTTTCGTCTGCGAAACGGGGTAGCTGGATCTACGATCCTCGTGGCCTCTAACGATCCCGACAAAGCGGCCGCCGCGCCACAGTGAAACAGAGGAACGACGATCCACGGGACGGGGCGGGGCGGGGCGTTTCGATTTTCGCGTATATACTTTCCTGTCCGGCTATTTCTCATCCGGCGCTCGATATTTTCCGCGGTTGGCTGGCCATTTCGTTTCAAAGGAGCTCCGCGTCCACGACGACGAACGCCGAGCTCCGAATCTCTCGAACTGCGCGGAACGAACCACGGGCCCGGTTTGAAATAACACCGATTGTCCGGCGCACGTGCCCACGGCAAATAGAAAACCGTTCCGCCAGCTTGGAAACCGTTCTCCGCGAAATTAATATCAACGTGAAACGGCGGAAACTCGCGTTACACATGTTTGCTTTTATCTCGGCTGAACGGGGAGAACGGTGCCCCCACCCCCAACCCCCGTGGCCGGAAGTACTCCTCGGAGACGATCCCCTTGTTAAACCTAATATCCAGATAAGCCAGTTTGTCAAATCCGAAGTGGCCTTTGATACGAGACGAGATCAAATATTGTACGGGGGAACTCTCGATCTCGATGGGGATATCCGCTCGATCGTATATCCCGATCGACGAAGAGAGCTATTGTCTGCCGGAAGCGACTCGGGACGAGAAAGGGGAGGGGGGAGGATATTTTATACATTAAAACCACATCGACGATACAGCGAGGGGACGAATGAAAATTTCAATTCGGTCGCGCTCCCGCGACATTCGTTCGCCGCCGATATGGCCGCGTTCATGTATTATTACCGGATCCCGGTGACTCGCGGAAGTAAGCAGAAACGATAAGGATGAGTTTCGTTCTCTCGAGCGATGCGCCAGGCGGCGGAAGACCGGCCCCCGGGGAAGAAGCTGCCGGAGATTATAGGAAAATTGGACGACTCTCTTCTCGTAAAGGAGTGGCTCGACCGAATGTGCTCTGTTTCCGGTGTACGACGCGATCTCGCGCCAACGTGGCTGATCCTTCTCTCACGCGGACCGTCTGCGTGGTCGAAACGTGACACCGAACATCGTAAATGGAATATCGATGAGCGGAGTGTTTCACGCAGCCGGAAGAACATCTTTCTCCGTTGTTCATGGTCGTTCGCACCTGGACGGATCTTTGGTGATGCGACGGAGTTTCGAGAATTGCAGCGAAGATCTGCACGATGAAATTTGGGATGTCACAATCACTGTGAGAGGGGAGATCTCTGTCTTCGAAATTAGACATCGCAGGATCGGATAGAAATTGACTCTCGAAAATGGGAAGACGCTCGATTTTTAGATCTCGACAAAGCTGCAGACTGTCCTTTTCTCTCTGTTTCACTATCCCCGGCTGTGCGGAGCATAAAATGCAGCTGACACGGGCTAAAACCCGATTAACGGATAACACGATACATTGAATTCAACCCGGCTAAACCTTACGTCTGATATTTTGTATCCCATCGAATTCGTGTTCCCGTATAATCCTATCGACGGCTCGTAATTTTTGCGCGCCGCGTCGCGGCCCGATTGGAATAAACGTTCGATTTATCGCGATGAAAGCGACGCGATTTCTTTTTTTTTTTTTTTTTATTGGATACAAAGGGATCGATTAAAGCTCTTGCGGATGCAAGAATGTTGTCGAGAATATTAACGATCAACGGGGAACGTTCGTCTCGTTTTTATTACAGAAACTTGGATTCATCCCTCTCGTTACGCGAAAATACTTTACACGGAATTTCAGTAATATCCAGTAATATCCATTCTCTGATTATTCGTTGTTTTCTTTCGATAAATAGGAAAAGCTGTTGGGAAAATTGCGAAATGGATTTTCGTGTATTGAAACAACACGGGCTAATCGTTTTGATCGAGTTAGTGAAAAAAGAATATTCCGAATCTCTTTGGTAAAGTAAATCGGAAACGTGTTCGTGATTTCGGGCAGACAAATTTGAGAACAATTTCAACGTTGCAATCTTTAACAAGTAGATCAAATCCTATATTGAATGATGTTTATTCCCTATTGCAAGAGACATGTCTCTTTTCTTAAAATTTACACCCACGAGAATTCAAAATTCACCTATCGATCAAGAGTTAACGATGTATAAATCACATCAGAACACAATATTCATCAAAAAGTAGTTACGTTTTTTTTTTTTTTTACATACTGTTACCAACAATCTCGCGTTAAGACAATTTATACGTGTGTGAATAAAATTAAGCGTTTCTAATAGGCGTCTTCAGATCGTTAAATCCCCCGGTCTCCAGATTTTCTTTTCTTCCTTTTTACTCCCTTTTTCCACGTTTTTTTTTTCCCCCGGTGGGGAGCAATTAAAATCACCTAGCCGTGGGTGAAAGGCCACGCGTCCGAATTCCGTTTCGAACCAGATTTGATTCGACTCGCAATCAGCACGCAGTGATTGCTAATTCAGGCTGGAAACGAGCATCCACTCGTTCCACCCGCTACTTTTTGATCGTTCGTTTAATTAACGAGCAGAAAATGGTCGTCGCTTCGTCGCTTATAGGAACAGAGTGCCGGATTATGTCCACACAGGCACGATTTTTGTGTGAAAAAAATCGATCTCTTTCGTGCCAAGCGCAAACTGGTTTCTGAACCAACTTGCTCGTCGCAGCATCCGAATGAAAATCATTTTCCACCGGTTTCCAATTGGACGATTCGATATCGGAATAATATTAGATTTGGAATGATATTAGATTTCAGAAACAATTCGTTAAAAAAAATCTGGACTTCGTTCAATGATCGAAACACAGATCGAGCAGAAAATAACGAAACGTGCTGGAAATTTTCTTTTTTTATATCAATAGTACCTATTTCCACCCACAGAATGTGTAGTAAAACATCGAATTACTGAAAGGACACGTTCGAAATTAGAAATGAACACTTGCCTGTATCATTTCTACGTACACAACAATTTTTCACAGTATTCAAAAAGAATATTTGCATCTTACAAGTACCTTGCTTTAAAAATTTATTTGCCTCTTCAAAAGTGATGATGACAAGAAAAAATTTAATTAAAAAGAAACTCATAAGAAACTCAATTTAAAAAAAAAATTGATTAAAAAGAAACTCACAGACAACTTGATCAAAAGCGAATGAAAAATTGAAAAATATTCTTAAAACACGAAAACATCTTGAAAGAACTCCGTTTCACTGTCACGCCAACAAGACCGTTCCTAATGAAGTTCTCACGTGAAAATCACTCTTACTATCTGTTAGGGTACGAGCCCTAAACCGTGATTCTTATTCGTATCGTCAGTCACGGACTAAGCGGGGACAAACGCAAACACATCGGTGGGCCGGTCGTTTGTGTAATGTCTAAATAAAATTAGCATTTAAACGGACTAGAGCGAATGGAGCTAACCGGGGCAAGCGGTTTGCGAACAAAGCGATAACGAAATTTCGATTTCCGGCAATCCGGCTATCTTTCATGCGCATACCGGAATGAACCGCGCTTTTGAAATTGCTTTTTATCGCGAGTGCGACGCGTTTTGTTTTATTTAATAGATCGCTGTTCTATCGTAGATATCGTTTTAATCCCGATCAGAGAACGAGTAAATTAATGGGCAAATGGGCGCCGCGTATATTTTTAAAAAACATCGAAAGCAATGTCCAACAGCGTGGACCGAGGTTCACCATTTAAAGCGCGGTATCGCTTTAAAATTATTGTTACACGACGATATTTTATCGTCGGTCGCGCGCGCGCTGTCGGCCAAACACTCGACAAGGTAAGCAAGAGTACGAGGATGGAATGCAAAACTCGGCTCCGCCAGTACACGCTTTGCCAGTGATTCGATCCCGAAGCACAGAATACACACGAGGCTATTTTCCTCGGGAGAAAAAGGAAAGTGAAGGACCTAGGTAGAAGAAGAAGAAGCAAGGGAAGAAAAAAAACAGGAGAAAAAGGAACGAAACTTCCGTCGGCGACCAGCGTCTCTTGGCCAGCTACTCGAGCGCGAATCGAGCGTGACATATTTACTTCCGTTCCGGTTTTTGCCCGGAAGCGAGGAGCGCTCGCTCCTGGTGGCAAACTTTCCGAGTAAATTTCAATCCGTGATTCTTGCTCGATCCACCTTCACGACCTCGATCCCCCTCTCTCTCTTTCTCTCTTTCATCTTCGTCCCATCGACGATCCCAGGCAAATGGTAGAGTTTCGCGAACCTATGACTTTCCACTTCGAGTCGAAAGTCGGAGTCGCTGTGTCCGGCGTACACAGTCTGTTGCTACTTGTGCACTGGAAACGATTTAAGCGAGTGCTTCGTCCAGCTTCCGGCCTCTCCTTCGTCTCTGTCCTCTTTCATCACATTCTCTCGGTGACGGGGGAGCGGAGTGAAGGGAAAGGAGAGAGAGAGAGAAAAAAGAGCGAGACACGGAGGCGGTAAACCGTTCGATTCAAGGATCAGTCACGCGTGACTTTAGCTACCTTTTATCGGCGGTCGGACGAAGGTTTTAGCGGCCGATCTCTCCGGACGACGCGCGGGGAATTATCGTCAGGCTCTCGTGTCTCTCGCCTGCGTTTCTCATCGAGCATCGAGTGATCGAGAGCCTCGATTAACGGAGACCGGCTCCCTGAAGATGAAACGGAATTTTACGGCGAATCGACTGAAAACACATGCCCCTGACGTGGTTTTCGCCGGTCGTCGCTCGGATTTTTCTTGTTACTGGGACAGAGAACAACGCAGAGAATGATACGTCACAGTGGACGATATTGTGTAAATGTACGTATTTATTAACAGAGCACGGCATGGAAAGAAAAGATGAACGAGAGGGTGAAAAGCGAAAGACAATAAAGAAAATAAAGCAAGAGATAATTGACGAAGACAATTTCTTCGAAACTCTGTTATTAGAGTCAGTTATTTGTAGACTTTGAGAGAAAAAGGAATAATGATTCGAGGGAAAGCAAGTCGACCAACTGCGGATAGAAAACTGTAATATTAATAGAACTACGAAATTCGATTCTAACTACGTTCATGAGATTCCAAAAAATCCGGAATTAATGAAAAATAGGCTTGCAATTTTGTCCAATCCGTGTATTCGCGCTCCTTTCTCTAACTTTCTCATCGTACGTCACGGAATCTCGAGTTCGTTCCAAAGATTGCGTGCAACGTACGCACAGAAATGTATGAAAATCTGCATCTTCATCATCCGAGTGCAGAAAATCCACAAATATACGAAGCGCCCTGCAATTTCGCCCACTAGCGTCGCGAAATCGTGAAAGCACGATTGTAATCCTCGCAAACGAAAACATCCTCACCTAAGACCTCGTACACAATGGTACGTTGAAACGTACTCGAAACATCGTCGATACAGTTTCTGGGCTGAGGTGGGAGGGACTTTGTCTCCTCCTCTGTCTGCGAAAGAAAAAGCAAAGAGAACGAAGACAAGAAGTGGAAGGAGAACGAAGAACGGCGGAACGTGTACAAGAGGGGCGTCGTCCCCGAGCGAGAAATTCGCTCGAACGAGTTTCGAGACATAACCTTGACAAAAGCCTTATTCCGGGATCCGGTTCTTTCTCTTTTACAGACGAGAAAAAGTCTGCGGACCAGCGGAGAGAAGAGCATCTCCATCGTCTGGCCGAGCTTTGTACCAACGTCCTAGCAATCTACCACATGGTGCAATCTCTACTCGAATGCTCTCCATTTCCATTATTGGCAAGAAACTTTCATCCCCCGTCGTCACTCCCTCGTCGTTCCGTTACCATACGCGCAGTGATAAAACCACACCACCTTAACCGCGTGGTATGCGTGCGAAAAGCTCGCGCAAGTTCTTCTAGTAATTTAGAGAGGCGAGATAGGAATTCGCGAGATAATATCGCTGGTAAACTGAATTTCATTCGCTGCAAAGAGTATTCGTTCGTTCGTTCGTTCGTTCGAGCTTCGTTCCAACAATTTACGAAATTTGTCTATCGCTGTCAGGCGAAAAAGATATTGTAATATTACGATCGACGAACGGTCGCGTCCTCGCGATTTTCGCGGTGGATTCGAGTGACTCGTGCTAAGTGATTTCCCTTCGGATTCCGATCTCGCAAGTTCCGTTTTACTTTCGAGAGTTCCGTTCCAATTCTCGCGAACTCGCGATTTAATTTTCAGGAACTTTGATTTGATTCTGCCCGAAAATACAAAGTTTAAAGGTTTTCCTACCTCGGTAGAAGGTAGAGAGCCGTAGGATTTGCAGTGAAATCTTACGCTTTGGAGATACGAAATTCGTCTGATATCTCGGATAAATCTTTCAATTACGTCTGAGAGCTGCAACGAAGATTTTAATTGATTTGGAGTGTCTTTAAACATTCTTGATGATGTACACGAATCCCAATCTTATCGACAAATGATAAATCTGGCAATTAAACTTTTGCAACACTCGCAATTAAATTATTCTGTTGAGAATAATTATACTAACAAGTTAAATTATATTAACACTAAAACTAATTATACAGTTCAATTATTCTGTTTAAATCTCTTTACAGCACTGTTAATACAAGCAAATTTCAGAGACTGTCATGCCATAATATTTGACACGATCAAAAGTTGTTCTTTTTTCTTGTCTCCAAAGAATGCTATTATATTATTAATATTATACGAACAGTACAACAGGACAACAATGTCCATATACGATTGTCTTAATAAATATCAAATTAATGAATAACGATTAAGATATTTTTGACAAAGTCGACTCATTCATTCCACGAATTAATAATTTCGTGCAATTGTCAATCGAGACATGGGATAATAGTGATGCGGGAACAGTGAGAGTGTTAATGTAGAAATATCTCAAAAGGTTAGAGTTTTACGCCAGAATTGTCAAATCGGTCGCGGTATCGCCGATTAGAAGCTCCAAGGTTTACGGACAAGGTCTCTGCTACTCAGGCATGAAAAATGTTGAGAAAAACCACAAAAAAGCAACGAAAAATAAACACGTGCTACTGAAAATCAGCTGACGTTTACAGTTCTGATCGTTCTCGATCGTCGCACAAATCCTAATAAATGTTCACTGCACGCTGTTGCAACTATTTTTCATTTCGTAGTCGACAGACGCAGATAGATCCACCGAGGTAAGATAATTCGCGTACAAGCTGTCACGCCTAACGAAGGATCAACGACAGCCCGGCGAATCCATCATCTCTGTCAATTACACGGGTGCGCGGGGAGGGTGAGACGCGGGAGAGAAAAAAACGACAACTAAAACCCCGGGCACTGGGGTCCATAAGGGGAAGGGCAGAGCGTGACGAGGTGAATCCAAGTGGGCAGAAGGGATAATCCGGCGGAGTTAGCGTCAGTCAGGGCTGAATTACGACGTGTGACGGCGTTCTCCCCGCAAAGGGGGAGGAGGGAGGGGTCCGCCCTATTTGCCGTAAATTATGATAAACTACGTAACCAGTGGCGCGATAATAAATACGAAATCGATATCGCAGGTATTCGAAATTTGCGAGGCCGCGTGCGCCAACGTTACCGTATAATAACCTATTATCTGGAGATATCAAAGGGGTTGTAATTGCTCGGGACGTGGTCGGGAGGGGGGAGGAGGTGACCGATGAAATTAACCTTGTCCGGTAACGCGCTAATGCGACTGCAAAGTTTTAAGTGCGCCCCTACACGTTATTTATCGCACGGCGCAGGCTTTAATGGACAACGACATTGATTCTACCACCTACCACTAGATTTACAGTGTTTAAACGCAACTGGCGAATTAACGACGATTAGCCCGCGTCTTGGCCGACAGCAATTCTACCGTGTTAACTCGAACAGGCGTGAAACTTCTGGTCGAAAGGTGAAGCCGTTTGACAAAACGACTCGATATTTAACAATCAGATCCACGTTTTCCGTATATATCCGAAATATCAATAGTTATACCTTCTTATAGCATACATGTGGATAGACTATGTTGGTACTCATGACTGGACTGAAGCGAAAGTCCTTTTGATTTAACAGAAGTGGCAGAATTGTCCGATAAGACGAGAAGGATACCGACATACAGGCGAGATGCGAAATTAGAGTGCGTGCTCGATCTGACATTTTTGAACGGAGAGATTGTATAGTAACTGTTACTGTTTTTTTAATAGGAAATTACAGAAGTCAGGTCGTTCGATTAGAACGGATTGGACGAATATCCTACTTCTAACTGAACGATCAGAAGTTGACTTAACTTGATTGATACTGCATTTACAGGGATGAATTTAATTCTTCGAGATTATCGGAACGATGTATCTTTTGTTTTTCTGGAATATATTAGTTTTATTGATGCAATTTAGACCATTTGTACTAACTTTTCTGTTCAAAAGTAATAAAATAGCCCTTCCATATTTCTACGAGTATACTGAAGATCATATATCGTGTTCAACAAAACTAAGAGGGAAGATATGTTTGACTTCGACGTATTCAATAAATATTTCTTTATGCGTGCATAATTTTTCCTATCTATCGAAACATATTGGGATACATGATCTCATGACTATAAAAGACTGATGGAACTATATTGGTTCGTTTATTTTGAAAGCGTTGCAAATTCGTTTCTTTTTCATTTTTTCATTTTTGTTTTTTCTTTTGAGAAAATTTAAACGACAAAATACATGCATACACTTTTTTGTAAGCTTTTCATTTATAAGCTTACAAAATATTACAAATATTATTTTACAATAATATGACGAAATATTATAACTCACTTATCATTTAATTTAACATCTCAGAACAAAAGAAAATGGATCTTACAACACATGCAAAATATCTAAATGTAATCCAACGTTCGAAGAAATACTTCAAACCTCATCCCTCTCCACGACGAGTACATTAAAAACGGGAAAATTTTTGGAAAGGAAATCCCTCTCGAAAGGATTAAGGTTAATCGACCAAAAGTTGCCTAATGTAAACGAGACTTTGCACGATATGTCCGTGTAATTAGCACTCGAGGCTGGGTGCACGAAAAAGAGAAAAAGGCGGACAACGTTAAAAAAGAAAAAAAAAGAAAAACAGAAAAGGAAAGAGTGGAATGAAGAGAAAGAAGCGACAGAAATTATGCATCTCAAGGTGGAAATACATTTTCCCATTATTACCAAGAAAATCGAGTCTCGTCCTCGAGGAATCAACCCTCCTTCCCCCGCCCTCCACGAGATTCTCTTATTACGAACAATTTTATCACTCGTGATCACACTGAAATGCCAAGAAAAACCACAGAAAAAATAATCTTGAGTCAGCAAGATCACGGAGTTTGAATTGTATCTCCTCGCCTCTCCCCCCCCCCTCCCCTCGCTGTTCTCGAGAACGTGGGGCAAAGGGCATTAAGGGACAGTTTCGAGGGGTCGTTGCCACGTATGTCTGTATTATACTGTGTTTGCCAGCGGATTACGAGAGTAAAGTACGCCAGCGCCGCGACACTGTTTGCGATTGCCACGTTCGCGGTTATTGGGCCGGCGGAACGTTTAGTCCGCGCGATTATGCTAAATTATTGTTTACAGGCACCGTATCCTATACGTCTATTTACCATGGACTCGCCGTTGGCCGGTCGTTAACGCCGTGCCACCTGGTCATGCGCGATTCGCGCCGAGATGAAAAGCGCATTGACGCGAAATTATCCAAGTTTGATAATTTAGGATGCAACCGGCGGGTGGAGAGCCTGCGGATGAACGAGTCTCGCGTTCGTCGAATAATAGGGAGACACGTGAGTGCGCGAATTTAACCAAATATAACAATTGATGAAATCTTGATGAAAGAAGTCGTGCTGAACTTCCCTTTTTTTCTCGAAGTACATTGTGCGTTTTATCCTGAGATGTTTTTACGCTATACAGCAAATGGCAATGTGAAGACGATGGATTTGAAGATTCGAAGCCTCCCCTTTACAATCATCCCGTAAAACTTGATGTAGAATTTTTTTTTTTTTATTGAATTTCTAGTATTAGACTTGGATGATAAGAATTCAAAAAATCACCGATATTCGAAATTTAATAAAATCGTGACCCGCTATTGGTTGGCGAAATGAAAACATTTTGGAATAAAATAAACGAGGCGTCAAGCTTTAAAACGAGTATAGATTTATTGCTGTACGATCGTTTTTTAGAAAATTACAACGGTTCTAATATTTACTATTGGAGATCAATGGGAATCATTGTTCACTGACGTTATTCAAATAATACATATTTTGGAAATATAATGATAAATTGATAAATTGAGTAATGTTAGTAACAAGATGAACCACCCAACTTGACCACTTCAATTAATTTCGTTATTGGTAATTTAATTAAAATTGTATTGCCTTTTGCTATATTTATCGCGAGCAGGGAATGCAATATCAAACAACATTTACACTCAACACTGAGTGATGTTAACGCAGTTAACAGCATTCCTTCGTTTCCTCTTTCTTCATTCGTTTCTTTGAACTTCCGACTTGAAGTTTCCGAAGAATTTGTAGATTAAAACTCAGAATAAAGTAACACGATTGATTAATTGTGCAAGGACCCGGTACGCCCTTTAGCAAACATTTGACTGTATCTACGAAATTGTTTTTCTTGATTGCAAATTCGGTTTCAGAAAATTTTGGAAAAACACGACACTGTCTCGACCGGCAGAGTCGGCGACTAAGGAGGGTGGGAATGGAAAGGAGAAAAAGAGGATTATTGGCGAAACTTGGAAGCGCGATACACTCGACGATGATACCGCGTTCCCAGAAAAGTTTCCACCCTGCGCGAGTTTATATCATTTTCTTGATTCTCCGGAAGGAGCGTCGTAAAGAACAAGCAGCCAGAGCGAGACAGATACTAGCAGATACAGCGCGTGAAGAAGAGAGAAACGTGATGAAAAAAGTGGACGGAAAATTGCCTGAGATTCTAACAGGCAGGGATAAACTTCGTCCACGGGGGAAGATAAAAACATGGATACAGTTACAGTCTGAAGCCACAGGATTGGCTTAACTTAACGTAACGAATTGGTAGTGACCGAGTGAAAAACGTGGGAGAAAATCAAAAAGAGAGAGAGAGAGAGAAATATACGAAACGTAGAAGCAAAGTAAATACTCGCTTCGAAATGTTCAAAAAAGTGACGATTTATTAGGGAGAAGTTCGTCCAATTATGTGAAATCCTGTCAAATCCTCAGACGCGAGCAGCGAACAAACATAACGTAAATTCGCCGGCGTCCTTTACGCGGGGCAAAGGTTCTTTGGGAATTGCACGAACCCTTCTATACCGTGGCTTGCAACAGGTAAGTCGGCGGTTAGATGGGTCTTCCTCTCTTGCGGTATGCATAATGGATGGATGGATCGAGGGGTGGCACAGGGTGGTACGGAGAAAGCGAATCGATAGACGCGACGAGGTTACCGCGCGAGCGACTAGGAGAGAAACGTCGTGAAGGGAAGAAAGAAAGGAACGATCGCGATGATTTCCGATAATTCCCGATGGGTAAACGAGTCAGTCGAAGGAGGATAATTCATCACGAACTTGCTGAGGACGAGTAAAGGGTCGAACAGAATTTTTTGAGAATATTTATGGGAAAAATAGGAAAAATTTCTTTTACGTTGGAACTGTGAATGGAAGCATTGATCAGAGCAGAGATGGAAGGTGGATCGAAAATATGATCTTTCCTGATAATATATAATAGTACAGTGTCGGTCGTTGAACCATTTAAACATGAGTGATTCTGGAGAAGAATTATTATTCAAGTTCCACGTAGTAATGTATCGAGAAAGGTCTACGCAATAAACGTGAAACGTATTCATGAATTATAATTAATAAATTAGCGCCTTTATTATTGGAAATGTGAAAGAAACCTCGTTATTCAGCACAGAGGGTGTTGTAATAAAACAGTAATGACTCTTTTATAGTCAGGAGAAGTCTCGCAGATTTAAAGATCATATTTTTTAATAGAATCGTACATTTTTATTCATTAATCGATACATCTCGACATTTTCTATAAAAAAAAAAAAAGGATATTAATCTACCTACGTCGAGAAATTAATATTTTAATGAAATAATAATAATAGTAATAAAAAGACCGAGTATCAAGTGAGAACGACAATAATAAAAAGAAAAGCAAATTTTCGACGCTACGGTACCACTAACAATAGTACCAAATTCTCGTCTTCACTACTAACGGCAAGCGTAATTCTACCTTCAATATAAAACAATATAATGTATTTCTACGCTTCGTTCTCGTCATTTGTCACAGCTCGAGCGTAAACACGTCCTAAGGATACAGAAAACCGATACACAGCGGGCAAAGTGATCCTTCTGATACTTTCTCTGGCAGCCACGTGCGACTTCGAACTCGATCAATCACCGGCCAATCAGACGTTTATTATCGGGAATTAATTGACAATTGACCGAACATTATAGGGGACGAGCACGCGATTTCGTGCAACGAAATTCGGCACCGATGGCACGGGACACACGGTTGGCCCCCGATCGTAACACGCGACTTATTACGTGCCCCGTGGCCATTAACCGTGTCGTTTAAATTGCAAAACAGCGCTCCAATAAGAGACAACAAAGTTTCACAGCACGATGCCGTGCTGTCGGCAACTTTACTCGAATCTAAATGTTACCAATTACGCCGGGGCGAAACTTTTAACGGTGACTAGCCGATACCCTTTCAAGGTTTACACGAGCATGGTAAAACGGTAATTACGCTGTACGTCGCGTTAACGATGCTCTCCGCTAAGAATCGTAACAGTCGCCGATCGCCACGGATATTTAGCGACAGAATCGAGTTCAACGTTCAGCTCTCGCGAAAAATCAAGTCGAATCGGTTGACGATTCGTTTTCTTATCTCTTTTTCGATTGAAAGTGATTGTCTTTGGAGGAATTCGTTGCCAATATCGCTTTTTACAAGCAAACGTCTAGTCATTCGTATCTTTTTTCAGATATCGTACTTTCGCCGAGAAAAGAGAGCAGATTGAAATAAAATATTATTTAAAGCAAATAATAACAAATATCGTTTCGTAGAATTCGATTGCAAATCAAAGATGACGCGTATTATTCTCGAATGTTTAAAGTACAGACAAATATGGAGCAAGTCGAACATCAAAAACTATGAATTAGTCGGGCGCGTCAACAGCACGCCGAGATTCTTTAAACTCTCGACAAACTACGAAGACATCGTTAATCGTTGTCGTTATAAATGGGACACAGTCGGTGCACTTGCGAAAAAATAGAAGAAACTCAACTCAGTCATGGGAAACTTTATTAATTAACTCGTGAATCATGATAAAACATATCCGAATATTAATTTCTAAATTTTCCGAGCAATTTTCCCGCGTATCGTTCCAGCGACGTTCAATAGCAACCGGAATTCGATTAATTCCGCGTTCTATCGACCTACGGTAGTAGATACGGTTCGGGACTGCACAAGCTCCATAGTCAGTGGACGATATTATTTCGATATTCATTGAGCGTACGTCGTTCGATTAGAGGAAAGAATGGTAATACGGGGGCGCGCCAATTTTAAATTTCTCCGTAAAGTCCGGCACGTAACGTAAATTATTTGAAACGAGTTTACCTAAAATTGTGGGATCATGCTTGAAATATAGAGGCACAAGAATAACAATTCTGTTGAATTTAACCGAAATTCGTATATTAATGAATCGGGTTAGAAACTTGGACAAAAGTGAGAATGGTACGGGCCCCCTAAACAGAAATTACAAATCGGTAATATGAGAGATCGAAAGTGAATAAGGAAATTAAATTCTACTATTCACGAGCGAAAATCTGCCATTTTTCGTAAAATTCGGCCTCATTACGCATTATAACAATTCATACGCGAAACATCACGTCGTTACGTTGGTCTGTAAAATACATCCGTTATAAAATATGTATGTATATTAGGTATTATGAAAAGCTCCATGAGGAATCTCCCTGTCTAAAATATCAGAGAATGAGTTTCGAAGCTCACATTGAACAATTTAGTTCCAGTTCGGAGCTCTTACTTCCCGGGATCGTGTTACTCGCCATTACGCCGGGCCAATACATCAGCGTAGCTTTGAAAACTTTGAGTTTATATTTAAAAATATCAAAGATCAAACGACCTTGCTTGTGAGCTTTTCTTTCAATTGCAAATAGAAAAATCACAACGAAATTAATGAATAACAACGAGAATGGTAACGGGAGCACGTGTATCGAGGTTTTTCTATTGGCGCGTGTCGCAAAATAGCGCGAACCCCGGCGCGCAAAATTAGAAATTTCACGCGCACCGATACGCAACAAAGGTCGCCGGAAATTCCGCGTCGATTGCACGCAAATGAATGGGTTAATTCAATAATAAATCAGCGCGATCGGTTGTTCAACGACGCGTGAATTTCATTATTAACCTTAGCGAGAGCGCGATCATCGTTGTAACATTAACAATCCATAAAATACGCCTTTTAAATTTAAAAAAAACTCGCAGCTCCTGCGAGATCTGATCGTAGAAAAAAGTGCAAATTTTTTTTTTTTGGGGGGGGGGGGAGATTTTCTTTGAAACGATACAAGGACAATCGGGAGCATTTCGTCGAATGTACGAGACCGACGATGACAATTTACCGGTCACGCAGATTCAGATAGCGCGTAATTGAGCCTCGCAGTGTCGAGTCGCGCTATCGTTCTCTAAACGCATTCCACGAACGACAGCCAGAGCAGATTTCGCGACCACGTTTGCGTTATGAAACTGGCGATGCGACCATCGCGTTAGCGACCACATTGCACCCCGTGGAATTTCGTCCCCCTTCTTTCGCTACCAGCGAGCCATTACCGCTTTCTCGAGTGGTGTCGTGTTGCTCATTCGTCGGATTAATTTGTTCAACGTCGAACAGAAATTGCGCTATTTCTCATAATTTTATTTACAGTGTATTTCTTCTTTTCTCTTTTTTCTTCCTTTTTTCTTTTGAAATAAACTCGAGTGAAAAACGTGGTAAGGGAAAAAACGTCGCAAAAGAGCTTCATCGAGAAAACGAAGTTCCAATGGTATTTTAATCCGCTAGCAAAGAAATAACATACAACGGATTAATTGTATTGTTAACTCTTCGTGAAATGAAAGTTTAGAAAATATTAATTTTTATCGAGGAAAGTAAATTAAGTTTCAGTGTTGTTTCAGTTCCAGTAGTAAAGGAACAGCGTTCGATAAATTTCGCGAGATCAAGTTTATATCTTGATTAGATGTATCTAAAAATGGCAATCAAGGCGACTTTTTACACTCATTCCAAGTATATGACGTTGACTAAACTAAACCAATTAATTAACATTGTTTTCGACGTTATTAATTATTACGATTCGATAATTCTACAATTCTATTTATCATTGGTAAATATTGGTCATAAAATAGAAAATTTACAACAGATTACTTTAGAGCGAGTAAAATCAACCATTACGCTCTGAAGAACGAAAATATGCGAGAAGACCAACTAGCGACAATACTTAAGACAAGAGTCTTAAAAAAATTCCTTCAAGCACAACTTTGAAAAGAAAAATATTTGAGAAGAAGAATCTCGAACGATTATCTCTTTCATAACGTACGTATAACATATGTATGTACAGAATTTGAATCGACAGGTGAAACAAATTCCATTCTTTCTATCTCTCGTGGAATCGCAAGTATCGCGAGAGATACCCTGTATCTACCTTGCCTCGCAGACAATCGGTTAAAAACCATTTCTGTAACAAAAATATTCGTCGAGTCGATATCTGTTTAATTAAATTCGCCGGCACACGTCGAGCGGCAACATTCGTTTTGGAAAAGCGGCGGCAGTGGCGAGAAAAGGATTGGCCCTCTTTCTTCGAGCAGCGTGTCGCTGCCCGTGGGGTTGGATGGGAGGGGGGCAATGCATCAGCGGTTAATGAGCAAACTTTAATATTCTACCTCGACTAAAACTCGACCCGCTGCCACCTATCTTCCAACGACCACGAAGCAGCAACCCCTCGTAGAGAGATTTGGAACACTGCAGGCAGTGGGAAGGGGTAGGAAAAGTGTAGTGAACGCGATCGTACGACCATAATTATTGTGAGCCTGACGAAACGAAGGAGGAAGCAGTAGGACGGGATAGTTACAGCCACCTGGCTGCGGTGGATTCTCTTTTGCGTCAAAGTCTACCGTTTTCATTAATCCGGCAGACGTCTAATTAACGCGGGTCCCATATACCAAAAACCTTGGCGGTGCCCTCGATCACCCCTTGCGGGATTAATCGGAGGAAGGCTTAGATCAACGCGAGCCTCGGGCGGAAAGTTCGTTTCGCGACTGGGCGATTCTGACTTTCAAGAAACTTGAAAGAACGGATCGTTGATATATAGATCTGTACGTCTATAGCTGCCGTACTTCTGTGCGCAGAAAGCAAATTGAAGACACATTGAAAGGGAAGGGAAGGGAACGGGAAACGGAAGAAAAGAGGCGAAACTAAGAGTAAGTTAGAAGCCGAAGAATTAACGAAGTAATCTGAGACTCGGTGGAAAATATCCGTTCGTCCGGGGGAACTCTGTAAAACTGCTGAAATCGCCAGCCGACGTGAACGTCACGGATGGAACGAGCAACGAAAACTCCCGTCGATAGGGAAAATACACCGGGGCACGTTTCGTTCGCAATGGCTGGTACAGTTTCAAGATGTATGCGTGACACGGGCTAGTCTGGGTGGAACTGTCCCCGCCGTCCCCGATGGTTCGTAAAGCGGGTGTTAAGCCCGAATATGAAGCTTTTTCTGCCGGTATCAGCAGGAAATTCTGCAGTGCGGCGGCCAAGAATGTGCTAACGACACGCCGGGAAAGAGAAGGCGAAATTGAGGGGGAGGCAGACCGCCGTGGCAAGTTATAACGTTGATTCAGTGCTTGTAATTACGACTGAATGCATAGCTTTTCGATGGCAGCGATGCCGGACTTTCGACATTTTTCACTTGTCTGCGCGATGCTACCAGGACGTTTGTCCTGGCGATATTTTAGAGAAACGTCTGGCTACGAGAAACTATTTCTTTCAACAAAGAGGCAGCTTCAATTTTGATAAACCAACGAAAAAAGCAGTTAAGAGATCATGTACTCTTTCAAACGTGCTGTAAATTTATGGGCTGAAAATACGTATATAAAAGTTACGAAATTACAAGTATATATTATTGGCAGAGATTCTACAGGTATTCATGTAGTCGATTATTTATCAAGACGATCTCTTACGATTTTATTTTTCTATCCAAGAAACTTCACAGAAATTGCTTCGAATTGTTACGTATACATTCACTCTAACTTCTATTCTTCTCTCTTCTTTTTCCAAAAATCGAATAAAACACGCAACCGTCTTTCACACTGCGCTGCAGAAAACATCGGATTGCATCTGAAAATGTTGCCTCGTGACAACCAACGTTCGTAATTATTGCTGTCGCCCGTATACTGTGAGAGTGTTTTTCATTTTCTCCGGGACCAAGTATCAATTCAATCGAATCATCAATTGGACACCGGGTGAATGATCAAGCGAGCCCAAGCACGTTTAATCACGGATAAATTTCATCGGAATCGGCCGCTCTCTATTATCCACGAATTAATGACACCGAACGGACAAAGTTTCATTTCCCAAATGTACCGTTCGGATCGTCCGACGGAATTTCAGGAAGCTTGTCTTTCCCTCTACCGGAGAGCGCGAAATACCGCGGCTATAGAACCATCTCGTCCAACGAGCGAATTATTTTGATTAAAATTGCTCCGCGATTGATCGCCCGCCGATTCCGAACGGTAACGAACGGTTTTCTACCGATAATACCAATTCACCGCGCTACGATTTCATTTAACGAGCCACTTCTAGCCGTTTTCTTCCTCAATCTCGCGCCTCCTCTCCGACGATGCAACCAGTTGACGACAGCGTAGAAAAACTGTATTACAACAATCGAAGAATTCGCGATCAATTCCATTTTTTACGCATTCTTTGTTGCACACAGTTGATCCCCAAGAACGAGTCGAAAAGAAAGAATTTTGTTCGATTAGAAGAAAATTATTCTAGGGAAATACGATTTTTTTTCGTAAGACATTTTGTTTAAAACATGTTCGAAATATGTACTTTCTCAAATGATAAAAATTTTCTTCCAAATTTTTCACTTATTTTTGCATGTAGAATATTCACGTGTCGATTATAAACTTGATTTTTTCGAAAACGAAGTTTGGTATCTTCTCTTTTCAACTCGTGACACTCACAAGTGTTCAAAACAGTGACGCTAACGATGAAATTTATTAAGCATCGCTAGATTTTAAAGTATTTCTAAGAAAAACCAACACCTTAAGGACACAAAACCTAACACCATATGGAAATAGAAAGAAATATTTCTTTAACAAAGTTTGACAATTCACTTTCTACTCCCTATTTTTACAAATTATTTTTGTTCAATTTATTAATAGAACGCACAGACAGAGACGGGAACGCTACTGCAAACATTTATCCTACAATCCACGAGCCAGAGTTCAATTCACACCTCTTCGTGTAAATTTGTTCGCGAAGCTGAATAAGTGCGAACGCTGAAACAGGCTTGTCACGTCTAACCGAATCCCGTCAGCTTACGAGGAACAAGCTGACAGCTACACGTCTATGAGGTTACAATCAACACGAAAAAAGTCTGGAGGAGAGGTGTCTGGTGAGTGAAATCGCTCGCCAACTTTCCTACGGCTGCCTATTCACTCACTGCCGAGCCAATCTTGAAATCATCACAGCTTCGAACCTTGGATCATCGCCAAATCGGCTACCGAACTCGCCAGATTTCGTACAACGATCCAATGGCATTTAGACAAATAATTCTACTAACAAAACCGTGCATAATTAATTACGTGAAAAATGAAACTTTTTAACAAAAATAAAATTTTAATGAAAATTTTTTTGAAAAATAAAATTCCGCTCGGCCAATTAAAATATTCGCGGTCATTGAGCGTGTATAATAATCAGATAATAATCTGCTCTTATTATTTCTGTCGATTCTCTCTTTTCAGAATAAAATTTTAATAAATTTCATTTGAACGTAACAATTCAAAATTGCTATTTGAAACAATTTAAACGAAATTACAATATAATTCTTTGGTCATTGATCATCGTTTGTGTCATTGACGGAGATATTACGCGATATCTCTTTCCGACTTTATGCGAAAATGATTGTTCTCGCTACAGTGATGAATGAAACCTTATCTCGAAATTGGTGGAACGAACCAAAGGACGAAATGTAAAACTGAGTCTTTCTCGCACTAATGTGACCTACATTTTAGGAAAATTTTCTGTAGAATTCTAGCCTGGGACGTGTAATAGCTTTGAGAAACGCAGCTTACACTTTCTGAACGTGTACTCCTATAATAACGTATAATAATGTATCACTTGTGATGTATAATCTTGCAAAAATTATTGTCCCCTTGATAGTTAATAATTCGACGATTTTACTGCAATTTGTTTTACGCACGTTGACGAATGAATGATATTTTAGATGACAATTTCTTTGGAAAATCTCGTAAATACATAATTCGTTCAAATACCATCTGTTTCACAGAGTACGCCCGCTTATCCAAAATACGTATAAATTTCAAACTTCGATATTAACAATTATTTATGTAAATGTTTATCCTCCGAAACGTGAATCGACGCTAGAGTATCCATCGAACGGGGAACCGGGGATTAATTTCACAATATTTTTATAAAAAAACATAAAAAAAAAAAAATTATTAAGAGGAACGTGGAAACACCGTTTGATATCGAAGATTAATTTCATTCGCGGGAAGAGGGAAGGGAGTCGTATTCTCTGTTTCACAGTAATTTCAAATCTCGCCAGTTCTTCAAACACTGAAATCTTAAATTTCCTCTTAACTATACCGATATACCGATGAACTTTGGTTTACTTCTCGCCCTCGCCCGAAGTTCTGCACTTCGTTAACATTTACAAACTCGCCGCAAAGTTATAACTGATAGAGTTCTTGTCTCCGCGGGTATATATTTTTTTCTTTCTTCCTTTCTTTTTTCTTTTTTTTTTTTTTTTCTTTTTTTTGTTGTTTTGAACGAATGAAAAGTTCGCGGTAGAGGCGAGCATCCGCTTCGTGGAAACGGATAAAAGTGCGCTCTAGCCAGCGAACGAGAAGGAAAGAGAAGAAAACGGAAACGAATCTTTCCGCGCGCCGCGCGCTCCTCTCGAATTTTCATTCAGTTCGTCACATTGCCGTAGACGGAACACGCCGAAAAAGAAAGAATTCACGAACGCTTGTGTGAACGTGTGGCTCCTAAATGCCCCAAGAAAGTGTGCGTCTCGGAGCGTGCTTTCAACAAAAAACTGATGACAAGTAACGCGCGAGTAATCACGTTCGGTTTGAATTCAATTCTCTTTCACTCTTTTTCGCGCCAATTTTCTTTTTTTTTTTTTTTTTTAATTAAAATGATATACACAGCCACTCAGAAATATGTGAAATATATGAAATGATATTATTATTTTTTATACGTAATTTAAGTGTATAATGTCAAATTACCTTCTTTTCATTAATCCGTTGTTCATTTATAATGAATCGAAAATGAAGAAATTTTAATCTGCAAAAAATATTCTTTAATGGTTAAATTAATCTTTGGTTATTAAGTTTAGGCAACTTTCTGAAAAATGATGTGCAACGTTCTGAAGCTTCAAGTTTTTGATTTCTACATTTAATATTTTCATATCAATTTTTTCGTTTCTCCATCTACCGTTGAAATTTCTTTAAGTGAGTAAAGATATATATATATATATCTAAAAATGTAAAAACGTAACGAAAACGTAACGAAAAGTTGAGTTGTATAGTGTCACGGAGATGATTCTGGAAATGATTCAGTGGCATTTCGGCAACAACACGAGTAAAAATAAAGTAAGAATAAATAGTATACGTGGTACGTATACTATACTATTATACTATATACCACGTATAAACGAAAAGAAGACAGATAACTATTTTTTTATTACTATTGACGCGACACTTGAATGAATTATTGATAAAATATGTTCTCTGGAATACAAAAAGTTTCATCAATCTTCAACTGAATTAAATACAAGAATTAGGATATAAACGAATAAAAATTCAGAAAGTGATCCACGTATTTTTATACCTTGCCACTTTATACCCTCGATGATATCTTGCACTTACGTTTGAGATACTACTACTCCACTGAAGAGATACCCTCACTTTAATTAATTACCTTTAAAGCTGGCTACGTTGTGATCACACAATAAGAAGCACCTTCGTTCTACCTGTCTGAATTCCCCACCAATGGTGATCACAGACCGAGAGCGACACACCGAAGGAGAAACTCAAACTTATCGTCCTCAAACTTATCGATCACGGAACGATCGAAGGCCCTTGACACGCGGAAACGATCGAGCACGGCGTCTAAAATCACGGAACTCGGAGAGAAATAGGAAATTGCGTTAAACAACGTCCCTTTGACGAGAGTGCTGCCGCACCGGTGGAAACTGTGGATCGCAGCTGTGCTGCGGGAGTTCAAAAGCTTTTGTAGAACGTTTCCATTTACGGGTTATCGTTACTGGAACGCACGATTACGGGATCTATACACAATTATCCGTTTGCCTGTCCCTTAGACAGCGCGCGGAATGTTGCGCCGCGTGCTCGGGAATTCGCGAGAACGAGGAAGGAAGGACACGGTATATAGCGCGTGCACGACTTCGCCCGAGCATTCGCGAGAGACTCGAGGCTTCCACCATTGTATCCCTCTCTAAGGGTAATTCGGAGGAGCGAGTGCTGTTTAAATGTAAAATAGCGTCTCCTCCTGCGAAGCACACTTCGTGCTAATTGACAGTAATTTAATCACCGCGAAAAAAAAACTACGACGCGAAAGAGTGACTGAAGGAACGAGATGTTTTCTCGTCTCGTTTCCAGTGAACCGATGTTTGGCAACAAAATGACAGCTTGCGACGAGACACGTTTTCAAGTTGAGCCGGTAATTAGCAGACTTGCGGACTTTTATGCATTTATTCTTAAAGTGCAAAATTGTAACATAAAAGTAACCAAAAGCACAGTCGATCGTAGCTCTTATAATATTGTACACGTGTATGAAATAACTTTCTGCCGATATTTTATATTTCGATTACACTTGTATAAATACTCGTATATTTAATAATCAGCCTTTGAGGTACAAGAGTTGAAAAAAGTTCGTGTCCATTTAACACATCGGCACGCATTTAGATACGCCTCGGTCTATTTATATGTATACTTATATTGATCGAGCAATTTAAAAAGTTGTTCCCAGAGGTTTCGTTGATTAGATTTTCAATATTCGAAATATCCCGTTCAATACAGCAGTCACGCTGCTAAATATTAATTTAGATTGCATCTAATCTGCGTTTTTTGCCAAAGTTAACATTCATTTCCATTTACACAAGCACGCGGCTACATTGATCTATTTATTTTAATTATTATCATCTACTCTCACGTCAGAGATCAGTTCAGTGCTTGGTTAAATTATCGAACCAACTTGAAAATCCGTACACCGCCGAAATTTCAATGAAATATTGAGCCACTTGTATTTCAGAAACTAATCCCCAACTCAACTCGAAAATTTTTCCCGCGACTGACCTGAAATTTCGACTTTCGAGGGATCAAAAACAGATTTTTCCGTCACTCCGTCCGACTACGAACGAGCCTACTCTACTTTATCGTCGCGACCAGTTTAAAAACTCTCAGTTTAATACCGTCTCTATTAATCCTAATTAGCCTCATCTATTAATCCTAATTTATCCTAATTGCTCCGTTCGACGAGGATATCCGCGATCAAAAGATGATCCTTCTTGGTGTGCGTTGTTTCGTCGAGAAGATTAACACGATAACGCCTGCACTTCCCTTCCCGACCCCCATCCCCGAGCATGATACGCGCCTCTTTAAGCACTTGATCCACTAAATCCGAATTCGTGACTATACATTGGCCTGTTGGAACTTCTGTTCAAGATACTTGAGCCGAAAACGGGTCAGGGACTTGGTGCTTTAAACGTGAGTAGCACAATTGGGGCGTCCGAGAATTACCATTTACCTCTTTAATTACAGAATTAAAGCGGATGGTGGATTCTTTCGTCGACGGGATATCCGGGACGACCCCTCGCGTTGCTTTTTCTTCTTTAAATTCGCTAGAAATTCACCGGGATCTGAAACGAGGTCTATAAACAAAGAACAATACTAATATTTTCGAGTGACTTTTAAATAATGTCTAATCGAGGGAAAGGGACACGAGAAAGAGAGACAGAGAGAGAGAGAGAGAGAGAGAGAGAGAGAGAGAGAGAAGAGTCAAACAGGAGAGTTTACTCTGCTCAGAGAGGTAAAATTTTCGACGAGCGGAATTTCAGCAAAATGTTAAACGGGCACGTATGTACACCCGAAGTTGAAATCAAAATCGTTCGACGAACTTCTATTCGTTTGAGTTTGTGATTCTTTTCTTGAAATTGATAAATTGTCAATTTTAAGGTGAAACAATTACACAAGAGTCGCCATTTGTTTCATCTTCCGTGTTCATCCTGCTTTCGATATCTTAAGCAATGCTAGTTTTTAAAATATTTCTCACTTTTGTATTTTATCGCAGCGTATATATACGATCGTTCGAAACTTTTAACAATCAAATACAAATTGACCTATTACGACAAAGTTAAAGTACCTTGCGGATTGCTGTTGAGTCAATTTATATTATACAGACTAACATATTTTATTCTCGGTTATAGCAAATACACTTATTACGTCCTGACAGAGACAGAATAGAAGAATGTGAATTTCAACAATTTTTTGAACATGATCATGTTAGAATTCAAAGGGGATAGATCTCCCAATTTTTTTTCCTTTTCATTGCTCCATAATAATGATTCGAAAGTTAAAAATCCAACTTTTTAATCTTTGATAGTTTTGTTCGATTCCCGTTTAAATTCTACAATTTTACAATATTAAATTTCCTCTTGCCAATCAATACTATCAACAATATCCACTTTCCTTGCTGTTAATATTTTCGAGCGTTCCGAAAGTTTTATTAATCGAAGGAAAAGAACACGAGAGAGGAAAACGTTCACCGTGTGTTCCGCATTCCTGATATCATTTCGCTCGGGGGTTAGGTTCTCCCCGCAGGCACGCGAGCCCGCGTGGCCAATTCCCCGCGATTATTTGCCGGACAGGAAAATATTTTGTCGCTCGGGAGCGCGATTCATCAAACCGCTTCAAAATCAAGCGTCGCGAAATTTAACATTTATCCCCTGTCCGGCTATAAATCTCACGAAATCGTCCGGCCGAATAATACGCAGCCACGGTTCCCCATTATCGCCGCGGAATACTCGGATCGATGGTTTTTTGAAGCGACATAGCGCGTCATAGAATTCGGTCGATTGGTTCCGTCGATTAAATTCCGCTTCACCGAAAGTCCGACCACCTCGATGCGGAATCCAATTTTTTTTCTCTCTTTTTTTTTTTTTTTTTTTTTGTCCTAGCGCTACTATTCGTTACCGGATAACCGCACGGTTTTCTTTGAAAAATTACGTTCGACGCGGAAAGGGAGTGATTTTTCATCGTTGATGGGACCAGCCAGCTTTCGTATATCGGTCGTATTGTTTCCGGCGATTTGAGCGCTTTGTAAATTCCGCGAATCGTTATTCCACGCGGCGTTTCCAATTTTCCCCGCTTTCTTTCTCTTTCATTTCCCTTCTCTCATCCCTCCCTGAACTCTGAGACGTTCGAAAAAACCGTCCCGATGCGAACGTTTTCGTGTAGCTCCGCGAAGGAAATGGAATTCTCCGCCGGCAAATCGGGGCCCCACGCCGCATGTTTCCTCGCTCGTAAAAAGAGCATGTTTGTTCTCCATCGGTTGACACCGACGATCTGCCTCCCTAGAGGCAGAAAGGGTCTCGAGACACGAGCAGCTATCTGTTTCGTACACTCGCGTCGCTTTTAGCTTTCGAATCACCTTAGCACCAGCCACGCGACATCGCCGAATAAAAATCTCTCCTACGATTATTTTCCAATCTTCTCTGTATGTCCTCTCGCGTTTTTCGATAACTCTTTTTTTTTGCAACAATAATAAAATTTCTTACAACGAAAGGAAATTAACTCTCCAGTTCGTCGTTGAAAAGATAAATTGAATTTGCGAACTCTTTTATTAATAAACAGACCAAATTTGTGTTTGCTCGTGCGTGAGATTCACGCAAATCTCACTCTCAAATACAGCATACATAGATCGTGATCTCGTCTTCTCTATTTTCGCCTAACGTCACGATCGTTTGTTTTGTATTTCCATATATTTGTTACAACTACATATATTCAAAAAACAATGTCTACAAGTATCTTCGAAATGATACAAAGATGATACTTGCGATTGTTCTAATTTCAGGTTGTGCTAAGGAAAGTCCACAGTGTCATACACCCAGTTTATTAACAAGTTACGATATATAAAAAATATTTCCTTGTATTATACATATATTTAATTTCGTGTAAAGTTCCCGAATTCTGTCAAATTCCTCGTGCTATTAAATTTCAAGTAACATCCCTATTAAACTTCTTTGATTAATTGACAAATCCAATAAAATAGAGTTTTATCCTCTCGTAGTCAAACAACACTAACACTCTCCGTTCCTAATCTTCATGTCGAGCGACAAATCGTGTATTACGTTTGTCTTGTTTCGACGCTGCATGTATACTTCGCGCCGTACGTAGACCGGGAGGAAAGCGAAAGGAAACGAAGGAAACGTTCGTCGACCGAGCCTTTTTCAATAAAACATCGTTCCACTTGACCTTCCGGTACTTCCGGCCGTTCAAACGCGGCGGAAACCGAGTGTCTTCAAAGGACGTCGAAGCGCCGTGTACCACCGCTGCAAACAATGGCTTGATTGCGCATTACCTGCGGCAAGCGGGATAAAGTAACCACGAAAATTGAACCGACGCGATGTTGCAATACCGAACACAACCGTCCCTCCCTCTCTTGTATGCACGGAGCCGCGGACAAGCAAAGTTCTCGATAGTGAATTATGCCGTGATCGTGTCCCGAATCCCTCGTGAGCGAATCTCTCTCCCTCTCTCTCTCATTCCGGATTCCGTGGCCGTGTTCTTCCACCAGCCGGTCCGTGGCCGGACTGAAAACGCGCGAACAAAGCGCACGTCACAGCTCGCGGCTTAATTCACTTTCGATTCCCTACTTGTTGCGTTAATTCGTCGATGTCTGCGGACCTTCTCGGCCGCGCCTCCTCCTCCGAAGCCGTAACGTTTCTCCAAACAGGTTAACGAGCATCGACAATCGGATGAATGCGTCTCGATTAGTTTCGTATTACTTCATTACGCTCCCTTAAAGGGGAAGTTTCTTCTGCGCCGAACGACGGCTACACAGTCACGGTCGTTGATAATTTTTTTAATTAAGATCGTTCGTCGTCTCGCGTGCTTTTGATAGAATCGAACAGTCCGGAATGTAATTTGATAATAAATTTTATTGATTATTAAATTACGACATTAATTACACGAAGCCCGCGGAACGTATCCGGACGCGGAATAACAATCCGCGTTTCCTCTCTTTATTCTCGCTGCGCCGTGAGTTTTCTATTCTCACGGATGGAGAATGAATAACACATTGTGAAACGTACAAATGACGGAACATTCATTCGTTAATTAATTAATTTAAGCTCGCGAAAGTGCTCGTACGACTCTCACGATAAATACCCAATAGTAGTAAATAATAGACGTCGTGTATAGTAATATATTAATTATTCGCGAAACTTGTAATTAAATTACTTTCGATTTTATTAAAAACTTTGGAAATACAACGGCCAGCGAGTGTATTTAATACGTTGTTTGAATGCTCGTTGAAATTATCCGAATTCTAAAAATTTAATTAAACCGAGTGATAAACAACATATTAAACTTTCGAACACTGAGCCTCTAACTCGAGTAAACTAATTATTCGGAATATCTACCGAGTGTGGCAGAAAGATAACGAAACTGTTACTAAAAAATTTCGTACGTGATAAATAACAGTTGCTAACAGATCGTCGAAATCGTAGTATAATTATTTCAACGAAAAAATTGCACGAGTTAATTAAAAAAACACACAAAAGGGTAAATAAAACGCAAAACACAAACAGTCGACGGTCCGCTGTATACGCAAAATTACACGCACGATTGTTATCACGTCGAAGGAATTAATTCGTTCACTGCTATTGGCAGATGCGTATACGTCGCCTCGGCTCAATTATTTAAACAATGCCGCTGGTATTTTTATTTCCGCGCTCACTTTTCACTTTTTCACTCTGTGGAAACGACGAAACGAGTTGAAAAAATTGCACCAGACAGCCGCGGGATCCTTATTACTTGCTCGAGGCGGAGGCTTACTTGCTCACGACGAATAAACGTGCACGTCCGAAATACGCTCGCTCAAAGGAACGAATATTTCGCTCGTCGGGATAATATTGAGAGATGCGTGCAAACACTCGAACGTTTGTCAAATAATTCGCTCTCGCATTATTCGCGTGAATGTGTTACCGATGACGACCGACATCGAAATGCATCTCGAACTGTTGCTCGAATAGTTGGCGGAGTATTTATCTTCTCGACTAAGAACAGAGGGCAGAGTGAAGTATGGTCGAGCTGGATCGAGCAGTCGATGGTCGACTGCGAGATCGGCACTCTTATAGTGCATACTTACGTATGTGTCTAAACAACGATTTACGCTTTCCTTGCAGGAACCCGAACGTGATCGATCACCATGGCCGAAACGACACGCTTCTGCCCGCCAGCCGGGAGAAAAGCCGTTTCCGTACCTTGACGTGGGATCAATATGACCCAGTACACCAAAAATACCTGGAGATCGGTAAGTCACTCTCTCTCAACGCCCGTGAAAATCCCCGTTACTCGAATATTATTGTTTTTCCCTTCTCTTTCTTCTTCTTCTCCTTTTCATTTTTCCTCCCTCGCTCTCACATTTTCTCTCGACCATCTAATTAGATGGTAGCTTCGCCGGTAGGTTGCATAGCGCTCGACGGCACTTACGCTGTATGATTTCGTTTGTAGGGCCGGTGATACGAGGCGCGGCGCGTAAATCATGCGCGAGTCGAATTAACGTGGAATCAAGGGGTTGGCCGCCAGAGGGGCACGTTTTCCATCGCGCTGGAAAAATGAAGTGCCCGCGGGTGAAAAACCGGGACTCGTGGCTCGCTTGTCCGGCTGGGAGTGAGTGAGTGAGTGAGTGAGTGAGTGAGTGAGTGAGAGAGAGAGAGAGAGAGGGAGGGATGAGGGGGGAGAGCCGTGAGGGAAAAGACGTTTCGCGAGGTCATTTTTATTTTCAGCGGCTCTCGAGTACACGGCAGATGACGTGAAAGGAACCCTTTGACCTGGAAAAGAATTTGCGGCCTCTTCCCCTCCTCCCCGCCGTTTCTTTTCTCTTTTACTCTTTCATTCGTTCTCCCTCTTTGTCTACCTGTTTTTCTTCTCTCTCTCTCTCTCTCTGTTTCGCACATACTTTCTCTCTCCTTTCTTTCCCTCCCGATCTCTTCATTTCTTTTTCTTCCTTCCTTTCTTTCTTTCTTTCTTTCTTTCTTTTTTTTTCTCCACTCCACGCGCCGCGTTTTTTGCCGCGTAACGTAACGATGAACGCCGACATAATTCCATTAGCATTTGAAGGCAATGTGAAAGCACTAATTAAGCTAATTAGGAGTGTTTCATGACGGCGATTCGCTTGATGCAGCGAGCAGCAGCAACGGTTCAAAAGAGACGCACGTGAAAATGTAGCGAACTAATTGGAATAAAAAGGATACTCCGTCAGGTGTAACTGAAACGGGGAAGTAAACTCCCCCGGATCCGAATAAATGACCGCGGACATTCGTTTAATGAATTCTTTAGAATCATTGCCATTCAGCCGGCAACGTAGCGTGGGAATTCGCGTCGAAGAGGGTGAGATTCCAGCGACACGTGTACAAACTTGAAGAGAAGCTTTCGTTCTTTTTTTCAATGGATGGTCGTTCGACCGCAATCTTCTTCTTCAGTTTCTCAGCTGTGTCTTCTCGCGGAATTCCGCGTCCACGTGACTGATTGAGCATTGATAAGAGAGAGGAAAAGAATATTCGTATCGAATTCTCATTACGTTTCTCTCTCGAACGAGCACGTTCATACGACTCTCCCTTTGAATAGCTATGAAATTTTTTCTGTTTACTCGTGAACGACATTAGTCAGAGGAAATTGAGAGTCTCGCTCGAAAGAGACTCCTTCGTGCTTGATTCGAGTTTCTTTTCACTGAGAGCGTCGAGGAAGATACGAGAAGAAAGTTGGAAAGATCGTTTGAAGTTAATATTCCATAGAGATATAATTAACCGCAACCTTCAAACATTTCTGGTCCTGTGTCCAAGAGTGACTGAACGATAACTTCATTTTAGTGATTTCGACGACCAGTCTGTCTGGATAACAATTTCATTTTCATTAATATCGCGTTTAGAGTAGCGACTTTTTATTTTTATTCCAAGGAAGCACGCATTTTCGCCTTTCCCCAATTTCTTTGGTTTAAGTATCGAATCTATCGGAGTATATTTTCGTCAATTTTTCCTATAACACAAACGTGATATTTGTTGAGACACGTGGCATGTATTTTTATTATAGCAGAGCCTACTTTTATTCTACGAATACATTAATATCCTAATTACTGCAATAAAATGTCTGTCAATAAGTGACGATTTTCTTGTTATAAACAGACAATCTTGTTGAATAATGTAACATTCGAATATTAAGATATATAAATAGTGATTCGAATGAAGAACGTTTTATTATATTTTTGATAACGAATTGTAAATAATGTCTTTGAACATGACGAGAACTCAAACAAATAATCGAAAAATTAGACAAAACTTGAGATCACGACGTGAAACTGAATATCCATAGGCCAGAGAAATCTAGTTTACTCGTTGTTAATAAAAGAAATTCACAGATTGAATTGTTTATTCTTTCGTTGTAGATATTCACCCATTACCGTCAACTTGATACGAAAGCAACGAGACAGACAAGAGTCAAACAATTGGAAGAAACCATCCTCTCCTCGAAAGTCTCGTTCAACGAACTTGTCCAATTATTCACACTCACTTGTTGTCGGGATAATAACGAAACTACGTTAAAATTAAAGTGCAAGTCGAGCTTTCGTAGAGACAGAGTAGAACAGATACATACCGTACTCAGCCAGATAAAATCAAGTTAGAACCAGGCGGCAAGTAGAACAGGTCGAGGTGCGTGAGGTCAGGTCAGTCGCCAATCGTTCCATTCTACTCAAAGTACAACGATCGACAGCGGTGACGCGACGTTCGCCAAAAAAATTCCGAAAGAAAGTCGAGGAAGGATCGTTCGAGTTCGGTATTGTTCCATCGTGTTCCGTCAGAGATGCGATTCAACCGGGCGTTATTCAGGTCGAGATTAATATTAGTCCTGACCGATTCGCATATCCTGCCAGTAATAACGGGGTTGATGTAATCGTCCTCGGTGCTGTATCGAGGCCGGTCACGACCACCGTGAAATATTGAGCTGTCAAGTGTGTGCCAGAGGTGTATGATACTTGAACGCGGTAGAAACTCCGGCGAACGTATCAGACGGTCGTTTCATTAATGAGTGATCAATAGCCGGGGCAAGCGTAATCGTGCCGACTGTTGCTTAACCGCACCGCCGCGCTGGTTATCGGCTGCGATAACCCTATCTATCGCCTGTAATTTATTATTATCGTTGGCCCTCGTCATTCAAAATTCATTAGGCACTAATTAACCCGATGCCCCTACTCTCCACTCCGCCCCCCCCCCACCCATTACATCTCACCCCCGTTATTAAACGATATTATCAAATTTTCGAGGCTCGTCGACGAGTGGCCCGACGCCTGGTCTTTATTACTGGGCTCCGCTATGCATCATCCATCCAATCTTTGATCATTTTCAGGCTGCTTTCGACGCTTCCGAGGGCTTTCGTACCCAAGGCTCAAGCCATCTGGAAACTCTCTTTCGCAAACTTCGTGCAACTTTGCTGCGGAGCTCTGTGATTTGCGAAGAATCAAAGTATCACCCGAGGAACCTTCTCTCTCTCTTTCTCTCGCGCACGCGTGTTTTATCATCGACGAGGAACGTCGTCGTCCTTTCACGTGCGACTTTGGCTTAACGCGATCAATGTGGATCTTTGATCAATCTTTGAAGGCTGAAATTTACTCGTCCCGTCAGAAAACATCATTAGTAACGCCGGTTTCAAAGCTCAGGGAAGCGCTTCTGTCGCTTACGTACACACGTAATTATTAGACCGCGGATTTTTCCACGTTTATGGGAGAAGGTTAAATTGCGAGACTTCACGGACCGTGTGCAGCGCGATAAAATATGCAAAACGTTCAAATGTACAGTGCTTTCAATGATGTTTGGTTCTACGTTTTCAATTATATCTTCAAAGACGTGAATTCGTGCGAAGAACCACCGACGTCTGATAATTATAGACCACTTATTTAATCATAAATTGCCGAATAAGAATTTCTGAATTCATCGATGATGGCTTGGATCTGGAAAAAATCAGTCGAACAATCGATCGAGAATGTCTTTCTGATTATTGTCGGGAAAAGTTGCTGCAGCGATTGTAATAGTACTTCTGCTCTTCTATTTTTTTTCTTATTTATTATTGCAGCTTATTGGTCTTACCTGTTTAACCCTGAATATTATTATTACTATTATTATACATTTTTAGAAATATATATTTTCAGAAATCGTGTAGAGAATGGCAAACCGTCGATCGTTTCAATTTAGAAGAAACGAACGTAAATGAAAACTCAAACATTCAAACGTACGATACTGGAGACAAGAACATCGAAATCACTTATTAAAATTACTCGTGTTTTGCGCAAATCTTGCTTCGGTGTCGCCGCAAAATTTGTTAAACGTGCAGACGAAAGTAGAAACGAACACGGTCAGAAATGAACGAGAGAGAGAGAGAGAGAGAGGCATCGAAGGAAAGCTGACGTACGAGTTATTACCGGGGGGTGTTGGAGTTAAAAAAAGAGCTGGCTCTCGAGACGATGCATTCCACGTGTGCCACCCTGAAAAGCGAACAAAACGCTTCTCGATCGGCAACACGAGCGACAAAACAGATCGCCGATAGTTGCCGAAACGATTCACTGACTCGTTCGGGTATCGGTTGAAGGATCGGTGGGCGAGGCAGGGACATAGGTAGGACTCGAACAGACACGACGGGACACGTTCGCAGTTACTCAGGTCGGGTGTGGATGGTGAAAAATCACTGTGAAACGATAGTCCGCATTCCGTTTCTACGGATCCTTGTAGCGTCGCGAACCGTGAAAAATGGACCGTGAAAATGGAGCGGAATGGGAGGAGCCAACGCGCCTGCCCTCCCGTGATTAATTTTTTTCCCTTTGTCTTTCTTATCCGGCCGAATGAGCTCGCCTCGGGTCTCAAGACCTACCAACCTCTTCGTTAGCCGGCTAAAGCAGCGAGGGAACCGGCGGAGGAACCACGTCTCTCTGGGCAACTTTGTTTTCGAACAGGCTGAGGCTAATTAATTTAGTCCCTGCACGACGGAAGGGGACGACGACGACGATGTTGTTTAGGGAGGGTGAAACGTTCCGTCGAATGGTCGTGTTTAGTTCGAGGCAGTTTAAGGCGGCGGGTGGAAACGTTCTTTCGTTTAGAATGCAAATAGCACGACTTCGAGGAATATTCTTGCATTTTCTTTTGAACGTTTCCTGCGTTATTGTTTGCGTTACAATTATTTTAGTTTCGTCGATTTATAGCTCGGTTTAAATTATATATTAAATAGTATTAAATGAATCAAGCTAACTATATCGCGTACGATATATAATTATATTCGTCAGCTGTATAATGTATAACGTGCAACTGTTATCATTGCGCGGTTTATTATAATTACTTCAGTCTCGCATTTGTTTACGTTGCATAATTCAGTTGCGTATAATTTAGCAAGTTTGTTGAAGTTACCGAAATTTCTCACCCGAGACTTCGTACGAAAAAAGCTACAAACATACATACTATAATCAATTTTTTATCAATTTCAAGCTACGAGAATATCAAATGTCGTTATCCTTTCAACATCGGGAGAAATTCTCGAAAATCGGGAAACTTCGATTTTCTAACGTAATTGAAAACGTAGTTGAAACTGATGAATATATATCGAGACCGGTAATCGAATACAGCTAGCTGCTTTGTACAAAGCAGCAACCGTGTATAAATCTTTGTTCCACGTGACCAACCCTTATCTTCGATACAAACACCTCCCGGTTTCGTCATCGATTAAGGTACCAGGCAACATTCCCGTCGCTCGCACACACACCCAGGATCAACCGCAGGACTAAAACAACATTCGGTCGCCATAATTTACTTGTAGTACACGTCCCGCCCGTTTTCCATCCTCTGCATCCACCGCACGTAAGCAAACTCCCTTAAGCATCGGCAACGCGAAATTTCCAAGAATCCGCGATTTCGCACACGTCCTCCTCGATCAAATATGAATAGACAAATAATTCCAAAAGGACGGCGCCAAGAAAGGAACGCCGGACTCGTCGCAAATGAATTTATCTGTATACAGATAATTGTAAAAAAAAAATTTTTCTCTTTCAACGTTCTCTTCAAATTCTGTTCAACTCTTTCGCTGCTGCGGGGATTTGTATGTCCTACGAATCTAATTATATAGTTGTATGGTAAATTTTTTTTTTCATGAAATCAATTTTAACCAATAACTATAATAACAGACTCAATATTGAGGATTTGTTTCGAAAGTGTTACTTGTGAAAGTATCAGTGGATAATTTCGAAAGTCATCGGCTGGTGTATTAAAAAATATACGATTCTACTTAAAAATGTGAAGTCGATCTTCATATGAAGTTCATAAGAAAATTATACCCCACTAAAAATCATTCTACTTTTCGTTTCGAACGTTGTTTTGTACCGTTAATAGTTTGACAAATATCCGACAAATAGAACAGCTAGAAGAGATTTAACTCGTCACGTACCGAGATCAACGCGTTCCTACTCACAACTGAAGAACTCAAAGTGCAAGCTCCTTGCTTCCTTGGTGAGGGCCAGACCTTTTCAATCCCTTCAATACCGGCTCTGCTGTCAACGCAGCTCACTCGCCGAATAAAAACTCCAGCCCCCCCGAATAAACATTCCAATGTCTGGCTTACTCCCGAGAGATTCGGTTGACGACGAAGGTTGAAACCAGTATTCTCGATACCAGTAATCAAGACCGTACTAGTCGTACTAGTCGCAAACGAATCTGCTTCCCTCGCAAACCTCAACCTGGGTGGGATCAACTCGGGTCCGTGGGGTCGTCACTCCCCAAAGGCCTGGGTCAAACGCCTGGCCCCCCTGCGGGAAATACCTTGTACACAGTGGGTCAAAAAAAGTATTGGCACATCTAACCTTTTATCGATATCTGGCTAACGTTCAAAGTTCAATGAAACGGCGAAAAAAAAAAGAAAATCGCACAGCAAGTTTCAAGAGCTTGTTGCAAGGAGGAGAGAGTTCAATCTTCACCATGATGGACGCAATCGCGAGAAAAAATGTTCAATATCTTCGAAAGCGTGTTTAGTCTTTGCAGTTTCCGAGAACAGACGTATTCTTACTTTCTGTCGTTTGTTGAAAGCATATTAATAAACTAACTGGACTGTTACGCGATTCTATAAAGTCACAAGTTTGAGATATAGACCTCGCGTGCAAATGTCCCTAAACGCCTCTTTTCTTCGCGGTAGATTACCGTACTTTGACGCAACTAAACCTCCCAATGATCCCGGAATACGATAAGATCTAAAGCACTTCTGGCCGTTTGAACAGTTTGTCAGGCGATGTCGTTCCGCATTCGGGACCGCATGCATCTAACCGTGTCCGAACACAAACACGTTGCTTCGAAACCGCAGTTACCGGTCTCTCGACGGTGGTGTCGTGCACGCGATCGCGTAATGGGGGTGTCGTGCGCCGCAGCTGCGAAGCGACTCCGCGCTGCTCCTGACTCGCCCGCCTTGCAAACTACGCTCAAACACATTCTCCGCATCTGTACAATCCGCCGCGAGGTTGTCGCAGTATTCACCGTCTGAGGGCATCTTCCAGCAGGAAGTTGCGAAAAAGCAGGAACAGAAGAGGGCCGGGAAAAAGCCAAGTAACAGATTTCGACGATTCAAAGTCGAAAGTTTCTTGTTCGTTTCTTCACGCTGATCCGTCTCGCGCCGAAGCCTCGCTCGAAATATTTCGAAACGGTGGCGAGCGGCGTTCAATTTAATTGTTTACCAGAAATCTTGTTTAACAACGGGGAAAACAAAGCGAAACTGAAATGAAGATACGTAACGCGTTAATGCTTTTAGCGACGAAAATTGATACATCGCCGGGCGCGAGTTATTTGTCTTTCGAATATCGTTACAAATAATCGAACGCGCGTTATTTATGTTTCACGTTATGCGTTGCACGTCAAACTATGTCAGAGAGCGACGATACTTTTTTTTTTTTTTTTAATTTGCAAACGCTGAGAATATTTGGAATTTTCGTCGTAATTCCAAACGTTATTAATTTTCAACGAATAACGCAATGCGCTAGTTGCTCGTTAATTTCCTCTCTGTGTTTCTTAAGTTTATTTCTTTCGAAGTTTCGCGACCGTCAATGAAAATATCAATACTCTGGTAATTCTCTCCGGTAATAAGTTGGCCCGTTTCAACATAATTTGGAATGTATTCGATGGATAACGTTATAATTATAACAGTTGCTGGAAGTTGTGTCAAATACAAAGGGGTTTAATAGATCCAATTCGGTGCAAGGGGCATGTTTTCGACTCAAGAGTATGAAAGAGTATTAACGCGCGCCGTTTGGAGACGAAATCATTCGAACAAGCTGGAAGATTGAACGAAGGTAGAGGAAAAGCGGAAACACGGAATACGCGTTAGACGTTTATAGGATGTTTCACGAAAGAAATAGCAAAGGGCTGGCAACGGCGCGACGTATCCATAAACATACGTTCCCTCGATGTTCTCGCGTTGGAGAGAAAAAAAAATTAAGCCACTTGGAACGATTCGAAAAAAATTTCCGCGACGACGGTGAAAATAATTCACCTAGCAAGTACAAATCGATCCGGCGCGCGTTCACCTTTCGCGAATGTTATGCATCAGGATGCTCGAATAAATCACTTTATCGTCGGTGCTCTGAATCCGACGTGCGCTTGAATAATACGACAAATATGTGAAATGAAAGAGAATTCGCGCTCGCAACGTTTTCGATACCGATACACGCGCGAATGATCGACAGTCTGATCGATTAAACGCGCGAAAAACTGCACGTGGTTATGCAGTTTCGTAATTTTGTCGCGCATTCTCGCAACAAAATCGGCGAACACGCGTGAAATTCGCATTTTACAACGTCCACGGTTTCCGAAATCGCTCCACCGTTTGAAAATTTCACGGCGTCGCACAAAGTCGCGGGAATTCTACGAATTCGGCGCGTTTAAGTTCCGAAGTTCCCCCCTCCTCACCGTTAGAAGTCGTTGAATTCTAAGAATCTTAATTGCTTCGTCACTTAAAGCCAACTATTGCTGTAAGGCACGAATTTGCGAGATTACTGCGCCTAAATCTGAATGCACGGACGAATTGCACGTACAATTTGATAAGGTAACGACCGGGCCAGTTATTAATTCATCGTGTTCTTTTCATTCTCGTTAGTGGGCTTGTCCAGTGAACGAACGTTGCTAACACCCGAGAAGCTGAAAGTTAACACTTGAAAACTATCTTACCGTTATATCTAGGATTTTATGAAATGTACATAAATATATAAATGTATATAAATGTAATTAAATACATAATGACACACGGTACAACAATTCTGATCGTTTTCTAATTCACTTCTATTGTCAAAGGATGCAATTTTGAACAACGTTTAATTCTTCTACGTCGTTGAAATTGATATAAGCATAATATTTTTCCAAACGTACCAACGATAAGCAAAATTTATAAGCAGTGAAAATTTATTACATTAAAGATCACACTTCCTTTAAAAATATTGTCCTGATCATTCACTAAGGATACCCCATCCGTTGGAAAATTATATTCATTCATTGATCGTTCAGCTCATTTTTCACTTTGTTAAAGACTCAAATGATCTAAAATCATTCAGTAAGATGCCGAACGACTTTCTAACAATGTAAGATGAAATTGCCATATGTTTATATGAGTATTTATATTATATGTGTTGTATATCACTATATAGAGATAATGGAGTAGTATCACCGTCGAAAATACTTTCCTTGCCTTCAATTTCAACCTGCAATTAACGAATAATAATTATTTTTTTCTGCCAGATATATTTTCCAGAATAAAACTTGATTCTATGTTGGACGTTCGACGAAGACCATAACTGTCAGACTGGCAAAATTGCGTTCGAGGATGTATAAACTTTAACTCGACAAGAAACAAAACTCGCTTACAGCCTTGTGACATTCAGACGTGTTCAATTAAAAAAAAAAAAAAAAAAAAAAAAAAAGAACGAGCTGTGAATGCTAATTTCAACAGACCTAAGCAGCCTGATTCGCTCTAGTTTGTTACTGTGTGCTGTTCACAATTCGTCCATTCGTGATCGTAAAAAGCGCGCGTCAACGTCTTAACGATTCTCGTACGATCGTAAATAGAACGAACCTGTCGCGAGGCGAAACGACCGAGATCGCGGTACTATCTGACTATCGTGAACTCTTCCAAGCAGATGCGCAGCGATCGAATGAGAAACGACGCAGCGCGGGGAGGGGTCGATCCATCGGTGTCGTCTCGCAAACAACCGGTTTCCGGGAAGGAGCTGGCTAACGGCTCGCCGGAAGGCGGGAAAAGGGCTTAAGACTCGGCGTTATAGCGGAAGCCGGTGAAATGGCGCGGCGAAGGTTCGTTAAACGTAACTTTGCTCCAAGCCTTCCACCCACGGCAACGTTTCTTCCACCACTTCGCCACCCCCTCCACCCCAACGTCTCCTCTCGTCGAGCTTTCACGAGAAGCGAGAGTTCTAGAGGTTGGTTGAAACTCGCCGGAAGTCGATAATCACTTGTCATGAATCCGAAATTACGTAGTTACACCCCGCCACGGTGCATTTGCACAGGACGTAATTTAAAGAGATAATATCTGGCGCGCGCGGTCGAATTATCTCTTCTTTTTTTCTCCTCGCGAGGAGGAAAAGGTAGATGGCCCCTTGAAGGGAATTGAGGATCGTTCGCGATTCGTAAGACGCTTTCGCGTTTGTTCGTCCCCCCTCCCCCCTCACCCTCCCCCCCCACCGGTCTTCTTCTCGCTACTACGGATACCACGGGATTTACGAGAGAGCGAATTCAAACGAACAAGGTTTCGGAAATGAAGTGTTCCTCGGGTAGAAAATGGTGGCGCGGTCGTCGGTCGGGAAAGGGCGGCGGCCAGTGCAGCCGCGACGAGTTATTAAAATTCGCAACCTCGCCGGTTGGAAAGTTCATGTCTAATTAAAAACCGTGGCTTTATGCTCATGGCCAAAGAAATTTGCACGCGCGCAACTCTTAAATGTACGACGAGTTCTACGCGATGCATGGACGAGTCCTTCTCAACTCTGTGTGCGTTCCCGTGTACCACAGCGTGCCACAGTGTGCCACGGCTTCATTAAAGCCGTTCGGGTGGAAAATTCTGTCAGCGAAACTCCGTCGATGCACGTTTGGATGACTTGCGGTCGCGTTCATGATACATCGTGAAAGTCCAAAGCCGATCGTTCATAATCTTCCTCGACGTTCGACACGTCGGACAATAATCTTCCGACCTGCGACGGGCTATTACCACAAGAGTTCTATCTCCGAAGGAGCGGAATTTATGGCACGGACGCTTGGAGATGCCATTTTTGAAGAATGGCCAGGGAATAAGATGTATGGGCTGACCGATCGGCCCGAGGCGAGGCAAAGAGCCAAGCCTGAAAATCGACTTGTTGTCGCCGAACTTTCTGGTCTCTTTCAACTACCGTGTTGTATCCGTTAAATTTGCAAAAAAAAAAAAAAAAATCGAGAATTTGTCCGGCTAAATTGAAAAAGATGATCGTTTCTTTCTTTCGTTTTTTTTTTTTTTTTTTTTTTTTTTTTTTTTTAACCAATAACTATCGAAATAACACTCATCGAGCCGAATTATGAACGAACGCTTTATCGGGTTAATCGATCATGCCTGCGGCTTTTGGTATCATGGGTGGTGTATCGCGAAGCCTGATTAACGATAACGGCCGACGCGAGCCGCGATACAGTTTTCCGTCGTTCGACATCGTCAATTTATAATCGGGGCTTTTATTAAACATTCCCCGAAACCGGTGAAAAATAGAACGACGGGCCGATAAAGTCAGTTCGCCTATCAGCAAAAGTTAATTGCACGATTGCCAGAATTCGATTGTCCTTTCTCCTTTTGTAGAACGAACGAGGCTGATAATTTTGTAAAATTAAAAAGAAAACTACGAACGGAATGACTGCGAAATAATCACTTAATAGCGACAGTTTGGTCAAGAAAAATTCATCAACGACTGACGATTAAATTTTTCTAGCAATATTTAATCGCAATTTTGCTCAAATTCCTACATTAGTCGTTGCCTGATGTATGAGACTCTATACTTCTCGACAGGAATATATTTCATTTCGATTAAATATCTTAACTTTAAAATATTCAACTTAAGAAACGTTGACAATATTATAATTTCAGAGTATACCTTTAATTTAAACTAAATCGATATTACAACTTCAAATTCGATGTAATAACTTTGCAATTGATAATTGACGATCGACATTATTAATCGATCAAGTCAATCACCGATTTTTCGACGATTAATTTTATTACTCAAATTTTATTACTAAAAATTTCAATCGACTGATGCCCAACTCTGTTTAAAAGCCACTTTGCCATTCCGAAGGTTAAAATTCCCCCTTCCTCATCATCCATCATCGAGTTACCGATAATTTTTAGATTTCAAGGAGGTTAGTCAAAAATCGAATCCGAATTTTTGGCGAGGGCAAAAAAGTGTCCACTTCGCCTTGCGTATTTCGTTCGTTAGAAAAGCGAGACGCGTTCGTTAGAAGGACGGCTATTAATTTAGTGGCTACAGCCCACTGCTGCGAAAATTATTAATAGTTCCCGTTATGAATAAACGATATTCGCGTTCGTGCGAACACCGGAATCATAATGCAGAGGAAATAAAGGAAATTGTACGAGTCCATTCCCTTGAACATTCATTGAACAATGAGAGAGGAACAGCCGAGGAACGAATCAAAGTAAAATTTAATTGCACTTAAACTCTGCTCAACGCATTTCTCGAAGCCGTCCCCTCCTGCCCCTTTTGTAACCGGTTGGAAATTTAGTCGAAACTTTCCGTCAAAGTCTAATTTAGCCTGAAGGGAATTAAACGTCTTCTGAATTAATCGACACCTTTTACACGTTATTCGTAACAACCAGAATCACTAAACGATTGAAAAATGTGTACGTATATAAGCGTGTCGAGGTACTCCCATTTCGTAGTCACTGATTTCTGGAGAATTCATTGAATTATTGAGTTACTGTTACGTATTATATATTAATGATTACTAACTTATTTATCATTCACAAGAAATAGAGAGGGTTGAAGAAAGACATACTGTGCACGTAGTATGAAAAAATATGTAAAATATTCAAACTATAGTGATTTCTGCAACATTTACTACTATTGTGAATTAACTCACAGCATTTACTATAAATCTTTATTACGTAATACGAAGTTTTAAAGAATTATTTAATATTTAATTTGCAGCAAAATTCGCAGTTTAGAATTCTGTAATTTTCTGTAGGTACCTGTTTGGTCATGTGGCAATTTTTGTGAGATTACCTCTATTATTATTTAAATTACTGCGTTGTCTTCGCGACGCAATTTTTTAATTGCATTCGTCTGAAAGAAAATCGTCAGAAATGAATTTAATCTACGTATACAAAAATAATTGTCTTATGTGTGAATTAGAGTGAAGTAAAAAAGAAATTTTCATCAACAGAATGAAAGATATTAATGAAACAGAAATTTATTAACTTCTTCAGGTGATAAAAGAAAAGACCATTGTCGATACTGGAATTAACTCTTTGAGCTTTTAATATCTTTAAAATATTTGAAATTAGCTCATATTAGAGATTCAAAGCAGATGACATATTAAAATATATTGAATAAATACATACACGCATATATGAAAAATATGAACGTATTTTTAACATTTATTTTACAACCCTCCTCAATCGATATTAAACTTTCACATCGTAATTTCAGCGAGCACTCGAAGGATTAAACTCATTTTTTATTTTTCTTCCTTTTGATAAATACGACACGCTGCTAAATCCTGGCAGCTGTTAAAAATAATATATCGCGAAAAGCGTATAATAATTTGAACAATAATAAAGATGATCGTACAAAAATTACAGTATGTTATCTTAAAACATAACCAAGGAGATGTACTGAATATACTGATACACTGGTTGTACGATACGAAATTTTATTGGATTGAAATTTCCTTGCTCACCCTTTATATATATCGATTATGCATAACTCGGGCTCACACGGAGCAACATTCTTTAAAGTGCGCCGCTCGAATCTTACCAAAGTAATTATTTTATCTGATAAAACTGTCAAGAGAAGAGCGACGAGATTCCACGGACCGGACGGTAACAAGAATGTGATTTCGATGAAACTTTGGTATTGAACTTTCGAGAGGCTTGCTACTGCAAATTCTGCCCCGCGCCGCGCCGCGTAACCTGTTTAATCGCATAAATTAAAGCGTGCCGATGTCGGGAAACAAATTTGTCGAAAGTTTGATTGCGTTAAACAATATTGTGCGTGTTTGCCGGTGAAAAACTAATTTAAACTCTCGGCAGAGACTGCGTTTACTGCGGACACCGTTTACTTTGGATCCTATTAAACAAATTTGTCTGCTAACGAGCTGATGCCGGGCGTACATTAGCACGGATTTCGAGGACCGAAAAATTTTAGAAGAAAATTATTAGACTGATCGTCGACAATCGTTTGTCAAGCTTTGCTTCGCGTTGTAAGCGATCTCCCCTCTGAAAAATAATGGAAAATTCACAATCGCGACCAATGGTAATCCCAGAAACGAGAATCCTCACAGATACAATGACGGACATTGTACAAACGATGATTATTTCATCGCCGACAGGATCGTTCGACAACGTACCGCGAGGCGGCAGCAGCAGAAATTCGTTCCATTCCTATTAAATAAATCTGTCTGTTAACGAGCAAACACACGAGATACACGAGGTGTGATGTAACCGGGTGGTGGGGTTATTTTACATGGAAAATAAGTCGAAAAGAAAAAAATGACATTTTTTCATTAAAGACTTCATTTCCAAGGAAGCCAAGGGAAATTTGTTAATTCCCCCATTCCGTTTCTATTAAATAAATTTGTCTGCTAACGAGCTAAAGTGAAATTCACGGGGCACGTCGCGGAATTGCATGCCTTTTTTTATTTTTTTATTTTTTTTCAGTTGAAGTTTGAAGGAGGATTACACTTTCGAAGCCACTCTTTTTTTCGCGAGTACAATATTTTACAGATGAAAATTGTTTCTTAATACTTCTTTAGTTATTTTGATAGTTCTTTCTGTAGAGCAACACTGTTCACTCTATGAAAACACGAATAATTTCCATTAAAAAAAGAGAAATGCGTTTGCATTTTGGATGCCTTGAAAGAAAGGTGATGCAAAAAATTGGACATTATCACACCGTGCAACATTTTTTTCTACAGCTTTCTTTTCTGTCTCTTAGCAAATTCATGACAAACTCGTCCCAATTACGTGACTTATCCTGCGTACAGTAGCTCGCAAGAATGCGCAAACACCTTCCGTAGCAGAATTTTTATCATACACAAGACACTTGAAATTTCTCTAGCGTTGCAATATATTTAGTAAAAAATTAGTACATCGCACGAGTAAACATCCGAAACGTGTAATAAATATTAAAAATCTTAAAAATATGGAAACTCGTTGATGTAATGGATCGAGTGTGTTTTAAATACTTTCTCTGCGAAATATCGAGTATCTTGTAATTCCTGCGTAAAATTTCCAGATTTCCCCGAAACTGGACAATCATAATCGTAATAACCGAGTCTCGCTACGCTGCAGAAGTTTTAAGGAAATTTCAAACTATTTCGTATATATATATATATCAACGCGCGTAATATATTCATTAAAAAGTTCAAACAAACGTGCAAATGTTTGAATATTTCCGTGAGAGACTGCACACGGACCGAGGGCGGAAAGTTTCGACAAAGCTGATTAATTAACGATACGTTGTTAAAGCACACGGAAAGGGGAGGGCCACGGTGTTCCACGGTTATAATTTCCTTCCTAAAATCATCCAGAACTCAGCCGCGATTAGCGGGTAATCCCCGAAAGCGGAGAATTCTCGAAGACACAACGACCGACGATCGTACAGAACGATCACCGGGGAAACTGGTTCGACAACGTACAACGCGGCGGAGGCAGCGGCAGAAATTCGTTAATTCCCTCGTACCATGCCGGCTTTCCAGATTTATTTTGCTGATTACCGGTGGAAAGTTTCGTTGGCCCCGCGGATCGACTGGCGGGAAGTTTCGTTCCAACTTTCCACCAACCCCACCCACCTCCTCTCCGCCCCCGCGCGCTTTGTTGCTGAATCCATTACGCGAATCCGAGAGGAGACCGATATATATACAGTAAAGAGATGCACGTAAGAGCCGTGCTTCTCTCGTTCCTCTTTATCCCAGAGCGAGCGTAGGAAAATATCCCGGCAGGTCAGAACAAGAGACGAGAGGGTACATTCGCCGGCGTTGAAACTTTTTCAGGTAGCAAAGCACATAGTCATCCGAGGCGGCGTTGCACGATACTGCGACGCCTCTGTAAGAAAGTTGTCGCCGGGACGCGTAAGTTTCCCGTCTGTTCGCACATGGTTTACAACGTCTACGAGATCGTCGAACTTCACCGACGAGCTTACATACGCGCGAAGATTGTTCCTCGAACGGGATTTGCATCTGTCGTTGCGTTGCATACACTCATACACTCTCCTCGATGTTTAATACGAGCATGGTATAGTAAAGATGGTATGGTACGAGTAGTATGGTAAAGATGAAGATCATCGATGACAATGACAAATTGTCGACAGTTTATATCGACGCAACTTCGTGAAGAGAGATCGTACAACGAAAGACATCTATCCTGTATTAAGAACTCGTACAGTATGCAAAAACGAATGTCAAATCGAACGTAATAAATGACTTATACCAAGAAATTTATTAATTTTAGCGGATTAACCAGAAAATGAAAGAGTTATATTGGCTCGGTTAAGGACAGGACACGATAAAGTAACCCATGACCACCTGATCAAGATCACTGACCCTCCCTTTTGCGATAGATGTCACAAAATCTGTCACAGCTCGACACATTCTGTATGAACGCACAAATTTTGAGTGGCAGAGAAGATTCCATAAAATTAATCCCACTTTTGGCCTGACTTTCCAAAATCATCTGAAGAGGATACTTCGATACTGCTTGATGAACACGAATCTATACTATGAAATACAAGTACTATCTACATAAGTAGTCAGTCGTTAATGACTTCGATGTCGATGCGACTTTTAACCTGCATAAAAAAAAAGAAACGAAAAAGAGATCGTACAACGATCCACTTGGTCTCATTTTGAAGTGTGAAGCTTCTATTTTGACAGTCTCTTTTTTTTTAAGATATAAATTATGTAGGAGGTAAGAAAGGAGGAAATTGCAAAAATTCAAACATAAAAAAATATTTCTCATGTTTTTATAAACTCTGAGAACTTTACGTACGATTATATTAAGAAACAATTAACAGATAAGCACGTGAACTTTTTCTCTTATTTTGAAATTGTCTACACATGTTCTGAAACATCTTGTACATCATACTGTATATTTTATTATATCACGTAATATATAATCAATTATTATTTGCGCATTAGTATATCTTTTCAAAAAAAAAAAGTCAGATACAAAGGTATTTTCAATTTCGGCCAGCCAAATGGACCAAATAGACACGATCGGTAACGCGGTCATGTGATTTTTAGCAACGATCGACGAGCCGACGATTTTCAGCGTTATATATTAAAATGATCGTAACGTTGATACAAATTATACAACTCGTTCTATAAAACCCTGTCGGAATTAAAATCAGCATGGAACAATGTCCGTCGGAACGAAGGATTTAACGAGGAGGGGAGGATCGATCGGCGAATTCTGTGACGTTGAATTGATTAAAATCCCGAGGGAGCACGAAAGTGGATGATCGGTAACGCGGCGAGAAAATTCATGCTGCGAGGTCACCTTCGATATTTCGTAATAAATTAGCGAGTTTGCCGACGGCAGCTTTTCGGCTGGTTCGGCTCAGCTAATCTCGGTAAGAGCAAAGTCTCGAAGCTTCGGAAGTTGAACGTCGAAGGGAGGGGTGAGAGAAGTTGGTGTTTAGCGTCTTTATAGGTTCGCGATAGTTTCTGGCAGCGTGCTTTTGCTCGGTTACCAATACCAACGAGCCAAGGCCGAGGCTGCCTGCCTGTCTTTAATCCCGGGGATAAGTAAAAGTGTATCGAAGAGGAGGGTCGCAGAGGCTGGCTGCGTGGTCCCGATTTCCCTTTGACTTTCATTCAACGACGCGCTTTAATTAATCCGCCGACGATTTGTCGGCGGATTGTTAAGTGCCGGCGCGCTGCGCGACGAAAGTTTTCGCGCGTCGATCATTTCCCGTCCGAGTTCCCGATGACTTCGAGCCAACTCGCAACGTACGTATTCATCTCGAATGAATCTCCTCGGCAATTAGAGAGCTTTTCTACAGCAAATTCTACGGGAGCGAACTTTTTCATTTGTTCCTACGATGGAACGTAAATTTGCCGTAATTTACGTCAAGGTAAAACTAATTTCTTGCGATCGCGTAAATCGTCCCGTGACGAAGTTTGCGCGGATTCACGTGAAACATGCTGATCGATCGAAATTTAATTTGCTACGAACGTTATGAGAATAATGAATAATAATACGCGATGATCGGTGGAGGTTCGAAATCGAATCAAATTTTAAATACGTGATTACGCACCGAAGAAACAGATTGAAAATTTAACTCTTAATTTTAAATTAATTTTTTAATAGAAAAGCATAATACTGATAACAACTACATTGCCAAGCTTTTTCGACAAATTTATCGATACGTTATTATCATATTTAAGTCGAAATGGCTGTTGAAAACAACGAAAATATCGTACATTATCAAGACTTTATATCCATGATATAAATTTCACGTGTTAAAATAAAGTACGAAGTATTTAAAACTTGGTGCAACAAAACTTTTATTATTTGTACAATATTGCATATTTATAATGTTGCGTGATATTTAATGTCATATATTTCACAATATTAAATATAATTCTTAATTCAACAAGACCGAGAGAATTATATTTGTGAGCATAAGGAGAAACGAAACGTTTCGATAGTTGGCGCGAATCCGTGTTCGTTTGCAACCGTATACTTGTCCAAGCATAACGTGACGCATCAACGTTCACGCAGATCTCGAGAAAAGAACGTTCCTTTTTTCCCCTCCCCCCCCCCCTTTCCTTCCACAGTTCCACGCAGTTTTATCACGGCGATTTTGCGTGAAACAGCGGACCGTAACGATGGATATTAGCTAAACATCACGCACGCGTGTGCGCCGGCATAAATCGTCACGTAGTATCACTTAGGCCACGCATACGTGCCCCGGTGAATTACTACGTGTTCCCTCCCTTGCTAACGGCACGCTTTATCCAACCACGTCTCCATCCGTTGTACAAGCCGCCGATCTCTCATCCCCCGAAACGGCCCGCCCCATTTCTGCGTCGTCCCCATTCACGATGCATTTGATCACCTTCGTGGACTGACGTTCCACGAGTGACACGTAAATTCCAAACTCGTCGTTGTAGCCAGAGAGAGAGAGAGAGAGTTTGTTTCTTCTCTGGCATTGTTTTAAGCGAATTTGGCGAGAGCGTTGAACAAGAGACAAAGAGAGAGGGGTGTTTTGCTATCCCCGGCGTCGAACGCGATTCTACGTGCATTTAATATTGACAAGGAGTAAACTAGTGGTTAGAGCATAGATCTCTACGCAAGTTTAAATTCTTATGAAGGCGCAATTAATCTTCATCCATCCCGCGTGTCAATACGACATATTTGTCTGCAACGCATTTGTCTGCGCAAATATTACACGTAGACGCGAGATTTTGACAGAGTTGCGGGCAATTGTAAATTCTAATTATTACACCTCGATTATGCATTGAATGCATCACCTTTTGGAAACGCATTATACGCATTTATTATTGTTTCGAATTGATAATAATATTGAAATGAAATCCATAAAGTGAAACTTCATGAAGAAAATGTTCCACAAAGTCAACGATATAATTAATTGTCGATGTTATAGCTGTCACTGTTTTTGAAATGTTCAAGAGGATGACAGAATATTATGATAATACGAAAAGGAGATCCATAAAATGAAACATCATGAAGAAAGTATTCCACAAAATCAACGGCATAATTAATTCTCGATTGTAATTGTCGCTGTGTTTGAATATTTAACTGTGACAACTGAAAATTTGAAACAAATTATCGTAACATTAGACACACAAGTGGAAAAGATCACGATATGAAATTAAACGCTGAAAGTGGAATTTATACGCAATTTAGTCCGTTCACTGTTAATAAAATTTGCCAATTTAGCTATTTATCTCGTTTCTATTGTATCAAAGCAGAAATTTTGTTCCGTCACTGAATATTATATAACAGGTACTTCATTTCCAATATTTTATATTATTTTCAATATTATATTTTATTTCGTGTTCCACGTACTCTTTGCACTTCTGCAGTCTTAAATTCCACGTAAATGCATAAAAATCTGCAATTTAACCGTAATATTTATATAATGTTTTTATTCTTAAAAATCTGACACGCAGCCGAATATTTGAATCAGAAAGTTGATATAAATTATTTTTTTGGTTTTAATGAATCCAAACCCACTTTTGTGCAATAAAATTTAATAATTTCATAAATTTCACGTAATAACGTACAAGAGAAATTAAAATGTTTCAAATGATACGTAGAGTATCTCAGTTTTCGTACGGAACGATTCTACATACGTGCAAAAAATAAATCAAGAAACAATGAATAACGTTTTCACTTATTCGCAAATATGCCGAAAAAGGGAAACACAACAAACCGATCGTTTTGAAAAGGAAACAAAGACACATTTCCTCTCGAGAATTTCACAAATTCAAACGTCTTTATAGACACTGAAAGAATTTTTTTTTTTTCGTAACTTAATCTACCACTTTGATCTTGAAGATCAAAGTCTCCAACAATCCCTTAATATTTGTTTCTACGATTTTTCTTTGCAAGGTTCAAAAGAGTCCAAAGTAACTACAAATTTTCATCAACTGTGCGAATACTTTCAACCGTCCAAATACGCGAAGAAATCCTCAATCTGGACGTACGTAAAATTCTCTGAATTTACTCTCGGAAACGAGTGCGGGTGGCAAACTCTTTCGTCGCGTCTTTCGTGTTCTTTGTACTACGAAGATTAACCTAACGCAATCAGCGCGACGGAGGTGAAATTGTAAGGGCGCAATTCTTTAACAGGTGGACTGTGTGTCGTGCAACGTGAAATAATAATTCCATCTACGCGTTCTTGACATTCGGGGGTTGGCCACTGCCGCCTCCGGCGTCGAAAATATCGCTCATCCACTACGTGCCCCTTTACAACCCCATTGTCTCGTCCATTCCAAGCCAAGAATTTCCCCTCTCTTATTCTTCGAATGTTCTCGCCTCAACCGTTCATCGAAAGTGTGCACCACAGTGTCACAATATGCGTAGAGCTTGCATTGTGTCGCGTAAAGATCGGTAAAGGTGAATAATTAAACATTATCCGTTCTCAAAGGTTTAATGCTTTCAACTCCTTGGGAACGAGTACTATCTTGAACCTGAGTCCAGAGATTACACGTCGAAGACTTAAATATTGAAGACGAAGAAGAATGTGAATTGTTTTACGAACAAATGTGTATCTATTTACTGTCAAAAAAAATTTTCAGGACAAAGTTGTATATTATTTAATATGTTTTTAATATATGCATTAACATATGCATGCAATTGTTTTTTTTTTAATTATTTTTTCATGGAAACTTAAAGTCGTCGATATATCTTTAAATTATATAATAAAAAATATTTATTACATATAACAAGAAAGTTATATTACGTGTAATTTCACGCATTAAAATTTCCTATAAATCTGCGGTAATTCTGTTCTGAGAAATCTTTTTCCAAGCAGTAAACAGGACAGATATCTGAGCAACCCTTACTTTATATAATTTAATCTTTACGACTTCGAAGCTCGACACGTATACTCGTATAATGTCGTAGCATTCAGATTTAATTATCTTACTACATGGAGAGTATGTCAGTTTAAAAAAAAACAAAAGCTTTCTGTCCAAAAATAACCTCTAACGTGATTGCGCCATTACCGGAGCAAGTACGGTTCTCCTCTTTTTCTCTTTCTTCTTTTCCTCTCTTTTTTTTTTTTTTTATGGCGTGCGCACTTTATGACTTCACGTGTCCCGAGACGCCACGAGCATCACTATCGTACATCAGCGTTAAAAAAGATGTCGTCCAGAGTCAACATGTACTCGTAAAGCATCCAGGAGTCCATTCCAGCAAATTATGAGCGTTGTCCTAACTTCTCTTCTTGAAAATCCAGTTTGTTCCCCCCGCGTGTTAGAGGCAACAAGCGTAATAACGTCGTGTGATGTATCGAGAGTCCTTGGAGAGATAACAAAGTATCCGAGGCTTTGCCGGTTCGAGTGCACTTGGCCATAAAAAGAGTGGGAATGAAAAATTCAAATAAACCGAACGAAAATTGAATTCAAAGGCGCGGTGTGTCACGAACCCTTCCTCCCCCCACCTTGGGAGGGGAGGGGAGGGGGACTCATTTACGAATGTAATTCAGACGTCTTTTCAAATCGATAAACTCGGTGATCTCGACGACGTCAAAGAAAACTCGTTCAGAGATCCAACGGCAACTACCGGGGGAAGGCCCGCATCGAACTCGAAACAAACTTTCCACGTTGATCAAACATTAATAATCTCATCCGACGAATTTCTTTCTCCGTGGTGTTCCGTCATCCTCGGAGCAAAAGTTTCCCTCTCCTATTTTAGAAACTACCGCAACCTTCCAAGTGTACCAAACTGCCGGCTATATACATAACATACGTATATATATATATATATATATATACGCGTGTGTTTGTATGTGTGTGTGTGTACAAGTATCGACAGTGCCTCGAACAGGTACGAAGCCATGTAATGAAGATGTAACAAGTATCGGGAGACCTCGTTTCCGGTGTTCGCCTTTCCTAAAAACAATGAAGTTGCCAACGAAAACGAGGTGGTATTAGAGGTAGCTCGGCGAACACGGGCTCACGAGGCGAATACCGGCGCGCAAGTAGTCAGGAGCAGTTCCTTTCCTAGCTTAGACTTGGACCATCCCCTCGCACGTACACATCCTCTTAACGGGGATGAAACTAATGCACGTGGGAACTTGGGCACATTACCACAGCCAGCGCGAGACGACGAGAAACAAGTGAATAGAGCACAGGGACTAAATTGCGATGGCGTTGTATTATCTCGGCTCGATTGCCCGCCTCCCGATCAATCCACCTCACCGCCCACCCCCGTCTAGCGATGGGTCCAAGTGCAACCAAGACTATAAATAAATAAATGTTCTCGAGCCCTTTGTTAGCAATCGAAGAGACGATCGTAATTCACGCGCATTGTGTTCAAACTCTTTATATTTCGTTCATAACGAGTATCCGTACCTAAATAAACGAAATCGAGAACTACGCGAAACGTAAAATTCTATTATTCAAAACTGTTATTCAAAAATTCCACGTCGATTAAATAACCTGAAGTAATGATAATTTTTTTATCAATGAAATTAAATTAATATCGTGAGTACATAATAAAATATCGCTCGTACTACGATACATTATTGTTTTTGATTGTAAATGAGAGATGAGAAGTTACTATTATCACGTAACATTTTAACCACTTGATCCAATTTTACGAAATTTATCATATACTATCTTTCCTACTTTGTTTCTCTAATTATCAGATTTCAATTTGTTGTAAGACGATGTTTTTTGAACTAAGAAATTTTCCAATCATGAAATATTATTGAACATACTATTCTCTTATTAAATCAATAATTAAAGAACTAATCAATAACTTAAAAGAAAAAATAGAATCTGTCAAATTTTTGTGAAGCAAGTGATTAATTTTCCTTTTTATTCAAAATTAATTATTCCGTTCAACTGCGTGATTTGTTTCCGATAAAAGGTAGAAAAAATTAGTCCAGGTAATAATGATTAATTAATAAGTTTGTAACAATATTTCCGAAAAGACTTTCAATTACTATTCGACTACTATTGGAGAGATTTAATTCGTTCAAATATCAAAGTACGTACGCTAGAGCTTCATTTGCATGAACTACGTTCATCTGGACCAAATATTTGAATTTGAACTTCTGTTGTACGAACGAAAAATGACAAAAGGCAAGAAACGAAATACAACTAACGAAGCTCCTTTTCTTTTCTTGAATTAAAATCCTCAAACAAGATTTACTCAATTTCAAGTTATTGAGGGTTGGTAGCTACCTCCATAACTTGGCTCTACTATGTGTACCCCAATTATGTAAACTATTTATCTTTCAACAAGTTCGTACATAAACGTAGTTCAGCGTGTATTATCTCAATAACTGTATAAGTACACGCGTACAATACATACCATTTGACGAGCCAGTCGAATCCTACGAACTTTAGTATTTGGTTTCGTGGCCATATATATATATTGTACTTGATCTCGTCACTACCACGCATCCCCGTTTTCCTTTTTACAATCAATCGGCGAGACTGGAGATCTCGATGAAATTAGTTAACAGCGAGACAAAGAGTACAGTCGAACATAACGTAATGGAATTGCGAATTAAAGTTACCGGACACACAATTTTGATTCGATTTTACGCTACTTTATTCACACTTCACGTTACACGCACGCCACGTATAATTACTTCGGGCGATTTAGAGATAAAAGAGTGGCGGCAGGAGAATGTAACGAGAGCTAGAGGTATAATTGTTGTGCTCGGAAATTATTAGCAGGCAGGTTTTAACTGTTTAACGCACACCCCCTGGTACAGCTTGTAGCTGAGAGTATAATTCATAGAACGAGAAAGTGCTTGCCTCGTCTCATGTGAATTATATTTCAGCCCCGTGCTAAACTCGTATAAATTCAATGAATTAGCAGAAGATTTCAAAGTCGTGTGTATTAAATAATTAGCAACTAATTCACTTAATCTGAATTAATTCTAGAATTGAAGAAATTGTTACGGATCTTTTAAATAATCTGTCAGAGAATTATGCAAATTATCGGAAAAGATGTCTTTAACCTTTTGCTCTGGAATGACGTGCACGTCGAGAACCTTTCGTCCTAAATTGCAACATTTTCTCAGTTTTAAGTGTACTTAAATGTAACCCAGGCAAAACAAATGATAAGTTTATTGCTTCTTAATAATTTCTGTCCAGTGACATCATACCGACGAGTTCAAAAGAAAAAGAAAGAAAGACGAATTATCGTATACGGTTCGGTCACTCGTTATGGTCCGCGAACCAGCTGCCAAGTGCAAGGGGTTGTGCTTGTTGTCTCAAATTTACGTTCTCAATAGTTTCCGTGCAAGGAAATTAAACAAATGTTCTGACTGTTCGTTCATTACTCTCATTATAAATTTCCTCGATACTGAATGCAATTTGGTTCGCAGGAAATTTCTCAGTGCAATTGTTAATCATTCGATTTTGTTATACAGAGTAAACCACGGCAGACGATACTGTCTCGTCAAATCCATACCCTTCGTATTGAAAACCTCGAGCAAATGTAAAAATAAACCGCGAAATTAAAAACAAACGAATTAAAGGTAAATGGTGCCCGACCGAGACCGCCGCCGCAAACGAAACGAAGAAAAACGAAATTTCACCAGGTGTACAAGCAGACTTTGGCAGAGTTCGCCACTTCTGACGCTCGATCCGAAGCGCAACTGCTGCTGGTTGGAAGGCTGCGCCAGCTTCGCGAAAACTTCGCGGCGAAGTTACACGGGGACAAACTCGAACTTGGTATCGTCGTCGCACACAGCCGGGGAAAACTGAAGATACGAAGATGCGCCCTCTTCAACACGGCGCGTAGAAGTTTATCTTTATTTTTATATAGGCGAGTTGAAGCAGTTACTGGCGCGTTGATACTCGCTCCCACCCCGCGAGGAGGAGCGCAGCGAATAAACGAGTTCGAAACAGCTAACAGGCTTTCTAGTCGCAAGCATTAACATGGCAAGCAATTGCAGATTACGTTTCCTTACGGGTCGGATGTAGAGCGGGGGGATTATATTGGGTTTCGTCTAACCAACGAAGCGACTGACAGTTACGATTCCATCTACTGCCACAATCGTGGTCCAATTGTAAATTGCAAGATTACAAGAATCGTCGAACGTAACTCAGATTCTGTTTTGAATGTGCGTTATAAATCTGTCTTAACCCTTCGAAGCCCAAGTTTCTGTTACAATTTCGTAACAAGAGCTGAATCTGGGCTCGTTTCGAAAGCGTTTCTACTTTCGCAGTACTGGATTCATTTCAAAAAATGTTTCTGTAACAAGTGGGACTTTCTCCTCGAGAATGATACGAATTCGAACGTCTCTCGAAATATCAAGAAATTCTCTTCGTCGATCCAATCTGAAGACTGAAACCTCCCCTTTACAGCAATGTTCTAAAAGTTGCTGTACAATTTCTTTTCGTCAAGTTTCTGAACTTTCGATATATCCGAGAATGAAAATTCAACGGGGTCTCGAAGAATTGCTGAATCGGGAGAATTTTTTTTTCTTTTTTTTTATAATTCGTTCATTAAGCAGTTTCGTAACTATCCCATATAATAGGGATGAGTTTCACGTAAAGGGCCTTTAGGTCTATTAAACCCGATTGTTAGATTGTTCAGCAATTCGTAATTATTCTCACAGTTTGACAACCGATAGCGATTAGTTATAGTTAACGGGATGTGTTTCGTAGCTCGTTACGGTCCGGATCGAATTTACCAGAACGTCGGACGTCAAAACGCTCGCGGAAAATCGTTTGGCTTTCGCTCGTAATTAAAGCGCAATGGTGACCATCGAAAACAATGAATATGCCTGTTCATCCCTGGCAAAACGATCATGCCGCTCCTAATTGTAACGTTCCAGCAATTAAGATACAATTTGCTCGGCGAACGTGCGCTCTCTGCCAGCGGTCACGCTAACGAAATTAAGAGTGAACTTATCGCCGCTAATTCTGTCCCGCGGTGATTATAGCGACCGCCGCTCGCTACAAAACACGCGCGTGCGCGCTCAAACAGAAATTTATGGCTCGTAATTGACGGGCATTGCCACGAATAAATACGACGGATCCCGTAGATCATGCGAGCATAGAACGAACGAACCGAGCCACGGTGCGGGAAGGTTAATCCACGAACACGTACACAGAGGCTTGACACGCAGAATTATTGCGCGTACACGAACGACAATGGGCAACGTTAGGTATACCGCGTTTAAGCAAACAGCCCTCTGTCCTGCAGGCTCCTCTCTGACACATGGTCTCCCAGAGGTACGGATGGCTTGTTGCAAGAAAAGCAATTATCAAATTGCACCATCGTCCACTTCTCCAAAGTGTACGCGTGTATGGGTACAGCATTCGCCACCGTGACGGATTTATGAAGCTTGCACCGAAGTCGATAAAATTACGCGAGTCTTACGCGGCTCTATTATTTTCCAAGGATAGGTATACTTACAAACGAGAGAGAGAGAGAGAGAGAGAGTGAAGAGGGCAACGAAGTCAGCGGAGGAATTACTCTGGTCGTCAAGGATGGAAATTCGAACGGACGTGAAACGTCAGCGAATAAATTGAATAATCTGGCTAATCGCGCGACAACAATTGACACGAACGTCGGTCGCAAAGTAGCGATTTAGCTGGACGTACACGCGCGCTCTCTATGAAATTATTTCGAACGTATGCCGGAGGACCCGTGTAACCGGCGCCCACTGCCACGACGTACCACCAAACGTACACAAACAAGCCCAGTGTCCAGTTAATTTATGCCCGAACTGTATTCACGTACACGGTTGGAATACGCAACCGCCGCGTGCATTACATAAACTCGAAACACGCCGCAGAGAGACAGGGCCGATCGTAAAGGGTGATGGAAACGCGTTCATCACCGTACCCTTTAACCATCCGCGCTTTAATTCCACCGGTTTAATCTCTCGCGCCTCGAATTGAAAGTCACTCTCAGACTTTCGGGGCGGAGAGGGGGCTCTTCGATGACAATGAAGGGGACGAGGAATTGGACAAATCGTAGAGCGATTGAAATTTGACGAGACGAAGATTAGTTTGTTTATTCATTCTACGTGGATGACCTGTTCAGTGAGAGAGACATTTCATTCGCTCGTTCGAAAAATTTACGTTCATTTACGTTTTATTGGCTTTATGCTGAACTTTTAATAATGATTATTAATTGTTGGAATTGTATTCCGGCATTAATAATGAAACGGCTCACTTGCTGTACAAAAAAATTAAATAAATAATAAATACAAAATTAAAATGTAATGTATACAGAAATATACATGATATTATTAATATCGCGATTAAATAACGATTTGTAAATATTAATTTTGACAGGCGCGCAGCTTAAGCGTTCATTTACTGAACAGATCGCACCTACAATGAATCTCTCCGTTCTTTCTTTTTTCTTTTTTCTTTTTTTCTTTTTGACAATTGCCGATTAGCAAGTATCACAAATTTATGAAATTCCATCGATCGTGCAAACAGTCTTGTATTCTCTTCCTTTTCTTTTTCCTTTCGTTCGGAATATTTAAGATTCAACGGAGCAAGTAACCGCTTTCGAGAGTGATACGGTGGACGGATCGCGCAGATATCGATTTCTACTTAGAAGAAATTTCAAGTAGGACGACGAGTCTGAAAGACGTATTTTCATTTGAGACATTTAACAGTGTTAGTATCCCGAGCGTCTTCATCCAATATTCAGTTCACCTCGGCAAATCCTTAATCCTTGAAGAGTCAAATCCTATTCACAATTCCAACAATACAACATTTCCCACCGCGTGAAACTCGGCGGTACAACTTTTATCAAAGTTTTAATCTTCCAGTGTAATATTTTTGATGAAAAAGATCGTTAGCCGTGATCACTGGCTGTACATCCTTTTTTCGAACGACGAGTTTGAGATTGACGACGCGATTGTGTCATTCAATGTTTTTAATTAACGCCATTGTCAGTAGTCAAAAAGACGTCTGCGTCGTTGACCGAGATAGACGTTATTACTCAGTTCTTGGATTGCAACGGAATAAATGTCAATCGATTAATGAAGTCAACTGTAGAATGAAGTTCACGAAACACCACTGACTTTAACACTTTTGACATCGTGTAGGAAATTGTTGTGCTATAAACGTGAAACAGTTAGTAGTACAAGTCAATAATAACGTCTGATTAAGTTTGAAAGAGACTGTCCTCAGTAACCAACGGTATTTTTTCATTTACGGTGGAATTAATAATGACTGTCGACGTATAACAATGAATACCTGTATCATTATCTAGAAAAAAAAAAAGAATAATTTAATAAAAAGAAAAAGATGCGTATATAACGTAATGCAACATGATACGACAATTTCAAAAAATATTCAGAAATAAATATATTTATAACGGATTATGTTTATAATTGCAGGATTGTCATACTTTTGCAATAAATTTTTGTTAATCGTACCGTATTTCTCCGTGATAAAATTGCAATTTTATTCATGTGACGCACACGATCGGTCGTGTGCGTATCATTTCATCGAAATATTCAAAACACAATGTATTTTCTATTACATTTGTAATTACAATTTTATGTTTAATATAAAATACTGATAATAAATGTCGCCACTACACTACCAAACGTCACGTCAATTTCTGCATGTCGGTTTCAATAACAAACGACCGTTTCAACTCAAAGTAGATAACACGAACGTGCGTGAAGCAATAAGACAACCAGGCAGTCTCAAAAACTTGGCAAACGTTCTGCTCGCCAGCGTCGAGAGCGGAAACTTTCCACTGTCGAGCTTATTAGCCGTCAAAGGCGAAAGAACGTCAAACTTTTGTGACGCGAGCTTCCGCTAACAAGGTGATAACCGAAAAAAGCATTCTCCGACGCTCGTTACTTCGCACGACGACGCTTAAAATCCGTGTCCCGTTGAATTCTACTACTAGTTAACGCGATCCAACGTCATCCACTCTTCATTTTCCCTCCCCCCTTCAAATTTTCAAATTACAAAAGATCCTGCCGAGGCAAATATGTTCGAATTTGCTCGCGGAAAGAAAAAAAGGAGGGAGAATTCTCTGTGGGAGAACGTTCGATCCTGAACGAGAAGCTCGTCACGGCCAGAACGTGAAATCGGTTCGATTCGAGAGAGAAAGAGAGAGAGAAACACATCTGTTCGATCTCTAGTCTCGAATTTCACGGCTCGCTGCAGCTAGTAGCTTTAGCCTCTGCCCGGCCAGACAACTTTTCGAAACGTAAATCCCGGCGAACGTGGCCAAAACCGAACAGATACTCGTTGATCGAGCGTAAATTAATCGCCGGCTACGATTCGAGTAGGTAGGTCGTAGGTATTTAAACGTTAATTTCCAGCTGCTATATATCGCGAGTAAAAAATATATTATTCAACGAACGTGCGACTCAGTGAAACAGATTTTTGACAAATAAATATATACGTGAAACAAGGCTGGATCGGTAGTATCGATCGGTTCTCTCCGGCTTCTCCCACACTCCACTGTCTGTTTGGTTTGATCTGAATATCTACAATCTGCACTATTAAGCCTCTTACGTTCCAGTTACGCTTCGCTCTCGAACCGATCGTATCTACAGACGTGGTCTATTCTCGAATTCCCTGCGATTGTTGTCGGTGCAGGATGATAACTGTAAATTATACGACTTTTGCTAATTCGATGATCGTCCCATTTAACAACCGACGATTGAACCGCGAAACTCGAAGAAATCGGAGTAATTTAAATCGAAAGAATTTGTCATATGACATATTTTACGAGGAATTGTTCGATCTTGCAAAGTTGGAAACGTTGTTCATTACGCGAGTAGGTTGACAATTCAAATAATGGTACAACTGGTTCGATCGAGCCGAGAGAGCCGAAGCACCGAACAAACCGGACGTGAGTGGATCGATAGCACGAGCCAAGCCTAAAGATCCCCTCGGGGGAGGGGGGGGGGCGTTTCGTAAATTCGCCAATTAATTTAAATAATGTCTAAAAATTTATCATCGTCGCCGATTCAAATCCCCCGACGTTTGAAACAATTTCGAAATTCTTTATTTCCCCGTAAATCCGTGCGCCGCGTGCGGCGCTCGCTCTTGCCGAGCGTTTCGTGGGTCGATTATTAAAATTCGAAGCGCGCCAACTGCAGCTGAATTCCAGAGGAAAAGCAGAGCCGGGTTTTTCCTTTTCTCCTTTTTTCTATTTCTTTTTTTTTCCTTTTTTCTTTTTTTTTTTAAATTCTCGACGTTGAATGTCCGGACGTCGGACGTCCAGCCGACAATGTAATCTTAATTATTTCCGGGCAGAGAGGCGCGAAAACCCCCTACGTCACGACTTCATCCCCCGTTGACGCGGACACGCGGACGAGTTTTCCCTATAACGGCCGCTAAGCCGCGCCGCGGGCGCATTAATTCTTAACGGCAAATTGGCGTCGCATTAGCGGCGTTCCGTCATGGTAATACCGTGATTAACTGGGACACACCGGGCCACTGGACCATTCGTTTGTCGCGGTGGTCGCGCCAGGAAATAATGGAATGTCCCGATGTGTAATGTGGATTCATCACTTTCCGCCGGCGACTGCGAGCCCGTCTCGCGTGTAAACTCTACGGCGTCCAGTTTGTACGAAATCCTGGATAAATACGCCTAGGACACCGCATCGAGATTCATCGTCAACGTCACTATCGTTCGGGGAACAATTGTTTTTTACTGTTTCGATTAACTTTCTATTCGTCGGCCGTTTTTCTCACTGAATTCCCGTACCTCGGTGGCAAATCATCTTGATGATGGAAGTTTCCCCTTTGCAAACGGCGATCCTTTCTCATCGCTTCGTCGAATTCGACGAAAATTCGAGGAAAATCCGACGGAAGAACTCGAGAAATCCTAACGTTTCCTCGTCTAACTCTAAGGTTCCAAATTCGAAAAGAAATCGTACGGCGAGTTTCAAGAGGTCGTTCTCAAAAGAAAATTTCAATCTTCAATATACTTTAGTAGTAATTTTTAATATTCTTAAACACATTGTGTATGTTTTTATATACGATATGTATGTTTTACATACGATTTTTGAAAAGGAAATATCTTCTAGATTCCATCCACTATATGATGTAAGAATCATCTTCAAAGTCCCTTTAAAACGAAACCGTTAAAATAGATCTATTTTGCACGATCAGTTTAAATCGTCGACGATTTTTCATTGTCGTCGGTACAGTTATACTCTTAACTGTGCGTTCTCTATTAAACAGATATTTTTGTCGTTACAAGATGGAATGCCACGACTTCCTTCTGCTGCAGCTGTTATTTCTTTCTTTCAACTAATTGATCACCCAACCTTCCCTGCAGGAATGATCCAAACGATGCTCTGAAACACTCGTGTACAAAGTCGATTCTATTTCTCGTGGATGATTCATAAAAGCACGTTGGAACGTTGAAAGAATTCCGTACGAGTCAATAGAGAAACGTAAACAGAGAAAACAAGATTTGAAAGGTGCAGGGCCAGATTACGTGTTTTTCCCGAGGAATTCAGTAGAATGACAGGTATGTGTCAGTGGCAGAGCCGCAACGGTAAGCGCGACACGGTTATTTTACGTAATTTTTCAAAGTAGAAAAATAAATTAACAAACAAAACTGGCTTGCCGGCCGTCACGTCACTCGCCTTAATGAGTTAATTAAAATTGTCTCTCTCTCTCTCTCTCTCTCTCTCTCTCGCGCGCGCGCGGGGGCTGTCAATACAATGCCTACGCGTATATTTCTAATTCGAAATTAAAACCGTGCCGCCTGGTTTCGAACAACAGAGGACGTTGCATAAACGAGAAAGCGAGACGATAACAAGGGTATTTTGCTGGAAATACGCGGGCATTGGAAACGAAGTCTGCCAGAGGTGAACTTTGTCGCGAACCAGCGTCGAATTAAAATTGTATCCGACACTTCTTTTTTCCTCACAAAGTAATTGAAACAAACCGCCGTCCTCCGACTTGCTGTTTATTCTAAACGACTGGCGATTTGTTAATTAAACGCGTCTCGTCGATCTTCCCCTAAGGTTAATTCGTTACCATCGTCGTAACTTGAAAGTGAAAAATTTTTCACTATCAAGGAGACGTAACAAATGACCGAGTGACAATTATTGCTGTATTGAGGATTTTCGTCCGTTTATAAAATATTCAAAGTTCCAAAAATGCGAACAATTTGTACAATACTCGAAAATATATGGAACACTGTAAGCACGTATAAAGTAGAGTATTTACACATAGTTGAAAACACAAAGAGATCCTATTTCTTTAATTACGTTCACAAAAGTTTAAATATGCACAAAAATGCGCGGTCTAATTATTATTTTTACCATTTTTAATTTACATGCATTTCTTCTCTTACTTGTTGTACATTTGGCATTTCTTTACATGGATTGTTTATTTGTTTATATATATTTAATTTATTTATTTTATATATCTGATATTTAATTGTTTGCAAAATCTTTCATCGATACAATTATGTGCGAATCATTCTGATGCACGTTCAAATTTATCGGAACAGTAAGAAAGAACCTATTAAAAGAATAATAACGTGCGAACTGTTTTCTATCAAAATTGTCGCGAACTTTTCCCTGCCGTTTCCGCTATTTTCTACTCGAAATTGGTCGAAAAACAACAATGAAATTTTCTTTGGCCTCTGGCGAAGAGAAAAAGGGAACCATTTAATTTTGACGAAAAAATACGCGCAACCCCCCATGAATCCACTATTAACAAAGAATTCAATCTGCTTAAAATAAGTGCAAGTTTTTTTTTCAATTCCTCTTTTCCGCTGTGAAAAAACAAAAAGCTTGACCCGATTAAGAAAGTCATCTGTTAGATTGAATAAAAACTACGCAAAAACACGTATTGACCGACGAAAATGGCTTTCAGAGTCGTTTTTCACTCGGCGAAATTCCATTTCAAGAATCGAAGGGAAATTAGAAATTCGAGAAAAGGTGAAAGTATTCGTGCACTCGTTGATGACATCTTTTATGAATATATAAAATACACATTTTGAAATTTCACTACCGCTGTAATGGCACTCGCCTGTCACGATTACGTTGATTTTCAAACGATTCTGATAATGTGCACAGAATTTACGAAATATTTAGTGCAGGTATGGTAGAGTCTATAAAAGTAATTTATACAGTCGATTATGCATTAATAAGTTTGAACGTTTAGTACCACTAGCTTTAATTCTTATTATTAATAATAACCACGCAACTGACTGTAAAATTAAATGGAAAATAAAATTAAATTAGTTTAAATCAGATTCAGAGTTAAATCGTGCGAAATTTTAATTGCAATGATTTTCAAATTGATACATTTAGGGAAAAAGCGTGTGAATGTTCTTTTACGGTTGAAGGTCGTGTGTTGTTACAGCGCTAATAAAATTTCGAAATATTCTACATAATATAAAAAAATCTGCTACGATACAAATTGTACTTTTACAATTCACGATATAATAATTACTGAAACACCTACGCTAAGATACAAGATATACAAGACATGTTAAAGCCTGAATATGTAACAATATCTTTTAATCTATTTATCACAGCCTGGGAACATGAACAAAATAAAGTCAGTAATCCTGTTTCGTTACCCGAGTAAAATTTCATCAAGAAATTTATTTGGGAAAAATTACAACAGGCGTCGGTGCGACGAAGTATCAGACACCTCGACGACGACGTTCGCGACGTAGACGAAGCTTAATTGTATATTCCGTGCCTTTGACATAATTAACAAGCCACCGATATGGCGGGCTTTGCGATAATCGTCTTACATGGGCTCGGCAGCGATCCATGCGGCCCTTTGAACGCAGGATAGGGCTTACATCCGATATTAATATCGCTTTTCCGTAACCGGAGGGTGTCGACGAAATGGGAATAACCGTAAGTTAGACGCGCGCTACGTGTCCATCGATATTGCGATAGTTAAGCGCGCGCGATTGTGTATAGTGCAACACACAGCAATCCCTTTGTCGTCGCATCTAGGTGAGATGTTCCTTCGTTGACTTGCAAGAAATTTCCTGTTTCCCTACTAGAAGGCATTAAAGTATTACCGTAACCAACTCGTTAGCTCGCGTTTCGTCCGGTAATTATTCACAAACCGTTCCATTTATTTATGAAAATGTAGTGTCGAGTAGTTGAGATCTCAGTTGGGTTAAAATGGTGGGGCAATCGGACGATGATTTTTTTTTCTTTTTTTTTCTTTTTTTTTTGTAACAACGGTGGAGTGCAAGTATCAAATGTGAGAACAATTTCTCGAAGAAAAAGATTTTAATTCCACGACTGAGAAAATTCCCGACTTTACTAAAATTTGATAGGTACGAGAGTGACTCGGTAATCGTCCACAGTGTAATTGTAAAATTGAAGTAATACATTAAAAAAAAAATATATATATATATATACGTATTCTACATATAATACAAATATAATATATATTGAAATAATAGTAGAGATTTTATAATAAGATTATTTTTCAATACGACTCTTGCATGCCAATCCACCTGATCCTCTCTGCATCCTTAGGAAAATATATCTTTCACCGAGCAAGCAGCGCTTTCTTTAACTCTTCGCGACCTACGACAGTTTCAAACCTATCAATCTATTATATTTATATATACGCTAGAATATCGTCCTTGTATTGTACCGAAAGTTTCTCACACACTGAGCTCTCGGTGTAAGACGATTTTACCCTACCTCCGGCGTTTCTCTACCTTTTCTAAGATGTTAAATCGATTCCAGTGGAAAATAAACGACAGGGTGGAACGGTTCGAAACGGAGCCGTCGAGTTACGGACGAATTATTTCCCCCTCACCGTCGGGCGAGCAAAAAAATGTAAAAGTTAAGGGTCGGCTGGAATTAGTTTTCCCACTCGCCTAACGAACTTCGTGCTTCCTCCATTTACACGGAAAGTTAGGTGTAACGCTTTTTTACTCCCCCCCCCCCTCCTCCCCCCCCGCCGCCGCCGCTGTAGAGAAGTATCCCGGAAGAATTGCGGTCGAATTAAACTAAACTATATTAAATGTTAGTACGGTTACGTGATATAAATCCAGTTAATTAAAGCTACAGAAGTTTCTGATGTTATAACGAATCCCTTTGCCCGTTCCTCCGCGGAGAGGAAACTCGAGGAGGTGAAGGAACGCGGCCCGGTTTCCTCTCTGCCGCGAGTAGTAAGATGTTTAACTATTACTTGGATAATTTGTTATGCAGGTAAACTTGCGTGCAAGAGTTTCATAAATATCAGTGACAACGTCTGCTCGATCACTGCCAACAATATCACTAACCGAAACTCTTTAACGTCCTCCCTGCATTAATCGAATGGGGGGTGGAACGAATGATCTCTGAGCGATCTCAGTTGCGTGTAATTGAACACGTTAAAATCGAGTAACTTGAAAAAATTATATATTACAGGAATATTAGATTGTTGCATATATGTTCCTTCGAAGTTGTTGAATTTATCAGTTATCAACTACGAACCATAGTAAAGAGGAAGAAATTTGTAAATCGTGTATGTTCCATGTTAAAATTTGCAACAAAAATATAAAAGCTTTATTAACAATTGTCACGAATGATTAGAATGTCCCTGTGATTTTCTTACCTGAATTTACACCTGAAAGTGCACCGGAAAAATTATCGAAACCATGCATTTGGCATCTGGGTAAGTAACGCAAGTGAAAAACATGGTAATCGTTCTATTTTGAATTTTGAAACCAAGCTCCATTTCCAGAGTTTTTCAATTTCGAAACTGAAACATCTCTTAAAATCACACAAATCACCAAGAAATAACCGCTTCGATTAAACAAAACGTAGAATAATTACAGACGATATTCCAAAAAAAAAAAAAAAAAAAAAGAGAGAAAAAAGCTACAGATCGTTCGAACAAACGGATCGCTCGACACTTCAAATAGAAAGATCGTTCTCCGTGGAAAGGAAACATACAAGCTTAAAATTCCATCGCGTTATAATATCCTACCGTTCAACGCGGAGAAAAATCCATTCTCGCTTATCGCGCTGTAACATCATCGTCGCACAAAGTCCTTTTAATAACGGCGCCACGCTCTTCGAGCCCGTATATATAATTTAATGGCGTCGATAAGCAGGCATAGACCGGCGAGGAACTGACGAGGAATAAAAATGGCTGACAAATACAATAAATTTCCGAGGCGGTCGGCGGCCGAGCGTTAAGAAAGATCGGCCGGCAGAAAAGACACGGAAGCCCTTCCTCTTATAATTCCAAGTCTGCCGGCGATACTTTCTGGTTATCTCGGCCGCAGCCGCGCCGCCATATACGTCGTTACGGAAGCCGCACTTGAATGGTGACAAGAAACGACCACGTTAGAAATACGATTTCACTGGCACGGTCATAACGGACGACGTCCCCGTGAAACATCGAGATTCCGACTGCGTATAACCGCGGTGGCTTAAAACAGGAACACGAGGGACACAGGCGTACGTACGGTCCATTTCCTATCTATCCGAAATTCCCTCTCTCTCTCTCTCTCTCTCGTAACGTCGTCGGCGATTAGAACGGCGTGTTCGCGTCTAATCACCTCCCTGCCACGATTCGACCGTATCTCCTTTATTTTTCGTTCGCCCTCTCTTTGTTCACTCAGATCGAGTGAACCAGCGATTCTTCTTTTTCCGCGTTAGTGAAATATTCTTCCTGAAGAATATTATTCGTGGGACTACTTTGCGACGGGGAAAGAGAATTTTTATTAGATAAATCTAATTTTTCTTTTCTACGAATAAATAAATAAGTAAATAAATAAATAAATAGACAGATAGACGTTCGAATATTCATCCTATTTCCTTTCATTCTATTTTCCCGGGACCGCTCAAATCTAAAAATCCGCTCCAATTTTTGCTCCGTGAAAAAAAAAAGGAAACCTGATGCTTCGAAAATTCGAATTTTTTCTACTTTCAGCATCTCAGAATTTGAGAGGAAACAAAAAGAGAAAAAAAGAAAAAATGGTCGTAGCTGTAAAACAAAAAGTGGAACGAATTCGCGATACCCGGCAGCAGAGGGTTCGTTTAAATTTTATAATTAAACGACAATCGGAAAATTCTGGCCAGGATACGGTTCACTTGATCCGAACGCAGTCTGTAATCGCATGGTTGCCCTGCCCGCTCGCTTCAATTCACGGGAGAACACTCTTTCCTCCTCTCTTTCTCTCTCTCTCCCTCTCTCTCTCTCTCTCCTCTTTCGCGGTTGATTTATGTGCGGGCCAGCACACGGTAAAACCAGCGTGCGATTATTGAACGAGAATCGAATCCTTGGGAGAAGAACGTGCAGAAATTCGCGTCGATGAATTCGCCGGGTTTGGGAGGGGGGAGGGGGAGTGGGCTACTAATTGCAAGCCGAATTCGACGAGCGGATTCGGTAAAATCCGCAAATCGATGCTCGACTTTCCTATTACGACTGACTGGATGATGCTTACACGTAATCGGTCTCCGTCGAGCCAATATTCGCGCAACTAGCACTCTGAATAAGCGACACACCTCCTTCCAATAAACATTATTGGATATCTAAGATATTTGCCCCGACGAGCGAGAGATTTCCTTCAATTAGTTTCGATATCTGCGTGTTTCGAGAAGCGACGACTTCCGCGAATTTCTGGGTCGTCGAGACATCGACGAGAGACGCGTGAGAAATTCGATATTTAGGGAAGTTTGGCGTGAAACGTCCAAGTGAGAGAATTTTTGTGAAATTCGATTGTAAAAATGGACGTTGAATGAAAATTCAATGATTCTCTGCAGTTGCAATATCCACTAATCTCGAGTCGTTATTTATATGTATAATAGATCTCGGTTAGGTGATCCTGATTTAACAATAATTTATCAGACTATTACCAAGTCGTTTGTATCAATAATGTATTCTATAAGGACCAATTGGGCCATTTCTTTTTACGGCATCGCGGAAGTATTTTCTTTTGTTTACCGATACTCTCAAAATATTCAGTGTTTTCAACACTTGGGTGCAACTCGGAGTTCCCCGAGGATTGCACCTCGAAACGTTCCTTTTTAATATTCTTGCTGAAGAATATTCTGCCTGATCTCAAAAAACTCGACCATATCGTTAACTATCTGATTGAAATATTCTCTTCTGGAGCAAATAAATTTGTACGCACCATCCAGTTATCTACGTATAGTAGAATAAAATCGTCATTTTTAGCCATCAACCACTAATATACACGCTCTGGCTTTCGAGGTTCAATAAATACGTCATTTTTCTCTGAATATACAGCTATATTTAAAATAAAGTTCTTCGATGTTCTTCTCAGTATTTTTAATTTTCTTCATCTCTTTCATATTTGTATCTATTATTTTATTACTTGTCCATTTAATACAATTTAATTTATTGTATAAATGTACTGGTATATTAAATATTACACGTAAATATAATAATATTAATAATAATATGTATTAATAATATTAATATTAATAATAATAATAATATATATAATATATAGTAAAATATAATTTATTAGATAATATAATATAATATTACATTATTATTAAAATTATATTTCAACCTTGGATTTTCAACCTTGAGTTTTCTTAGTTTTGCGATAACAGTGAACGGTACTGGGACAAGAGTGTTTAACATAACAGTTGTAGCCTCGAGATTACTAAGGAACATTGGGACCAAGTAATTGCTATCGAATTCAACGAACAGAGCAAAATCTAGCAAGTGGAATTCAGCTGGGAAATGCGGTTCTAGTTGAGCATAACTCACAGCTTAGCGGAGCGTTCTTAAGAAACAATTGTTGTAGCGGCAACGCGGTACGCTTTTGGGGAGTTAATACGAATTTACAGAACCACGATGGTATCTGGAAATCCTTTCGTGAAAATCCTGCGATTCAAACGGTGTGTAACAGAAGAAAAGAAATTTTATCGCGTGAAATGAAACTTTTGCGGATAAAATTCTTTACTATAACCTCGACGCGTTCTCTTTCAGAAAGTACAATAGTTTGAGACACCGTGACAAATTAGAAATACCTTTATGTAACACGACAAATAAGAAAAGTCAGCCTCTACTATTAAATAAGCGACAAAACTGTCGAAAATTAAAAGAACTAGTCAATCGATCTTACGATGAAGAAAAAATGATTGATTGATACTCAACTTTTTATATCCGAAAGTACAGAGCACTTGATTGATGCTCAATTTGTTACATCTGAAACAAATTTCCCGGAATGATAAATGATCATATACATTTTACAATGTTTATTTGAGTTTAAATTCTAGAAAGAATTTTAAGAATGAATGTATACTATTTTGTCAATTTTATTTTACGGAGCAAATGAATGTACGTATGCAGGAAATAAAGTACACAAAAACGTCAAGTATAAAAATATGAATAGAGCGCCGATGAAATCGCATCTTGTAAATGAATGAATAAAATGTCTGTACTGAACGGACAAAAAAACAATGAATATATATGAATATACGGTGTACGTTAGAAAAATAAACATCAAAGAGCCTCATCTCATTATCTGTACCGTAAAATAATTGTAACACTTCGTAAGAAAAATATGTCAGATTAAAATATTGTAACAGGTATTCGGCAAGGTAATAGTTATGAAAGTTAAAACAAAAACAAAAAAATATGAATGCAACATCTTCGAAATACTCGTTAAGAATTTAGTTTGTTCTGCGACGGATGCAACAATTTTTCTCGTTCGAAGCTATCGATAATTCTGAGTGTAATCATGAAGACTCTTTAGTCTTCCCCGGTAAAACTTCCCCTCTCGACTTGCCTCATTTCAACGAATCACCGTCAAGCTTCAATTCTATCCATTTTATCCCCATTTAGACAGTGATTTCACGTAGGAAAGCAGACGCCAATTTCACGGAAAGAAGAAGTGACAAATAACAGTGTCCCCCTCTGTTTCACGTCTTCGGCGATAGGCGTGAGCATCCCCGAAACGAAAGTGAAGAAAACCCTTGATAGTCGACACTCTTTTTCTCCCTCTTAATCCATAGTCGATTCTATATAGTCGATTCACACGACAATTACGAAATAACAGCATTTCTTTACATTTATATCATAACATTTACATTATATATACGTATTTTTATATTATATAACACTTTACACATTTTATGATCATTTTATTTGTCATAATATTTTCTATGCAGAATTGAACATTTAAAATTTGTGCAAATCTCTTACGCAACTGAATAAAAATCTAGTCGTAACTATCTTTCCATTGCAAGTATCAATTTTTCTAAATATCGGATTATTAACACGTTGATGGTCACCGGTGATCGTCCGTTCCTATTTCTATAAATATTTGAGAGCAATTAAAATGAGATGAATGTCACTGACAAAGAATTTTAAACAACGTAAATAATTAGACAGAATTACGAGAAATTACGCTTTCGTGATGTGACGTCTTACAGAAACTGAACGCCCTGGTCCCATAGACGGAGAACGTGCAAAGTCCCGCGCGACAGACAAAAGCGTGTTAAAATTGCAAAACGATGCAATTTTCATAACTTTCCAACTTACGTACCATGTTGCGTCGTAGATTCGTAGAAAATTAGACGTCAAACTCTATCGGAAGAAAAGGGAAAAAGGATTCTCCATTGGAAAACACTTTGCCACCGTCGGCAGGTGCGGTAAAAACTTGGCCAACGAGTTTATCGGACCGGCTGGCCTGGTTGTGGCCTGTATTTTAAACGTAAAAATAAAAGCGTGGGCTCCGGAAGGAGGGAGGAGGAGGAGAAGGAGGAGGAACCACCGCAAAAGTTGCATTACGACTCAACGGCCGATCACGATGCCTCTGTCGCGTTGTGAACCAACCTTTGAAAATCGTTCGCTTATCCAGCGGCCGGCTATCGATCCGTGTAACGTGTGTCCGTTCGAAGACGGCCGATTTTCTACGCTCTGACTTACAAAATGCTTCCCAAAAATATATACGAAAGAGAGAAAGAGAAAGAGAGAAAGAGAGAGAGAGAGAGAGGTTTAACCAAAATCACAGGTTGACTAACGGTGTTCTCAGAGTGCAGGAACAGAAGAGAAGTGGTTAAAAGCCAGGGGAAACCAGCACGGTCCGACTTCGCGTTATTTCGCCGTTAATGAGAGTTCCCCGCCCTTCCCCTTTCACCCTCCCCCCTCCGCCAGGCCGCCACCCTTGTACACGTTCCCCGCGCAAGGAAAATCGACGGGCAAAAATCCAACAACAAGCGAGAAAAGCCCGGGGATTTCATCGATTCGGAAAAAGGTTCGTGTAGTTTCGGTATGCAATTACGACTCACCTCTGAATTCACTGGTATGCCACCCGCCGGTTAAGAGAATCGATCCTCGCCGCCGCGCGATCGAGCATCCGAACGACGACCGAAAAACGACGATAGAAGCCGTTGTCATTGTAGCCGTGAAGGAGATTCGAACTTCTGTCGAGAGTTTATTTCAATTTCCAATCTAATAAGAAATTCTTTCGCAACTATTCCTCCGTCCTGCTTTCGTTTCCTACTCCCTTTTTCGCTCTCTCCCGCCCCCAACGCGCTACCTCCTATAGCTACCTAAGTAAATTTGTCTCTCGAAGTCTGTCCCCTTTCGTTCTCCTTTCCACCCTCTACCGTTCAGTCTCCCAACATCACCCACCCCATCGCCGCTCTCGCAGCCATCTTCCTCGCTCTTTGGGTCATCCTCTTCGCTACCACCCTCCCGAGGCATCGCTATCACTTGGCTCCTCCACGTTTTCTTCCCTATTCTTCCTCCTCCACCCTCATCGTCTCCGCCTTCTCATTCCTTTACCTTTTACACGACTTATCTTTCGCTATCTGAGACGGCAACTCTCCGATTCTCGTATCTCGTCGTCGTTTCCTAACGTTCTCAGTCTCTCTCTCTCTCTCTCTATCTATCTATCTATCTATCTATCTATCTATCTCCACCGCGGCCCTCGACGCTCTTCGCGACGTTCTATTACTCATTTGTTCGACACAGTTCCACGAGCGAGCGACGATACCTTCGACAGACGTAATCGCACACCTCGGGCGATGATTATTCCGCGACGGAGGTTCTCGTCGTCGTCGTCGCCTACTTTCAGTTGTCTGTAGTTACGGATCACGTGATTCGACAAGCAGGAAACGATGGAAAAATTCGACAAGCGTGGTTGCTGTCTTGGAATCTCTCTCTCTTTCTCTTTCTTTGGTTCTGGATCTTTCTTAACATACTAACTTTGTTTGAACAACTTTCGCGATGAAAAGGATGCGTGCAAACCTTGTTTGAAACGTACGAAAATTGCGTCAAATGATGTCAGAAAGAAAGAAAAAAAATTTCTAACAAAGTACAGTGCGGACAACACGGTTTTACTCTGACACGGCGAGAGAAATTGCGGAAACTCTCGTGTAACACGGTACAATCTTTTATAACTCGATAAGACGGTTTCCATTTAACACATTTAGCGAATTTTATTAGACATTACGTGCACACTTATATATCAATGGCTAACCACAGAAAAAGCTTAACGATTGGCTATCTGTTTGTACATGTAAAAAAATAATTGAAGGAATACCCGAATTTTATCATATCAAAAATCTCAAGGTCCCGCTTTATATTATCTATCGAAATTGAGCTAGTTGGAGACTAACTTGGAGTGTTCAATTATTGTGTAGTTTCGTAATCATGCTGGGTGTTCGAAGTAGTATATTAAGTCTTCTAAGGACCACTTCGTTTAAACAATAATTTATTTAGTAATACAACTATGTAGTTACAAGTTTTGAAAATGAAGATGATATTGTTCTTGTTTAATTGTACCGCAGCGATGAAGAAGAACATTATTAAATGAAAGCTATATAATTAAATGAAAATAGTTTACATTTCGTGTTATACGTGTACATTCTTAATAAGAATGAATTTGAAAAATTACTTGTTTCTAATAGTTCTTGAAACTATGTACCTTTCTTTACTAGCTCCTAGTCTGGCATAACACAATTAGAAACCTATTTACCATGTCACAGGAGAGCTATGTACCTACTCTGCAATTGTACCAATGATAGAAAAAGTAATCGGTTATCTCAAACAGCAAAAATTTTAGACGAAGCTCTTGGAATCGATTTTTGGCCAACTGGACCACCGTGCGCCGTATCGAACGCTCTCCCCAAGCTCCCTAAACAACCCATCGACAAGTGATTGCCTAATAAAGTCACAGTTGGGTCGCAACAAACGTTTTCCAAATATTCGCGGATTCCCTCAACCCTGAATCTAATTAATCATCGAGATTGGTCGGAATCAGAGGCTAGCCGCGTAGCCGAGCACCGGAGCCAGCCGGCCATAAATTCAGCGAGGGATGAAGAGGAGCGCGAAAAATTTTATGAGTGGCCACGTGGAAAGGATATGAATATTTCATAGGCCTCTTGGATAGTAGACCACCTGATAACGGGCTACACGCGATAAATCATTTTTCGATCTAAATGTAAATACACTGTGCCAACGTTTCTAATAGAGGCCTCGATCCTGCTTCGCCCTTTTTACCCGAGAGCACACCACTCTTTCGACCTACCACGGGTCGCCAACTTTGCAACAGTCGCCTATTACGCGATAGGCGACTAATCATTGTTAGTTTTCGTTAGTTAGTTTTCGTAGTTTTTGCTTCTCACCCCTTCCTTTGATTATTTCGATACTCGAACACGTCTGGTGTCCTTCAACTTTGAGAAAAATCGCGAATCAACTGATCAAATTGTTGGTTATCATTCAATTGATAATAAGAGATCATCGAAAACGTTTTCAACGTCGAAATTTTTTTTTTTTTTATGCGACATCCAATTAAAGGTACACTCACTGCATTTCGTAATTAATTCATCCATCCCTCATGTCAATTTCACACGACACTTCTCTTGCGAAATATTGTATTATTTGCAAGTATAAAGATGAGGTTACACGACATTTATTTTTCTAACATGCAATACACATTTACAAGAGTTAAAGATAATATTTTTCAATATGCTTGAGACAATACATTGCTTTAGAATTGTTATACCGTAATTACGTACTCAATGTACTATTATTTTGAAAATGTACGAGACATTTTTAAAGAAGAAAAAAAAAAGAGAGATATTAAAGAAGATAAAATTTCCACAAATCTTACTCGTCTATTTATTGTTAATGTTATTCGTTATTCTATTATTTTGTAAATTTGAGGAATAAATTCACTTGAACAAATGAAGAATGAATGATGATTAATATTTCATTGTATGTACGTTTGGCTGTATTATGCACGTACCGATAAACGTGTTCATTTTCTATACACAACGTACTAGAATATTCTAGCTAGTAGCCAAATCACTATCGATAGTAGAATTGCTTTTTGTCTTTCACTAGATGTAAAATTCTCGTTTTTCATTTTTACAATTCAAAAATTTTTATCCGAAGATTTATTAGATTAAATTAAAACATTTGTTTGTTTTATCTGGAATGCGTTGTGTTTTTTTTTTTTTCATGTTTCTGGCTGCAAATATAATATTGAACATTCACCGCGTCGATGCGTTACAATAACCCACGTTACGTTAGTGTAACATCATGCAAAGTTGAGTATTGCTTTCGCATTATAATGTAACTCGTACATATATTCATGCATCGTATAACATTGCCATTCATAGTTTTTTTTATTTATACGAAAAATTGCTACGCTAAAAAAAAAACGTCCATTTTCGCGACAAAGTACAAGCAAATATGCATCGATTACACAGAAATTATTCTGTGTAAAATGAAGAAATTATTATACCGTGGATTAATATTTCATGTTAACTCCTGCATATTTTTTCTAAACTATACTATACTATACAATGGTAGACACATTCATTCTCCAAATACCAATGTAAATGAAAATACTCTGAGCAAAGTCGCTCTATTAATATCAGAAGTGTGTCAATTTGTAAAATGCACATTAGCTGCTACATTTTGCCGACGGTGTACGTTAAACTGCGAAAACCAGCTTGAACGATTTTGGCAGAGATTTTTTGACAATCTCGGCGACGAAAAACGTCGACGACGAGAAAGATCGATTATTCTTGGATACGTTTGCTCAGCGTAGCGAGCCAACAATACTGAATTCGATACAAGAGCGATCAAGAGTCGTGTCACCGACAAGGGAAGCTATTTCCTACTAAACGAGATCCCTGTCGGTGATCCCCGAGAATACGAGAATTCTTCCTGTCTCTTGTCATTCCATATCCTACGATCAGAACCAAAGGATTTTCGCGTTGATGGGTTATCGCAGCGACGTTTCTCGTGTTCCGCAACACTGAGTCTCACGACGGAAATTAACGCAATCCCTGCTTAATCGAACACGAGTGTCAATTATCCCGGTCCTCATCCATCAGTTCGATTATCTCTCGGTTTGATAAATCTTCGCATTACGCAAGAAATACACGAGCGTGTCTACGAGCCTGCAGAATTCGAGTTGAACAACCGAGATGATTAATGCTCCGACGGATCAGCAACGGGGGAGTGCGAGTCAATTATTTCGTTGAAAATAATCCGTGTTACAAGCAAGTTACTTGCAGGAACAAGTTCGATTATTTTGCGCAAAGTTCAAGACTGCATTTTATGTTTCGATTTTGCTCTCGTTTTAGGATTCATGGTGTTTTTAAGAAGATTAAAGAATCAACCGATCTTATCTTTAAGATAACTTTTAACGTTAAGAAAATACGAAGGATTCGGAAAGAAGAAGTGCGAAAGAATTGCAATATACATATGATACGATGTATGAAATTTGAATACCAAGCAATACCTAGATATTGCTTCTCTCCCCCCCCCCTCCCCTCCCCTCTCGAGAAATGGAAGAAAACTCACAAATTCAACGAGGTTTCAAATAAAAGTTCCGCGCGAATTCACGACCTCGATCACCGAAACGGGATATTAATCAACCTCAAAGTTCAAACACTCAACAGGATGAAATCCCTGTCGTATTGCAAAACGAAAACACGCTCGGACAGATTCAACAAGATGGAAGATTAACAGACAGCGGTACCGGTAATCTAAGTGCCTTTACAGACGACCAAAGCGTCAAGGGTCGAAAGTCCCCCGGATCCGTAATCCCCGACTAATTCAATACGAATTGGAATCAGCTCTATCAAGCTTCTCCACTTCAAACCAACCCTCTGCCATCCTCCATCTTCATTCTCTCCTGTTTTCTCATTTTCACCGTGCCAAGTCATCCTAATTTGACTCGACGTTCCTCCTTCCTCCTCCTCCTCCTCCTCCTCCTCCTCCTCCTCCTCCTCCTCCTCCTCCTCCTCCTCCTCCTCCTCCTCCTCCTCCTCCTCTTCCTCCCTCCACTTTCCAACATCTTTACCAAACACCTTTCCCCAGTTATTTCTCTCCCTCGTTTCGTCTCACCTCTCTCGTTAACCTGTGAAGTAACACTTCTGAGAAGTAAGCTGTGGCGACGGCGCCGCCTAGAAACGGATATGAAGACGGAATTCGAATAACATGTTTACACCCGGTTCCTGTTCAGCGCTAATGGCTTCAGATGAAATCACGCAGACGCCGGGAAATAAATCCCCGTTTACGTACACCGAGGTCGGAAGAAACGGCGAGTATCCATTAAGATCGCATCGATTCAACGTGTTCCAACACCGGAGGTAAAAGAAGAAGAAGAAGAAGAAGAGAAAAGAAGAAAGGACATAGCATCCCTTAATTGCGCGGGAAGTTATGTTGAAACTCTCCGTCACAACGTGTCCGAAACGATGGGGAAACGGGGCAAACGATTGTCTCCGACAAGTAATTTGCGTTGTGTACGATGTCACACCGTTTGTTGGCGATGAATTGAAAATATGAATAATAGAGAGGTAGAGTGGCTTGTTCAGCGAGTGAACAACTAAATCAGTAGTCGTAAATTGTAATCCCCTGTTTAATCCCTCGAATGTTGTCTATTAATGTCTAAACATCCTGGAATTGTGAATTCCAGCGACACAGTTTTAATATGGTTATAGCTTTCTTTTGAAGAATCCTGATTTGTAAATTTTTATGGACTTTGACGGCTCTAAATTTCTCGACTACGATCAATAATTAATTCGTTCGATACTTAATCGCGAAAATCTGTTATTTATATAATATTTTTAATTAGAGTAACATCTAAATAATATAATCATAGGACGATTAAAAATACATCGAGTTATAAATTACAGATGTCAAGTAACAAGATCTCACACTCCATGTATGAACATGTAACAAACTCGACGAGTCCTTAGAAATTCGTTAGTTACAATATTTTTCCTTAAAGAATAATACATAATCTGAGCAATTAAAAAATCATATTTATCACAGAGCTGGCAGACGCACTTCAAAATACAAATTGTAAAATAATAAGATCGTCGAATAAAACGTCAAGTAATAAGATCTATTTTGGAACCGTCGTGAGGACAACTGAACGAATACAGCATCACAGAGATTACAGAGCCAAAGAGGAGAACATTTTTGTGAGAAATTTGTGTCGATGGTACCAGCAACATTCGTGCAAAATCACACTACGAAGTGAAGTAAAATTCACGCGATCGTGGCGGCTGTTCTTTGAATACGTTCTCATTTTCACGACTCGAGATTACTTCGAACAGGAAGGGGACACATCCTTTCTTCGTGATGTATCCTTGGAAAAGGATATATAGAGGTTCGTTTGCGTATTCACACGCCAATAAACCACCACGAGCTTTCCCCACAGGGTGGATGGGATCGTTCCGGGGGCTGTATTATCCTCTTTAAGTTATCTCGTACGGAACTTTCCTCGTTATGGTTTGCTGGAGGATACTCGCAACCCCCGAGAAATTCATTCCACTGGTAACTGAAAGAAAGACGGGGAACAGAAGCGGGAGCACGAAGGGGGAGGAGGGGGAGAAAAATAATTGCAGAGAACGATGGGAAAAGTGGAGGAGGAACCGGTGCTTTCGTGCCTCGATATAATATTTAATTTTTCCAGATTATCGCGAGCGTAAAGTGTTACGAGAGACCGTATCGTTGTCGCGATAAGAATTTCGCGCGTTTCAACAGCAGGGTAATCGGGCGAACGAGCGTCGTAAAATGATCGTCGGACGACGTAGGGCCCTGGCCCTCTCGGCGCGAGAACCGTCGCAACAAGACCGTCAGCTGAATCTTTAACAAAGAGGACGCACGACTTAGTCGCGGAACTCGGGGGAAAAAAGAGACTTCTAATTAAAGAAGCAGCGAGTCGAGTCCGCCCCAAAAACCACGAATTAGTGGTCCATGAGAGTTTAGCCAACTTTCCTCCGTATTTCGCGCAGCGTGCAATTATCCGCCACCGTGCGATGGAAATTAAGACGAGACTTGAACGAATTAGACACACGCGGCGTGACTGCCCGTGGTTGGGAAAGTGTGAACGAAGAAGGAAACCCGAAGAAAGAAAAAAACTGCAAATAATCTCTACGATAACGACAATAGCAATTTGAGAGGTTCGGGGCCATTTAAGGAAAGAAAACACAGCACGACGATTACGGCTCGAGGTACGATTGATTCTCGAGTAGGAGGAGTTGCTTCAGTCGGAGGATAAAGGAGGACAATACAGTCAGCGAAACGCGAAAGAAACCAGGTCAGTTGAACGGTTAGAAGTTCGAAGTCGGCGATCGACGCGTGACAACGAGTACACAATTTCAACGACACTCAAGAAATCTAAATAGGTGGCAGAGCAAAAGGGAGAGGAAAAAGAAAGAAAAAAAAAAAAAAAAGAGGAATCAGGTCAAGGAGCCGAGGCACCGGTGGAAACTGGACGACGATCACGCGTCGGGAAGGCTCGTAATTTTAACGAGGCTCGCAGATTAAAACGGAAACTGCTTCTATCAAACTCGATTGCTATTCCAAACGAAACAGTGTTTCGCGTTTCTCGTCACGGACCGGAGAGAAACGAGAGGGGAAAAGAGAAAGAGGAAAACGAATTGTCATCTGCGTTTCGTTCTCCTTTTTCACGACTGTATATCTTCGCAGGCATTGATTTTTCTTTCCATCAGGAGTCATTGGATTAAGATTATTGCACACGCAAGGAGGGCGTAGAATTTCAAGGAAGAAGCGAAAAAAAAAACTGGCTCCCTATCAGGCGCGTGGAACACGATGCCGGGTCATTCCCAAGGGTTCCATTACCCTCCTTCATTCCTTCACATCCTTCCTGCTTTTGGATTCGCCGTAGGAAGTCATTCCTGAGTCACGATACTGGCATCAGCAATCCCCTCAGTGGCCAAGCTTATCCTGTTGCCGGGAGCAAATTGGCACGAACGCAAATCAAATCGCTAGACGTGAGTCGAGGTGCGCGCGACGACACATAAATCAGCTGTTCAAACCTTCCCGCTTGTATATTTCTCCGATGATCTCAGGCAAGGTTTCGTTTGTTAAATTAAGAAGATCAGAACGTCCCTTTCTCTTTCGTTCAATGGATCAGGTATCAACGCGAGAATATCGTTCCTGTTTCATTCATACGATAGATTTTGCACAATTAAAGTTAAACTTTATTATTAGACAATCTTTTCGACTTACATAGATTAGTATTTTTTTTTTCTGTGTCGGTTGCGTTAAAATTGCGTCTCTTTTTATGATAGTTATGAAGGGGTTTTTTGGAGTATAACTATAGATTGTACCTAGACATTTTTATTTATTTTGTTATTATGGCGAGGATGCTGGAAAGGATGTAGGATTTGGGTAAAGGTGAGGAAAGGTTATGCGTTTCGTCTCAGAGTCGCTGCCTAGACTCATCAGTGGGGCTGATGGCAGCGACCCCTTATACCCCAGACGCTTGTTTTCATAACTACTCGCTACTCTGGGCGGTCACCCATCCTAACAGTGTTCCGCGCTCTGCTTGCTTAACGTCGAATATCGCTAGACTTCGACGCTAGGCGCACAGCCACTTGCGGCTTATACGAGTCGGTGTTCGAGACTCGTACTCGAGGCGCTATAGGCCGTTACAGTTATAACAATACTGACCATTTGCCAAAATGGCAAATTAATCGTTCGTTAAACGCATTAATAATTACAGAATATCAAACGTAATCATGATTATTGATTTACATCAGGAATGATTACGATTGTTATTGATCGCGAAATAACCAATTACTGGCCAACACCTTGAACGTTTTCGATATCGTTGAGCCAGTTCCATCGGAACGGTGGCGAACTGCAATATTCATAAGACTCCGTCTTTCGTTTCACGCCTGCATACCGTAGAATCTGCGTTAAATGACAATGACGCTCGAGACTTTCAGCGCTAGACGCCATTAGGAAAAAGTGTTTCAGAACTGAGAAGTAAGGGGAATGTGGGGAACGACTTTCCCAAGTCGTCCGAGTTCTTTGCATTTCTGAAATCTTTAGCAACCGCTGGTGATCCAGTTGCGCGGATAACAACGGAAACTCAAGTAAAATCGAGTTCTTTATCAACAGTCTTTCTGTACCACGCGGATCTTCCTCTACTTCCTTCCTCTTTTTTTTTTTTTTTAATTCAATTTTTTATCACTTGGATTTACTGTCTCGCCGAAGCTCGTTTGCCCTTAAAACGAGAGTTGAATAAACGAAACTCACATCGATTTGCCCTGGAATCTGCGCTTCTAAAATTTCTAGCAACCATTCGCGCAAGTAAAAAATCGAGCTATTTTAACGTTATATTTTAGTTCATATCCATCTATATTTCTATCGCTGTTTTATTTGGGAGATGCTTGCTCTTGAAACGTGTTGAAAGTTGACGAAATAATCGCGATATCTTAATTTGCCCTGAAAAGAATTTCTGGTGGGAAGTTGCTCCGAGCGAGAAAGGAAGGAAAGAGCTGGGGATCTGATCCACTTATTTACTCGTCCTATCGCAGCCATTCTATTAACCGTCGCCCCTTGCAGGACAACCGATCTGCTCGCTCGCAACACCATCACGTAGCCGGTCGTTCGCATTTGTGGTAATTGTCGAAGTAGCAGTCTCAGGGTCATTGAGATGGCTCGAATCTCGCAGACCCGAGAGATCCTACGTCTCATGTCCCTCGTTTCACCTGTATTCCCACTTTCTCACCTTCTCCATTGTCCGTTCTCCCGTTTGTCGAAAGTGTCTCGCATATCGCTTACTGCTTATACATATTCTTTTTCTGCGCCTGAATTTTTCTTTCTTTTTTTCAATTGAATATTTGGTAAGAAATCCAGATCCATTTTGTTTGAATCTGTTCAGGTGAAATTGGAGTGTTACTACGTAAAAACTAGCGTAATCTACGATAGATTCGAAAACCGAAGCTTCCACTTTACAATGACCCATCAGAACTTACCGTGCGATTTTTTCTCGCCATTTTATTGAAATGGAGGCCTGAAGCTTTAAAATAAACCAAATTTATTGCTTTACGAAATTGTAATGTTTAGTATTTCAATATTAATGCAAACAACTGTGTATATATCCCTTTTTCTATTTTGAGATCGATAATTCAATGATTTGCGATGCACCTTTTTAATTATATATCAAACATGCTCCGTATCTTAGGGGTAGACCGTTTGTCGAAGCAAGTAAATGAAAAAAGAAAACATTTTCTATAAAACCGCCCTGCTTCCACTTACACTTCGATTATTACAAGATGAAGTTGGTAATTTCTCAACACTTAAATATAATATAATATTAAATATAATATTCGACTGTGGGCTAAACGACCAACTGTTTAAATGTTAACACAATCGAGACAGAACGAAATATAGGCACACCCACGTTTCTAAAAAAAACCCTCCAATTATAAATACCTACGAAGACAAGAATATTTTACGACAAAAATCACAATGAAGAGACGCGATTTTGCCACGTGACATCGAGCGGGAGTTCATCGGAACGCAACGTTAAACTATCGACGACCAATACTGCTCCCGTTTCTTTGTTTTTTCCTTTTTTTTCTGGTAAAACTGCGTCAACCGTGAAATGCCGTGAAAAATCGCGTAGGGGATAAAACGGTTACACAATTATCGAGGCAGTTCAGCGGACTTAAAGCGCCGGACGGCAAAAACAAAACTATAAAAGAGGGGTTTCGCGGGGAGGGAAAAATAGAGGAAGCGAGATGAAACGACGAGACGAGAGAGCAGAGGACAAAAGGGAATGCAATTCGCGGTCGTTTGCCGTCGTGTAACCGCTTTCACGGATTTTGAGAACGATTCCACCCACGGCTCTCGGCTTCTATGGTTTCGTAGTTCCGCATTTCCGTTAATAGCGACAACTCCGACAATAATTCTGCCGGAAGTCGTGGCATTGCCAACCGGCAGGCTCCTATTGGTCGACGGCCATCGCTGGCACCCGATGGCGCGGTAAGAACAACCTCGTTGTATCAATTTCCGTCGCTTTGCTGGCCACGGAGTTTAATCGCGGGCAACGTCGTTGAAAGAAAACCTAACGGGGTCGAGCCAATTTCGCTACGAATTCCTAGGTACAGACGAACAGCAGGTAAACACTTGGATGTTGCAGACAATTTCCAAACGTCTACGTCTATAATGGGAATTTAATAATTTTCCATCATTTACAACTATTACCGCAGATAACTTGTTACGATGTTTCCGCTGATTTTCATAGTTCGATCTCGTGATTTTCATGTTCGAACTGCTAAATCAATTAACTTCGAGGAAAATCGATGGGGTCGAACCAATTTCGCTACGAATTCCTAGATATTGATGAATAGCGGGTAAATACTTGGAAGTTGCAAACTTGTTGCCAGTTTCTAGACGTCTAGGTACAATACGCAATGGAATTTAATAATTCTCGACGTTTTACTGATAACTATCACGGCAGGATGGCACGGCATACGTTGTGACTTTCTGCTGATTTTTATAGTTTTATTTCGTGACTTTCGTGTCTGAGTCGTTTATTTGCTAAATCGATTATGACTTAAACTCCAACGAACGTTGTAAAATATATCGTTACACGCGTAGCTTTTATCAAACAACATGCACAAAATGCATACAGTTGCAAATCCAATTGTAATCCAAAGTTTAAAATATCGACAATTTTTGGTGTGCGAATACTTTCGTTCGCCTCTGTATCTCTTTTTTAATTTTTTCCCTACCAATTCATATTGAACAGCATACTGCTGTACACGTTGTCCAGTTAAATTTTCTTCACTACCAACAGTTCGTGCTTATTTTACAGACAATAATTCAAAAATGTTAAAAGTGATCGTCTCACACGAGATAAAATTAAAATGTTAAATGGTTAATTCAGTTTTGATCTCCGTAAATATTTTAAATGTACGTGACACATCTGATATCGTAAATATTTTAAATTAACAGAGATCAAACGAGTTGAATGGAGAGTCGCGGAAGGGGCGTCAAATTAACAGCTTCTCTACTTGAAAAACAAGGCATTATTACCAACGAAGATCGTTGATCTCCAAAGCAACGAAGATTTCCACGACAGCGCCCCTAAATTTCGCATACGTTCCCGTGGATTTACGACGTACAGACGAGTATTTCCCCGCTTCGAATTTCCAACTTCTTCGCCTCTGCCGCGGGTCGGAGAGGCCATAAACGCCAACAGCGTGCTAACGCAACACGCTCCCCGCCAGCGCGACACGACAATCCTAAATCTGCTGCCGGGCGAAAAAGTCACGCGCCCGTCATAAAGTCAATCCGCTGCAGCAAATCTTAACAACAATCTAATATCGGGTGCTCGTAACCGCATAGACGCGCAGCGGGAAAGTTGCGTTCGAAAACCCATTTCCGGCGGTGTTTCGTTTCGTCCCCTGCAACGCCCCGTGACGGAGAAACGATTTTTGCCGCGGCTGCGCGAAAACCGACGGCGACAACACCGGCAGGAAGAGCGTTAAAGGAGGATGAAGGGGGAGGGGTGGGGGCGGAAATAATGGAGAACCGGGGATACCTCGCGAAAAATTCGGGGTCTGAGAGATTTCCAGGAAGGAGGCATCGATATGGAAATCCAATTCCAAGATCCGCGCGACACGTAAACCCTGTTTCTCCGCATTTTTTGGCGGCACTTTCGAGCACGGCCAAAGGGGGGCAACTTGCATTCTCTTTGGGACACGAGGACCCTTCTCCGAATTCGAGTCGTTTCACAGTGAGTCGAGCCCCCGTGCTCGATCGGGGCTGATCGCCGTTCGACGCTTCCCTCTCCCAGGGAAATCATATTTCAAACGCTCGGTGGCGCTCGCGAAAAAAAAACAAACAAAAAGGAAAAAGGAGAGGGAAAAAAAAACACGGGAACGTGGTCTCGCGTTTAATTAACGGACGGAACTCGAAGCCGTTCTTGGCTGGCCGTGTCGAATTTAATAAAAGGCGCGCGAATTAAACACGGGAACGACGACGATTGAAAACATTCGTCGGGTAATGAGAAACGCGTTGCGAGTTCAGAGAAAGAATTCGTGGATAAAATGGATATCGTCAAGTTCGGGTAGCAATTTTCTTGTATCATCATTTGACATTAAAAATAGAGATCTTTAAAAATGTTTAAAAAAAAAAAAAGGCAGCCGGATAGTGATTGAACACTATCAGTGAATGAACTCAGTTATCATACTTCATATTCGTACGATTTATACACTAGTGGATAAGAGGATTATAACCTGTATAGTAGTATGCTTGTCTTTATTCGATAATCTTCGTGACGTTCCACAAATTCAAGTGGTCTTCACGACATTCTACAATTCACATTGAGATGCGTCTGATACTGTGATAGATGTGGTTTTTATAATTACGTTATCCCTTTAACGAAAAATATTTTGGTGCATTGGTCGAGGAGCAATAAATAAAATAATGAGTAATGAATGAACAATCGTACTGATCTTAAATCGAAAAATTCAGAATCGTCAAGTTCTTAATGATGACACTATCGAAAGTCATTAAGTATCAAATAAAGATTAAATAAATTTAAATCATTCGAAAGAGAATTGAATTCGTATATGTATTACGATAGGAAAAATGTAGAAAAAGAAACAGAGGAAAAGAAAATCAATCAAATATTTTTTTTTATAAATAAAAGTACACATCACGGCCAAATGCGTGCAACACTATTATTTTAACAGACGTGGAGTTTAAACGTTCATTCACTGAACAGACAATCCTAATTCCTTAATCTACGAACGAATGTAAAAAAAGATTCAGCTACGTAGAATCGAGGTCAAGCGAACGCGTCTCAAGAGAAATACGTTTCTTCGTAATGACCTCGGTCCATACTGACTCGCGAATAAAACATATTTTTCAATTTTCGAAATTAAGCAAGAGGCAAGGACCGGTCACCTCAAAGAAAAAGCAAGTCGCACGAATCTTTGATCGGTCAAATATAAAACCACGTTTATCGAGTTATTTCAACTTCAAAGCCATAGTTTTTTGAAAGCGGCACAAATGCGCTGCGTAACTAACGAAGTAAACTTATTTCTAATTTCCCCGTCCATCCGCTCAACTTCAATCCATTTCATTTTCGTACGAAGCTTTCCTCTAAAAAAAAAAAAAAAAAAAAAAAAAAGAAAAAAGAAGAAGACAGAGGGGAAAAACACGTGGAGAAAAGTCAGCGAGGACAGTCGGACCCGACCTTGTTTGAGAGAAATTATAATTCCCACAGTGTGATCCCCGTTGGGATTAGAACAAAGAAAATTCGTGAAAACCGGAGAACTCTGAAACCGACCGTCCGATTCCATCAGTCGGTCTGAAAGAGTGGCTTTCACGATCGTCGGGAAAATTATCCAGAAAAATAAGGAAGAAATTTGTTTCATACCAGATCGGAATAATCCATTCCTGTTCATCGAACACGGGCCCCGTAAGCGAAGAATATCAAGCGTACTTTTATTTCTGACACGACTGCAACAAGGATCTAAAAAAAAAAAAAAAAAAAAAAACAGGAAAAAAGAAAGAAAGAAAGAAAGGAAAACAAGAAAACTATTGATGAGAAGAAAAGAAGTGGGAGGAAAGGCGAGAAACCGGAAAAGCTGCCATCTGAAATGCGGATGAAAGCTGTAAATGCCAAGGTAGCGGGGGGAGAAACGGGTGGCAAAGAAGAACGAGGAGATGAAACGCATCACGACAGAAGCAGAAAATACCGCGAGACATATGTTGACATTTATGCCACGACTTATCTACCGCGTTGAGTTTCCACTGGTTTTATTTTGTGCGGGAGCCAGCTTCGGGATATTTCCGAGCAAGGCGAATTCTCGAAAAGTCAAGAGAATGTGGCGTCTGCGGAGGAAAAACGTCCTTCAAAAGTTTTAGCGCGTCTTAGAAGAATAAGTCGTTAGGTCGGGATGTATGTGTGCGCCCACGGTGTATACGGGGTTTCTCGGGTTATTTTATCGACTGAAGTGTTTCCTTTTCAGAAGCTGGTTAACGTCGACGCAGAATCTCGAATACGAGGATGTTCTCGAATTAGGGAGTTTCTCGCGAAAAGAAACTCCAAAGTTCTCGTGACAAGAATTGCGTACGATTTTCTATTGTGTTCGATCGAAGGAAAAAATAGATTCGAAGGAATAATTATCTAGACTCTAGAATGTAATAAAATATAATCTGGTATATATTTTTTAACGAACAGCTTTTTTCGTTAAATCAAAACTTGCAAATCAAAGGAATGCCTATGTTACAAAAGAACGCGGAGAAATATAATTGGTCGTTGCACTTTCTCCTGTTTCTTTCTTTTTTTTTTTTTTTTTAATAATTTCCCTAATAAATTTAATTTTATACACATGTATGAAATTTAAATATAATAAATTTACAGTATAATAAATTTAATAAGAACATACATTTTTGTTCACAAGTCAACAGATGCTCATTTGAAACAAATGATTATTAAAACGTTGATACAATTTTCTTATTCATCTCTGTTGTTCAATTTCATTGTATTTGTCTGGATTGCAGGTAATGTTTTGACACGAAATTAATAATATATATGTAATTAAAATCATTGATATGGACTGACTGAAGTCTTCCGAACAAAAGAACGAATTCGTATTCATTCGTACGATAAAAATCACGTGAAAAATCAATACCGAAACTGTATTATGTCAACTATATAAACTAATTCAACTATATTTTGAAGCCAATTAAATAAAACAAGACTTGATTGAAAAGATCTCATTTCAAAGATTTGTATTTACAAATTATTCAAAACAGTCATCTTTACTTGAGAATATAGGACCAATCACTTTCAAATAAGATCTTTGACGTAAAGTTTGCATTACACATTTTTCAGACCATAGAAATCGAACGGAACATTGCTCGATACAATTTTATTTCATAATGCAAATTATGTCTCAAGTGTTCGACGATTTACGAACAGGATTACGAATGTATGTATGTTCTTATTTTATATACATATTTAATTTTTCATATTTATTAAATATCCGTATACGAGTATGTGCATGTATGCATGTATCCTATAATGAACGAACAAAGTTTTAGAACGAATTACTCCGTTGTGAGATATCCCCAATTGATGTACAACACACTCGTAGGATGCATTGTCAACTCTCAAAGAACATAATCCCTCTTAGACGCGGCAGCGGTAGAAAAAAAAGAGGAAGAAAAATATCGGCAAGCCTGCGAGTCGAATCTGGAGAATACCATCGAATGCCATGTGCTAACTGCGGCAGAGCGTGAAAAATGTGGGGGGGGGAGGAGACAATCCAGAGCATCGGGAAGAGATCGCTGAACGAATCTCAAGTTCGATGGATCACGCGATGGGAAATGAGAAAAAGAAAGCGTCAGAACGTTTTCACGCGATCGTGGAAATGCGCGCAAATTCATTTCCTTCCCTCTTCTATCTCGGCGGTACGTCGGTTTCCATGCTCTCGTGATAAGTTCGATACTATTAAAGGAACGGAGAGAGAGCCTCGCATGAAAGCGTTCGCCATACCCGATTTACGGGCGTTCGTTGTCAAACATCCGTGGATACGCGCGGTATAGTTGCTCTCGCGACTATCCATATGCGAGGGACCGATTTCACCGAGCTGCCGCGCGCATCCGGAATATTTCTGACACCGCATACATCAATACTTAAGTGCGGTTAACGCGTTCGATTCGCAATAAATCACGTTAAATCTATCCCGATCCCGGGGTTCTCGCGCGAGAAGTACACAGCGTCGTTCTTTTTTTGGACGAAACGCTTCGATCTACTACTTGGAGAAGGGAATCTTCTACGTACGACTATCAAATCCCGATGTCGAAACCGTTATCGTATTTCGGATTCCATGAGACGTTGCACCAGATAGGGGCTCTTTATAAATTATTATAAATTTTACCATTTGTGACAAATTATTTTACGCAGAAGATGATCATATCGTAGCACATTAATTATCAAATTATGAATTAATAAAAATGACTTTTTTTCAAAAAAACGGACAAAACAGTATCATTAGAAACGTTAATAGTGAAGCAGAATGAAAGGAAGAAGATAGATTTTCAAAAATTTGGTAAAAAAAGCGTTTTTCAACGTTGTTATTCCATTAATCTTATAGTCTTATCTTTTATCACGTCGAATTACTGCACTATTATTATGATAAAGTTTGATTATTAATTAATATTGTTTATTTAGGTTTATTTATTCTTTACTTAATATGTTAAAAAATGAAAAATATATAAACTGAACTCTTGAACTACGATACGAAACCTGATGTCAAAATGTTACAGCAATCGTGTATCTCTAATTTTATTTTGCATTACAATGGAGCATTAATTGGCAGAAATCCAATCATCAATTGAACTATGTATCTTTAAATTAATAAATATTATATAAAATAAATAAAATTTTATAATTTTATAATGATATAATCATCTTGTGCGTGCAACTACCAGTACGACTCCTGATTTCGAAACAATAACATAATCGAGATTTTATAAAACATTACATTGGCAGAAACTCACTATGCAATTGTGTCTTCGAATTATTTTATAATGATGTAATCGCATTAAACGTACAATTACGCAATCCTGATGTCGAAACGTTAACGTAATACAGTATTTCCGACTTTACAAAGCATTACGTTCCATTTATGTTACGTTGATATGAAATTATTCTCTATTAAATTAAATTATGTCATCGAATCATTTTACAATGATATAATCATTTTATACATTTGGAACTTAACTCTAATATTTATTTCTCATTTTCAGAACTTAATTGACAAATTAATCGACATAATGACAAAAAAATGAATATCTACTTATAGTGAAAAGAGTAGTTAAATTTGCAAATTCTTTTAACAACAATAAACAGATTGAATTTCTATTCAATTACGTGTTAAAATTTACACGAGAATCTGCTACAAAATAATATAAAATAATATAACGTGTCATAAAAAAAAATATATCAGATTCATAGACATAAAGACGTGAACGATCTTCCGTGTCCATTGTTATTTGACAGTTAAAACCATCAAAATAAATCGAAACGTTCAACCGTCGAGCAAGTGTATCCCACGTTAAGAAACAACCGTGAAAGCCTCGTAAGGAACCAAGCCGTGAACAGAAAATCGTGCCGTAAACCATTTGTAACCTAGAGATACCGCGAACCGAATCGATTTACGGCCCCCTTCGAATCGAGACGATACACACGACCCGAATAGTCGTGGAGCACAGCGAACAAAAATGAATTTTATCGGTGATCAGATGGTGCACGGTTCGAATGAAACGACCGGTCGGTCGTTATCACTCGGGAACAGTCAACTGTATCGGGCGATAACCAACGAAAAAAGAAAGCGACGACGCTCTCGTGAAAGCAGGTGAAACTCCCACGGCCAATTCGAAAAAAAAAAAAAAGAAAGGAAAAAAGATCACAGCGAAGCCCAATTTTCGCAAACGGCCACGATTGTTGCGTCAGATGAAAAAACAAGGACTAATCTAAAGAAGATTAATTATCAATCGATTCATCAATGAATCTCGCCCAATCGAATTTTCCTCGAATTCTATCGTACGTAGCTGACGTTGATGTTTCAACGACACTTCCTTCCTTCCTTCCTTCCTTCCTTCCTTTCTTTCTTTCTTCCTTTCTTTCTTTCTTTCTTTATAAAACAGATTTTGCTGAATAGAGGACACACGCGCGCGAATTTCATATATTCCCATCCGCCCCCAATATTCCGCGCGAGAGACGCAAATTTCGCGTGCCACGTGTCGCGAAATATGATCACGACATTAAGCTCAAAGAAATCCATTTTTCGCATGCCGCGTCTAGTGGATCGTACCGAAATTTCTCGGTGTCAAGCAGTGGGACGCGTGCGATACCGGAAATCGAATGTCACCGGAAGACGCGACGCAACAACCACACAGCCGATGTATCATTTTTCACGTCTGTTTCCAGCTTCTGCGTGCTAAGTGAACTCTACGTACGTTCGTGAATTAGACAAATTAATAATAATAGGGGAATTTTTACATGTATTCGAAATATAAAAAATTTTTAAGGGCACAAAGCACAGAGAAATATGTTTTGTACCAGATGTCGAAACGAAATTGTTACGATTGAATTGTAACGTATGTGAGCAACATCAAATGTCTGATCACAATAAAATTTTTAAAATGTATTTACTGATACAACGGAATGAAATATTCTGTTTGAACAGAATGGGTCTGAAACATAAAAATTTGGCGATCGTAGCAGGGTTATTTTCATAATGTTAAATTCGATCAAATTGGTTTTCCTTCGCTATCACTTTTTAACACGCAAAATTACATCAGTTGGTCTATTTCAAGCAAAGACTTAAGCAAACTTAAGATGAATTTAGAGTGCGAATCAAACTTTTCAAAATAATAGCGATTCGTACTACCCATTCCTTCCTTCGTAATATAAATCAATCGTGAACTGTCAATTTCCTATGAATATTTAAACTGTACGGAGGCGCGATCAATTAAAAACACATGAAATTGCACACCGACGAAACTGCCAGTGAATGCTCGAGTTAATTCGATCAAGCATCGAATAAAACCAAGGAATCATATTAATTTTTGTTTGATCGTGTTGTTTTCATTGAGCAGACGCGAATTATTCTGCCTTAGCACGCGGATAAATTTTAAATTACGTTTAATCCATTTTGCTTGCTTTAATAATCTATTTTCTGTGTTTAATTAGGACGGAATTCAAATATGTTTTTTTCCATTACTACGTGAAAATGTTTGATAATTGAACGCGTCACGGGGAATATTGTAACATGAATAATTCCGGATATCAAGCATTTATACCAAACTTTCCATTTTCATTTTCACGTGTAAAAATACGTATAAATATTAAAAGTAAAAACGTCCAGGTGTACAAATTAATTCGTAAAGAATCCCTTTCTTATGGGAAACTTTTTGTTTATTTATTACCATCCATCGTACAATTCGCGAATACGAAGTCTTTAAAAAAGAATAGCAATTTTGAGAGCAAACATTAACGTAAAAATTATTTTACATTGACAATGTAACGTTATTTACCGTGCACTGTTTATTAATCTTTTATCGCACCTCTCTTTTTCAATATTTTCCTCGTCCGTATATATTTCGGAAATAGCATGCACATCAACGAGAATACGGACCATTTATTTTAAAGTCTTATACTTATCAGTCTCGAGACACTGAAGCATCGACTATGCAGTTCCATGGCAACGAAAATTCAATTGATTGAGACAAATTATATATTATATAACGAATTGTACACCTCAAAGTATTACACAAATCTTTAGTTCTCCCATTGTTCTCAAAAAAAAAAAAAAAAAAAAAAAAAAGAAAGTTGCACGTCACTTTCGAAACAAACGATCCATTCGTTACAACGGAGAATTATTTTCATTAATTCCATTATTTCGTGCACGCTGCGCTGTCACGCGCCGATCGTTTTCTCGTTCGCGGCAATGACAAATTCGCCGGTCGTATTCCACTTTAATTACTCGCCCTCTTGCTTTGGATCGTCCTTTCCGCAAAAAAAATCCAATCTAATTAACGTCACCAACCCTCCCTCCCTCCCACCGTTCCTCCCTCCCGCGGAACTCGGTCGCAATTTCAACCAGCCTCTATCTGCAACCTTTCTAGCAATTTCCAAATTTCCGGCCGATTTCGCGTGTTCCCGTTTGACCGTGACACCTAGCGTGCGTCCAGTTATTGGAGGATCGAATAACGTTCCAGTCTTTCGTCACGCCACGGTGAAACGAAAAACGCGACAACAACCGTGCAACCGCGCTCGAATCCGAACCATCGAAAGCAAAATTCGCGAATGTCCAACGAAATCGTCGAAACCTCCGCGCGACTCTCAGCGTATAAAATTATTTAAAGAGTCGAGAGCACGACCGTGCAAAACTGATCGTTTTGCGATTGCTTCTGCGGGGTTTGAAGATCAGATGATTTTAATCAAGGCTGAGTGTAACGTCAAGATGCGTATGTTCAACTTAATATATACTCGAGACTAAACTCAATTAAACTAAGCTAGATTGATTCTATTACACGCTGTTTACTCAATCCAAACGCGATTCCACATCGCCTATATTCTGCTCTTCTCCACTTAACGAGCAAATCCGCACTGTTCACACTTTGTGAGCGTGTAACTTGGACTAACGAAGAAAAAAAAAATGAATCAATTTTGTATTATATATATTTGAAGCATCCAAGTGGGCAAAGAGTGGTTTTGACACTCGTTTTGATGAAATTTACTATTTGCTCGAAATTTTATGTAAATTTCGACGAGGACAGTAGTGACAGAATTTACAGAAATTTACAGAACAAAAATTCCAGACCCAGGGCTTCCTAAATTCCTCTCCGGACCGAACGATTCGTTTGCAAATTGAGCAGAGGTTGCGACAATAATTTAGAAACGTCGAAATATTTATGCACGATATTGTACATTCGGATAACGGAACAATCCGAAACAATATTCGGATAACAGAGGTTCGAATATGAGGGGCTCTGCTGTATTTTAAAATCCTAAAATCTTGAAACTTTTCTCATTAATTCACTCGATCTCTGTAATATAGCAAAATCACGGCAGCACGCTAAGTTATACAAAAGGGAAGTAGGTTTTTAAGCGAGTGTTCTTTATTTCTACCGACGACGGGAGAGGAAAGGGAGAGGAAAGAAAGGAACTCTTCAACTCTGACACGCCTGGTTGAAATGTCTCTTTATTCGAATGAATTTTTCACGAAACTTGCGCGCAGCTCAGCCCGACATTCACCGGGGATTGCGAGCTGAAAATCCTTCCTTGAAAAGCGCTTCTCGTCGAACCGATAATTTTGGCTGTAACGAGAACTGGGGAACGCAGATCGCAGACGAAACCGCGAAATTCTTCATTACTCGTCAAGTATCTGAGAATCTTAATACACAACAAACGCGATGAAGATTTCGACGGGACGAATTCTAAAACTTTTTTAATAAAACACCGCTTTATGAAACGTACCGATGCTCGTTTCGCGTTAACGGTATGTCTGCACGGAAGAACGTCTTTCGAGGCTATTTAAAAGACCATCGTATTATATATTTTCGACTGTTCGTTTATATATTTTCAACGTAAAGATATTGATCTTCTGGTTAAACGCAGACAAAGCTGTAATATCTTAATCCTAAGAAAGATCCTAAAGATTTTTCAATAACTACAAAAATAATAAAAGAACAATCGATTTCTTTGGTAGAAAAAGTTGGTTTTGTTAAATTTCATATGGCAATTAATTCTAACGACAAACGTGTTTTACTTATAAAATATGCTAGACAAATCTATTGACACTAGAAGTGTATAGATATATTTCACATACAAAATATGTATCCAATTTGGCCACCAGTGTAAACATAGTATACCTCAATATATAGAGTAATCTTGAATATCTCTAGTTTTTGAAGATACGACAGAAATCTTTGTCAAGAAAGATTATTTAGCGCAGCGAAGGCCACATAAATTCTAAAATTCCTCTCTTATCTTTTCCCAGGCATGAGGCCAAAGATGAAGAATCATTACAGAGCTCATCAACTATCTGTTTGGCTGCGTCTCGTCCCAGAACTCCATCGAGCTGGAATGGAGGACGTGGATTCCAGGCACAATCTATTTCGTGGACACTCGGACCCCAGCCTGTACGATGGATCGGTGAGACCGGATCCTCTGAGCAGGATTAGCGAGGAATTCAAAAAGAAGAACATCACCACCGAGCCACCGACCACCACGGACTATAATGCCGCCACGTGTGTTAGCTACATTCAGAGCACGAATTTGCAGAACGTTCATAACGCCAGTACAGACACTCTGGCAAGCTTGGATGCAGCTGGGTACGTAATAAGCAATTTCGGTCGACGTAATGAAAACATTAATAAAGAACCTCGTTACGCTACTCCTTGGCCTTTGTATCGCTTTGAAACGTTGTCTATGGTATCTGCTAAATGGTATAGCCAGAATTGCCGAAGTATAAAAGCGCATGTGACGATTCTCTTACTTTCACCGAATATTATGCAAAAGCAACTGCCTTTGTCGGCAAATACTTTCCGATTCGTTCTCTTTTGATATTTCGATGCGCCTGGCAAGCGATAGTTCGTGGCCAAAATTAAAAGAACCTCTGTATCTGCATCTTTTTATTGTGAAATGGTTCCATTATTTGTCGTTAATCGTCAATTAAAACGAATGTTACATAACGTAAAATCTCACGATAATAATATAATACGAACAACTGTAACTTTGAGTAAGTGCGTGTTTTGTTTTTGCAATATTTAATCACAGAAATAATAGTTGAGACAAGAAACGTTACGTAATGTATGAATTTTAAAAAAGTGGGAATGATCTCAAAATCTTCGAAACTCCTCCCCCTACAAGAAAGATCATTACTGTCATATTATAGCGCCCTCTATACTAAATCACTTTTATTAACAAAATTTGTTCACATCTCCAAAGACATAACAGAGATGACGAGATTATTTTGTCTGTCAATGAAAAGATTATTAGAGCCTTAAATGCGATGAGATCTAGCCGAATTGTACAGAAGTGAATTTGTATTTTTTTATTTATAGGTACGCCGCGTACTCGACAGCCTTGAGCGTGACAATCGCGATCGGATGTAGCTTGCTGATTTTGAACGTGCTGATTTTCGCGGGGGTGTACTATCAAAGGGACAAAACGCGGCTGGAAGTGAAGAGTCTTCAGCAGCAACAAATGTTGAATCAACAGTGCGGACCACGAGGTTTCTCTGAGCTCAAACAACCGCCTCCGCCGCACTCTCATTTCCCTGGAAGCGGTCAAGTTATCGTTGACGTCGAGAACGAGATGCTGCGAAGGTACAGTTTCTTCTCGAACCTTCCCACTATCGATCCGCTTCTCGCTAACCGCGAATTCACATTCACAAGACAGACTTCAGAAGTAGCGAGTTATTTCGAGTAGTTCGTTTGATTTTCATTACATCGGCCGAAATGAAATTATCGGACACACAACGAAAGAGATTGACACAGAACGAAAAGGTGGTCACGTGTTCGTTAGTTGATAATTTTGCCTGGATAAACTTTCCAACAGGGATCGAAATGAACAGTTATCTACTCTGGTTTTTTCTTTTTTTTTTTTTTTTTTGGAAAAATTAAAAACTCGAATTTACACGTGCAGAAGATATCTGTTTCTGTGGAATCTTCATGAAAAAAGAAATCAAGAACTTCTCTAGAAAAAGATATTTCAGATATATCTTTTCTAATACGTAATAAAAGTTCCATGGATTTTATTTAAAAAAGTTCAAAATAAGTGAAGATATTAAATTATTTTAGGTAGTTTTAGTTAATAATATAACACCGTGTTAGCTCGAATTGAATTTTGTCTCACATTTGAAAGTTCAATTAAACAACGACCGGTGGTCAGATATTACATTACTTTACAGATAGATTTGTCACACGTCAAATATATTTGTCATATTCAACAACATTCAATTTTTTAACTGTTGATTCCAAAGAGAAATACAAATCAGATTTAAACTGTTAAATCATTTACGTAAATGTTACAAATAATTAACATATTCACAACATGTAATAACTAATTAATATTCTTGTAATGTTTCTCATTGAATAGTATCCACCGACTGAGAACATTTTTAATACTGATGGACAAATTATCTGTCAGGAAAATATTTATTTTTATATCGTGTAAATTCTATTGAAACTGAAACTTTTATTCCCAACTTTTCTTCCATTTTCATCGGAACTTAAGAATATTTTGTAATGTAAGAATATTTTTTCTTCTTTTTTTCAAAAAAGTTCCACGATCCATATTTCAAATGGATCAACCTTTTAAAAAGTTCCACAACTTTTTCGATCCCTGCTTTCTAATGTTACACAATATTCTTACCAATCCCTGTTTACAATAATTCGCGAAATCAGAAATCACGTCACTCGTCACTTTATCATCGTTTCATTTTGTAAATAAGCTTCTCACGCCACCCTTTCGTATATATATATATATATCATCGATGGCCACCTTCTCCCTGGATATACCCTAGTGCATGATTCTTGTTCGACGTTAATGTAGCGACGCATTTACTTGACCAATAATTACGTATAATCCCTAACTGTTACGAAGCTCGTAACGATCGATCGTCGTTCCAGGAACGTTATGAAAGGCACTCCGAACGATCCCAACACGCTTCTCCAACAGGGTCAGGGAACTCACACGTTGCCTCATCAACACCATTATCAAAAGCAACATCAGCAACAGCATGCCACTCTTCCCCGAGCTTCCGTCGTACAGGACATGAATGCACAAACCCAAGTGAGAGTCAGTCATTTTACTCCAACGATTACGAGCAGCCTGTCACGCATTAGATAGAGGAACGAAGTCTCATAAAGTTCTATCGTCAATCGGCAATTCCATATTTTCGCGATAATTTTCATCGTTTACGTATTGATCTTTTCATTTTTATTGTTCTATTAAATTTTTATGTATATATATATATATTTTTTTTCATTTTTCCTACTTGCGGGAAGAGCGCTACAAAAGTCACTTTCCAATTATCCAAATTATATAAATCTGTTTTAGTGTGATTATATAATTTATTAAAGTTGAATAATTTATTTAAAGTTGAAGCGACTTGTATTAATATTCGGACACTAGACATTGAAACTTGGACTAGTTTTAAAGCTCGAAATCTCTATTTTCGAAATATATCATTTCGTTCATTTTATTCTATATATATGTAAGACGCAATATTTTTACACTATGTAGCAAAGTGAAGAAAATCTGTTTCATAACTGAATGGATTCCAAGATTGAAGTCCCCTCTTCCTGTATGATCTCTCTCCGCCAATAAAAAAAAAAGAAAAAAATGTTATAAGTGAAATAAAATAACGACGCTCGTTTACCTGATACAATGTACAAAACTATCAATCTTTCTCTCTGTACCCTTTCTCTTGTACTCGTGTCTTTTAACTCTTAATTGTAAAAGTTACAAACTAAAGATCAGGAGGTGACTTTTTCATCATTCTGCATATAAAATTCTCTTCAAACGAAATTTGCGCAATCGAGAGAATTCAAACATTTCATTGCGTCGAACAGAATCTAGACACGATATTCAACATCCAATTTTCGTTTTCTTTTCCTTTTTTCTTCTCTTTTTTTTTTTTTTTTCTTTTTGAAGAAAACGAGGCAACATAATGGATCGGAGTATTTCGTAATATCCATTTACCATAAATAATGAATTTATTCATGACGCTAAGATCGAAGATCTCTGTACTCGTCCTGTTCATTTAAAAAACTTTCGCCGTTTTAACGAGCCACGGCCTTTGGAAGCTCCGTTCATAATCCTATTAAGGAGCTTTTAAAACTGCTAAAGTCTGACCAGGTGAAATTTACACCGGGGAAAGCTTCTTCTCCCATGGTGTGGCGATTATTTCGACGGCGCCATCCTTTTATCTCGTTAGCGAATTTCCCTAAATTTAGTGGGGATAACGAAGATGACGAAGTAAACCTTTCCCCGTCTTTTATTTCAATTTTTATTTCCCATGGAAAATTTCTGTATCCTTTAAAATGTTCTAAAACCTTTCCAAGAGACACGATACGACGTAACGGGACGAAATTTCGTAATGTTAACAAAGATAATGTTAAATCGTGGTATCGTGAAGACGCAGGTATATTTAAGTTATTTAATCCTATTTTGTATTTTATATATTTTTCTCTTTTTAATAGACAACGAAATTAAATCGTTAATTAAATAATGCGAAGCATGTTAAGGATTAAAAATTGATTCCCTGTACGATCGCGTGACATTTATGATATTTATCATAACGTTTGCATTCGATTACAATTGTTCTGTTTCATTCCGTTCGAATTATCTTTTCCTAACGCTATACGTAAACGTTTCAGGGTCCACCAAACGGGTCCATACATCTGACAGTACCAAGAGCCCCACCACCCCCACGAGCAAAGAGTCCACCCGAGAACCAGCCCCTGCTGCAGAATGCCACCGTATCGAGTCGTGTGTCCCAAGCTACGATGAGTGAGATGAGAGTGTGATGTTTGGACCCCCCTCCGAAGCCCGTGGTGCCGGACGTTCTCACGGCATCGACATTGCTTTAAGAACAACAGAAAAACCGAAAACACCGTCTCGTCCATGCCAGTCGAGTCCTAGTCGAGACCGACGAATTCGAAAGAGAAAAGAAAAAGAAGAAACACTCTGGAGACAAGAACAACGAGAACTCCTTTCACGACACTCGACTGGCACCTGGCCCGAAAGCTTCTACCGTTTTCCATTTCCATCGTCCAGCTGACGACGACGCGTCGCGAAAAAAAGAACAAAATCAACGGAGGGGGGTGAACACAGCTTTTTCTTCGAGTTAAAGGAACGCTTGAAAAAACAAAAGAGGAGAGGGAGGGAGGGAGGGAGGATAGGAAAATCCGGTATTCGTCGATGAAGAATAATTGAGAGAAGATCTGAGGAATCATAGTGAAACACGGGGAGAAACAGACGAGAAAAATTCTTTGAGCGAGAAAAACTAATCTAAATAATGAAACTGTGTGAGGATCGCGGGAAAGGAGTCTGACGCTTTATAAAGAGGGTTCACTGCAAGGGAACTGCAAGTATACGAATAGTGGAAATTCGAAAGCGAATTTTATCGGGTAGATTTCTCTCTAGATTCCTAACGAGGCCGAGATGTGAAAATGGGAAAACCTTGAGTCGCGTGTCTCGACGGATACCAGAACTCCATCGTGACCGGGAACGACAAACGGATCGCAAATATGACCGACCGAGTCGAGATTTCCCGACACTCGAAAGCTCCACGAAGATCGACGACTTTCTTTCTACTGATTGATCGTACTTGGATCGTACTTGGAGGGAGGAAGATTCGTCTCACAAACGAGTACGTTCAGCTAGCTAGTCGGTAATAACGAATTCTACGTGTTACGAGGAGGAAAAAGAGAGACGCTCAAGGCAAAAATCGATTACGGAGACTCGTGTATAAAAACGCTATTCACTACGATGTTAGATGTTCCTTGTATATATATTTAATGAAACGAAAAGACAAAAAAAGTGAATTTATACCGTAAGTGAAAGCCAAACATATTTGCTACTTTCTAAGGGGACATGTACTCGTATCGCGTACAGTTTGATCGTCCGTTCTATTCGTTTCTCCCCATTTTTTGTCTTTCATTTTTCTCTTCCACTTACAAGTGGACTGTGAACGTTACGCGGCGCAAGCGTGCGAGAGATCATACTGGCTTTCAGATCATCATTGAGAGAGAAGAGAGCTCGTCGACGAGTCGACTCGATGTTGCTTTTGATTGATAAAAGAATTTCAGAAGGTGCAAGATCGATAAAACGTTCAGACTAATTCAAGTTTCTTTTCTTCTTGCCTCGATCCTTTCAACACCATTGACCGTGCTTATATCCTAACTTTTAATATCATTGGATATTGGACTGCATGAAATAGTAACTTCGAACGAACGTAAGATATTTCAATCGGCATAAAGGAATTACTACGATCTACACATTTTTTCCAATTGATTCGTTATTTAATAACATAATCACTGTTGCGATAAAAATGACTCGCCTTATCCTAACCGTGATAAAAAAAGAAAAAAGGAACAACCTTTACGCAGTATCGTCTTATTTCATTTTCCGTTGTGATAGTTGGTAAGTAAAAGTAAAACTAAAGATACAGTAACGTGTTGAAAGGATCAAGGTGACAAAGTAATAATGAAATTTGAGACACTTTGAAACATTTCGAATTTGTATATGTATATACAGTATAGCTGATTCGAGTCACATTCAAAGTGATTCGAATTGCTTGCTGTATGCACATACAGATTCGAAGCTTAAAAATCTTGAATATCTTGAAAATCTCGATCGTCTTGGAAATTTTGAAAATTTTTAAATTCTTGAATTAGAAAAATCACTATACTTTGAGCACTTTACATATTTTATCATATTATCTGCATTTTATGCAATTTTGCGCTTCCAAATTTTCTATAAATGCATGAAGATCTGCGATCTAATTGCGTGTATTCCGTAATTTGGACTATCTCAAATTTCTTCGATATTTCCTGTTACTGTTCGAGCCAAAATAATCTAATAAACTACTGAATAATTTCAAGACATCTAGAAGGATCAAGACTTTCGAAATTTTCGAGTTTTAAGCTTCGAATCCTGCTTGACGATACAGATTCAAAGCGATTGGAAGTGTTTCAAATCCCATCACTAATAACAGGTGCTTTCTTCATGCATACAACATACTCGACCGTCCATCTTTTGCTATGATCATCACTGAGATTTTCTTTAAACAACATCATTGGTTCAACCTAAACGAACTCTGTCTATCGTGATTTATATACTACAAGGAGATCACCATCAAGCATCGATTTTTATAAAACTTCATAAAGAAATGCATAAAAGATATTAATTAGAATCACCACGAACGTACCATTAAACCCTCGAGTACAAGGTTTTTCGAACGTGACAATTTTTTTAATAATCCAATAAACTAAAATAGAAAAATAAGATTGACAAGAGAGCTCACCCTGTTCTTTTGGTTAAAGCACAAAAAACGGAATTGAAATATCTGAATTTACATGTATATATTGGTGTAATGAATTTTCTTTTGTCAATGAAAAGCTTCGATTGTCGATGAACAACGTCGTTCAATCTCGTCCCATTATTGTAATATCGTAATTCGAAATGATTCGATTTCAGGGAAAAAAATAAGAATCAAACTGACTGAGCGACGCTTTCGAATCATACCGTTCCGACAAAATGAACGTCTGCGAAACGGTGTGTGGCTAATTACCATCTTTTTTACGCTTTTGGTAACATCGAGACATCTTCTAACGAGAGGATTTCATTTCACTTAAATTACCACGTTATATCATTGATAGAAAGAAGTAAAAAAAAAGAGAGGGATGAGAAAGGCTCGATTTACACTAGTTGCTCGGCCACAATTCTTTTCATAAATTTACCCAGTCACAACATTATAGCGAAGAATACTGTTATTCTATGATTTATAGAAGAGATATAAGAAATGACTCGTTACTATATTATATCACGGTTTACCACGGATTTTTATGCATTCTTTTGTGCATACGTAACTTAAAAAAATGAAAACAAGACATTCGCAATGAGGACACTTTCGTGCATAAATATTTGAGCGCTTCCAAATTATTATATTCATAATGAATCTTTTAATTTAATCTTAACATATACAATTAATAGATATTGATAAAAAGAACAATTATAATAACAACAGGTGGCTGAAGATTGCAAAGTTTGTTCGTTGTTGAAATTTTAAAACGACTGGAATATCTTTCCAACGAAAGATTGGAAAGTTTTAAACAAATCTGATAAAGCATCAATTATTTATAACATTGGAAATACAGAAAAACACTCGTCAATCGTTAAAAAAAAAAATATCAAGCTTCTCACGGAAGCGCTACAAGTATCCAATTATTTATGCACGATAATGCACATCTTTATATATTCCGTTCGTTGTGTGCATTTTTGTACTTTCAAATTTCCCATAAATGCATGAAAATACGCAGTCTAGTCATTACGATAGTCTTTTCTTTCTTCAAACAATTTCTGCCGTTCAATTCAATCACTGTTCGAGCTACGTTCGAACGTGATACTTCATCTGGTACCATTTAATCAGAGAGACCACTGCGTAACATTTAATTACAACATGGCTAAGTCGGCAGAGCAAATTAAGCTGTACAGTAGCGGTAACCACGGATGACTAAATCGTCAATGTAAATCGGGCCGTATAGTCTACGAATCGACTGTGCACAGGTATGGTCGTTGGTTTAAGCGCGCGTATTAATGGATCTGACTAAAGATACGCTATAAATTGGATCTGACTAAAGATCCACGAAATTCTACGTTAAATCGTTAGAGAATGAAGAAATTAGTCGATTCGTATTGGATCCAAACGTGTACGTGATCTTTTTGTAAAGATAAAGAAATACATATAAGTGTAACATAAAAAATTAACATAAATCTGTTATCGTGCATAACACACTGCCACTGGACACGTAAATTCACGTAAAGAAAGAATTTCGCCGGTCGGTTCAAATAAAAGAGACTATTGCTCCAATTGATTCTTTGAAGCACTATTTTATCTGGATTGACTAATTTTTCATTGTTTCGAATGCTCGATATATCATATAGAAATTATTGTTAAACTAACGTATATGAAATGTCGTTTCTTCGAAGTTTGACTCTATCAATTATCAATTAATTACCAGCTACACTGAAGAAGAAAGAATTTGTTACAAATGATGTATTATCAATGTTCAGAAAATTTATAATAAAGATAATCAAAATGAATGATCAAACCAGTCCTGCGACTTTCTTAGATAAATTTATACTTAGAAATGCTCTTCTGAAAGTTGCAGGAAACATTTAAGATTGAGGGAAGGTTCAAGACAACTTACACAATTTTTTAACCCTCTTTTTATTGCATCGTCCATAGAAAAGCGAAATCGTTCAATTTCTACTGTTTTACACTTTCAAAAAATGTAAAAAAAATTCTGGACTACTTAATGAAGTCTTCACCGTATTATACAATCAGTTTTTTAGTCAAATCTTTAAAAGATTTTTCAGGAAAAGTAAAATTTATTCTGAAAAATTCACGAATGAAATTTCGCTAACAACGTAAACGATTCAGAGTGATTCTACTTATGAAGAGTTAATGCATAAATTATTTAAAACAGACTGCAAACAAAAAGTACTTTGTTCCAAAAATTTTTAAATTACTAAATTGATTATTCTTATTTTGGTATTTGTCAGTGGGAAAAATATACCGAATCATCGTGGAAAATAATTGTTTCAATTAAATATTGAAATAATATTTTGAAAAAGCTACGTATAATCAAAATTATATTTGAAAAACGACATTTCATATACACCCCAATCTAAAATAAGATTATAAAGGATTTTCTTCTATAATTTGTTATCGAAAATATAATTTCTGCCTGTAAAATTCTAACCTGCGCTAATATGTAAGTAATTTTTATTAAACTTATCCACTAATTCACTTCCTTGCTTTGTGCAACATAAAAACATTCGAGAAACGTACTTCAAAGAGTTATCTACTAAACAGAATTTAACACTTTCACTGTTGCCAATTAATCAAATTGTCCTTAATCAAATCAAACACGAAATTATGTATTTATTTCTAATACTATTTATAAGGTAAATCAAATCAAAATTAAGGAACATTCTCAAATGTTCAAGCAGACAAATGTACAAACAACAGTGAATGCGTTAAAGTTCTCACGATTGATCGACTTAGAACCTTGTTTTTATGGAACCACCACACGAAGACCGAGCTTAAAGAAGAAGAGAGTACGTGTTAATATAAAAAAAAAAGAAAGAGAATCAAAGTTTTTTGTACATACAATTAAGCGATTAAAATAAAATGAACCGAAGAAATGTGTTTACGATGTTCTCGCCAAGTTGTACGATACGATCGACAAATTCATCGATCATTCTCAGCATCGTTGTGAATGGATAGAAAAACAGGACATAAAAGTTCATTGTACCGAATAAAGTCTTTTTTAAAATGACTTGCGAAATTTCGTGGAAAAAAAAAAGTTACGTAATAAATATCATTAAGTATGGACAATCCGAATATATTAAAGACTAAAAAAAAAAAAAAAAAGAAGAAGAAGGAGAAGGAGCGAGTAATAGTAGACTTAATTAAAAACAAGCCCATGATCGGTAACGAGGAGAATAACAACGGGGAGAGAAATTGAGCCGGTTAAACAGATGTTTAAGGAAATTTAAATAACATATATTAAATATACATATTATGGATTGTAATGAATTTATTATGACGAATATTATTATATTTATGTGATTTTTAGCTGGCCTCGCGTTCCACCGAAAAATACTTGAAACAGATATTTCGGCCGAAGGCAAGGCTACCTGTTACGTTTAACGTTTCTGTTATCAAATTGTAAATATATAACAAAATACATGGTGATATTAATTGTACGTGTTAAATGTCTTTCCCAGTAATGGTACTTTTTTTTTATTCAACCCCCTCATCTTTAACCAACGAACGACGGATGTTGAGACTTTCAGGTTTTGGCAACTATGTTTCTAAATTTGCCTGTATCCTTTTAATTCGTTTTTTATTCGGCTCGATAACGAAGACAATCAAGTGAACTTATAAACTGACTATTCCATGTGTGATCACTTCGTGCGTGATACGCTGAAGATGAAGTTGATTATTCTGAATATTTAGAAATTGGAGGACCTATCAGTTCAAATAAACTTTCTCAAAGGTTCAATATAATATAAAAGGAATTAAAAAAAGAAGAACCCTCTTATTTACAGATATAATCATTGTAGAAGAAATAATTATTCCTAGACTTTCTAAAATATCTTTGTACGAAAAATGTACAAATTCGAATGAAATATTTTCCATACGCTTACAAATTAGTTACCCATACGTAAAAACTACGTATTATTTATTTTTCATTAACCTAGTGGATATGACCATCCATATAAACGCCTAACCGAGATCGCGAAAATCAGCTCGTATTATTTGTCACATAATTAATAATTATATTAGTTATATAATTGATTGTTTGAATCTATAATATGCTAAGCAATTACATTCTTTGCTTTTAAAGCATCATAAGATTCTCAGAAGATACGGGAAACTGAAGACTGTAGAGAAACTGAAGACTGTTCTGTAACAAAACATATAACATTAGAATTTGTATTTAAAAGCAAAGCAAATTCTTAAATTGGAAATAGTGAATGATTCTTACATTCTTGGCTTTGGAGCCACCGTCGGATTTTCCCCAAAATATACCAAAAAATTGTAGCTGTGAAGCGTCTGCAACAAAATGTCAAATATTATATATTATACTCAAATTTGAATAATTGAGTAAATATTTGAATAAAGTACAATATTATATAAAACCACTTACGATCTTGATCTCCTGGAGAGGCGTTGTGCACTGATTCTAATATCAAAAACGAATACTGAACAAGAAAATATACAAAAAGAAATAGAAAAAAAATCAGACGCGAAGAGTATATGTTTAAAACTCCCGAAAGTAAGTACGCAACGCTATTATTCTATGTACTCATACTTAGAGATACGCAACACTAATTGCAACACGTTCAATGCAACCAGGCTGCAGGTTGCTGATGAATGATCACCTTCGTACAGCTCTTGTAGCTGCATCAGGTGATCCAGGAGCAGAAACAGCTTTCCACGAATCCAGTGGAAGAATTTGGGCATTTCGTTATCGCAACACTAACAATTAGAAGAAAACTAATTGAAAATCGCGATTAAACAATGTCGCAACACTAACTCTAAAACCAAATTCAATGAAAATTATTATCAACAATACAAAAGCTACTGTATGAAAAACAAAACTACGTTGAATGTTCTAACATTCTAAATTAATTAAAAGCAATGATTCTATAATATAAATTAAAACAACAGAAAGCAAGATAAATTTACATAACACTAAGACAACTATGAAAATTAACGATCAAAATTGCAAAAAACAATCGCGATATCATAATTCGCAACTCTAATGCAAACACGATTCTCATTTCTTCGCAACTCTAATTTCTAACACTCAATCTTTCGCAACACTAACAAGAGAAACCGCAATTTGCCCAAAACGATGATGAACGATGATGGAAAAGAAAAAAAATACAACTACAAATACTAAAAGAGCATAGTGACAAAGTAGTAACAAGAATGACCTCCCATACTCTGGAATCATTTAAATGATCCAGAGAATGAGATGCCATTTGTTGTAACCCTCTTCGTGGCAGTTTGCCGGGTCTCTTCGGCTTCTAGCCTCTTCTTTTCTTCGAGCGCAATGCCCGCTGAAACTTACGTCTAGCTCGAGTCTTTCTAATCGCAAACTAAAAAATAACTTATAAAGGTGAAATAATAATATAAATCGCGAAAGCTGACCTCAATACACATGGACGACCATCGATCATAGTGATCGTTGTCCGTTCGCACGTGCGTGCTCGAGCAATATCTACATAAACGTTCGTTTCGGGACCTACTCGCGACCTATCCGCGACCGCGACCGCGATACTAAATTCGAAAAATCGAAGAGTAAAACCAGAAACAAGGCATGCTCCATTGTACCAACTTTACTGTCGATTTTTCAAATTAGATTTCCTGAAACAGGTTGGACACGCGAAAAGGGGACACGCGACCAGAGACTGTGCCAACCTGCCCGACCCTACCTACTTATAATTAAACACAAGCATACCAGAAAGTAAGCTACCTATCCTATTCAGGGGCCCTATATTTAAAAAATGGCAAAACAGGCACACCAACACACTCATTCCACGGTTCTCACACATACCACTCGGGCGCAGACCTAAACTAGAGAGGACGTCCCGGGACGCCTCCGATACCCGAGTTTAACACGCAACTTTCATACTCTAATTTACGTACCATTTCCTGAAATCGACTGACAATGGCTAGCGAACATTGCGTAAAAGAAGATTAAAACACGCTTATATTTACAGCTAATATTAATAACTGAGAAAAAATATATAATTTCTATAGAAATTACAAGTGCAAGTTGACTTGGAATCATTATAATTGATAGTATAATTATAATAATAATAATGTAAGTACAGTGTATTTATTAGACATTGTGATAATAAATTCATAATTGTTTAAGTCAATACATAAATATTTTAAATATTTCAACTTATAATGAATGAAACAATAGAAACGACGCAATTCCACATCCTAACCACACACACATGCGGAAAATACGTCGTGCACGATACGCTAACACACTGTCAATCGCTGAGAAATTCTTTTATAAAATTACAAACTATGGTCATCGTGCCCAATGTCTTTCACCCACCCAAGTAGCACCTGGGCACGTGAGTGAGATCCTGACAATAAACACGGAAGGGATTAAACCTGAAAATCCTGAACTAAAAAAATAATTAGTTTATGTAATTTGTATTTAACTGACTATTGCATTATTTTATTTCAGACTGTAATAACTCTACTCTTTCAGAAATTATTGAAATTGCAAGAGATTGAAGATAAAGAATCGAATTTATTAAAAAAGACATAAAATTTAATAATTCAAACAATCATAATCAATAGACTCTACTTTAAATGTTAATGGAAACAATCTCAGGCGACTTCTTCATCAAAGCACATTTTCGAAAACGCGAAAGCAGTGATCAAATTTATTGCTTTGATTCAAAAATCTACCTGTCGCGAAATATTTCTTTGCACATAAAATTTCATACGTTTTTCTGTAGAAAAAATTCTAATCTATTATATTTCAAATTTTACTGAAGTTTATAATTATATATTTAATTATATTTAATATTATTATAAAAGGGAAAATGAAATTGAAAATTATTAATTATTAATGATTATAACAAAATATATCTCCAATATCAATAAGTAATAATTGCATCTTTCATAGCAACGAAAGCGGAGGGTATCCGTCTTCTCTACTATGGAATGCTCAAACGAAATCATTTTAATAATAATTATTTATAATTTATACATTCATATGGATATTCATATACATATTTCATCTTTGCAAATATTTATATTGAAGATATTTTGATTTTATAAGTAATTACTACAAATTTAATTGTTAAAATCGCGATGTGCAAGAAACCCTACCCTGATCTAATACATAAAAAATCTGAAAAAATATTACTACTCACGAGTATAAAAAATACCCGCGGTCACTATGCTCATCAAAAATTCTACGTATACAACCAGTCACTCGTGCCGATTCGGACCTTTCATCCTACGACATGATTGAGTGACCGGAGGAACATAAATGCATGCGACTCACACGACAGATGTGAAGAACGTTATCATGGATGCTGCAGTAGACCAGGGAAAGTTATCGTGAAGACTCTCATCAAGTAGATACTCATGGTGAAAATGGATGCCGTGAAAAATTTCCTGAGAAACATAAAATATTTTGTTTCTAAAGACACAGTGTTATTTGTGAAAATTTAAATTTTAATAATGATAAAAATTCGGATTAATTTGAAGTGTTTTTAGAAAAAGTACTATAGAGAATAGAATTCAAATACAACATGCAAAGTACTTACATTTTTAGCTTTTGAAGCATCATAAGATCCTTAAAAGATTAGGGGAAGGGGAGGTTGTAGAAAATCTGTAACAAAACACTAAACATTAGAACTTATGTTTAAAAGCAAAGCAAAATCTTAAGTTGGAAATAATGAGAGATTCTTACATTCTTGGCTTTGGAGCCACCGTTGGATTTTCCGCAAAATATATCAAGAAGATACTGTGAAACGTCTGTAACAAAACATCTAACATTATACTTTGTTGTCAAATTTGAAAAATTAAGTAAATTAAGTACAATATATAACTTACGATCTTGATCTCCAGGAGAGGCCTTATCCTCTTGAGCACTTTGACTCTAATGTACCGAAAACGAACACTGAACAAGAAAAAATACAAAAAAAGAAAAATAAAGGACTATCAACGCGCGCGTTTAAGTAATAATCGGCGGACTCACTGACTCTAACTTCGCGAATTATAATTTAAACGAATTAATCTAATTTAACGAGAGCCATTTTGCTCAGAAAAGTATTAAAATACTGCGCAATAAACACTGACTCAACCAACCGCATTGCGCGCGGTCATAAAAATTTTCTGAAAATAATGCTGATTAAAAGGGGAAGGGCAAAAAGTACATTTATTTAGAAAATACTACTATTTTTCCAGAAAATGATTGAAGAAACTATCTAAAAAATGATTAAAGCAAAATATTGTAGCAAAGTATATACGAAAACTTTGAATTTAATAATCTAATACAGGAATATATATCCATTTGAAAGTATATACCATTAAGCTATGATTTCCACATTCGAAATAAAATATTAATTAATTTAATCTTTTCCATTTTCATCTTTGTATTCCAAATAATTACGAATAACATATTGTGAATTATATTTTAAATATACATAAATTATATAGCAAATGCTACCTAGAATGAATAAAATATTACCAACTTTCCATAAGAGTTCATCAATGATTGTTCATTAATGATTGTGATGTCCATGCATTCTATGCTATTTTTGCAATCAAGGAATAACCTGCACAAAAAGAAACCAAAAATTAGAACAAATGTGTCAAATGAAAGCAAATATGTAAAAATGAAACGATAATCTTCTTCAAATTCTATTAAGGAAGCGTACGAGACGAGGTAATCGTAAGAGTGAAATCGATGATTGAAGAAAAATCCTAGCACGAGAAGTGCTTCAAAATCGCCTATTCGATTTCGTTATCTTCATGCTCAATGAATCGTTAAATACACGCGTATTAATTAAATGGTACTATTAGTGAGGTATAAATGGAAGTAAGAGTATCGAAGAAGAGACGCTATCGAAGAGACGCCACCAATAGGTTAGGAAAGTTGCGAATCTAATGCGACGTAATACGTATTGTTGTCACGAAATTCAAGAGCCGAATGACTCCCCGCGACACATCTCGTCCTTGTATTGAGAAATTAGTAGGGGATGGGGCAAACCCGAACGAACAAGTTTCCGTGTTGTTATTTTGAACTTCGAGGTCTTCAAGGCCTTTCGTGCCTTTCTTGGTTTGGGAAATGAGAAATTTTATTATATTACGCAGTAAAATTATTATTTTAACTATTAAATACGTACATTCTTAATAAACTATTGAATTTAGTATTAGAATTGTTAATAATTAAGCAGTATTAAGTTAAAGAATTAACAAAAGTAGAAAATGTTATAATAGAAATGTGTATATAGAAGCATACAATAAAATACGTATATATAAAACAATAAATTACTCAATTACAAAGTTGCAATATTTGTACTGATTGGAATTGAAATTAAATTTTAGAATTAAATAAATAACTTTTAGCATAGTATGTTCTATTTAATGTTTATATGCTATCATTTCATTGGTTATTGAAAATTGATGTAATAATTATTTGGTTACATCTTACCTTGAGTTGAAGCCAAAAATGCACGTTTTATATTATAAATTTATTATACAGACGCAAATCTAAAAGCTATTAAATTAAATTTTTACCTGAGAACTTCTAATACTTCTTTCTGGATAAAACTTCTGAATAAAACTTCCTTCTTTACAGATGAGACGTGCTCCTTTCCGCCATGTTTCCCGTTTAAAAATCGATCGTGACAAATATCGATCATGATTCGAGAATCGTAGGAAGTGTATTCCATATTCCACCGTAAAGTGGCGCTGTAATCGCGCGTTTCGCAGGAAATGATAACTTGAAATAAAAAATAAGAAACTGTGATCTAAATCAAATACACAAAATTCTAGAGAAATTCTTTACAAAAAAATAAAAATATTCACACATTTCATGAAAAATTGTCAATACTTTAACATGAGAAATGTTATTATATTATATTATATTACACAGTAGAATTATTATTTTAGCCATTAAATATGTACATTCTGAATAAATTATTATTGAATTTAGTATTGTAATTGTTAAGAATTACATAGTATAAGATTAAAGAACCAATAAATGAAAATGTTACAATAAAAGTAAAAGCATATTATACATATAAAAAGTTAGTCATGCTACAAGGTCATAATATTTGTATTGGTTAGAATTGAAATTAAATTTTAGTATAAAATTATAAATAACTTTTAACATGGTATGTTCTATTTAAATGTTTATATGCTATTATTTCTTTAATTGTTGAAAATTGTAATAATTATTTGGTTAAATCTTACCTTGATTTAATGCCAAAAATGTACGTTCTATATTATAAATTCACTGTACAGATGCAAATCTAAAAGCTATTGATTTATATTTTTACCTGAGAACTTCTGAATGATACTTCTTTCTGGATGATTCTTCTGGATAACACTTCTTTTTTTCTCACAGGTGAGATGTGCTTCTTTCCGTCATGCTTCTCACTTAAAACTGGATCATGAGAAATATCGATTACCTTCGGGAATCGTAGGAAGAGTATTCCATATTCCACCGTATAGTGGCGCTGTAATCACGTGTTTCGCAGGAAATGATAACTTGAAATAAAAAATAAAAAACTGTGATCTAAATCAAATACACAAAATTCTAGAGAAATTCTTTTAAAAAAATAAAAATATTCACACATTTCATGAAAAATTGTCAATACATTAAACGGAAACATGAGAAATTTTATTATACTACACAATAGAATTATTATTTTAGCCATTAAATATACATTCTTAATAAATTATTGTTGAATTTAGTATTGGAATTATTAAGAATTACGCACTATATAAAATTAAAGAATGAACAATTAAATGAGTAGAAAATGTTACAATAAAAGTAAAATCATATTACATATATGATAATATGTTAATCATATTACAAGGTTACAATATTTGCATTGGTTAGAATTAAAATTATAAATAACTTCCATCATAGTATGTTCTGTTTAAATGTTTATATACCATTATTTCTTTAATTATTGAAAATCATGTATAATAATTATTTGGTTAAATTTTATCTTAGAGGACTAAAAATTATGCACTGTTTTTGGCAATCTGGCAAATTTCGATGACTTAAAGTCAAAAGTACAAGTTTTATCTTAAAAATTCACAACACAAATGCAAATTTAATAGTTATTAATTTAAATTTTTACCTGAGAACTTCTGAATGATACTTTTTTCTGGATAATATTTTCTTCTTTACAGATGAGGTATACTTCCTTCCGCCATGTTTCCCGCTTAAAACTCGATCATGAGAAATATCGATTACGTTCGAGAATCGCAGGAAGTGTATTGCGAATTTCAACGTTAGGGGCGCTGTAATCTTTAATTAATTCAAACCCAGAATGATATATGTTGATTCGAAATGTTAACTCGAAATAAAAAATAAAAACTCGGGTCTAAATCAAATACACAAAATTCATTTAGGAAAACGAAAATATTCATACTCTAGATAAGAAATATTCAATACTTTAAACTGTTATAATTTTATCAAAGAAAAAAATTGCAGAAAAACTTGATTTTACTTTGAATCGTAGTCTCTACTTTAATAATTCTGAGTCTATTTCTTTCAAAGATATTTATTTTTGCATCATGTAGCAAATGTAAATACTTTTCTTCTCGAATAATACAAACGTCTCACCGAAGAGAAATTCTATCAGATAAATCATAATCTTAAAGATTGAAATATTCCCTTTACAATGAGTCCTTAAAACTACAAACAATATTTTTTCGCCATTTTATTTCAAATCACTGTTCCAATTAACTGTTTCGAAATGAGAATAAATTACGGGTAACATGAGGCAGGAAATTCTATCATTGACCAAAGATAAAATCTATCCTTAGTTGATGATTTTATGTAATGCCATGTCTAAAATCTGTTATTATTCAATATATATATAAATCTATATATTTATATTTATGTTTATGTTTATTTATAACAATTCTTTTTTACATCAGACATAACATTTAAATTACCACCAATTATTATTTTCTCTCTTGCGAAATTCAGTCATACACAGATAGGTACATATGCTTATATAACTCATAACTGGCGATCATCCTAATGTCGTTTTGTTATCAAATAAATCTTTTAAATTTAATCATTTGCATTTTGGATGCCAATGACAAGTTTTTTTAATATAATCAAATTAATTACCTATTTTTATCATTGTATTTCCATTTTTAACATTAGCAAACTGTTAAGTACGTATCAAATTTTATATATTACATATGTAAACTAATTCCATCGATTACACGTAACAAATTCGTGAGATAACTTGTTGAAACAAATTATTGTTTTCTTCTTCTAATATAGTTCCAATATAGTTCAATAACTCCATAAAGTCGCGTTGCTCGAATTAAATATTAGTTTCTCCATAATATTTGAAAAATTTTTTTGATACTAGAAATTATTTTTGAGAACATATATAATATAACTAATAATACTATGTGATCAGTCCTAGTACTTGATAAACTTCTTTTTTTAAGTACTTGTAAAAATCATTGATTAAACAATCTAATCGGTATTACTTCTTTCAAATAGTCATGTATAATTCAGACAAATTTAGTTGTTTAAGTAACAGCTTTAAATTTAAAAATTGAGAATAATTAATTATAAATAAAACAGCTTTTTTAACATTCGAAGTAATCGATTATATCATAATTCATAGAAAACTAAGAGTAACATTCTCATATTTATTGTCTAATCAGTTACCTAAACATCTCATTTCAATCGTTCCCTATTCATATAAAAACATCGACATTCTTTGAAATTCGAATTCTCGATATTTTGAGAGAAACTCAATAAATTGTTACAGCCTTGATTAAAAATGGAAGATTTTTCAGATAAATGTTCTCACGAAAAGTGTTATGACAGTAATCAGTATGGAAATCAGTCCAGAATTATAAACGTAACCGGAATTCTGAACTGTTTTTAGACGTTTAGGATGAACGTTGTTCTCTTCTATCATAGAATCGTACGGATTGTTTGAAATTGAAGATGAATTCATCGAGCAAACGGTGCCTTTTATAGCCTTTTTAGCCGAACCCATAAAAATTCGGAAATTATAATCTTCAGGGTCCAAGCGAGAGTACATAAAAGCAGGCAAACGATCCGAGAGTATCCAAATGTTGCCATTTCGATCGATCTAAAATTAAAGGCAAAAGAATTAGAAGTTGATATCAAAAATAAAGTATGATTCAATAATAGGAAGAATATAATATGCCGTTTTTACCTTTTACCTTTCACTATTTTTCAAGACTATACCACGTACTACACGTTTATAACTTTTAAAATTTTCATAAACATAATTAAAGAAATAGAACCTGAATACAAATCTTTTTTATCTACATATTATAATAAATAGCCTACTTCGGATATTTTATATTTGCATATTATATACATTACGTGCATTTTCTAATTTCTCACGAATGCATGAAAATTCACAATCCAAAAAGAGTGAAATTTCATTGATCTTGAAATCGAGGAAAATCTTTACCTTTAAATCGTTAGGAAAGACCATTGTAACGTTATCTACATAAATAAAATCTTGTTGCTCGATCTTGAACATATTTCGAGGTTTCCAGCATGCAATAGCGTTCAAACTAGCTAATGCATAAAAAAGAACTCCAGTGTTTGGGTCTAAAAAGCTCACGCTACTTTGACCATTGTGTCCACGAGATCCGAGAGCATGAAATTCATGAAAGTTATCTGAAACCAACAAAAATTAATTATAATTAATTATAATTAATTCTCTGTTGCCAAGGTATCGTCCTTAGAATACAAAACCGACAAAAGTCTATGAAACTCCTGAATTTTGAAATAATTTATACATAAATTTTTCTTAGCGATTTACTTTTATTACGCAGCTTCCTCAAACAGCAAAATAGAGTGACCCGTTATATTAGTTTCATTGTAATTTGCATTAATAAAACTTGTATTCTTATTGTTAAAAGGAATATGTAGGAAATCAGAGAAGACTCTCTCTTTGAGACTTCATATTATGACTGTATATGTCATTTAACTTAAAAATTATCATTTACCTAAAGAAGTGGCGCGTTCAGGATCTCTCAATAATTTAGTACTAACTGAATATTCCATGGTGCTGGAAAGTGGATGGAAATACATCATACTATAGCCATCGTTAGTTGATGCAAGACCCATACCGAAGAGACCATCAGTCCATTGGAATGAAATTCCCGATACATTGAATTCTTCAGCCTTAAAATCACAATTTTAAAAATTCAAAGTACAAACAACAATCCAATGTTTTCCTACTATTTATATTTTTTTCAAAATTTATCTAGATTTTATTAATTGGGAAAATAGCAATTATCGAGTAATTTCAATTACGAAGTTCAATCTGTACGAAAAAGTAGTTAACACCTTCAAATGATATCGTGGGGTCATGGATAATTATAGTAACCTGTGTCACATCACAAAATTTTTTTATATTTTATATTCTCTTTGATAAAGATTAGTAATAAAATTGAATTAAAATTAAATTCAAAAGGAGCTCCAAATATTCAACGATACTATTTAAAGATTAAAATTGATGAAAATTAAAAATTGTATCATTCGATATTCGGTACCTTTGCAATAATAAAAAAAAATACTAACTTGAGGATCAGGTTGAAAGAAGTGATGTTTAACGAGCCACGATTTTTCCGACTTCCACGAGTAAACTACGAGGCCAGGACCACCCAAGTCAGCCAGATAAGCAAACGTATCTTCGCAAGAATAATCTTCGACCGCGATATTTGCAAAAAGAGAATCGGGCGTTCTTTGATCTTCGGGAATAACGAATTTTCGTAGCAATCGATCGTCCCTTAGATCGTAGATGAGTAATGCTGGTGGCGCTTGCTGCTCTGGACTATCCAAAATATCGGTGAATCCTGTATCAAGAACCCAAAGTCTTTCACAGCGATCTGCACGAATTCGAAACGTTGAAATGATCTCTGGCACACTTCCAGCTTCGTATTGATGTGCCTCCCAAGAAGGATACGGTATTAAATTGGGTGACCTGCGTGTATCTGGAAATCATTGTTTTACACTTAGAAGTTCATCATATGCTTGATATGGAATAGGTAACCAGAAGCATAAGATAGATAAAACATCTACGTAAGGATACGTAAGCATTTACGTGAATAGAAGGTTCTTAACCGGTGTTACAAGTATGTATAACCGTTCCACGAATAATTATGAAAGCTTGTAAGGAGTAAGAAAAATGTAATGTCTTGTATACGAGTCCACTGTCGATGATAATTACCATTTCTGTAAAAATAATTCAAACTAGCAACGACACCACGCCTCCATCTCGGCACGGTGACGAAGATTCTGGTACTTGTAATTTCAAGGCCAAGAGGAAGATTATCCTCTTGTTTGTATCCTGGGAAGAGAAGCTCGGTATCGTTACTTGGCCATTCGTATTCAAGCTGTTTCCACTGATAGACTACATCAAGTTTATCGCTGGCAATAACCATCATCCAGAAGTGACATTGGAGTAGAACGTAGAAAAACGGTATAATCGATTTGGCTTGCATTATGATTTCCTGTTTCTATAATTAAATTGCTCCTTTGCCGCCGCAGCGTTCATGCTGCAAATTACATTACGATCGAATTAATTAATATCGCATGCAAATTATTAGAATTAGAATTGCAAGTGTGAATTGTAGATGTAAAATGTAATGCGAGTATGATTCGTTCCAATTTGATTGAATCTCGGATGATAGAATTTATTTAATATACAGTATGTTTCACTTTTTTTCTGGTTAAATTTTATACACATTTGCATATGTGCCACAAGTTTCACTTGACATTACAGAATTTCTTTTCCTCTTTTTTTGAAATCAAATGTACAAATTTAGAAAGAATTAGCAAATGAGATTTTATTTCTCAAAATTGAGCGTTCCACAAATTTTATAAATGGAAGACTAATTTGTGGAACAAATGCATATAATATACTGATATTAATTGCAATGATATGACAAAGGCATAAATCATTGTGAATAGTATTATATTACGTAAGCCTTAATTACGATAAAATATTACATAAATACTAATTATATCACAGATAACTATTGATACAAAAACCAGAATCTGAAGCAATCAGAAAACTACCGAAAATAAAAGAATAGGATTTTAGTAAAAAGATTCTATTTATTCTACTATAGTAAGTTAAATTACAAGAAATTATAGGAATATAAAATATGAAAAAATGAAATTAGAGAAATGAATGTTCAAAACGCTATATCAAAATTATTACTACATTATTTCAAAATCTTTGTGATGTATCTAATATCTCAATAATATTTTAAAGCAAATTGTAGAATAAACTATATTCTTTCAAAAAATTTATTTGAAATTAACAATGAAGCATTTGAATCATTAACTGTACCTAACATACATATGTATATTAGTAATAAAATTTCATTCTACGATAACGTATAACAAATATAACAGAAAAATACAGTAGAAAAGAAATATAGTAAGCTTATTCCTATAACTAGATTTTCTTTAAATGAAACTTGATACAAACACCAAGAAAATAAGATTTCTGAATAAAATAAAAATGTGACACTAATAGACAGAACTTACATCTTTAATGCAATCATACTTTCTATCGTACGAGCCAAACAATCACATGGTAGTAAAGTGGGTCAACAAACTTGCCACAGGTACCACAAGTTAGAAAATTAACAGTTTTAGATATTTTAGAACAAATCTCTATACATTTTGGTAAAATTTACGTAAAGGTATACCTTAATATGATTAATGTTTTATTAAAAACACAGCTTTCTTAATAATGAATTAAAAATTCAAATTAAATTAAATGGAAAAATCAAATAACAATCAAATAAAAAGGGGAGAAATTTGCAAACGACAAATATTATAATTTTTTTCAAAATTATTCTCATTGACGAAATTTATAAACGTGCAAGCTAAAATTTTTCTTCGAAATACATGTTTGGCCTACTTTCCTAATAAAAAATTATTTGACAATAATGAATGTCCAATCTAATTAAAAAATAATATCGTTTTTCGAAGAATATTTAACATGTAAAAGAAAACTGTAAATTTAAAATATTTTTTTGCATTTTTAATCATTTTTTCACACAAAAAAGAGCTGAAATTTTCGAACTGTGCCATTAATTTCATCTTACGTAAATGAAATTGTGATTTACATATTTCCAAAAGAATAATATATTTTCAAAAAAATAATCGTTTAGATAGTTCAAAAGGTAAAGACAGACCTATACACTTTCGTTCAAAAGTCTTAAGATCGTCTATTTTTACCAATACTTGAATACTTCGCGTATCATGAACTTAAATCGTTGATTTATCATCTTTTGGGCGATATCTTTTTCTTATATTTTTGAAGAATTATTTAATTTTGATTCTAAAACTTTTAATCGGCATGAATTTCATGATAATGTTTTCAAAGTATTATATATATACTGTACAAATTATTCCACTAAGAATCGCAATAGCAAATGATTGAAAATGTATTTAAATCGTTGATTAATTTCTTACGCAAATACTCGATTATACTCGCGCAATTTTTAACGTTGAAACATGCTTTTTTTATGAATCTCATAAGAACAACTGAGCTAATGCTGAAGAACTAAGCCTGAACTAACATTATAAATATCTCAATTTCATCAAAGTTTAAAAAAATCTAGTTGAAAGATATAATGATAAAAAAAAAACATTGCACAAATCCTTGGAACTTCCTTCCATAATCTCGATATTAAAAAGCAGAATTTGATAATACAAATATTGGATGAAGAGAATTGCAACTGAGATGTTGCGTCAACCTTGGTCCTCGATGATTTAACTGTACTTAGAACAGACGTGTTAATTACTTTCCCAAAACTACCAACGCAAAGTATCCTAAATCGAGCACTCGTCTTTCGGTCAAACACGTTATTTGTTCACTCTGTTTCATTTATTTACCGTTTTCCTGGCGCTCCAGATGAAAGAAAATCGCGACAGACTGAAACACGTCGTCAAAATTGTACTATCGCGTCGAGAACACGCGACAAACTAACAGAATTCGTCCGGTAAATGGAAGAGACGTTCTCCCACAGTACCGTTTCGATACCGTTCAAGGCGAGTACTGATTCGCTCGACAAACTTGTTAAAATACCGCGATTCATCGTTCTCCGCTAATCCATTACGTTGTTATGTAGCGAAAAGGAACGATGGACCGACTATAGTAAAATATACGGGGATTGTTTCACGACGATGAGAGAAATAGTGCAAGTTTGCAAATTGAAAAGCGTATATTAGTGGTGAATGCACATATATATAAATATATTTCTTGTATTTTATACATTTTTGCATATTATGTATTAATATTATGTATTTTTTTTATGTTAAATTTCCCAGGAATCTGTAGCTTTAAGTAGTAGTTTAGGTAGTAGTTTTTCAAACCCATCGATTCCATTATTAATTATATTAAAAAATTTCTCACGTATTAAATATCTTTAATAAAAAAGAATTTATGCTAAAAACAAAAGGATTTATTTTAAATACATTATCCGACATATCTTCGAGTAATTTTAATCTCAGTGTAAAAAGAAAATTTCTTAGTTTCATTGCACAAATTATAAAATTCCTCAAAAAAGTATACAAAACGTCTTATCTTCTCAACAAATTGCACTAACTCAAGTATAGAATTATTGCAACTTAAATTTTAGAATTAAATAACCGTAAAACTACCTCAATTTTTTCAGAACAGAATAAAATTAAGACTTCTTTTAAAAAAACAGAAACTCTTTCTCAAGATACACCTTCAGAAAGAATATTTCTTCAAAATCAACTAGGTGGCAACAATTGAAACATAACTTACCAAACGATGATAATATCTTTTCTAAACGTATCTGTTAATTAAAGACAGTTACATAATACATAAATAAATGGAGAAATTTGAGAAATAAAGGAAGACACTGCTAAACAGACAAATCCTGTATCACGTCTGCCTACAACAATATGAAAACATTACGAAAGCGGAGAAAAAATACGACATGGAAAGATTTCTCACAGATGATGAACAAAAGAGAGGGAAAAAAGGCACATAATATAAAATGAAACACCAAGTGTGAAAGAAAACTTAATTGTAAACTGATTTATCGCCAAGTTAGTTCACTTCCCTTGACGTAAATTCCAAGTGAAAGTTCTTAGAACGGTTGAACTCAAGATTGTATGCAAAGCATCTTCGTAGACAATTGCTCTTCTCCGTGAGACTTCTCTGTTATTTCTGTTTTGATCAAACATCGATTAACGTACCCACCACGCAATATGTTTTATCATGTGTTTCGTAATCACGCTAATCAACTTCTACAATTTTATAAGTGTATCTTTTAATGCGACAATGATAATAATAATAAACGAACAAATAATTTTTCTCAACAAATAATGAAATTATTTCACAAAGCAAAATAATTTTTTATTTTACCTTTTATTTTATATTTGTCTCTAATAATTTCTAATAATTTTCATGTAGATATTGTCAATTGTGTCAGAAATATAAAATTTCTTACAATGTCTCACGCATACAAATTCAAACATATCCAAAAATGGAGACAATGGAATATAAAGAAGAATGAAGAAAATTTGTTTAGAAAGCCTAAAGGAATCCTTTGAACTCACAAATCTGATAACATTAAATTAGTAAAAGTTATTTTAAATAAACGATCCTCAAAATTTTATTTATTCTAAGGTCCTTGTTATTGTACGCGACAAGCAGTGCGCATAAGAAAGAATAAATTAAATATGCTTTGTGATTTCGAAATTTATGTAACAAGTCAAAGCTTAAGGGTCAAAAATTAATGATCAAAATTAACTTTAACTCTTTTGTCTGATCGATATTTGCAAAACACCAGAGATTTTCGTAAAATAAACGTTTTTATTAAATTACTTACTGATAAAAATTGGTAAAAATTTCGGTGATTAATGAATTCATTGTAGCTGCAACCGTGGCTGCTGCAACATTCATTTTTATAGCCTTTAAAATAATGCACTCGCTCTCTAATGTCGGTGCTCGATTCCTCTTAACAGGTTTGACTAGGCATCGTGTTGAACGAACTGTTGCGCGATTTCGAGGTCGATTGGATACACTATATTATACAGTTTGCTTTCACTTTCGCGATCACTTGCAACGTACATGGTTTTACATGACAACACCGAATATGCATTATGCCCTTTTAATGCCAGCAAATGACAATAATTTTTCAATACCACTCTTCCGATCTCTTGCAATCTTTTTTTTTTTTTTCGTTATATTTGTCATTTTTCTAGAAAGAATTATCCAATTTTTACAATATACAGCATAACTTTGACAAATCATTTTTAATAAAAGATACATTTACTATGAACTTATTTTTATGTTCCAAAGAACTTATTTTTATCTCAGAAGAAGAGCTCTCGAGGTTTCATAATACTCTCAACTTCGATTACTTTTCTGTCCAAAAGAACTCGCAAATTTTACTGAAACTGAAACATGAATGAAATTAACTGAAACGTATACTCTTAATATAATGATTGAATAACTTAATCTCCGAATAAGTAGAATGCGGATATTTATGCAAATTCATATTTTTATACGAAAGAGTTAAAAAAACAGAACACAGACATGATATTACTTAGCCAATATTTTAATGAACACTACACTTTCGGAGATTTAAACGCGTACACTTGCACATTATGTGCAGTCTATGCCTTTTTGCAATATCAAATTTTCCATAGCATAAAAATCCACAATCTATTCGTAAGTTACTCGCTATATGAAACGATTGGTTTCTAAAGACATACAATACTGCAATCGTTTCTTGTTACTTTGCTTTTTTATCGATATATGAAGGCCGCCTAATATTTCTTTTTCGATTCGAATAGTTACCGAGATATTCAAATTGATCATTTTATACTAGGAAATACGCTCACAATCAGTCAACGTAACAGAAACACACAGAACTATGTTTGTTACAGCAGAACACATTTGTAATAGAATTTTTACTGGATGTTAAACATCATCTCACAATCATTTCAGTTCAGTTGCACAAAGTAAAAGTAATATTGTAGAAAATGCTGTGTTTATTACCATGTTCATTAATAGTGAAAATACGATATAATAATAATCGTTTATGATGCGTGCGATGAAAATACGAAAGCGAAAATATTGTACCAAGTACTCTGATCTAGAGAGTGAGAAAAAGAGAAAGAGGAAAGTCATATTAAACATTTTTAAGACTCCGTTTACTTCTTCTGGAAAAAAACTAAAAATTGAAGTTCATCGCACGTGAGATTGTATTGCTAGCCCATGTGTCGCAATTGAAAAAATTCTGTATTCGCTCATAATCTAACTACATTAATTGCAACATACATTTGTAACATACACTATACTGTATTCATTCAAAACATACATTTCGTATATTTTTTTATGTAAAATTCGATACTCTATTCAAATTCAAATTCAAGATATTAGGCACTCGGTTTAGAAAACTGAAAAATCAATAAAAGAACAAAGTAACGATAAAACGATGACACAATTGTGTTAAACCTTCTCCTAAAACCACGCAGTTTCTGCTTGGAATATTTTTTTCGTAGAGCCAATAACTGACAAATTATTTGATTATTTCGTCATATTATAAGACTCACCTTGCATATATGCAAAATAGCGACAAAGATAGTTGGGTAAGATTTTCAGCAAAATATAAATAGAACATCAAGTGCTTAGAATAGTAAGTTACGGCTGAAAAGTTCAAGTTCTTTGAACTAACAACTATCGTTTTCCTTGTCGTTGACTTCCATATTCATAGAATATCCCCGGTGTGCTGATCTACCCACTGGTTTGCTTGCACAATGCAAATATATCCATACGACACGAGTATATGTGTGCACAGCTGTGCTCGGCGACTATTATTTCATAAAAGAAGAAGAAAAAAAAATGCTTTTGATTGTTTGAAGCTGCAACCCTTTAAGGTAAGACATTGGTTACTCGAGTATCATAAAAGAAAAAGGACACGTTAACGCGATTAAGATCATCGACTTCTTGCTCCGTCTCGGTGTATCGTTATAATTCTTACTGCGAAAGACAATTGAAACTGACATGATAACTCTAAGAACAATTTGGAAAGTCTGTTTCGTCGACGAACAGTACGAAAAGTACGATGATCTGAGTCGTGATACCGTGCGATCACTGTGCTATCAAACAATTATCATTTATTGATCGTTTTAACGAGATACAGGTGTACGTATCACCTATTCCTCTCTATTTTTTTCCTTCGACAATAATTGTCCATTCTACTCAGGCGCAGTCAGCTGAAAACAACAATGCTGTAGAAGAGTAGAGGCTACTGCTAATTTCTGTAAGCGGTCCGTGCAGGAATAAAGTGCAACCTAAAATTCGATCTCGACACGTTTCGCGTGTCGTACAAATCGTACAGTGATGAACAAATTTCAAAGTAAATTTCAACAAAGACAGGACAGATTGGAAGAACTGAGTCAACTGAATCGCAGATTTAATCTAATCCTTTATCGAATTACGATTCAACTGAATTTCGTATTCGCGTATATGAAAGATCAATACGCTGTCACCTGTGTCCATCAGATCAACAATACGATAGTCTACTTAATGAAAAGGCAAAGTGAGGAAAAAAAAAACGATAAATATTACACACAGGAAAATATAAGGAAATTGTATCGTGATGAAGTGAACAATCGGTAATTCTAATATCGTTTTTAAGGTAGCACTTAATTTCCGATGCTTCGAGCCGCTCTATAAAGAGATTAGAATGACAAAGAGCCACCGTGTTACCGGTTTCTTCGAGCAAAGCGATCCCCACGAGCGAATCGTGCATCCGCTGTCACCAAGTGGAAAGACATTATTAGCGTAAAAAGGAACAGGATAATGAAGGGTTCTTGCGCAACGTAAGATACAGATGTATCGATATACACACAGAGCCAGCTAAGCATTCTACGAACGATCGAACTGTCGAACGAGAAAAAAGACAGACTGATTGACTTTTATACCGTTTCGAACAATATTTAGAACGTCGCAGAATGTACTATATCAAATGATTACATTACGAATGTAACAGATCGGTACAATCCTAAAAGCAACTTGACAAGATTAATAAATATTGAAATAATAGCGATAGTGATAGTAATAGTAATAGTAACAGTGATAGTAGTAGCGATAGTAATAGTAATAATAATAATAACAACAACAATAAAAACAAGAAAAGTAAATAACAATAAAACAAAACGAGAATCACCAAAGAGAAAGTGATCCTAATAAACACGAGAATTTTCTCGTTCCAACATTTCGAACGATCGAGTCAGTTAACACGATTTACCCACGACTCATTATCCATTACGACTGATATTGTTTCTCGGTCCAGCCACGCGTCCACGCAGCCAAGGTCATGATTCATAGTTCCCAATCTATTTTATCTCTAATCTATTACAAATCGAACGTTACTCTCGATCAAGTTCAGATTTAGAACGACACGGTCCGCGTAACGCGTATGGCATTAATAACTAACGATTCGCAAAAATATTGAAAAACATACGCGAATATGTATTTCGAAAGTGTAATTAATATATAGTTGGGAATAAAACAAGTACCTCGACTTCAGGACGGTAGGTCCAAACAATCGCCTGCCTTCAGGCAAGGGACCGATAAGGTCCAACAGCGGTCAGAGCTGTGATTGGTTGAAACAATATGTGGCTGTCGCCCGCCATTCTGGGAGAAAATTTATTAATGTGCTTTCTCTATCACTTTCAACTGGAACAATAAAAAAGAAAGAAAAGAAAAGAACAAAATCAACTACACTGAACAGTTTCATTCAGCACCGTAGTACGATAATATAAAAATCACATTCATCGAAAGGAATAACGTACAATGTACATATGTATTACCTTCCGTTTGTAGTTTAAAAGTTAAAAAGAGGAGATAGTTCCCAGAACGACAGACTATGCCTAATCTTTCGAACTTTCCACAGAACGTCTTTATTCGGAACAAGTTGATAATGTGACACTCAATAAATAACAGAACTTCTACATGTCCAATTCTGTCGTCAGATTGTCCTGCCGAATCTCGCGAGAATCAGAACGAAAGGAAAGCGCGCAGTCGAGAAACAATGTCCTTGCGCGTATAAAGTTAAATACACATAGCCCCGAGTGACGAGAAGCGACTTCTCGAGGCTGACCGAATGTTTTTCAGTGAATTCATATCAGCCTTAAATAGTGAAAAGTAGACACGGTTGCACGAATCACCTCTGATTCCGATGAAACGACAGCAGAGCGGAAAGACACGATTCGGAAAGACAACCCCTGAAAATGAAGTATATTCATAACGATACGTAGTTCATTTAGGTACGTACACGTGTTGTACGGGCGCGGTAATGCTGTTTCATAATTTTTTTTCTCGTTAGAAGTAACGATAGAAGTCGAGAGAAAGAATAGACAAACAGGGTGCCTACTGAGGTGGTGAACCTTCAGGAAGTGAAAAAAAGAAATTTAGGCGAATTCGTATTTTCACAGTCACACCAGCTGAGTTACAATCAATTTTATACAATAATTTTAATTATTATAATCTCTATTAACGTCAACATACAGTAAGGAGACAATATCTCTCTCATGGCTATAGTTTGCAGCCTCCTCTTGCACCGTCTTCGCCACACTTTCGCAATAAGTTTACGTGCCCGATTTCCGTTTCTCTGAAAGCATGAAACGTATGAAAAGTTCAAGCTTTGGCGATTAAAACCACCGTGGATAAAGATCCAATCACCGTCAACCTACGATACTAAATTAATTCCAAAAAATATCGTAGTTTTTCATTTCATCTCGTAATTTATCGCAGGTGATTTGTTGTTATAAAGATTTCGATGTATTAACTTAAGTATATATGTGTATATATATGTATGTCTACTGTGAGATAGTTTTGCGTAGAAAACATGGTTTCGTTTTCCTATCAATAGACACCCTGAAGAAATAATAAAATGATAAAAAAAAAAAGAAAATGATAATAATGGTGGAAGAAAGAAAGAGAGGAGAAATAGGAATCTTTCCGATGAATCGATTCGAGTGTTATCCGATCGTAAAGTCTGCCGTTTGAAACGAAACACAACTATAATAATATTTATACTTGTCGAATTACTGAAATCTATTTTTGTACACGTATGTATAAAGAACATTTGTAAAATGTCCATATATGTACTCGACGATCGGAACATTGGTAATTTGGCATAAGATAAAGTAAAGAATAAACGGCGTGAGTCGAGTGTAGAGAGAGCTGATATCGGTTTTTTTTTTCTTTTTTTGAGCACCCTCCGTACTTACCACTCACTCATGCGTCGCCAACACGTTCCTTGTAAAGGAAGAGGGCTTCACAGATCGAATCGATCACTTCTACTTCGTATAATGATCGACATGATACTTCGTATCATGATTGATACAATCATTTAAATAACTTTTACAAACTTTGAATAACTTAACTTGAAATTGCGAAGACCTCAATGGAGATAATCATTCCGCTCGCTAACTACAAATTACTGAATACGTTAGCGAGTCAGTTATGATGTTATTCCAAATGAAATCAATAGGACAGAAGCAAATATTTCATATCTGACCATCGCCCATCTAGCACCTCATTTTTTTTCTCAACATCCAAATCACACTGTAATAACATTTTATTACAGTTTCTTAATTAAACGTGAATTATTACTGATTCGATTTGAAAGTGATATCGTAAAGACCATCAAAATGCATTTCAATTAAAATATTTATTTACGCAAGATTCCATATAGAAAAGGATCGAGAATATTTTCTGTAATATCCGATTTTACAGAAAATCGACAGTACGATCGGAGAGAAGATGATCCTACGTGAAAAATAAAAAATAAAATTTTTTGAATTTAATAGCGTTGAGTAGTGTTAAAATGACTAATTGAGAATTAATTTTAATTTTAATTTCTATCTAACAATTTTTGCAAAACAGTAAACGAAAACGTAAATATAGGAAATTTTGTTTAAGTGCAAAACCACAGATATATATATATATATATATATATATATAAAATTAATTATAAAAAATTAATCTTATTAGTCCTCAAAATATTTGCTTCTATCTTTCCTGAGTTTCTTAAGAAAAAAATTCAGATTTCCGGCTTGCATGAAGAAATATACTATAACAATGTTTGTTTAGAATCAATTTTTCAAGAGTTCAACTAATCTTTCGATTATAAAACATCAATTCTAAAATATCCGAATAATACTTAAAACAACAATTAGAGTGATTTCCTTAAATTGTAAAAAAAAAAAAAATGATAATGCTGGTAAAAGTGTGATTGATCTAGAAAAATGATTAAATAAGATTATACCTTTTGTGGAATCTAAATCTTTTGATGAAATCGATTTATGTCTTTTACTTATATTTATGTCTGTAAAAATTATAAAAATTATAAGATAGAGTCATGTTTTGAAAACTCGTTGAAACCTCGAAAAAAAGATTTCATAATTATATTTGCTTTCGTCAACATTTAAATATTTTTTGTATCGTTTTGTATCGTAACGATGAAAAATTTAAAATATGCAAGCAGTGGCGTACGCACTATACATATATATCCATACGTGCTGAATATTATACGAAAATCTAAATGTCTTCCTTGTAAAAATAAAATATTTGTTAAAAATTCACTATAATATGTGAACAGAACATGAAAGAGATAAATGAAAATATCATGAAAAAAGAGATGCATGTGCAACTTATATCGAAAAAGTAAATCGACTCGATCTGGCACATTAACAAAATAAAAGTTATGATGAACTAACCTGAGGCGACAGAATATTCACACTGCGGCTTGCATTTTTTAATTCTTGCACGGGAATCAAATAAGACGACTGACGTTATTACAAAGCATATAGAAATCAAGAGCTTCACACGATTAATGTATGTTTTTGTGTGTGTGTATGTGTACGTGTGTGTATGTGTGCATGTGTGCACACGCGCATACACACATACGCATACACCTAATAAAATGAATAAAACTGGATTTTGATTAAAAAAGAAAACAAGGAATAAATTGAAATATTTGATTCAAGCAATCTCTCTTTCTCTCGCTCTTTCTTTCACTCGCTTTTTCTCTTTCTCTTTCTCTCTCTCTCTCTCTCTCTCTCTCTCTCTCGCTTTCTCTGTCTCTTTTCAGCTGCAGTGTGAAACGCCACCTTTCCGCAATCGCGTCTCTCCAAGAAAACATTGGTGCAGAGGCTGAGAAACAGCGCGTGGAAACGGTCTACCGTAAAATGAAAGAGCAGTTGAACCTTATAGAAATCTTCTCTACTTATAAACGTATCAGCTGAAAGAGCTATACCTTCCAGAGCTGATCTCGCGATATGCGATCATGAGCAACGTAAAATTGCCTATATATGTATATGACTTTGCAACGATATAGTTTCTGTATTAGTAGCGTACGAGTTTCCTACACGAAAGCTTTCGTGCTCATACAGCCATTAACAACATGATACCATCCCATAACTACAATTTCAATACCAGGTACTCAGATAATATAACAACAATCCATAGAAAGGGCAAATTCGAAGGATCAAGTCCTCTCTGATGCCTTCTAGGCAAACAACAAAATTGATTCCACAAAGAAAAAAAAAAAAAAAAAAAGAGAGAAAAATACAAATTTCGTTGCTCACCTGAGATTTTCAAACTCCATCGGGAAGAAGTTACGACGTTACACTGATATCGCGCGCACGATCACTCACCACGTGCAAAAGTTAAAATGATTGATTTACTCGATATTTTTTTACTGGCAGAAAAAATCTGGAAGAGGAACGACCGACCGTTTCCACTGCACCTGGTAAACCCTCTCAGGCACTGACGTGATGTGTTTTGCAATGATATTAGAAAGAAAAACAAAGATTTTGCTAACTTCGTGTAAACTTCGTAGGAGAGGATGCGTCAAGTGCAGCCGCGGCCGATCAACGAAGTGTGCCCACGCGAGCTAACGTGAGATTTACGCGTGCTTTTCTCCTCTTCTCAGTCAGGTCCGAACCCTAAAAAAATTTAGGGGCGGGCCCAGAGCACGAAGTGCAGTGGCGGGGTGGGCCCGTCCATAGGAGGTGATCATCTGAAGCGTGGATGCATCATTGGAGCCAACATTGGTGCACCAGGGAAACCCATTGGAGCTGCGAATGCCGGATGCATTGCTCCTGGTGGCAAAGCTCCTATCATCCCTGTAAACGATAATACACCGTGAATTTCATACATCCTCGATAATTCTGTCCTTCTCTCTCCCATCCCTTTCTTTACATATCTTATTTATCGCAGGTTCTCAACGATCTGTAAATAATCTTCTTACGGTACTTACGCTGCGAGTGTACTCGCCAAACATAAATAAAAAATTACATACGTGTGTGTGTGTGTGTGTGTGTGTGTGTGTGTGTGTGTGTGTGTGTGTGTGTGTGTGTGTGTGTGTGTGTGTGTGTGTGTGTGTGTGTGTTTGTGTCTGCGTGTTTCAAATGCACACAATACTCTTCTCTCTTTTTGTATTTTGTAATTTTCTTTCTAGAGAACACGCCGCGTCGATCAATGGAGAAGTATACCTTGTAAAATAATTGTGGAATTTTGAAAGAAAGCTTTCGAATTTAATTTTCTAATTTCATTTCTTTCAATGCATTTCTTCTGAACGGGAAGTTGTCTGACAGCCGATCGATGGCATTTCCTCACACAACATTCATAAACATTCTTGATTCTTTTCTTAATGAATCAAATGTATTTAGTAATTTAACTCTAGCTAATATTTATTATTTACCGGCAGTAAATTCAAATAATATTCAGAAATTTGTCAGAAAGAAATTGTTAGATAAATTTCTTAAATAAAACGCTAACCAAAAGGAAAAAAAGAAGAGAAAACATAGTATTCAAGAAACCGAATATTATCATTGAATCAATTTATATATACTTTACAACACACGCCTCTGCAAAATAATAAAATAGTATAATCTCGAGTGTTCTAGGACTACATCATACACCCATAAGGGTTTATTATTGACAGCCCACCTACGTCTATCTAACATTTTATCAATGCGAATGACCAAACTATATGAGGAATTGAGCTTAACATGCAATGTGCCGCATATGCAATACAAGTCACAACAAACTCACAAAAGTGATACCACGCGAAACCTCACACCATACATGAACGAGAAATCTTACTTAATAATTACATCTTTCATAATTTGAAGGAATCGCTCGGCTGCCAGCTGATCTTCCAAGATACTACTCCAAAAGAACATCCATCAACAAAAATAAAATAACAAAATAAGGAGCTCTTTTAAAGAGCTTCAAACAATTTGAACACTGTAAAAGCACAATATTTTACTTTATTAAACTTTTTTATATCATTATTTTTTGTGTTATTATTTTATTTTATTAAGTCTTTTTTGTATTATACAAATTCAAATTTCTTCTTTTGAGAAATTTTTCTTTCATTCTTGAAATTTCCTTCTAATGTTAATATACGATGTAATTTCGAAAAAACTCAAATCCTCTCATTTGTTAATGTTAAATTAGATATATCTCTATCGTTCCATATACAAGAAACAGCTGCGATTAAGTGTATATACGAGTCATACTTTTGTATATATTTGGTAACATGAAATTATTTACTTACTGTGGATTGACTTCAAATATCTAAAATCAGTTGTGTGACACAAAAGCTAGGCTATGGTGTGAGGGAGATACATTACGTTCGTTCTTGTTGCAAGTTTTCTATTATTATATACGCGATGGTAACAAAAACAGTAGTGACAACAAATAACCCCTTCCCTCTTGTTTTTAATTTGAACAAATTTTTTTAAAATACTTCTCCGTATTTTCAACCTTTTCTGAAGGAACAACAGATCCAAAGAACAGATTCATTGATATCAATGACATTATAAATAATATAGAACCATCTAGTAGCTTATTCTGCTTTTATCGAATCTGAAACTGGGAAATTTTAAACGCCTGAAGAAATATAAAGAAGGAAGGGATAATTATCACCGAAACTTTGTTTCTTCTGCTTTTTCTTTCTTTCTTTCTTTTTTTTTTTCTTTTTTTTTACTTAGAATGACAACTTCGAACGACTGCCAGTACCGTGCTCAAAAAGCGATTTCTTCACTACTATATCACAACACCAGGATTTCAAGCTATATAATATGAAGAGATAGAATGATAACACGGTTGGCGAGATAATGGCAAGTGAGTCATAAGAAGAATATGGTTAAGTTGAGATGGTGAATAAAGAAGCTAATAAAACAGGAAAAAAAATCATATTATGCGATGAACCAGCCGAGCGGCCGAAAATCGAATCAATTTCAAAGTAGAGTTTTTATCCATCGAGAAAAAAATATTATCTATGAATATATACAAAACGCGTATTTTTCTATCGTAATTGAAAAGCAGGCATATGTATATATATATATATGTATATATATACATATATATATATACCGCGATTATAAAAATATAAATCTAGCGTAATCGTGCTTCCGATACCGAATACTCTAGTTTCAAGAAGAGGCATTTCACGTCCAAAGAGTCGTGTATCCAAAATCAAAGTGTGGCTGTCCGGCGTTGAAGGAATCAGAACAGATGCAATATCGTTGGCCGCTCGACCCACCTGCCCAGTGACAATAATATAAATATACAGAAATATATATAGGTGTATTAATGTGACAATGATGACAATAATAATAATAATAATAATAATAATAATATTAATTAATAAGAATAATAATAAATATAACGATGTATATATAGATATATATATATATAAAGAGAATTATGTATATATACATAACTATATATATGTATGTATACACGTACATATATGAATAGATATATATGTATGTATATATATGTATATATATGTATACACGTATATATATACTATATATACTATATAAATAGATAGATAGATATAGATATGCCATTTCACCGCATGCTAATTGCTAAGGACCAACCTTGTTGCGCTTGTATAAAACACGGTTTTAGTAACCAGACTGGGTTCGTTCAACACTCACCAAGGAGTGACTGGGCGCCCTGCAAACGCACCGTTAAACATAAACGTACAAGACACGCTGTCGTTGATTCTGGCATACGGATGAATCTTGAACATGCTAATATCGATCATATTTCATTCCTCCCCCTTTTTTCTTTAATGTTTTCTTGTGTTTAAAATATTTCTCGTGTACCTCGTCAAAATTGGTCCCCCCAAGACTAATTTTTGTCTTCTGTCACTCTCATTCATCCATAACACATTCCTAGCCATCGGGCAAGTCTAATTTATTGTAGGGGGCAAAGGATATGGGCTGCATAGTGATAGATGAAGTGCAAAGGATATTATACTGCATGTCAGATGAAAAACATTTTTGTCTTAGTGATTATCTATATTTCTATTAGATGGATCGCGTATAAACCATAAGCTTTTGGATAAACCTACTGTCCAAAATCTCTTTAATAAAAAGATTTAATATTTTTTATATCAGAATCAACATAATCATTTTATAGCATAAACACGAAAGTTACTTATGACGGCTTATAGCTGTTTAATGAAATGTACTGCATATTCAAGATTAGGAAAATATACTATATATTTTATTTTAAATCAAATACTTTAAATGTCAATTGAAATATGATTTTTGAAACTTGTTTGAAACTTTACACTAAATATCGAATATAAGATTATAAAAACCTTAATTTATGTTAAAATACTACTATATTTTTATAATGATAAAAAGAAATAATTTTTTATCCAAGGAAGCACGATAAAATTACATTGGACAATCACTCAATATATCTTCGATAGCTCTAAATATGATACTGGAAAGGATACATAAAAACAATTTAATACAAATGTAATATTTACGTAGATTAATGAATATTGATGAGGTGCTCTCGTTGAAATAGAGATGATTATTTAAAATTATAGAGACTTACCTGGTGGTAGGCCCATGGGGGGCGGTCGCATCATGTTACCTCCATGAATCAGAGCAGGTGCAGCTAGAGTCATAGTTGGCCGCATAAGCGGAGCCATCAATGCAACAGAACTAACAGGCATTGCTGCAGACGCAGGAACCATTACTGCTTGTGGGGGTCGCTGAAATCTTTGTTGTTGTTGTTGCTGAAGTGCATTTAATGCCGCTTGTTGACGTTGTTGTTGATCCTGAAATGCAGCAGCTGCATTAGCAGCAGCAGCTTGTTGTTGCTGCTGTTGCTGCTGTTGTTGTTGTTGCTGCTGCAATACAGCAGCTTGCTGACTAGCATCAGCGGTTTGTACAGTTCGAGTTTCTTGAGTTTGTCGCCGCTGATATTTTGGAAGTCGTGCTCTAATTTCCTCCTATGGCATATAATTTTTTGTTTTTACTTTCTGTATCTATTGCTAAAATACATGTACAAACTAGTCAACGTACTAGGCTAAGATCTTCTGGAGGATGAATAATTTTAATGGCAGCACTAGTAGTAGCTATAAGATTTACTTTCTGATCGCTTCCAATATTATTATTAGTGGTGGTATTACTATCTGCATTACTATATGCAGGGAATGTTGGTTTAACAGGTCCTATAGATCCACCAGCCACTGATGTAATTGGTTTAAAATCTGTACCCAGAGGAGAAGACACAGCTGTAGATGTAGCTGTTGAAACAGCTGCAGCACTTGGAAATAATGGTCGTGTTGGTGGTATGGATGCACCTGATACTGGTTGTTGTATACCTGGAGGCATACCTGGCATTCCAGGCATCATACTATAAGAAAAAAGAGAAACATTATTGCTTTATCCTATTATTTCTATATATTTTTTATTACATAATAAATATATGTATATATATATATATGTATGCATGTATATATAAATTTAAAAACTTTAGATTGTATTTACCTAACTTGCATTAAATTAATATCAGATATTTAACTCTTCTTTCGCGTTGTCTGGTTTTAAAAGAATAAGTTATACATACCCAGGACCCATGAAAGGTGGACCTACAGGACCCATAGGTCCCATCATATGATGCATGGGTGGTGGGAACGATCCCATTGGTGGCATACCAGGATGAGCCGCCATACCTGGCATTACACCTGGCATCATATTGGAACCTGTAGGCATTGCTCCTGGCGCAGAACCTAATAAACCTTCTGGTTTTGCTTTCTTTCGAACTGGTTCATCTTCACCAGAACTTGGTGAACCAGGTCTACCTCCATTTCTTTGTCTTTCATGCTCCTTTGCATCATTTGGTGGTATGCCTTCCATACCATAAATTTCTATTTCAATATTGCTTCGATTTGGCAAAGAATTAGGTACTTTATCTATTGCTTCTTTATGTACCTAAGAAATTGAGACAAGATTATATAAGTTTTTGGTATCAATATATTTTAAAATTTACATATTATTCAATGAAAATTTAATAACATTACCTGCATACAATGTATACTAAGTCCTGGTCCCGTGTAAAGTTTCTTATGACAGATATGACATTTGAAATGTTTTGCTTTTTGATGCTGTATAAGAATTTTTTCATCTTCAAATTCTCTGTTACAATACCTTAATAAATCAGTTAAAGTCGGTATACAAATAAAGAAATATGAGTAATAAACATAATTATATACAAAATAGATATCTGTTTTATATATATATATATATACTGTTTTAATAAATTTTTAATTCATTAATGATTTAATTTATTAAACCATTAATTATATCACTTTATAATGATGCATAACCAATTATATAAAAAATATGAATCATTTATGTAAAGCTATAAAACTTCAATTTAATTTAATAATTTAATAAGATTTTAAAAGGCTAATTCTTTTCAAATAAAATATAACACAAAATTATGTTGTAACAAATAACAAAATTAACTCTACTAATTTAAGAATTTTAAAAAATGTATATATAAATACATATTCTACATATAACATGTTCTGAAATTATATCAAACATAACACTTGCCAAAAAATATGTAAAACATATGTATCCACATCTAGACAAGGTTAAAATCTTTTATTATTGAAACTTTAAAAAAAAAAACAAATATCAATATTTGAACTCTGCGATAATAATTTGAATCATATTTTTGTACTTTCTTCTGCATTGCTAAATAATATAGTGACTCATCTAAAATACATTATCAAAGCATTTGTTGAATCTTTTTCAAACAAATACTTTACTAATAAAATTAAACAATTTATCATGTTTCGTACATGAATATCTTTGCAACTATGAAAGAAATATAGTCGAATATAGTTATTAACGAAATATCGATTTCTCACGTATTCAGCCACTTTAACTCGTCACAGGCTTAGCGAACTGAAAATATTTTGTGACAAAGTAGAAACTTCCGAATTACAAATTAAAATACAATAGAATGTAATACGAATATTAGTAAAACATCAAATTAGCTATAATCATACGATTCTAAGGACATTACAATGGTATAATTTTGATTTACGATCTAAAAATACAGTTACGTAAAGTACCCTCTAGTAAAGGATATTTTGGAAAAGGATACCAACACCAGGGCCTTGATTGCTTCTTCTTTTTGCGTCCCATATTTTCTTATCAACTTTTACCAAGTGAAAATTAGTAAAATTACGCCACTAAACGTTTTATGCCCACGTAATAAGAATTGAATTCGTAAAGTAACTGCACCGAACACACACGTAAAAATCGACGATGTAAAATGGCGACTGCATCTTTTCCGTACTTGACGGACGGAACTATAACCAATAGTATTACTCAAAAATTACTAGCTTATTCAACTAAATTTTCCCTAACTAAAATTCTAACTTGAATAAGAAGTATTAAGTTCCAAGTCTAAAGTATTCATATTCTATCACAATAACATTTTTTTCGTTAAAGTAACAAGAAAAAATAATTGTTAACAAATAAAACGTTTACAGTTGAAAGTAAATTTTTGTCATAATTTAAAATATTGATACATTGCTTATTTAAAATTTTTAAAAATTTTCAAGTATACATAAGTTGTTAAAATAATTATTGAAATAGAAATTTATATATATTATTTAATAATACTTCAATTTCTTTTATGTAAATTTTAATATTTTTATGTCCTATTTATATAAATATGTTATATATATAATATGTACATATAATTATGGACAAATATTTACGAAAATATACAAATTTATGTTTCATACAGTAACATGAAAACATTTTATATAAATAAAACTAAATATATAACGTATATAGAATGTTTCACCTTAAATAAATTTAAAACCATAAGTTCGATGAAAAATTGTCATATACAAAAGTTGCACGATTTAGAGAAACATATTATGCAGTATATGTATTTTTTTATGGATGAGGGATTTTATGGGAGGCGTTTCGAGATCTCTACTTTTTTAGATGGAATGATATATTATTTTGTCGATAATCCTTATAAAAAAAAGCATTAACCTATGTATGTCGAAAAATTACTTATTTATTTTATTTATAGAAATATAATATAGAAATACTTTAATCTTAATTCTGTAAAATACAAGAATACTACCCTTGTCTTTTCTCGTCCGTCATATGATAGATTTCATAGAATTAAAAATAAAATCTCATAAACTAATAATTTTTCAACATAGATTAATACCTTTTTATAGAGAATATCACGCTCCATTGATTAATAAATTAAAAAATATATATATCATTTAAAAAAGTGAAGGTGATCTTGAAATCTCCAAAACTCTCTTCCATTTATAAAAAAAAATACATATACTTCATAATATGCCTCTAAACCAGACAACTTTTGTATATTTGTCACTGAACACATAATTTTGAAGCTATTTAAGGTGTGCAAATTAGATGAAACACCTTCTATTATATATATATATATATATATATATATATATATATATATATATATAATTATTAATTTATTGTTGTGAACTGAAAAATATCAGAAGAGCAAATTAAAAAAATGGAAATACGTACATATATTAGTATAAAAAATACTAATATAGAGATTATTATCTACAATCACATGTTTGCATCAAAATTAAAAATCTGCATGATAATTATACAGTGACAATCATTTTAACATAGTTTTAATATTTGAAAAGTATAAACATAGAAATATATTATAAACGATAAAAAGACCTCCATTAATTGCAAATCCTTTGTTTCAATGGAAGATCACTTTCTGAATCACTAGATTCATTCGTAGCACCAGGTTCGTCATCTGAAGAAGAATAATCTTTTCGTTTCACTTCTGCTTTCTGTGTCCTTTTAAGCTATGAAATAATAAATTTTATTAATTATATTATTTAATTTGACTGATATATAAAAAAGAAAAACAGATTTAATTGACCAATTAACCTTTGGCCAATTTTTAGCAGGCCTTTTTGGAGTATTACTTTTTGGGACATATTTGTCAGCAACTCCCTCGACACGCCTTATATCAAAATCTTGATCTACTTTAGTTACAGTTTGCAACCTTTGTTCTTCTGATGTTACATATAAATCATCTGGTTGATGATAACTATTATGTACTTCATATGCTCTTTTACTGCAAAATAAAGCAGCGCATACTGTACATTTTATTAAATCTTCTGGAACAGCTTCTCTTTCTTCCTATTAATTATAAAAGCAAAATGTATAAGTATAGTACAGTTGTAATAAAATTTGTTTATTTAATATTTACTTATATTTCTTTACTTGAGTATGAGCTCTTTCCAAATGCCGTTGCAAATTGAATTTTATAATATATTCAGCACCACATAAATGGCAGTAATATACACTGAGAGCGTCATTCATTGAATTTACTTTAATTTTATTGCTAGGAGGTGGTGTTGCTATTGGTTGAAATAAATGTACCATCCTATAAATTAAATTATCATATACGATATAAAATCATTTAAAAATTTAGTACTGCTGAGTAGATTTACAACCTTTTATGTATAGAGCGATAATGATAATCTAAAGCTTTTTCATTATAAAACATTACATCACAGTCTTCGCATTTCTTATGCTGTTCTTTCCTCTCACTTTCAGATGAATCATGAGATGCTTGATGATTGTCCCTGTGTGTCTAATAAAAAATAGGTAGTTTATAAAATTAAAGCAAAAACATATACTATGTAGAAATAAAAACATACTTTTAGAGGAAATTGCATCCCACAATAATGACAATAAAACTTTGTTGGCGAATTAGGATGAACTTTAAATCTATGTCGTATTGTTGCACTAATTGAATTAAATGCTTGTCCGCACACATCACATTGAGTATCATCATTTTTGCTTGTTTTCACAGGTCTACCACGAGTATCTATTTCTTTGTTGGCATGTTTCCTATATACACAGTATTTAACTCTTTACATGTAATTAAATTTTCAATTTCTAAAACATTGTTTCAATAACAAATTTAATAAAATTTGTTTTAATTTTCTTTTCTCCTTTTTCTGAAAATAAGTTGTTAGGAAATCTATGAACAAAACAAAATTTGATATATTGTATCAAAATTAAATATTAAAATTTAAGAAAAGATCTTTCTTTCCCTTTTCTATATTCTACATTGACCTCAATAACTTACCATTAAACAAAAATCTTATTCTCATAAATATTTTAATTATTAATAATAAAATCTAAGTAGGCAAACAAAATATACATATAATACAAATATTATAATATACTATCAATATTTTGAAACATTTAATAAATCATTCAATTTTAAATAATATTATCTCTAACTACTTTTTTACTATTACTAATTTTTTAAAATGTATTTTAACTTTTTAATAATTTTTTATGATGTATAATGAATTATAACATTTATATGATATAATAAAATATACAATATAGTAATATTTCATACATTTAAAAATGATAATGAAAATAATTTTTACGTGAAATAAGTACTTTCTTAGTTGGAAATCTATAATTACGTATTGAAATCTATAAAAACGAAAATGCAAAATTTATAATTAGATAAATTATTTTAAAATAACTATAATTTTAAATGTTATAATAATTTTTTTTACACCTAAATATTATTTTAATCTCTAAATAATGAAAAAATTTGGGAGAGATTTTAACTATAATTTTATAGATAATATTTTATTAAATTATTTCATGGTTTTATATTAGATGTCCTAAATAATTGATCAACAAAATATGTTTTTAATATAAAATATATTGTTGATTCATCTTACTTATCTTATATTATTAGTTATTATATAACATACTAAAAAAGTATACTATTGTATAATACACTAGGCTAAATTTTAAATAAACAATATAACATTTATTTAAAAAATTTTCTATTTACTACCCAATTAAAATACGATATTCTTCGTAAAAAAAATGATTTTTAAATGAATTTATGAATAATCTAATTGAATCCGTCACAATTATTTAATTTTATATTTTATAACTATGTTGTTTTTATATTCTACAACTATTGTTACTTATTGTTATCATATTAGAAAGATCTCTATTTCGAAAGCAAAAAGAAATTGCAAGCAATTGGGGAAATATCGCAAACAATACTCTACCGGTAATGTAGCTAAATATTATTATTAACGTGTTAACTTTTTGAAAATATTTTTATTCGTTATAGGACTTTTTTGGAATGTGCATTGGAATAGGATGAAAAAAATAGGTATGTATGAAAATATCCTTATTTTGTAAGATTGCTTGCTTGGTTATGAATATATCAAAAGAAATAGTTTCTTTTAGTACCTAAAATGCGCTTGCAAAGCTTCCTTGGATTCTAATTTCGAGTCACACAAAACGCAATTGTATTGGTCTTTAGCACTCATTTAGGCGCGAATTTTTATTTCAAAAAAACATTAGAAATTTATCGGACGTCTTTGTGCCAGGTAGTATAACATAAATCCTTCACGCTTTAATATTTGATCGCAATATTTATACTCAATCGATCACGATCCGTAACGATGTAATTCTCGTTGCTTTTTATCTAAAACATTGTCGTTTCCCAATATATACGGCATTCGTTCGTATTTGAATGTAAAAAATTACATAGAACTCACGTCCGCGTAGAAAAATCAATTTTCGGCCATTTTATTAGATTGAAAGTCGCGCCACCTATCGCATACCAATCCAAAAAATACAAAACGATCAGTCTTATTGACAGAATATTAGTATGTATATAATACATTAATATAAAAATATATAATTACAAACATCATGAAATTTGTTATAAATTCAATAATTTTACACAATTCAGTTACATGTAAAACATGTGTATTTTTCTTGTTTTAGAATACATATGTCTTATATTCTTTATATATTTATCTCTGACAGAGATTTATATTTATATATCTATGTAGTTTTTTTTAATAGATTATAAAAAAACATATATTCATATATAAATATTTATTACTTTTCCAACTACTGAATGGAAGGAAAATAAAATGACGAATATAAGAAACTATAATCGACTTCAGACAACTTATTTTTTAACACTATTACTTTTATATAGTTTGATAGTTTTAAAAATAAAGTGATATTAAATGAACACAGCGCGGAATCCACGACATTGTATTAAATTACACTACTGAATATTAATATTAATTGTAAAATGAATATTAAATAAAAATTATTACTTCATTGCAATTCCTGATACAATATAGGCGATGATTGCCCATCTGTTACACCTTGAGCTGCCAATTCAGCTAATGTTCTTTCAAGATAACTTTTATCAGGGTACCCATGACCAGTTGTTGATGGACCCAATTCAGTCTTATGATGAATTTCGTTCCATGTTACTACATCTTCTCTTCCAGTAGTTACTGATCGTCCAATCGTAAATATTAATTTTCGTTCAAATGCAATCTGTAATAGTCTTAAAACTCTACGGCCTAAATTATTATCTGGAAGATAACATATACGTGGAAAGCCTACAGCGTAATAAGCTTGACCAGGATTGGGATGTTCGTTTCCCTGAATTCCTGATGGAATGCTGAAATTTTATGTAATGAAATAAGTGTTTCTCAAATACATAAGTTCTATGGAAATTAATGGATGAAATTCCCAATCTACTTACTCATAAGTTATCTGAATTGTATTTGTATTTGGAAAACCAGGCAATGCTCGAGGTATTCTTGTCCAGTTCATAGTTCCAGAAGGTTGATTTCCTCTTTTTTCACCATAAATTAAACGACAAACAGGACACTGTATATACATAGGAGGTTGCTGACAACTGAGCATTGCATTCAAACATGCTAAATGTAATCTATGTTTACAACGAGTCAACTCTACTGTTAATGGTTCTGGCATACCAAGACATACAGGACAAGAATCACAATTATCACTTTCTACTACTTTTACATATTGGGAAATAACATCAGATTCAGTATCTACACCTAAACAAATAGTAGATTCATTTGTAATATGTTACATAGAATTGTGACAGTAATTTAAAAAAAGTATAAGAAATTACCCAAAATAGTATCTTTAAAAACATCATCACTGCCTACACTACTATCCAATAAATCTATTGGATTTTCATGACTCAAATATGTAGAAACTGTATCAACACTTGGTCTTCGACCACTTTTCGTACTGCTGGAATCTACATCCAACGCACTATCCCAAGTTTTTCTTTTTTGTCCAGATTCGGTATTTGTAATTGAATTATTATTTTCTACTCCGTGTTTATTGCTAAATATATTAAAATTGCTCAAAATAACACGAGCTATATTTGATGGACCAATATCTCCACTTTTGCTCTAAAATATAAGCAAATTAATAATATAATATTATGTAAGTAGACTGATAATATAAAATTTTCTACCTTTTTATTATTCTTTTTTGTACTTCCAGCAGACTTTTTATGTGTAACTTTTGTAGTTATATTTTTGACAGTTGCAGATGTTGCTTTTATCTCAGAAATAACCTGTAATTCTTCTAAAGCAACTTTGACTAAGGGATAAGGTGCTTGTTGAATACGTCGTATTGGCCTTACATATCCAGTACAACAACGTACTTGAGTTAAATTACAAAAATTTATGATATATGGAAAACCTAAATATGTTTTAGAAACATCGATGGTTTTATCACCCTAAAATAAAAAATTAAATTAAGAACATCTTACAATTACAATTAATTTATGACTGATATTTTTCATTGACTAATATTTTTATTTACCCTTGCCCATGCTTCTTCTATGAAACATTGCACTTCCATATCATATGTATGCCAATCATCTGTGTCACCAGCCCATTCCCACTTAGCTCCTTTCCCAGCTGGTGAACTTGGAAGATAAAATTTTCTTCTAACATTGTGCACTTCATCTCCGTCTTCGCTACATTGCGTTTTTGTTTTCAAATTTATATAATACCTATTTAAAGTAAATGCATATTTTCATTATATGTACATAAAGATAGAATTTTATTATATATATATAATTAATATTTAATATTTAGAATAATTAATATTTAAGATCTTAACTTTGTTAATTTTAAATTTATTATATAAAATTAAGTACAAAATGTTTTTAACTTAATTCTTCAAGTTTTAATAATAATCATATTAACAAATACAATGTTAAATCATTTATGCAACTATTATTAAAAAATATCTTAAAATACAAGACTAAATGAAATTATCATTTCTTTTATACTTTATATTGTTTGTTTCTTGTGATCTTTTTCCAAAACAATCTTTGACTTATTTACATTTATAAACACAAAAGTTTCTACGAAAACATAGTTATATAGATAAAATAACATATATGTATGTATATAAGTTTAAACCTGTCCAAATTCGGATCTGCATCATTCAGAAAGACCCGAGTTAATTTTTTACAATGTGCTCTCTCAAGATGTTGAGACACTGCAGGACTATAGGGTCTCCATCGCCCATTACGATTTTCCCACTCCCAAACAACAACAGCATGACCGTGTTCTTGTGCCTGGGCGTTCATCTTCTTGCTTAAGAATTTCACATGCACGCGCAATACAAATTTGCGCAGCAAAAACGTGAGAACATTTTCAAGTCTTTTGCATCCAATTTAATTCACTTCACTGTATAATATACACATGATAACACACACATACAAACAAATGCATGTGTGTCACTCCATTCATATCGTAGAAAAAAATTTTTAAATTAAATTTTACCACATAATATTCGACTTTCGCTTAATTTAAATTATAATATCAGAATATTATACAATAGAATAAATTGAAAGAAAAAAAGATATAAAATTAACGGTATTCAACACTATTTTATTTGCAGCAAACGCAACGCGACAAATTGACCTGAAGTATACCCAATTTTAAACATCGAGTAATCGCAATATCGATGATCGATTTCGAATAATCGTGTTTAAAAATTCTTGTTATTTAAATTAATGCACTTAAATGTTATAAAAATCAATTTAAAATACCTTGAATCGTGTATTTTGCTATCCTTGATGCTGTTGTTAATTGAAATCATCAAATAATTTAATCAAATTTTAAAACATATATGATATAATTATTTGTTTTCCATTGTATTATTTGTTGTTTCGTTCATTTTTAATAATATTTTATGATAATATCTTAATATCTTCTCTCAAATTCAGCTGTAATTCTTTTAACAATATTTATGTAATCTCTAAAAACCTACATATATCTATATTCATGATGCCAAACAAGTATTTGGTCAGAGCATCGTGTGTACACAGTTATATCGTTTATGATTTACAAAATTGTGATTTTTTTTATTTAAAAAAACATTGATTTTGAATTAATACGTTCAAAAATAATACTTAAATCTGTATATAATAAATGAATGATATTTCTTTGTGATTGTTATTGCGTAAAGTTGTTCGAAGTATGATTAAATTATTCCTGTAAACTAAAATTATAAATAAATATGAAAATACCGCAAAATTAATTACTTGTGTTACGAAAGGTTAATTACTTGAAAGAGATATGCATATTTATTAATGGATATGTACATAGATATGTTTATTTCTTGAATTAACGTGTAGGTTAGCTCTTGCAGTTTTTCAAGAAATTTCCCATTTCAACGAACATTCCGTGAAAATGGATGTAGAAAAAGTTGCTGTATTTGCCAGTGTAGGATTTGCAATAGCCATTGCAGCATTTGTTATATGGGGTCCATCTCCTAAACCTAGGAAAAAAGGTATGTTAAATATATTCAATTTCAAATAATTTATCTGGACAAAAATATTTTATTGCGTGTTTTCTTTTTTTAGGAAAAGTTATTGGAATCAATAATTTAGGATACACTTGTTTTTTGAATTCTCTTCTACAAGCTTTGGCTGCATGCCCAGTTTTCATTGGATGGTTAAAGAAACAATATGACAAAAATGGAAAAGTTAATTTCATTTCAACTTTATTATCAGTTTTTGAAAGTATGTTGTTATTTTTGGCATTTCTTGTTTTATTAATTATTTCTATAAAAAGAATGATTGATATTTTATTAATAAATTAGTAAGAATTTAATCTTTTTAATTAAATTTATAGATTTATTAATTTTGAATTGTATATTGTTACGTACACTATAGTAATATATATTTATATATAATATGCATTCTTTTCTTCTTAGAAATTAATGGATATGCAGAAGATTTATATGGTGATGTAACACCAATTGAAATTATTTCGTCGCTTGGTAATCAATGGAAATTTGCACCTGGTCATCAGGATGTACATGAACTATTTCATGTAGTTCTTAGTGCATTACAAGCAGAAATTCAACCTGGAAATAGGGTATGCTTTTAAACATTATTAAATTATAACAAATTGTTAAAAATATATTATTTATTAAATATATGTATATGAATATTTTAAAATACTTTCAAATTTATATGATATATTCTTAAATTGTTAAAGTAAAAAGAATAGATAACAAGTTAAATATATCCACAACAAATTATTTCAGAAAGGTTGTTTGTCTGATGCTTTACCACAAAGTCCAATAATGATAACAGATACAAAGAAATTGGGTGATCCTTTAACATTTAGAAGTGTATCTTGTAATGATATTGTATCAGCTAACAAAAATCCTAACATTCCGAATGGTTTTGATAGAAATTGCAATAATCATGTAATATCTTCGACATCCATATCAAGCATTCCTATGACATATAATAAGCCGGGTATAATCCTTGCAAGATCTTCAGAATTACTTTCAAAGAATGTTGAAATTGAGAAAAATAAAGAATCTTTTAAACCGTGGAGCTCCTTATGTACTATGTCATTTTCTACTGCTCCACCAATATCAATAGAAGTACATCCATTTTCTGGTTTATTAACTAGTCAATTACAGTGCAGTTGCTGTAAATGGAAGGTTGGCTTTTTTCTTTAATTAGAGATTTATTCTATTTAAATACAACATATATAACTATAAGAAATAAATAAAAATATTTTTTGTAGTCTGCAGTTCATTATGATAAACTTGAAACAGTTTCTTTGCCTTTGCCTCCTTTGGGTCCACATATTAGATCACATCACACATTGGAAGAATTATTAACGCGTTTTGTAACCAGTGAGGTTGTTCAAGATGTATTATGTGATGGATGCGGAATGCGTTGTTTAGCTACTAAAACTTTAACTCTAGGCAAACTTCCTAAATGTTTGTGTTTACATATATCAAGAACCACATGGAGTTCTTCAGGAATACCAATTAAGAGAGATGATCCAGTAAAATTTCCTGAGCTACTGACTTTAGATCCTTATACTTTTACGGAAACAAAGAAGCGAAACGCACGGGTATGATATGTAAAGAAAATATTAAATATGTATCTATTTTTTATGATCATAAATTTAATACGATATATGAATTGATAGGGAGATCCCGAAGCAACAATGTTACTTAGTAATCGAACGATGTTGCAAGATAAACACAAATATCAATTACGTGCAATCGTAGAACACCGCGGGCCTGTAGATTCTGGTCACTTTGTTTGTTATAGACGAGGAAATAAAAACAATCAATGGTTGTATACTTCTGATAATGTAGTTGAGAGTATATCTTTGATTGAAGTTTTATGTGCCACACCATATCTTCTCTTCTATGAGCGTATTAATAGCATATAAGATTAGTTAGTAATCAATTTTAGTAATCACAGTAAATTTAGGAATGATGACTCATTGTGAGTATACTAAAATGATGTAATAATTACGATGAAATTTAAGAGACTGAATGTGTTTAATAATTTTTATGTTTCCATTGCAAAGCAGTCGAAATTATTTCAAACTATTCATTAAATGAACTGAATAAATATTTAAATTTATTTTATTTACATTTCATGTTTTGTGTATTAATTTTTATTGTGCATCGTTTTTATATAAGTGCAAATTATTTTCTAGCTTATAACTTTGATATTATGGTTTCAGAATTTATTAGAATAATACAAAATTTTTAACCACATATTTTAAAATTATACAAAGTAGTCGACACTTAAGGCTAGCAATATTGTAGAATATTATGTATGTAGAATATTATAGCTTATAGAGAGTTAAATTAATTGCTTGATAAATTGTACTAATAGTAAAACTAAAATCAAATTGTGCCAAATGAATCAATCGTTTTTATATATGACTTAAACTATTATTTTATATACCTAAAATTTAGAACTTTAATTCCAGATATGTACTTTACATGAAATACACTTTTGTGCAATTAAAAAATGATAAATTGAGATTTCTTATAATTTGAATAATGATCATTTTTATGTCCTCTGTATTGTTTACAGTCTTAATAAAATTATGTTTACAATTATGTTTTCATAAAAATATAAAACAATTGTGATTACAAAAACTTTTACTATTTAAATTAAAATTAATGATAGTACATTTACTTCAAAATATAATCTTTTGTTATAAACTGTTAAAAATAAAATAATGAAAAATATTAAATTTTAAATGACATTTTTAATTCCACATTAAAATAATAACGAATATCTTTCAAACTAATTGTACTCTCAGTATAAAAATTTAAAAACATATTTATTGATGTGTAAATAAAATGTTATTTAATGCAATATGTTTAAAAAATTTTTAAAGCTAATTTTGAAATTATTAAAATATTAAAATATTAGATCAGCTATATGCTACGTGATGTACTATTTGAAACTATTTCATTTTATGCTTAATGAAGTTTATTTCCAATTTTTTAAAATTATTTAAATGTTACTAGGAAAAATTTTGTATAAATATGTATGTATGTAATTCCTGGTTCATTATAATATGTAGAAATAAAGGAATCGGTCTATTATGGCTCAACAGAAAAACAAGTAGAGGAGAGAAGAGGGAGCAACATGCGGTTTGTTAATCCATCAGCTCTGACTATAGTACATTGATATAACTGAAAAGTGAGTGGTTTGTCCTGACTAACGTACGAAATATAATGTTGATATAAATTTTTGTTGTAAAGTTATTCTAATTTATAACACTATGTATGTATATATGCGCGCTCGTGTGTGTGTATGTATGTGTGTGTGCGCGCGTGGGTATATATAAAATAAGTTTGACGAGTATAAATTTGTAGGTTATATTTGTACCTGTAAACTTTTGTAAATATTCGATCTTTCGAAATTTGTTACGTCAGATTTTATTTTCTATAACGTAAATGCAAAGATGCCCCATTTCGTAAGCACTAAAGATGAAATTGTAAGTATAGCTATTATTATTCGATAATATTAAAAGCTTTTAAAATGTTATGTTTTTTAATATTATGTTTTAACTTTATTACAGATACAAAATATGGATGATATTGCTTCTGATTTTGCTTGTCTTAAAGTGTCTGCTCTAAAAAAAGCCTCTCGTATATCAGGTGAAGTGGGTAGAATAACAATTGGCCCTGATTCTATAATAAACGAAAACAAAACTGAAAAATTGGAAAATATAGAAAATGAACAGAATTCTTGTAATATTACAATTCCACAGAAACCTATTCGCTCACAGAATAAAATCTCTATGCAAAGTGGTATTACTTTTTCAGTTAAAAAGATTCTCTTGGAAAGCGAATATCAAAGAAAAGAAGAAGTTCAGGTAAATATATTTTTACTTTCAAAACTATAATTTATTTACAGCATAATTTGCAATATGTAGCTTAATTAATGAAATTTTTAAAAATCAGTATTTGGTAATTAAATACTGTAGACTTAAATACCAAATACTGTGAGTTTTTTTTAACTATTCAAAACGCATAAAAAAATCAATTTTAAAAGTATGGTGTTATAGGAACAAAATATATATATATATGTGTTAATAAGAAATGAAAATTTTTTTTAGGCAAATTAAAGTACAAATATAAGTAATTTTAAAGTAAAAGTGCATATTATTTTATATAAAATATGTAAAATCATAAGAAATGTTAGTGTTACATCTTTTTTTTTTTCTAGAAAGAAATTGCACGTCACTGGCAACATATGAAAGAAAATGGCAAAGCTATACAAGAACATATAGCAATATCACAGTCGCATATGGCTAAAGAACGTGAACGTAGAAGTAAAGAAAATTATGCATATATACTGGCAGAAGAAAGAATAGCTGAACAAGAAGAAATACGTAGAAGACATGAACGACAAAAAGAAGTTGAAAAATATAGAAAAGAAATGAAAGAGAAAGAAGAATTAACCAAAGAAATAATGATTTTAAGAAATGTGTATGTCCAAAAAAATAATGATTTTGAAAAATATCGTGATATGATAGCACTTTCTGAAAATTATAAAGATAAACATTCTTTTGCCTTGGTATTATCTTCTTATGCTGCAAAATTGGAAGAGTTACATCTTCAAATGAAACTTATAGATGAAAAAATTAAGGTAAAGTATAAAGTAATGCAACGTTATTAAATACATATTAAACAATAAATGTTACTAAAAATAGAAAAATACATATATATTTTATTTATAGATAAGTGAAATAACATCTGTCGATTTGAATATTATAGTAAAACTAGTTCAACAAATTGATGAACTGTTAAGTTTATTTAAATCAGACATAGGTAAGTTATACTATATATAATATTTCTCCTTTTTGGATTTCATATAATTATATTGTTTTTATTACATGTTTCATATTCTGTATTCTTATATAATGTAGATAGAATAAATGTTCAGAGTGAAGTAAATTTAACTGGAACAGAAAATATGATACATTCTCATACAACGCAATTGGCAGAATCACAGGAGCTTCCAAATAGTCAAGCAGTTTGTGAGCCAGTTATATCAGAACAAATAAATATCGAAAATAACGAAATACAGAAATACGAAGAAAAAGGAAATATAGTTCCAGAGATTATGATTTCTACAAATATTTCGCAAGAAAGTCCAATTGTTAATATAGAAGAAAATATATCAACGGCCGAATCGGATAAAGGTAAAATAAGTTCATATAATTATGATTTACGTTAATCAATTAGCGATAAATATATTTCTTTTTATTTACAGACTATTTGTATAAATATGTCAATAAAGAATTATTAGAAATGTATGTGAATAATCAAAAATTTTTAGAAAATTATGTAAAAACGTTTGATGAATTTTTACAATCTTCAGCTACGAAAAAATTTAGATTTGAATGTCAAAAAGCAATAAATATACCTGTAAATGCAATATCTGGCATTAGTCAACAGCACCTGACAGATAAATATGAAAAATTGCATAATCTGTTTATGGGAAAATCTTGGCCAAATGTTAGTCAACATCCACATGGGGCAGATTTTTGTAAAAATATTTTAGCTAAAAAATTAGTTGTATGTAACTTCATATAAATTTTATATATATACTAAATATTTTAAATTATAATAGATTTCATGTATAACCCGTTTTAATAGAATCAAGGTGAGACGCTCGTTTCAAGTAAACCAAAGATGGCATTTCCTATTGCTGCTATAATTGTCGCTCTTTGGAATGATCATTCCGATTTTGGTGATTTACTTCTGTCTCATTTTTACAACGTTTGTCCATTTACTGTTCCTATCTTTATGCCAAAAATGGTAGGACAATCGAATGATGATTATTATAAATTAATGGGCTATAAATATGCTGAAGATGGTACAATTGAGAAACATGATAAATTTTTGAAAAGAATGTCTGGTTTGATGAGACTTTATGCTTCTATTACTATCACGACTCAAAGAAAAGGAGTTACTAAAACTAATCCACATGGACTTCAAAGGGCATGGCAATGGCTGGCTGCTATTTCAAATATTGGTAATATAGATATTTAAAAAATTGCAAAAAATCATATTGAATTTTCAGTAACATCGTGTAATTTTATTTCAGAACCGCGAAAAGAAGTAACAGATCTTTGTGCAACTCTCTTATTAGACATGCTTGAAGTTGCTGGAAATACATTATGGATCGCATATCGAAAACAATTCTATAAAATGTTAATTTTATTATCAGAGGAATATTATCCACGCATAAAAAATGTAGGATCTATTGGTAGTGGTCCATTGGTACGTCTTGAAGAATTTTTGAAAAATAGCTTAGCAAAAGGTTCTATATCTCCTCCTGATGGTCAGCTTCCTCCAAATTTTTGGTGATTTTAGTCGTGAATTAATTCCTCTATTTTTTATAAAGTACTTCATAAATTTTTGACCCTTATCAATACTCATGAAACATTCAAATATTATGAAAGTTTGTGAAAAATATTTTAAAATAATTTGTACATATGAAAAATCACTATTTGAATGTCATATTTATTAAACTTTTAATGCGCGAAAGAAGAATGCAAACAAGTGTAAACACAAGAAATGATGTATGTATAGTTACGAATATGCTTATAAATAATACAATAAGAATAATGTAATTTTTTTAATAGTATGGTACGCTTGTAGCTACAGATTTTACGCCATCGAGCTTGTAAAATTTTTCAAAATTTTTGGTAAATCCAATAACACCAAAAGGAGCAAATCTATCTAGCCATTCCCTGTCTTGATTTATGTTTAATAAATAAGTTGTAATTTTTCTTTTGAGGACATCTGCAAATATGATGGAACATATGGCATAAATGAGATACATTCTATACATTTTTATTCCTGTAACATTTGTACCTGAAAGTGTTCCCTTTACCATGACACGGTAAGGTGGCAAAGGTCCTAAACTTGTTAATATATGAAGTGAATTGATTCCTGGTAATGTGTTTTTATGGCACTTAATAACAGGAGATTCTAAAACTCCAACTTCAGCTTGTTTTCCTGCAACCATTTGTAAAGTAGCAACTTGTGAATCAGCATCTGAAAATTAATTTTATATTTTATTTAATTGTTTTTATAACATATTAAAACTAAAAGACATGATTTTAATATAATGTACGAACCAAGTGTATTGCCGAAAAAAGCTGGACTTTCACCTTTCATATATAAATAGTTAAATAACAATGCTGCTGCCCCAATGTTTCTTTTTCGATCTGGAAGAGAACATCTATGACCCCGAAGATCTGTGATATCCTATAAAAACATTTTCAAATCAATATATTTATATTTTTAATTGTATATTTGACTTTGATATTTACTTGTACATGTAATGCGCGGTCTGCAGCCACAACAACATCAGCATATACACACGATGAATTATTTTTATTAAGATGATGTTCGAAACAAAAACTCACGGGCAAAAGCACACCGTCTTTCCACTCTGTACTTGCTGGTAAGATAGCTGAAAAGTATTAAGTCAGTACCATCTATTATTTATAATATATCCAAAACATACATACAGAGGAATTAATTATAACGTAAACAGTTAAAAAATAAAATCATTTTCTGCTTTTTCATTACCTAATCCAAATAATACTATACTTTCTATTACGTGTTAAATTGACATAATAATAATAACACCATACCGATGTCTGCAACTTCTTTTGCAACTGGTCTATCACTTCTGGGTTCGTGTAACAACACTACAGGTTTTTCAGTAGCGACTTCGATCGCTTCTACAAGTACTTCAAATAAGTTAATCGGTAATGAAGGTACAAGATGTGTTGTTAAAACAAGTGGACGTTCACTCAGTAATGGTGTAGAAAGTGGAGGACATTTTCGAGGAACAGCAACGTTTGACGGTTTTGGAACATCCTGGAAATATGTTACGCGTTAAAGAATAGTTAATTATTTAAAATATTTAAATTATTTACTATCTTATGTACAAAATCTATAAAAGTACATATTTTATTTTTAATATATATATTACGATAAATATCGATAGATGTGAATTCATACGAAATTATTTTTTTGTTATTCACGAATTAGTTATTGCTGTAAAACAAAATAATTATTATGTTGCATTATGTGTGATAAAACTTACAAATTTATCAGCAATAGGAATCATTTTACATTTTGGGATATCGGTTTGGTTTACATTAACATTACATTTTGATTCTTTGTCCTCCGTTTTAAGTTTTTCCGCTCTTAATTCAATATTTTTCAATTCTGAGGTTTTAGACTTCATCTGTTGCTGTTCTGGCTTTGAAACTTTTGATTGTTCATTTAGCAGTTGAGATGTTTCTTGCTTCCCAGGTTCTTTCAAATCTTTTTGTTCTATTTTCATTTCGGACTTTTCATTTTTAATTTGGGGTGTTTCTTGCTTCCCAGTTTCTTTCAAGTCTTTTTGTTCTACTTTCATTCCGAACTTTCCATTTTTAGTTTGGGGTGTTTCTTGCTTCCTAGTTTCCTTCAAATCTTTTTGTTCTACTTTCATTTCGAAATTTTCATTTTTAGTTTGGGGTGTTTCTTGCTTCCTAGTTTCTTCCAAATCTTTTTGTTCTACTTTCATTCCGAACTTTTCATTTTTAGTTTGGGATCTTTCTTGCTTCTCAGTTTCTTTAAAATCTTTTTGTTCTACTTTCATTCCGAACTTTTCATTTTTAGTTTGAAAATTTTCATGAGGAACGGCTGTGGCATGCATTAATTTTTTTATAATTATCGAAGTGTCTTTTGATTCGGTATGGACCAATTCACCTTGAACCGATTTATCCGTCGATGTTTTTGTCGTAGATAACATATTGTCGTATAATTTTATATTTTTATCTGAGAACGAGAAGTTTTAAGATATTATTAAGGTTACAAAACAGAAAAATAATTATTACTACGAATTAAAAAACAGGGGAGAAGAAATTTTGAAACAATAAAAATTTTCATCGTTTATTACTCAATTATTACTTAAATATGTATACAAATGTATGTATATGTTATAGTAAATTAAATTTTACTGAAGAAATTACATAATTCAAAAAAAAGTTTATTGTCATTATTATGAAAAACGTGAATCAAGTATGAAACAAAAATATAGTAGACATTATGAATGTAATGCGGCATGGCATGAATTTTTATTAATTTAAATTACGTTAGAAAAACATAAGTTCAATAAGATTCTTGAAAGAAAATTACCAACAAATTATTGATGCATGCAACATGAAATAATATTACCTTATGCTTGTGAATTAATGAATTCCTTATACGTTCTTCGTTTTATCGTATTATAGCTAACTTGGTTTCGAATTCAAACATGTTCCGATTAAATACAATCTTATCGGTGTTAGTTTCTTTTCTTAATTAGTGATACAATATAAAACGGTTAAATTCCATTGTAATTATTTTTATATGATTCGACTAGAGAAATACACTTGTTTATTTTCTTTCTAAATAATGATAATAATCAGATTACCATAAATATTTCGTTGATTGAAAATTATAAAATAATTCATAGTAAAAAAAGATTCGGATAAAAAAATTTTATTTTATATTTTTTATCTCTTTTCTGTGTATATCTGCGTAAAAATCTATAAAGAATCATATCCTGACGGTTTATATTATGATATATATGATTATATGATACAATATTATCGGCAATATCCTGTACGTATACTCAAATACATATGTTAAATTTATCAATGATGAATAAAACTAAAATTAGTATAGATCAGATTTTAAATTTAAAAGAATTTGAATTTGAAATAAAAATATATAGGTATCATAATGCTTTATTGTTCAGCAATGTACTAACAGAAATAAATAAATGGTCTATTTCTAGGGAAAGTTAATTACTAGCAATATTTCGAGCTAATACACAAAATCGTTTTCATTATAATCGTTTCGTTAGAACATCGTACGAGTCAATTTCATCTCCCTATTTATTTTTTTATTTTTTCACATAAAATCTCTGTTGTCATTTTTGTTGCATTGAATTAATCTCATCTGCCAACCGGGACTCATTTTAAAAACTAATAACGTATGATAAATTATATAGTGTTTGAAATTTTAATTCCGCGAAAAATAAAGAAAGAGAATCAACGATAGTAAATTGTCTCTTTGATCTAGAAACGACAATCGATGAACCTGCGAGTGTTAATCTCGACAAAGTTCGATGATTCGATATCGTATAGCAGGTACCAATCAAATATTTTTGTATATTGATAGAAATGTATACATTGTGTACATACGTATATAGGCTGACTGAGACTTACTTCTTCTGCAGTGCTGTTAAATAAAATACACTATATCGTGAGAGCGGGCCCAAGACGAAAACTGTCAAACGTTCGATGACAGAATAGTAGGATTGTTGCTACTTGGGATGGTTTACGAGAGTGTCGGATAAAAGTTATGCACTCGCGGATAATCTTCAGTCGATTGCCGCGTGATGGCTGCGTGTTCCAAAGAAATGATGCTATTTCAATGCAGGTTCCAGTGATACCGGTTGGATAAAGATATCGCACAATTTCGAACTTTGTATCCCACTGCAAACTTTATATGTACGTATTATAATGATTTACGATAAAAGCCACTCGGCATGGTTCCTTTTTTAGGTTGGATTCACTGTTTGGTTTCCTTCAAATCAGTTTTCTATTTCAGTCAAATATAATTGTACAGTAGAACTTCGTTTATCCGAATACATCAGAGGACAAAATGGTTTTCAACAACCAAGAGGTTCGGATAATAGAAGCTCATTAACTCTCTCTATATCTTACTTTTATTTGTTTAGATTTTAGGTAATAAGAGAAGTAGTAGTTTATCAGTTATAAATCCGTATATCTGAGGGTCTGAGGCACAACATTGACTAGTTTAAACGAGGCACAGATAAACGAAATTCTACTGTATGAAAACTAATATTATAACTAATATTATAGAAAATAAGCAATACTTTCCCTTAAAAGAAGAATTTTAATTTTGATATTATTTCTTGCAGCGATGAAAATTCACCAAATATATACAGAATTATTGAAATCAGTGAAATAACACATTTACTTATCGAAAAGTTGGACAAAACAGTGAGTATTGTAGATGTATAATTTATATATAAATAGTAAATGCATAACAATCATACACATTATTGTGCATATCTGCTTTTTATCAATATATACCTAGGAACTACACGTAATATTTACTACACAATAATATTTAATATTAAAAAATAGCCCATTGAATTTGAATATACCAATTTTAGCAATAGAATTGAAGGTTATAGTTTGTACTGTTCTGTATCTTACCTGTAATTTTGCCTTTGCCTTCAACTTCGAAACAATTCTTTCAAAATTATTTTCTATAATATTATTTTCAAATACATCTACATGTATATACATATGGAATTTTGAATGAATTTGATTGCCAGTGCGTTTTGAGATAATACAAATTTTGTATAAGACATAATTATTTATTATTATTGTATAAGACATAATTATTTATGTGATGTATTCAACGAGTCTTGCAAACGGACGAAAGTCCCACCGACCTTATGAAATTAAATCACGGTCGATAGAGACCTCATCCGGACACACAACTCGTGACTCGTCCATCTTCGAAATTTCAATTTTCATCTTTCTATTATTCTGAGATAAAATCGTCTATTATCTGCAAGAGAAAAGAAATATTTGTACAATTTTGTCAATATTAAAAAAAAAAAATATTTATAATGATATAATGGCATTAGTATCCTTATAATTAACATTCCTTTCAGATAAATAAAAATGATTAACATATGTTCATATGTATATAAATATACAATATATATGTAATGCTCATTTAGACATATTTGATTAACAAATAAATAATAGTATACATATTTCAATTGCATATCAAGATCATAGTATAACATCAATTACATCGCAGATACGCAATTTGGCGCATAGTCAAATTTTCATATGATGCCACATGTCCATGTGCATTCTTTGACTTGCTCATTGCAGCGATATTCTATGCTAAACATTCGTTTGAATCTTGATCACATTATTCGTAATATTATCATTTTGGGCAGGTACCTAATAGACACGTACACATGTAGGTTTAGGGTTATTCCGCAATAATAAATATTTATAATAAACATTTATTATTATAGCAATTTATTATTCAATAGTTGTGACGTTGTAAAATTATGCAGCAAAATTATAACTTAAATAAAATTAAATTACTGTCGTTTACAAAATATTTCAATCATAATTGGTGATCTTCGGAAATGAACTTGGTACACTAGCGTCGAATAATTAAACTTAACGAAAGTTTTAATATGTATTTCAAAAATATTTTCTTTTTAAGGTCAGATACTAGTGTATAATTAACACTACGTTGAAGTTCGTATCTAATTCGTTTCTAAAATAATCACCATTCCTCGAAGTAGATTACCGTAATTATATTGTCGTTGTAAAATACGTATCGGCAAGAATACATACTTAATACATTTTACACGTATGTCGAATATTTAATCCTTCCAATCTTAGTCCGTGCAAATAATCTAAGATGTTTAAAATAATTAATTTACTTATTAAAGATTCAAAGAGTATAATATATTACAATACATCGAATAAATGTATCAAAATATGTATATATTTAAAAATGAATGCATTCGTAATTTTGTATATGCTGTATATTCAGTATTAATCTTTTTAAACCTCCAGTAATTTCACTGAATACATAAAAAGTTAATCTATCAATTAAAGAATAGATATTACTTACTATGTTTAGCGTAAAACATTTTTTTTACCTGATGTGTATAACTTTCTATCTTGTGGTTACTCGGTTGTATTTTGACCCAAGATGTTATTAAAGTATTATCTCATAGTCATTACAATGTATATAGTTTCTTTCAATTTTGTGCTTGTAATGAAAAGAAACGTTCATAATTCTTAGAAAACCGTTCAGGTAACTAATCACGAGTGTAGATGATACTTGTGACGTTATTTGAAGAATCTGTTCTTAACGAATGATTTATAAGTTTCGAATTCGACGATAAACACTGTATTTCTATTTTTTATAAAACATTTCGAATTTTTCACAGTTTTTACGGCAATTTTTACGGTATTCTCCTTTTTTTCTTTAATTTAACTATCTTGAAAACACACGAACCACGATAACTTTAAGCGCAAATGTTTCTGATTTTTAACATAACGCTTCGACTCACGGCGTTATCGTCATCGCCATTCCTATTATCGTAACTTATGAATTCACGTGTTACGTAAATTCCAGCAAGATCCGCACATCTTCAACCAATTAGCGGGCATCATTTTTATCATATCGCCACGGTTCACGAAAAAGTCATTGACAAAAATTACCGACAAAATTTCTTTTCACCACTTTCAAACAAATCTATTATTTTATTTATTTACATAAAATATGTAAGAAAATGATTAGTCATGCACGTACGTAATAGATATACATATATATATGTACATCATTTTGACTCTCATAATTATCGTACAAGTTGTCGTATAAATATTTGTACATTAATTTATTGAAAAAAGAAAATAATTTTTCTCGGAATTAATTATTACTTGCCAATCTTTTATTTTATTAAATAAAATTGAATAACGAATATTTAAAAAAATCTATAAATTCTTAATACTGATAAATGTATGTATATTACATGTAGACTTTGAAAATCTTTATTAATTTTCATATTAGAGTCACGGATGTATATTTTTTTTTCATCTAAGCAATTCGAGCAAAGATAATAATTTCAATAATTTTAACAACGATATTCTCGTTGCACGACGTATTAAAAATAAATAAAATGTTCCTTTTTACGAAATATCGCCGAAAATGAAAGCAAATTGATTCGCCTAACGTTACGTAACGCCACAGTTATGACAATTTTGAGTTATTAGAGGTGAAATAAAATTCGGGAACAAAATGTTATTTCATTTGACTAAACGAAAAAAATTACAACTAATCTAATATAATATTATACGTACGAATAATATTATACATTCGTTTTTTTTCACATATCTTTATATTACGATGAATTAAGTAATTGCCATGGGATCGAGAACACATTCAAGAACCTCTTGAATACATCTTGAAATATATATCCTTCAAATACAAAGTGGTCAATACTCTGATGTTAGTCTTCCACTCGATCAACCAAGTAATCTTTATAAATTGGTAGATTATAATTAATGTAGTAGAGATTATTCATAATAATCATAACTTATTTAATAAACTAATTTTGATTTAATACAAAACTAGAAACTTTGAAGAATTTAAGAATTCAAAATATTGAAGAATTTGAATTTTCCAACATTTTTCATATGATAACACAATTTTTATGCTTGTTTTTATTATAATTTGATTTTTTAGTTCTTTGTGTCCATCCAGATTTATCGTTTAGATTATATCTACTTTTACTCTTTTTCTTTTTACTAAATAATTGTTTAGTTTGTATTATTCTGTATTATATTTAGTATTTCAGAAAGCTAAGTTCTCTTGTTCTAAATGATACCATACATTTTTTTTAGTATTAGGAGTTTATTTGTCGCACAATTTTGGAACAATTCGCGACTTTTGGAGAAATTATAAAAATTGATTCATGGTTGCAAGAAAAAAGTAGATAGTCTAAATCTGTACAGTACATTATCTGTATAAAATGTTCATACATGTGTAATCTTATATTTGAACACCTATCACATAAGGAGCGGAACAACAGTAGTATATAGTAAATATATTTCTTTTGAAAACCGACATAAATCGAAAAATAAGCGATTGGAAACAGAAAGAATAGCGATGAAAATGGATACGCGTACATTATGTATGTATGTTTAAGCAGTTCTCGATTGTTCAATCTTTTTGCTTTGTCGAGCAGATCGCTCTCAGAACTTTTCCTAGGAGCGGTTACTTGAAGTTTCCGCGTTCCAGGATCGCACTCAATTCTACAGCAACAGGATGAGAGAATGCTCCGCATACCGACCGTAGCTGCATTCCAAACTTATTCAACTGCTAACGCAGTTGTTTGTCCTCATTTCATTTCGATCTTCTTGCTCATTTCTTTCGGCTTTGTATTATAGTATTGTAAAATTCTACTAAAAACACATAGGTAACAAGTATTTGAACATTAAGGTCTCTGTCCATCGATACCACGTTGCAATCCGTTGTCACCAAAAAACAGATATACTGTGTTCAACGTAAAGAGGCAAAGTTTCACAACGAAAGATGTCAATTTCTTTTTTTTCTGAACACTGCACGAACTTTAATCAAAATGACACTATAGTAGCACACACAAATTATTTCAAGGAATATTTATTCAAATAGAAAAAGAATACGAATGTCTTCTTTAAATAGTTGTTCGCTAATGTGAGTGTACGATTCATACATTAAATACCTAAAAAAAGCAATAATTTATCGTAATATTATAAATACTTTCATTTCTTTAAATTTTACGAAATTTTAGAATGCAAAACATAATAATGAAAAAATAATAAGCAAATCTTTGAGATTTCCTTTCGTAGCTTCCATGGTATAAAGTAGAATTTGATAACATAAATTGATTGAAAAGAATTGCAAATGAAATATTGCGTTAACGCAACGTTGGTCCCTAATGACTTAAGAGAAGGATAAAAAGTCAGAAATTCTGGTATTCCTAGTATTAAAAGCATTGTAGAGCGGATAATCGACTTTCGTAGCCCGGATACGGAAAGGATGTGGAAGAGCTGAAGTAGAACGTGTCGACAGAAGCAACTGGCACGAATTTCGATTACGTTGCAATCCTATATGAAATCCTGTATATTAGAAACGATCGAAATACCGACGATGCATGCTGTTCATTGTGCAGAAGCAGCATCGTTTAAATGCAAAAAATAAACGTTTAGTATAAGGCAGTTTTAAATAAGTCAGCGTAAAAATTAGAATTACCGAGTGACGTATACTTTATTGAAACAAGTGTTGTTGCTAAATCTGGCGCGTCACGATAATAAGCCGAGTAAATTGATGTGAACGCCTTTACATGTATCTCGGATATACAACAGTGTTATAAGTAATTTGAACTATTGCAAACTTTAGCTTTATAATGTATTGCGTAAACTAGCAGCAAGGAGATTGTTTAAAGAAAATTAAACAATCATAATTCGGAAAGTGTGCAGCAGAATCATTGTATATACTTATCTCGATAATATGAGCACGTTGCAAGGGATTTAACCACGTGAGCGCGCGGTGTCCGACTACCAATGCAGTTGAAATTTCGTACGCCTCCTGTAGTTTCTTTAATGCTTCGAACAATTGCACATAATATAGTACGTAGGAGTTAAATTAATCACTTGGAACGACGATACAATCACAAGCGTGCAAATAACTGATATATGTACAACTTTATGGTATTGTAATTTCGTACATTCTTAACGAGGAATTGTGCACCAGAAACCGGCAACTGGGTCACTGTCATTCCCTTTGAACGATTTACGAAGAGGAAGTCGCGAGTTGATAAGGTGTCTCCATCTCTGGTACGACGTACGACTGGTACGCTGGCCACGAAGTTGACGTTACGAAGTGCTGGAAAGAACTGGCCAACCAGAAGCCAACGAAACAAGATTCCTGCTATTTCTTCCTCCTCTTGAGTCCACCGTTGCCTTGCCTTGCCTTGCCTTGCCCTGCCTTCCTTTGACTTGTTTTAACTTGTCTTGTGTTGCCTTGTCTTGCGTTGCCTTGCCTTGCATTGCCTTGCTTTGCTTTGCCTTGCTTTGCTTTGCCTTGCTTTGCCTTGCCTTGCTTTACCTTACCTAGCCATGCTTTGCCTTGTGCTCTGCTAACGTCATCGTATATACGCGATCATCATCGTGGCTCGTCATCTAACTTTGCAGTATCTGACGTCATTCGACGACTCAAACAGCGTCAGCATCATACCAATGTATTATAATACAAGACATTAGATAATAGGAGAAATTTTAGATTTCTCAATGTATCACAAATCATCGAAAATTTTCGAAATTCTAATGAACAGGTATGAATATTATCGAGAATATAATGAGCAGGTATAAATTGCATCAATGCAACTATATAATTATACCATTAATATTTATTTAAATGTATATGAAAAACAATACGTTCATATATGTGATAATATAAATGGTAATTTTCATTGATGACAAGTTTAACAAGCATGATAGTTTGAATACTTAGATTTAATTTAGCTTACTAGATGCTATTTAATTATATTTCCATATTAATACTATGCTTTTTTTATTGTATTTGAAATTTTACATTTTATTCATTTCGTCAATTTTTGAATATCTTCTTTCTTTGCTAATCAAGATATAAAGGAAGAGCTAAGTATAATTCGCATCCGACGTAACGTGATTGTAACGGTACATTTGATTTTAAATTACTTACAATGACTTATAGACACAATGTTTCAGTTCGATTAACAAATTGAATAAACGATAGTTGTATGATAATAAAAATAAAATAGCAACTAGTTACGTAAATTTTGACTTGTGTATCTAAAATCGGTGACCAATTGAATATTTTTACTGAAATAGTGATAATTTGGATATTTATGGTTTCAGTGTAAATGAGATGGCATATTATGTATGTTTCCTATTTAACGAATTCGAAATTTGATGAAAGCTCAGCAAAGAAACCTTTGCAGTTTACTTCTGGCATATCAAAATGAATGCGTAAAGACAATATTTGCTGTGTAAGAGATCTAATGTAATACATTACAAACGCGGTACATATCATCGGTGTAAAATAGTTGAATAATTCTAAATAATATAGAAATAAATGTTTAATAAACACATACTTACAATTAAGTTTTGGAAATGTGTAGTTAATATAATTGCAAGCTTAAGCTTCACTTATCGTGCGATTCTTGAAAAATTCTTGGAAAATAGAAATGAAACAAAAGAAGAGAAAACAATGTAGATGAAGAAAAACAATACCGAAGAAATTTGTGAACGTGATTGAAAAATAGAATTACGTATACTTACGGGATTGCGTCCGGTTGTCCAGCTATCCGACTACCGGAGTACTCGTACTCGTATATCGTATTAAGATATGTCAACGTCACGGTTGGTGATGGTATTCCGGTCGACGTTGGTAACACTGCTAGGTCGGTTAACCTGGCCCAGAAACTAAGCCGGAACTATTGGAGGAATCAATGACCTTGGCACGAGTAACGCCGGGATATGCGAGGAAGAAAGTCCATTCGCATTTGTTGTGCCATGAAGCGGAATCAAAAATTTCACGCTCGCAAGTATAACTTTGTACGAAAAAAAAAAAAGAAAATGAAACAGTATGAAAGTGGAGATTTCGAATTGTGACGAAGTTTTAAATGATATACGTCGAAGAATAATATAGCATACATATTTCTTATTTACTTCAATCTTATGTATTACTTTGCTAATTAGATTTCTTGAAATGAAATAATTTGAGTAAAACACGTTAATCTATACGTTTAATATGCTAATAATTAATATAGTAGGATATCTCGTTTAATTTTCTAAAATATGAGATACACGTTGAAAATTAAGTCATTTAAATGCTACGTAAGTAAATTGTTCAATTGTAACGGCGCTGTAAACGTTAATATCGCGTTCGAATTCTGTCTCGATTTTTCTTCGTGAAAATAGTTACGAATCGTGGTAAGAATGTTAATTTCAACACTGAATGAAGAATAAAAAAGTGGTTGTAAGTACACAAAATTACAAAAAATTGATTCGATTGAGTTCTTATTCTTCTTAATAAAAATTCAGCTTTCTTATTTACATATTTATGTCGTCAATTCAATTATATCATTTACACTTTGAAATTAATGTTTAAATATATTTTAATTAAATTGCTAATCATGCGCGCCATAGTCGTAGTCTTGTAGTCTTAAGTAAGTAAACAATCATAAGCGCCAGCTACATAAAGTAAATAATTAGAAATTAATTTAAATGATAAACCTCCTATTGTTTGAAATCTTATATTATTATGGCAAAAATTTGTTGCATATGTGGAAAAATCGAATGTTCGTACAAATGTCCTATCTGTGAAAGACCTTAGTAAGTATGTCAGAGGTTATGTTCATTATTCACGATATTTTAGGCAAATTTTGTAACAAATACATATCGTGATGTTGCTTACTGTAAAGCCGCTGTAATTTTTATCAGAAAATCATATCCAATATTTAATATTTATAATCAAATAAAATATAATTTTATTATATTATATTTGATAATGATATGATAAATACTATTATTATATACTATACTATAATTATATGATAGTATTATCTGTTATTAATTTGCAGAATTTTTATCAATATCAAAGATATTTAATTAAAATTTATGATCTTTTTCTTATATGAGAACATCTATTAGCATATATTTATAGTATTAGAGTTTAAGAGTTTTTTGAATACTATATTAATTTATTCTTTGATTTAAAAACATAAATCTTACAAATATAATTTTATTTTATGGATTAACAGTTTTATGTATATTAGTTGTTCCATAGATTGCTATAAGGAACATAAAGCAAATGGCTGTCAACCAGTGGTTCAAGAAAACAAGGTTACAGAAAATACACAAAATAGTTTCAATTATGAATTTCCAACAGAGGACACAGTTCCCCTTGAAAAACTAAATCAGTTACGTCATAGCGAAGAAGTAAAAGATTGTTTAAAGAATCGACATGTACGAAATATAATGCATGGCATTTTAACTGATAAATGTCCAACAAAAGCCATTGCTTTAGCTATGACTGAGCCCATATTTACAGAGCTGGCAGATGCATGTTTGAAAGTTATTGAACCTTGAGTTAATAAATTGTATTACCATATGTTTACTTATATTACACTAAATATTATATACTATTAATTTCTCAACTCATAGCATACTTCTCTTGCTATTCATAGAAAATTATAGTAAAATATTTCTATAATGTAATATATTTTCTTTCTTTTGTATCTGTAGAAAAGATGATATTTTTTTTTTAATATAATTATACTAAAGAAAATTATTAAATGAATTTTATTACAAAAATAAACGAAATAAAAAATAAACATCTATTCCTAGTTTGTATAGACAATTTATTAGATAATTAATGTAAATTTTATGATTATTAAATATGAAACGATAATAATTGAATGTATGCTCAGATAATATGGCGATAATATTTCAACGCTTAGAATGACAGCATTTTCATAAAAATGAATATTAAAAAACAAGCAAGTAATTATTATACAACCTTTATATATAGACAAATAACAAATAATTCTTCTTAAAAAGTGATTAACAAAAATAGCAAAATATTAAAAGATGATATTAAAGCCTTGAATGAAAGGAATAATGAAGTGAAATGTAGTCCTCGAGATCTGTTGGTATTTCCGTTCCATCCAATTCTTTTTGAAGAAAGTAATACCTTTTTCGAACGTGAAAAGCTGCCATTTTTGGTTGCCTATCTCTTGTAAATACACCCTTTCTGTTACCACCTACTCTAATATACGCTATAAACATAAATTTATTATTAATTATTAGTATCCTTGATCAGTCGATTCTATTGTATTTTTTTTTCCTAGATATTTACAATATTGTTTGCTTACTTTGAGCTGTTCGAAAATCAGCAAAGTTCCAAATAAATTCACCAATAAAAAATCCTTCGTTTCTCAATTGATCGAAGGCTATAAAATGTTTAGACAATACTTCCTTCTGATATTCTTCGCTCCATACATATTCAGGTAGCTAGAAAATAATAATTATTTTTAACAAATGTAGATTTCGGGTTAGAAAAATTTTTTTAATCCAGGTTTTTTAACTCGCCTCATGTAATCCAGGCATAGTATCAGCTCCGTATTCAGCCATAAGCACAGGCTTATTATATTTTCTATGCCATGCTTCAGCCTCTCCTATGACTCTACTTGTTATTGCATCAAGACGGCCTGGATTATTATACCAAGCGTTATAACGATTAAAGCTAATCACGTCAAGATATTCGCCTGCTTTATCTTCCTATAAAATAATCATCTGATTTTTATTAATACATATTTTTTATTTTATCAAGCTAAATAAAATTTTTAGAAATATATTTAAAAAAAATCAGTATTGAGGAAAATTTGTTTAACTACACTGCAAACGTACAAAGCATTTTCCTGAAGAATAAATTTTTAAAAATTTCAAGCTCGATTCTGTATGGAATACAAGTGAATTAAAAGTATAATTGTCTTCTATCTGATTTGCAGAAAATCAAATTTTCGATTCATTTCATCCTTTTTGTTTAACTTTCATCATCGTGAGATAATTTATATAACAGCAATATAGACTGAACTAGATATTAACGATTTATATTTCATTAGTGAATAAATTCATCTAGTCTATATTATACCCAGGTTTCGGAGAAATTGTTACAATAATAATGATAACAACTATATGATATGAAAATTTGCGAAAGTAACCTGAACTGCTCGAGCCATGGCAATAGTAATTGGTCTGGTAGGGTCGAGTGCTTTCGTATGATGTGCAACTTGTTTAAAGTATTCACCAGCTTCTGGAAGCTGCGTCCTTGGTTCATTAGCGATGGACCACATAATTACCGAAGGTCGATTTTTATCTCTTCTTATGAGCTCCGATAACGAGTCTTTGTGACGTGTAAGAAGGATTGGTGAAAAATTCTCAGTATCGACCGAAGGACATTCATCGATAATGAGAAAGCCTAACCTTTGGAAAACAAATATAATAAAAGATATGTGAAAGCTAAAAAGTTAATAAACCAGTTCTTCCTAATTTAAGCAGTATTTTTTGCATAAAAATTTTTATATTCATCCGTCCCTTGTGTCAAAAAGGAAGCTTGGATGCTGCTATAAGGATCCAAAACAAATAAGACAATGAAAAAACATGAAATGAAATAGTTATAGATTTACAAATATAATTATTTATCTCTTTGTGCAGCTTTACCATTTATCATGTCAATTTGATATCAAGAGACATATCAAAGTGAAAGAATGAAGGACGAATGAGGATTAAAAGCTAAGGAGAGACATAATTTACATATTAATAATAATAGATGTTTATACGATAGACAGTAAAAAGTAATAATTACCGGTCAGTGATATCAAGTACCTCATCACTGTAAGGATAATGACTGGTTCTGTAGGCATTAGCACCGATCCATTGTAATAATTCATGATCCCTAGCGACGGTAACTAAATCGAGGCCGCGTCCTCTCAAGATTGAATCTTCGTGTCTACCAAACCCCCGCATGTATATGGGTTTATCGTTAAGTAGTAAACTCGTATTTGTCCAGGCCAATGTTCTAATACCAATTGGAAGCCTGTAGACGTCTACTTTACTATCATTTGCCACCGACAATGTAACCTTGGAATCGTAATATTATTACTGATTACGTTTGCAATATATTTTGCAAGCTTGAGCAAAATTTTAATTGAAATAAAGAAAAGAATTTGTAATAACGAATTATTTTATTTTAGGAATAATAGAAAAACAAAGAAGAGGAAAAATTAAATACCTTTAGAGTATAAAGATATCCAGGATTAGGACTCATACCTCTGGGCCACCAGAGCTTAGGGAATGGTATCTTTATCGTACCGGAAAATCCGTAAGCAGGCTCCTGTACGGCTAAAATATCTTTAGCATCGAGTATGCTTACTCTACATATAGGAGTCTCATGCTCCTGTAAGCCTGCTGGTTGAATTATGTATTTTACGATACCAGTATCACCAATTAATCCTGTCCTCACAGTAATATCTTCGATATAGACACGTGGTTTCGTATGCAACAAAACAGGCCTGTAATTTAGAAAATGTTATATTGATATTGTAATTTTATCTTATCGCTGTCCTGAAATCTGGTATTCTTTTGTTTTCATTCATCGCATATCTTTTGCATCGAAAATAAATTATTCTGCTCTGGTACCTTGCTTTTGTTTGTCTCATACACGCGTACTCATTTCTATCAATCTGTTTATCACCGTAAAATTATTTTTACGGATCAGTGAAAATCAAGTTTTGTTAAAAAGCCAAGAACTTTGAACTCTTTTACAGTAAAAAATATTTATTTGATATATAATTTATATTATATTAAAATATATTTAATTATATATTTTGCATATTTACTTGACCATGTTTTATATACAAAATTAACTAATATATTATCCATATAATGTTAAATTCGATAAAAATTTTTTTTTCGATTTGCTTCAAGTGTTGGAGATACCTGACACATTTTGCTGATAAACAATATGACTTGCATCCACTTACCTATGTATACCAGCATAGTTGAAAAAGTCAAAAGTATAGGTTTGTAAGTGCGTCGTTCCGTTATCGACGGGAGTATCGATGATTTTTCCTTGTGGAACACTAGTCTGTAGCAAAGTATTATCAACAGCAACAGTTATGCGATTTTTACCTCCATAAACCAAGTATGAAGATATCTCAGCTTCAAATGGAAGATGACCCATTTCATGATTGGTTACAAAGTCGTCGTTTACCCACTAGAATATAAAAGGAAAACAAAGAGATGTTAAACATTTTAAGAAACTCTGGCCTTTTATCTTTAAGGCCAGATATTTATCTACACCACATACGGTATTGTAAAATTACATTCAAGACTTAATATTTATCGATAAAACTAATATTGACAATTACAATTACAATTAGATATCATTTACATCGCAGCATCGGGCGTCAAGTATTTAATAAATGTATCGTACCTTCGAATAAAGTAGTTTATTTTAGTTTTAATTGTCAGGCAATTGATTGTAGAATTTAGCAAAACCTCATAGACACTTCACAGAACGCGGTAATATTATTTATAATATAAGTATAGGAACACTGTGCAAAAGTATAAATTAAAGTTGTTTGATACCAGTAAAGTGTGGCCCGATAAAGAGCTAACCAGAATTGACGCAATATTTGGAAATGCATATATATGTAATTAATATATTATAATTAATGATATATATAATATTATTTAAATTAATAATAATATATAAATTAAAATAAAAAAAATAAATATATGAGCAGATAAGTGCACATACATATATGTCTATAATATAAATATATTAACTTCAACTTTATTTTATAAATATTTAAAAATTTATGCTGATATGAAATATAAAAAATGAATAGAAAAAATTATCTTAAAAGTAATAAAATAGTACGATAATGAAAATAATGAAAAAATATAATAGTTACCACTTGTGCAAGGTAATTGACTGAACCAAATCTGACAAAGACTCTTTGTTCTCGCCAAGAAGAGGGTATGAAGAAAGATCGTTGATACCAAACAGCCCCTACATGATCTCTTAGCTTCCTGGAGGTTGTGATATCGTTATACGACGAAGGTACTGGCATTTGCATCACCTTTTCTACCTAGACGAAGCGGTATGTACATAAGTGAATCCTCGTTGACAACATGTAATTTACATTTACGCAACTTCAAGTTCTGTATGCAACAGTCATTTGTGCTATTATACAAGTTTTAAGTCATTTTGAACTGCACTATCTTTATTTTACATTTCGCATTTTTTGAAAGATCTTGCAATCTAAAATCAACTTATAATTTACTAAAAAATCTATGATGACATACATAGTAATATAATCTCTACTAATTTATCGTCGATGATTTTAACGTTTTAATTAGATTGCAGATGTTTATGCAAATTTATATTTATTTTTATTGATCACGAATTAAAAATGAACATTTATTTTGTCTAGAAAAGTAGATGATGAATGTGATGAATTTAACTTCTGCTATAAGAACTTTTTCTCCATTAAGAAGAGGATTAGAAGGATTCGAATTATAATTAAATAAAATAATTTTCGATATGAAATTTAATGTTACTTTGATTCGTTTAAATCGATAAAAATATGCTGTACCTTCATTAATGATAAAAAAAAAGTAGTGCATTTTTTGTTTTACCTTCGATAATTCATCGGCAAACCATGCTTCTCTATAACCCTTTAGCGCATCTCCTGATGGAGAAATGACAAAGTCCCACATACCATCCAGAGATTTCACCTCGGTAAAAAATGAATTTAATTTCAAATTGAATAATTAATATTTAATGAGAGAAATGAGAAAAGAAAATTTCAAATTACTTCTCGCGATTCGCTTTCCCGCGGATATAACATCCCGGGAAGTAGCGATGGCGCATCTTCTTCCCGAGGTAAAGATGAATATTCTATCGGAACTTCAGGATATTCGATCTCTGGGCCCGATTCTCCGGCCATCGCGGAACTGATTAAAAGGAACGCTAACTGCCACATTCTCTTCTAATTTATCTGAAACGAAATAATCAAATGAAAGATTAAATAGTATTGCATACTGTTTTTATTTCGAATAAGTGTTACATTCCTATTATTCTTCAGAAACATAAGCATGTAAGAAAGTATTGCCAAGTATTTTATTAACAGCGGATTTCTTTTCATATCAATCAGCGTAAGTTACTTGGAAATTTCTATCTTTCTTCGTGTATATCTACCTTTGATTTAAAAGAAAATATCTCGACATTTTATCGTAATGATAATAAACAAAATTTTAAGACATTATAATCGTTTAAAATGATTTTAAATAATCTTGTCAAAAACATGTCTATAAATAATCGTTCAAGATAGCCTTAAATTTTGTCAAAATTTTCCTACTTAATTTAAAGAAGAAAAAAGAAACAGAGAAACGGAAGAATAAAGTCGATATACGTGGTTTCTGAAAAGGTATCGTGTAAAATTTTATTCGGTTTATGTATTGTAGTTAAGAATAGTATGTCCATTCTGTGTAATTTTGCGCTTACTTATTAAATGCATAAAAAATCGCAGTCTAATTATTAGATAAGATAAATTAAGAAATTAGAAATTCGCAGCATCAAACATACGTACATCTGATTTTCAATTTTCCTATTCTTCAGGATATTGAAATTGAAGTCGCTGAAGAATTTTGATCGAAGACACGAAAAATTTTAACTACTGATATTGTCTAACCAATATTATCTAACGGACAAAGGTAACATTCTCTAATGTGTTATACGAAAAAAAGAATTGCATTATACGAGAAGTTGGTTCTTAATGGGTTAACTTAATCTAAAAGGAGGTGTAGCTGGTGTGTACCGTAGGGTCTCGTTCACAGCAATATCGGCTTCCTGGCACGGTGCCCTCCTACGAGAGCAGACTTCCCTTCCCAAAGCATCAAATCGTTTCCTCGTGTCGCACATGTATGTACACCGTCGCCGTCGCTGTCCCTAATTCTTCGAATAGACATCATGAAAATTTAACAATTGCCACTGTCTATATAACGATGGGAATAATATTTTCGCAGACGGTATCGATAATGGCCACGAAGTGTATGTATGTTTTGCAAATATAGTAGAGCCTCCCATATCCGAACCAATAGGGAGACAAAATTGTGTTCGAATAATAGAATTTTCAGATAATAGTATAATCTGAAACTTTTCTCATATTAAATTAATATTAAACGTATCGAAATAAGGATTAGAAAAAGCTTGTTTTAACGGATTTAATAATTTATTTAATTTTAGGGACATTATATGTTTTTTCAATTGCTAAATTATCTAAATTCTTTCAGCATAAATAATTTTGTACAGTTCTGTTCTTTTTGTACTTCAAATCACTGTTTCGCGATTTAAGACATATATTTGTCTTAATCAATCAATTAATCAATCAGGTGTTCCCTTTTTAATGAAATTTCATTTTTGAATGATGCCTCTTTGTTCGTTGATAAAACTGACTGATAACATGTACATATTATATAGCTACTCAAGTCCTTCAATTAAATGTTATCGGTCATCATATTTATACATTTTGATACGCTTTATTGTTGTATTAAACATAAGTGTTATACTTATGTTATTAAACTTTATATTAAACATAAGTGGACATATTGTTGCATTGTACATCTCTAAAACGAAGTGTTGATCAAAACAGCTAATTACAGAGAATTACGGTTAATTTTTGTTCAAAATGCAACTTTTTATCAATTTCGGCAATTTTGTCAGCGTTTAGTATCATTAAAATGATAAGAATTACGACTCTAAAATGCATCACTTTCTCAAATCGCTCATTTACAATGAAAATGATACGACACAAAAGAACGCAATTTTCGTTATCACTACGAGAACATTACAGAAATATTTTTAACTAATTACGCAGAAATCTTTCTAATTATTATATTTTATAAATACGTCTATTATGAGTTTCGTCTTGTCTGTCATTATGAATAAATTCAAATTATAAGTTCAAATTAATTAACAAATTAATATCTAATTTTATTCAAAAACTTTTTCTCTTCTTCTGGAAAACTGTGTCTTTTCGAGTTATATCATTTTTTTCTTACTCAGAGAAAGGATCAATCGTTAAATAGATGTATCTACTACTGGGTATAGATAGAATGATATAGATAGATGTGTCTACTACGAATAATGCACAAAGCAGCTACTTTGCCCCGTTTGATTGAATTTAATCAATTCAATTGATTCAATTTTCAAATTTCTACTATAATATAACATGTCTAAATACCTAAAACCAGATGCATGTAGCTACAAATATTAGCAATCACAAAACTCATACACGCACATGTGTATATATTACGTTGAGATAATCAAATGAAAAATACTTCGTTAGTGGATAGACATAAATACACAAATATATTCGAATATATGATGCAACAATCGTTATGGATCTGTTATTAGCAATTATATCACATTATCACATAATATTACATATTAAGCACAATATGTTCAAGAGATCTTGAAGTTTTACATCTCAATCACGCTCCCGTCTTAATATGAACTTGCAAAAGAGAAATCACACGATCGTGACAAATGTTTTGTGGGCAGGAAACTATGATCGAACAAAGTTTGAAAAAAGAGAAGTTTCATATTAAAAGAATAGCTCGCTACAACGCTAAAAAAACGACTACTTTGCCAATATCAATTTTGGAAGGACAAATATATAATTTACCGGCTTGTCTGGTGCAAGATGGGAAATTTACACAAGACACGTGCTGGTGGAGGAACAGCGAAATCACTCAAAATTTATGAAACTCTTCTTTCTATTCCACTTAAAATATCTACAACCTTATTGAACTACGAGATTTTCTCTTTGATGACGAATTATCATTAAACTGCGAATCTTTATGCAATTTCCTACTTTTTAGAATTAAAGAGATGGAGATGGAGAATTAAAGAAATGCTTAAATATTACGAGTAGACTACTTTCGATATTTTATGTATCTACGTTATTGAATCTTTAAATTTCACATAAATGTACATAAGTCTGATAATCATATCAGTTAATAACTTTGGATCGTCGAGATTGAAAAATTTCAACTAACTCAAAAATCCTCGATTTCTTCAAGTTTACTTTAATACATCGCACTCACCTTTGCAACTTTTGAATGAAAATGTTCATAGAGTGACAAACATTTATGGGAACAGTCGCGTAACTGGCACTAAAAAAAGAAAAGAAAAAGATTGCTGAATCGAATGGCTTCGCGGTAATTGTCCGCGAGGAACCAAAGAAAGGAAAAGTTACGGTGGTTTCTGTGTTTCCGGTCGCGTTTAATGCAACATCGTGACGCCGTGTCGCGTCGCTTCTGCTTGGCACTTGGCACGTTCTCTCCTGTCGAGATCTTACACGCTACTAGACCAGAGAATCGGTTATACTACCTATCCCATCGGACTCGGACTGCTCGTTGTGCCTCGCCAAACGACTGGCCTGTTCTTATATATCGGGTGTCCGCAATTAACCTGCTACAATGTCAAAACGCCGCGTTACGATGGAACATCTCCATGGACGCGAGTAATCATTACGTACAATTTTAATTATTATTTGTTATTACTATTATTACTATTATTCATTAATATTATTCATTATTTGCAGATGCCAAAGTAACAGTATATTGAAAACATACTGGCAAAGTTAATTGTTTCAATTAAATAATAATTAAAAGTAAATTAAATAATCTTTGATCTTCTTGTTGATTGGACAGGTACAATTTGCAATTAACTGTAATTATTGAAGAAAAATATGTACCGAGGAACGTATAATATTGTTTGGAGGAAATGAAACCCAAAGTGTGGTTAGCTGATTGGCTCACCCTAACTCTGACTAAATCTCTTAAATTAGTATTCTACGTAAATAGAGATTAGTTCGTTGACACTTCCAGGTTGGTTTCCGAATTTCTTGCCCGACGTTTCCCTTTGCTTCGTCGTTTTCGTGATTGCACTATCGCGATGACACCGTTTAGATTCTCTACATGCATATACTTGAACGTTTTATCGTATTGTGAAAAGCATTTTCTGTATACATACATATATTCGTTATCATTATCGCATATTTTATTGGGTAAAAGATAAATGTTTACTTTTTTCCCTAGAAAGTATGCATTTCTTATTTATACATCAGGCGATAACATTTCAAAAATATCGTTTTGCACAACATGGAAAATTAAAATATTATTTTAAACATTACCATTCATTTTAATATTGATTTTTATTATTTGATTTATATTCACTTGATTTATATTATTTATTTACAACTTTTTAAAGTTTGTCTAATTTATTCTCATTATTTGTTATTGTTTTTATTATTTATTTTTATATTTATTGTATAATTTCATTTTCCTACTTCAATTTAAATAAAGATCTTTCTCAAATCTATTCTTAAATAAATTCTTTAATTCTCTGTGTGTCAATGTAGTCAAAAATGAAGTTAAGCAATGATCGTTGCTTCAGAACAATCGCGCAACAATATAAAAATTTTCGCCTGTTTATTGTTTTAGAGAGCAAGAAATATATGTATTATGTAACTATCTCTCCTGTTATTGTAATTCAATGATCGATTCAATTGTTATAAGTTAATAGTTTTAGTAAAATTGTCAAATAATGTACAAAAATATAATAGAAATGCAATATTTTATAGTTTGAATAAATCATTTAAAACAATTAAATTATTTTTATTTCTACAGTTCCAAATATTATTTAATAATTTTCACAACCTTTCTATTACGATTAAACAATTAAATGAATGAAATTTAGATGGGAGAGCGGCGAAGAGCCCTTGCGGATTTCTGACCATATACTTCTCGCATGTGTCTGATCTTTACTACTTGCAAGTAGTAAAGTCTACGTGCGGCTAGATATCAACTAGTAGTAAATGTCAATATATTACCAGAATGGAGCAAGTAGTAGAGGCCAACGTTTTAACAGACATCCGTAAGTAGTATAAGTCTTAAACTATTCTAGTATTTTACTTCATTCTACTGTACTTTTTTCCACACTCCCATAATAAACTAGTTTGAAATACATTATTTAAGTATTTGTTCATGAATTTAAAATAAAATTGGTACAAATTTCAAAAATCCCAAATGAATGTGTTATGAAATTGTGAACTATGGTCGATGCTCATGTGACTAAAGGGATAGCAGAATTTAAAAAGCACGGCATCAATTGGGGATAAGCTACTTGAATACGAATTGAAAATAATTTTATCATTCAACATTAATTCCTTAAAACAAAAAGTTCTTCTTGTAATTGAAAATTAGCGCGATTTATAGACAATAAAATGCTAGCGCCGCGTAACGGTGGAAAGGTGAAACTAAAATCAACTGCCATCCTTGTCCGACACTAGTAATCTCCTTGTCTATCGCACGCATATATAACTATCCTTGTTACACTCTATTCTTATCCTTGCCGAACAATGTGACTGCTGCCATCTATCGGATTTTTCCAATTTACACTTTTAGTTCTACTCAAAAATACAGTGGCTCAGATGGCAGCACTATCGTTAGACAAGGAGCACAATAGGGTACAACAAAGACAGACAGATATCGTGTGACAGACAAGGAAAGTAATAGAGTGCGACAATGACATCCTTCAATCTATTGGAAAATTCAATTTTTTACACAAATGTTTTTCGAAGACAAAATATAGATAAAAAGAAGGGGGAGAGCCTAATTTCAAGGAAGCATATAAAAAAGTTCGCAAATTATTCCTCTAAATTAGGTTTTTTTGTAATTAATGCGAACTGTCACAAAATGGACTGGTGGCGCCATCTAGCGGCAGTTCAGCGGTACTAATTGTTTATAAAAATAACTATTTCTGCATTTTACGAGTCAAATGGGGTATGAAAAGAAAGCTAAAGGTCTAATTAGGGTAATACAATCGCCAAAGTTCACAATTGATGTCGCTAAATCAGGTTTTTTCGCAAATGAAAATTTCTCTGTTTTACGGGGTAAGAAACACTAGCGCCGCGTTGTGGCACACCGGTGGAACTAAACGCTCTATTACCATATAAGAAGAATAATTAATTTTAATTTTTCACGCTACAAATTTGCACTCCACGAGCATATACTTCGAAGATAATGCTATAAACCACGTTCACAAATAAATTTGATTGTAATATTAACTATAATTTGCAAGAAATTATGCACTCACTACTGGCACTGCTACTAACGTAAACGAAATTGAAACATTCTTTATATACGTAAACTATACTTAAACAAAACACAGAACGCAAGCTTAGGGTCTCTGAAATCGAAGATGCAACTATAACAGTTCACAAATGATTCCTCTTAATTAATTTCTTCTCGCAATTTGTGGAAAAACCGTCACCTATCAATGTTTAGAGGAGGCGGTGGCGCCATCTATTGGCAACTAGATGGTACTAAAAACAGGATTTTCTACTTTTAGTACAATCGAGTTATCAAAAGATGACGCCACCATCTGTTTGTCTTTGTTGCACCCTATTGTGCTCCTTGTCTAACGATAGTGCTGCCATCTGAGCCACTGTATTTTTGGGTGGAACTAAAAGTGTAAATTGGAAAAATCCGATAGATGGCAGCAGTCACACTGTTCGACAAGGATAACAATAGAGTGCAACAAGGATAGATATATATGCGTGCGATAGACAAGGAGAGTACTAGTGTGCGACAAAGAACGACATACATCGTGTGACAAACACGGAAAGTAATAACGAGTGACGAGGACATATTTCGATCTATTAAATAAAAATTTTTAATTTTTTTACGCACATTCTCTAGAGTAAAACATATGGCAAGAATATAGATAGAGCATCTAATTTTATAGACGCATACAAAAAAATTGACAAATTATTCCTCTTGATCATAATTTTTTGCAAATTAGCGCATAGAGTTCCTATCGATAAATTAGTAATTCTAATAAATTTTAAAAACGCCTATTTTTGTATTTTATAATTCAAAAGAGGTATAGGAGGAAAGCTGAGAACCTAATTAAGTGGATCCAAATACAAAAGTTCAATTTAAATCCATGAATTAGGCTTCTTTGCAAATGAGAATTCATTGTATAACCTTCAATTCGTTTCGTGACGAGAGATGACACTTCGGTAGTTGCGCTCCATTTTCTTATAGTAATAATTTGGAGCAGTGATTATTTAAACTTATTCTCATTAGATCAGACTTATATTTAAAATTCCTCTGAAAAAATTACAACATAAACTCTACACTAAAAAAATAGATAGATCATGTTTCTCTAAAATGTCGATTTTATTTCGTAATTTGCATTCAAGGTGTTTAACCTCTTTTTTATCGAAACCGAAAGTTTATCAACAAATTTTGAAAAATTACTCGCAACCAATAATGCGATTAAATGCTAATGAAGCAATCTTACTTTACGAAGAAGGAAATGAGAATTTTAACATGTCATTCCGCTACATTAATCCGATATTAAATATCGATAGACAGTTCAATTTTCAAAGGCACGTGGATGAAACCATAAATAATTTTGTTCAACGAATTTGTCAGAATATTAACTCCTATATAACAAAACGAATGTGCCGGAAAAAGAAAAAAGATGCAGTTTCTTTGGAAGATTTAAAAATTAATGTTGAAAATGATATAAAATTTATAAGAGATCACTCTGTTCTTAATGGCAATCTTTCATGTAAGTCAATTTTAGAGGATTCACCAGACATAAAATTAGTCATTTGTAATGCGGAATATATACTGAGACAAAATGTACCTTTTATTACTAAAATAGAATTACCATCGAGCATTCTAATTGATTTTCCGGTTTATCCTTCCAAGTTTGAAGGAACAAACGTAGACAAATTAAAATCAACTTTTAATTGGTATAAAAGTGAAATTCAAAAACCTGAATGGAAACATATAGGGGAAGGATTTTTATATGTTCCAAGTAAATCTGACTTAGGATGCAAATTAAAAGTATCATGTATTCCAAGAAATAGCGAAGAATGTGGACCTATAATAGAGAGCGTATCAAATGGTACTGTAGAAATTGGACCTGGTACATGTCCTTTTAATGCTAGACACACTTTTACCAAAAATAAATTATCAGATAAAAGGTAAGTAATTTTTAATTTATTCATTTTAAATGTCACAAAAATCATTATATAATTATAAATAAAATTTCAGTTTCAGAGTAACTTCATACAATATATTGGCAAATATATACTCGGAAACTGCTACCTCTAAGGAAACTTTATATCCATATTGTCCACATTATGCTTTATCTATGGATTATAGAAAATTATTAATTCTTAAAGAATTGATAGGTATTTCTTTTTTTAACATTATACAATAGCGTTTTAAATTACAAATAAATAAATATAAATGGTATTATTGAATATCTGTAGGATACAATAGCGACATAATATGTCTTCAAGAAGTAGATGCCTCAGTTTATGCAAATGATTTGCAGTTGTCTTTAACTACCCTAAATTATGGTAGTATATATAATTTAAAGAATGATATGCGGGAAGGTCTTGCAATATTTTATAATCAGGACAGATTTGATAAATTGTCTTGTGATTACAGTGTTATCTCTCAAGGTACAAATCTAGATGAATTTAACATTGTTTGGTCGCAAATTCAGAACGACGATCTAAAGCGAACGTTCTCAAACAGAAATACAATTATTCAGGTACTAGAATAAAATAATATTAAATATAATAATAATATAATGATTAAATATGACTTTCTGAAAAACTAATATAATATAATCTATTGTAGACAATAATACTTCGATCCAAAGAAAATCCTGAAATTTTAATTGTTGGCAACACACATTTATATTTTCGGATAACAGCCGATCATATACGCCTATTACAAGCGTATTATGGTTTATCATACTTACGCACATTTGCTAAAAAAATAAAAAAAGAGGTATTTGTACAAAATTAAGCAAATGAAAAGTGTAAAATGTCTAATACGATTAATAATGGATCAAAATCTTACAGAATCCTGAATGCAACGTTAGTATTTTATATTGTGGTGATTTCAATAGTGTTCCAAGTAATGGGGTTTATAAATTAATGACTGAAAAATATATACCAGCAGATCACAATGATTGGAAATCTGGTTAGTCTTATGTTTTTATATAACGGTTTATATAAAACTTTGATTAATAATAATTATTTCCTATTGTTTTATTATAGATGTTAAAGAACAAGTTCAGAATGTGTGTATTAAACATGACACGAATTTATCTAGTGCATGTGGTACTCCAGAATACACAAATTATACAGGTACCTTTTCCGGTTGTTTAGATTATATATTTTATCAAACGGATTATTTAACAGTTGAACAAGTTATACCAATGCCGACTAAAGAAGAACTTAGTGTATATACAGGTCTACCATCTGTGGTGTCACCAAGTGATCACATAGCATTGTGTGTTGATTTAAAATGGTTAAAATAAAAATATGTACATATGATTGACATTTTTTAATTTATTTAAACAATGTATCATCTTTTAATGTCTCATCTCTTCTTCCAAGGAATATTGTATATTGATTCAAAGTATAAAATATAATTAATATTAATTTATTAAATAATAATTTTAACTTCGTAGAATTTTTATAAAACGTATACAATAAAATTACTTTTCGGTGTTTTTCAAAATAGTATTTGTAATCTAAGTAGATACGTACAGTGAATAGTTAAAAAATAATCTTTGTATTCTATTCTAAAATGAGAAATGAAAATCTTATACTATAATTTACTTAAATTACCACTTAAATTCTCATATATGAGAGAATAAATATCAAAGAAATATTGTTTGCGCATTTACATTTGTATTGTAGAAGAGGATCTCACATTCACATGGTATTATCACATTAATTTTTTTAATTTATAGTTATCAAAGTGTACATTCACTTTTCACAATAATATGAAATTGCAGTAGTATTATTATATATATGAATGAACGGTGATAATGTACAATTTTTTTACATATACTAGAACAGATTTTTTTAAATTAACAGAAGTCTGCAGGAACAAAAGAAATTTAATTTTCTTTCTTTTTGTATAGTTTGCCGTATTGTATATAACAGTTACAACATTTGAAAAAACCATTTTTAAAATTATAAAAAACTTTTAAAATGCTTTATAAATTTTCATAATGTTATAAGTCTACCTAAATAGATATAATTTTTAAAAGATGTGCATACTCATTAAATGTATATTTGACATAAAATTAATTATTCAATCACAATGAAAAATAATTATTGATAATTTATTAATTTATAAATTTTATTAATAATTTATTTCTTGCAAGAGTAGATTTCTTGTTATATTATTTTCTTGTAATTAAAAACTAGATTAACTATCAAATTATTCTATGGAAAGCTATCATATATATGAAAAATTACCATGAAAATTAGTACCTCAATTTTTAGTTTTATTTTTTTTTTTATTCCTTCGAAAATATTAAGAATTATATTTATTATTATTATATTTAGTAAATGTAACACTTGCTGAAGAAATTTATTACCTGCAGACTCCTCCCTAAAAAATGTTTTCTATTCATCACATCTATCGTGTTCTCAAGAAAGAACCTCTGACTGTGCACAAAGTTTTAAAGAAAAGTCTATATTTTTTATATCTATATATTACCACCTTCAACACATATTTGCACGGGGATTACAATCTATTAATCTTTCTACTTTTGTTTACAATTTACTTAAATTTTACTTTTATTGTAACATTAACTCTTTGCGGCTATCGAGTGACACCTCCATTTCGTTCCAGCAGGTTTAATGCGTTGTCTATTTGAAATGACTTTGATTTCAGGGATATTATTATTGTAGATTCTTCGACTATGCAGATTTTGTTACATTTGATCAATGATTTCCGTGTAAAGTTAAAAATATGATGCCATCCAATAATCAATAATAATAGTTAAATGAAAAATTATTATTTTGCAACTACAATGCAAACAGTGATCATACAACATGTTTGAATTACAAAGCACCAAATAGAAAAAATTAAGCAATCAGCATAGATAGGATGGAACGAAAGTTTGAAGATACTGCGTACCGCAAAGAGCATCAAGAATTGTTTAACTTTATAATCATTACAGATGATTGATAATACGGAGTTCTTAAGTGAACATCTGTTGCATAATATATTTAACAAATAAGGCAACAAAGTTTTTCGGTATCTTGTTTTATACTCTATCTATTGAAATATAATTCAATTCGTGAATACACATAAATATTCTTAAATCATTATACTATATTAATAAACAACTGTATAATTTCGTTCTCATACACTAATAAAATATCTAGAGATGGATTGAGAATAATTTTTTTCGCATGTATTAATTGGTCAAAATCCCTAATATCAAATGAGAATATCTTACAAACAAAATATTGGTTATCTTCATAAATGAATGAAAGAAAGAATCTCACGCAGATGCATCATTGCATTATTTTGTAATCAACAATTATACCTGTATGACTTCGAACGATACTTAAGAGGTTTTGTTTAGTAACAAAAATTTATTCTCAGTATCAGTAAGAAAAATGTAATACTATGAGAATTTACACATTTGTAATTGGCATTTGCACTGTTCAAGATCACATTCCCCTTCGCGGAGCGCTCGGAACCAGTAATTGTAAAGCAGTCATCGCGTCCGGGAACAACGAATGATAATTTACAACTGGCACGTAAGCGGCTGTAATTACTCTGCCAGCAAACCATCTACCGTGTAACGAATTAACAGCTGCGACTGCTGTCGCTATTGATGGACACTTAACGTAAACGTTACCCTGAGGAGAGGCTTGGTCTACATACACGTGTAATACACCACCATGCTTGTTGCACTCTTCAATAACGTCATCACGAATTTCTTTCGCCCAATTCGGATTCGTCTCACTAAAACGAAAAATTAATGTTCGAACATAATCTGTACATAACTATCAAACAAATTATAATTATTTAATGTAATGTTATGTTATCAGTTTTGAACATACATATAATGATATGCAGTTTTTTTTAGCTAACATAATTTATATAGCATATTTTTTCCCCCAGTAAAAGAAGGAGTAATCTATACTAGGTCTACAGATATGCCTATTTTACGCTTAAGAAATTACACAAACTTACTTTTGCGGATCAAACATATTCGATAACATAAAGCACTGTGTCGCTATAGGAGGAGCAGCTTGTGGAGGTGGTTGTGGCGTTGACATAACTGGTGCCATATTTAACGCGTTCGCAGCTGCAGGAGGAATTTCAAGTCCAGTTCCTTCTGCCAACTTGAACATTAGTTGTAACCTAAGGATTTTCAATATTAATCAATAATTTATTAAAATATCAAACCAAATTATTAAAATTTCTGTACCTTCCAGTAGCACCAAGATCAATGCCACTTCGATCTAATTCATCTGTGTCAAGAAGAGATGGACCTTGTATTAGATCTGTACGTTCTGTGACATTACCGACTTTCATGGGTCTTCCAGCAAGTTCAAAACCATTCAGCTGCTCCAAAGCTTTCTTTGCATCATCAGCATTCCTAAACTGTAATAAAAGTAAATATATTTTAAAGGAAATACTAATATTACAATTGAATAATCTACAAGATATTTTGATATGTACAGTCAGGAATCCATAGCCTTTGCTTCGACCAGTTTCCGGATCCATGATCAGTTGAATGTTGTCAATTTTTCCAAAAGGTTCGAAGATTCCACGAAGCATATCTTCTGTAATATTAAAATGTAGAGATCCGACATATAGCCTCATAGGTCCAGTCTGACCTTTTGGCATTAGATTTGGCATGGAATTACCCATGCGATTTTTTTCAGCTTGGGTGTGTTGTACTACTATAGGAACACCAAGAAGCTTTTGGCCCGATAAACCAAGTGCCTGTGAAAAAATAAAATTATAAGAATAAACTTAATTTGTCATATATAAATTATACATTAACTTACCAATGTAACACTTTCAGGATCCTTGAATTCTACATATGCAATACCCTTAAATCTTCTTGTTTTGTTACATGTGATAAGACGAACATCTTGAACTTTGCCTACACTGGAGAAGAATTCTTCCAAATCTCGAGCACGTATACGCTGACTTAATTGCATACAAAACACCGTTCTGGCATCTCGTTCCTCTGGTGTCAACTCATCATTTCTGCTAAAATGGCATATACAAAAATCAACACATACAAGAATTAAAGGTATTAACATTTATAAATTTATTTACAACATTGAACAAATACATGTATATAAAAAATTCTGAATTTTAAAACAAAATGTTATTTGCAGGTTTTAAATTTTGGAACGTATTTTTCTTGGATTATTTCGTTTTCAGCCAAATCGATGAATATATGCAGACTTACATGCCAAGGGGACTGACGCCCTTTCCAAATGGTAGTCTTGCTCTGGGAAGAGTGATTGGTGTAAGAGATCGTTTCCTTCTTCTGTCTCGGTCTCGGTCTCTATCTCGTCGATCCCTATCTCTGTCGCTATTATCCCTGTCTCTATCGCGGTCTCTTCGATCTCTTGATCTGGATCTACGTCGACGATCACGGTCGCGATCACGATCTCTGTCTCTGTCACGATCTCGATCTCTGTCTCGATCTCGGTCGCGATCGCGACGATCTTTTTCCCGACGATCTCGTGATCGAGAACGGGAACGAGAACGATGCTTGCTCTTCCTGTAAAAAGAAGAAAACCAATGATATACATTAAAAGATTTTTAAATGAACTAACTGTATGATATATGTATATGTACGTGACACACTAAGTGCTTGAATAAATAATGAATTAAACTCAATTATTTTAAGTTTAATTTCCATTATAATAAATTTTAACTTATTAATCCGAACCCTTAGTAATAAGAAAATTTCTTCTTACATTTTCCACAGTATGATTTAACTGATAAAAATAATCAAAAGAGTAAATGATGGTAATATTAATAATTAACATAATTAATTATTATATGTATAATTAAGTCACATGTACACATGTGATAAAAATAATTTAATCAATATATTGTACAATGTAACATCTGTACAAGTGTTATTATGGCATGTTTTAATTGTTATTCTTTAATTTTGTTTAATGATTTCTTTTGTTACACTCCAGATTTTTAATATAATCTGTATAGTACAGATACTCTTCCTAAATACTTACCATCTTCAGGTTTAACCTTTGGAATTATGAAAATAACCAGCATTTACACTAATTGTATGGGGTCTATAACAAAGAGAATATAACTTCAAACAGCTATACCAAATGACTAATTTGAAATGTTCACATACAATTGAATGACTTTCAATTTATTATGCTAAAGGTTCAGACAAAGTAAATTATTTATGAACACGTGTGCTTTATCATATTATGAACCATGCATTAAATTTAATTTTAAACTAATATAAAACTAATATAAAAAATTCATAAAATTTTTTAACTATACCTTTTTTCATCTAAAACAAGGACTTAAAAATCCAATCTATTTCCTTTTCATTAATTTTATCAGACCAACAAACTTGCTTTTTTGTTTAGTCAATAAAAAATCTATTATAATAATATTATATAATAATAATAAATAGAATAATTAAACCTAATTTATTTATTTCATGCTCCTTATCAGTTTTATCTAGTGTATCTTTAGACAAGTAATTTAAACGACCTTTGCTTTATTGGCTAATCCAGATAAGCTACTATTTTTTATATGATACAAACAACAAATAGGACAATAACATTACATCAAAATACTGATTCAGATACAAATATTTGTGAAAAATCAGTGATAAATTAAAGATATACATTTGAACATGCTATCATTTTTCATTTATCATCATTCTCTAGTATGAAGTTTGAATATTACATATGTATAAGGCCGTTTATTGCTATAATAATACAATTATTAATTTTAATGGGTTTGACGATCAAAATATTAATTTTTGTAGTGAGCACAAATTATGTTTCTAGTGTAGTATATAAAATACACCTACCCAGATGATTTACGGCTAGACCCATTCTCCTTGGAGGATTTGTCTTTGGATGAGGAGTCCTGCTCCTACGAACAGCAAACAGTTGAATGCCATGCCAGCCAGTCGATGTGGCAGGGACGCGCGAACAAGGGGACAAAAAGCAAATCATAGAACGTTAGTAAATTTTATAAAGACAAAACTGTGTACATATTGTACAATTTAAATTTTGACAATAGTTTCAAAATAAAATGTATCTCAATAATTGAAGTTCTGTCTTCTGTTAAAAATTCTTTTTCTTTTTTTTTTTCTGTAACCATGTAGATAATTCCTTTGAACACTGTTAACGAAGATTTATTGCTGTCGGGCGGTGATGCACTCTCGTGCTCTTTCTCTTTTTCCAGGTAGATTATATCGGTCGGAGGGGGCTGAGATGAGGACACAGAGAAGAAAGAGAGAGAGAGACAGACAGAGAGAGAGACAGAGAGAGACGGGGCGAGCATAGTGTTGCGACGCCTCGCATACACCTGGCTCAAACTTACCAATCGTTTTATCGGGTTTTAGGAAAGCATTGCAATCTTGGGTTGAGCATGCCTTGGTCTTAAACTACCAATGGCCAACCACACATCCTTTTTCTTCTGCAAAAGAGAGCCCTCATCAAAGACAGTACGGTTTTAATGTAACACGAAATGTGAACCCTAATTGCTAACCTACAGCCCCTGCATGTATAATTGATTTAACTATTTCATAATTCACAAAACGATCAACAATCATTTGCAGCTTCCAGTAGATATATCACAAGATGATTTAGAGCTGTGTAGAGAAAATGTTTCACACGATTAAAAAAGCGAACATACACATGGTATATGGCATTAATGCAATGGAATGATGACAATGGTGTTACATGTATATGTTACTGATGTTATATTTTTTCAATTTTACTATCGATAAAACTGATCCTCTGAATAATTACCAATTCTTCAGTAATTTTTATTGTATAATTTTAAAACATTTTCTCATTTGAATTGAATAATTTACTTCCTGCTTGCCAATTTACCATGCATTTTTCTGTGTGAAGTACATATAAATGCACTTTTGAATTTAAAATGTTATGTTGATGAAAAATTATAAGAATTACAAAAGATGAGAACGCCATAAGCATCTTAGTGTACTAATATTGTTAGTTAAAAACAAAAGTCCACCATATGATTGAAAAACATCTTGATAACATACATTTTTAAAAGTTTTCAATAACATATTCTACACATTGAATATACATATTTAAATATTCAGCAATTTTTGATTGCTAAATAAATTAAATTTGGATTGTAACACTTATCCCTATCTTCAAAACATGTAGAACTTCCAACAGGAATTATACTGTAACTCGTATACTATGCATATAATTGTAATTTAATATAAATATTAAGAGCAATTAAAATACAATTCTTTATTAATACCAATATTTTCCTAACTTTCTTAAATATTTACACCAACACATAATTTTTCAAAAAGGAGAATCAATACATGATTATAAAAAAGATGCGTAAATAAGACTCCTGATGAATTAAAAGAAAACAAAGCCAATAGAAGTGCTCGAAATTCTAAAATCCGACAAAATACCTTATAGTCCCACCTAATGCAAAAGATACATAATAGATAGTGTAGATAGTCACTACATACCCGTAAAAAATTAGGCAATAATTTTGTTGATTCTATATACAAAAGATAATCGATGCTTATACAAACCAGTTGATTCGTTTTTTCCACGCGTAAATAACATTATAAAAATGAATGGAATAGCATGGCACATGGCAGAACAGCACCTAACAAATCCATCTTTCGTCTCTGTTATTCTCTTTTCTTTTTAAACAAAATCAATATAAACAATATTTATACTTCGCATGTGTATTTTTCTTTGTCTCTTTATAATCGTAAAATAGTGGCAGTAGCAATTCTATCTACGTCGTAAAATAATAAACGTTACGATTTCTGAGAAAAAAAATTAGAAAAAAAAGAGATCAGAAATAAATAAAGAAAAAAGAATTAAGTAAAAATGATGTTAGTGATGGCTTTTCTTAATACCTCGTATTTCAAGTGCATTCTAGGAACTCGCTGCCGAACATCCTACGAGCGCGAGGGTACATGTTACGTACCATCTATAAGTACAGAAAACGGAGGTATTGATCAATAGTCGGTATGAGACAAGGGCGTACTTTGTTCTACATGTATATATGGGAAGGGAAGGACGATTCATATTTTTCTCGATCGCAACACGACAAAACATACCCAGAATGGTACGGCGCCGTATTTGTTCTTGTGCGTCGAGATTAGGTAGATTTCAGAGGATAAAAAAAGTCAGGATCTCGAAGGAGCAAACCGAGAACACACAGAGAAAAAAAAAGAGAGAAAAAAAAATTAAGCCTTACCCCTTTCTTATATGGCGCCTCCAGCATTGCCTCGACATCCAAATCCTCCGCCATTGCGTGAGTCGGTGAGCTTTCTGAAATACCACGCATTAGCACTCGATAATCCAAAATACGGTGGTCGAATTAAAAACTCTGTGATGATATATGTAAACGTACAGACTAACGAACGCTCGTAAACGATTCAAACGTTTAGCAATTTACTGAAAACGCAAGATCGATAACGAACGTTACTGAACAAGAACGCAATCATGTGTGACGATGACCAAAAGAAAATGGAAGACCGGATGTGAATAAGCGAAACGAGCGCCACCATTACGGAAATGCCGAGCGCACTGTTTTTGCAATTCAATTTCGTACGATTTTTAACAATGTCCCTAGAGTGTTTTCATTAGCTCATTTCTGTTTCTTATATACTTCTCATATTTTTTACTTAATTAATTACATATAAAATATTCTTTTCAAATAATATCATTTTTCAAGAAAGGAAATTTAGAAATATTAGAAATTAATGAAACTGTTCAGGTTGTCACTAATCACATGACATTCAGCTGTTGGTATGTAGTCGTTAGTAAATTATGATTTTCACGAATAACCAATCATTGGTTTTTAGACTGAATTTAATTTGATACATTTGATCGGAAGGCAACAAATATATACTTGTCTAGCAATAAAATATTGATCCAAATGAATCCAAATTGTAAATCTACTTTTCCCTAGATTTTGATTATTTATCCCTCTTGACACAACTCACTTAACGGAATGCAAACGAGTCTAGTAATTTACAAAAATTTCATGACGAATAATTTATACATAATGTATATTATGTATCAAGAGTTTTTTTGAATGATTAATATCATTTTGTGTATAAATATATGAATCGTATTTATATTTTATAAATTACCAAAACATGATCCGTACAGTATTGATCATATCATTATACAATATTAAATAAACGAATTATATTTTTATTAACAAAAAGAGTTTTTCGAAAAGAAATTCAACAAGCAAATGGATTTTATGCGAACTCTATCGGAGAAACGCAGAAATATATTTCAGAATCAGTTTTAGTTGTCCTAGACATACATGACGTAACAGTTTGGTGCAGTTTGCCTAGTGGCCATTTTGTTTTCAATCGCACGGCTGATTAAGGTATTTTATACAAAGATATTTCGTGTAATTATAGGCTATTTAGGCGATTAATATAGTTGATGAATTACTTAGGAAAGTTTTAAAGAAACTTTACCTATATTTTTTATGACAATCAATTTATATACCAAATGAAACTCTTATTTAATTCTTCTATCAAATTCCATACTCTTTTTATCTCTTTCTCTTTATTCTCCTTTATATTTTTTTCACTAACTTTAGAAAATGTCCTAAAAACATATAATGTACAGCAGAAAGGATAAAACTATTTGTTTCCCATTTTGACAGTTTCTTTTTCCAGAGTATCGAAAGAAAAATACGCATTCCATCGTAAATATGAGACCAAATTCTTAAGAATTTTTTGATTAATATCGAAAATATGTTCAACATTAATTCTGAAGATATCCGACGATAATTCATATATTTTCCCAAAAATAAATATAAGTGCCGTATACTTTATAATTTATAACATTGTACGTATTATGAATTAATTTAAATATAATCGTGATAGATAATCGTGAATAATTGAAGTCACCCTGATTTTTTTTAAATATAATTTTTATTATAATACAATAAAACATAAAAATTGTAGAATTATATAACAGTATAAGACTATTTTATGAAAATATAAATATAAGTATTTATCAACAATTAGTACAATAGTGAAATATTAAAATATGTGTAGATAAGTGTGCAATCAAAGCTGGATTTCCTAATATATATTATATAATGAAATAAGTAATCAAGTGAAGTTTATATAGATAGAAATTATTGAAGGTAAAATTCTAGCTTCGATTGAATTTTATTTGTATTAGTGGCAATTAAAATATATTTTGATCTCTCGCTATAAATCCGCTTGTCTCTTGCAAACGCGTACATTTTACCAATCAGATAAAGGCGTGGTAAGAAGAAATGAGCAGTGTACTCATAGAAGGCAGTTTCTATCCTTATAGGTGTCCATCTGTCCATTCAGCGTGGCGAGAGAGGCATACAAGCACGACAATGGATTCAAAACGGCATGAACGCAGTTCCAAGTCGAATACAGATTCACCACCAGCTCCACCTTCGCCTCCTATGTATAGTGCAAGTTATACAACATATGATGGGTACAAAAACAGATTGTCGTCGCGTCGTTCACCTTCACCTTTGGACTATAGAAGCAGTAGAACGTCCCGAAATGATTCACCACAGGACAGACGTAGAAGAAGACGCAGTACTTCAAAATCTCCATCTAGATCACATAAACGATCTCGATCTCCTGATAGAGATAAAGATAGAGATAGAGATAGAGATAGAGATAGAGATCGATCACGGAAATATTCTAGAAGAGATAGATCCAGATCTAGATCAAGAGGAAGATCGCGTTCCAGAGATAGAAGACGTAGTCGCAGTCGTAATAGAAGTAAAGATAGACATAGAGGTAGAGAAAGTCGTAGATACTATAGAGCACCATCGTATGAATCAGATGTTGCTGAAGATAATACAGAAACAACTGCATCTCAACCAGTTGTTCCTCCACAATCTAATGCTTTTAAGAATGATGGTAGCTTTATGGAAATGTTTAAAAAAATGCAGGAACAAATGCAACCTGCACAAAAATCGGCGACTTCTGTTCTAGAAGAAAAAACTGTTGTTCCTCCACCTTTAATAGTAGGAAAGAGGCGAGGAGGTAGAATTTTAAAAACTGGAATGGTTGCTAAGCCAAAGACTGAACAAACTGTTGAACAACCCAAGGATGCTTGGTCACTTTATATGGCTGAGGTGAAAAAGTATAGAGAAGTTTGTTGTCAGGAAGAAGACAACACGAGACCATTGGTTAAATAGCTGATTTTAGAGTTTCAATCTTTCCATTCTGTTACTTTGTTTTATCTACAATGAATGTACTTTCAAAAGATGCTGTGTTTCTTTAATTACATCATGGTTGCATTTAAATATAGAAGAATAGCTATTAACCAAGTTTAGAAAAGACCTCTACATATAGTAAAATTATTTAAAATTTACAGAAACTTTTAATTAACACTCTTCATTATTTGAAAAAAAATACTTCTGTAAAAATGTATGCAAATATGAAAAAGTCTTTTCTTTTTTGAATTACTAGATAGAATGTACAGTATATGTTAATCAGAAATTATAGATATATAGTATCACAAATTATTAAATATTTCAACTTAAAGAGCATTATTAATGTAATATTGAGAATGAAAACAAGAACTGTAGTGCAGAAGCAATTAATGTTTGTGATAGTGTATTATGTGATGCAAGAGACAAACGGACTAAAGCGAGAGACAAACATATAAAGAGTTTGCCTTGTGGGAGGAAGGGAGGGTGACAGTTTGTAGTACTTTCAATAAATATAATAGATTAAATAACTTGTAACTTGTTAAGCAGCATCAATATGGTTAAATATACACAACTTGGAAATGCGACAACACTAGAAACCCCAGCTGATTTGAAACCAAAAACAGCACCATATGACCCAAGATTTCCAAATCAGAACCAAACAAGGTAAACAAAAAATAAATTGATGTATTTTAATGCTTATAAACTTTCAATGTGAGATTATTTATTCCTGTTTATTTTGAATACAGATATTGTTACACTAGTTATTTGGATTTTCATCGTTGCAAAAAACGACATAGTGAAGAGTATGAGGCATGTAAATATTTTAAAAAAGTGTATACTGCAATGTGTCCACTTGCTTGGACAACAAATTGGGATGAGCAGATTGAGAATGGAAATTTTCCAGGAGACATTTAATACATTAGAGGCATCACATTGTAATTGCCTCTTTAGTAATATTGTTATACATTCTAACAGGAGTATACAATTTTACCTTTCCTGTTTGTAAAATAATATTGAATAAATTAATAATAGTTTAATTTCTATCGAGTTCTGTTAATCAGTATTGTCTTTATTTTACTGAATATAAATAAAAGTTGCAAGATATTTAAATATTACATTTTATTATTTGATAGTTTTACAATATTTATAATGCATAATGTTTTTTTTATGCTATTAATCTCAAATTTAAAATTATAATTTAATGTATATCTTCCTCATATAATTTTAAATACATAAAATATTATAAGATAATATTGTATAAATTAGCATATGTATTGAACATCTTACATTATGTAATTCACAAAATCAGTCTCGTAAGATGTACCTTATAAAAAAATAATTTTCCCTAATCACAACTATATACATAAACCAAAATTTGAATCTGTATGCTGTCATTTAATATTAAAAAAACATTTATCATATATTTTAATAATTGTAGATCAAAACTCCTAACTTAAAGATCTTGTATGTTTGTTTATTTGAATATATTAAAGGATATATGTATAAAAGAAATTCATGAATTTCTTCTATTAATTATTTATTAATAATTTATATAATAAAAGTTAATATTCAGTTAAGTAAATTGAATCTAAACAATTTCATCAATCATAATTGGATACTAACTAAAGTTGTATTCTAATAAATAGTAGAGAAAAAAATTTCTAATTTCTAAACCTTATCATAATCATGAATACATAATTATATCGCAAATCGTAACTGTAGGAACTATAGAATAGAGTAATGAAATAGCCCTCTTAGTAGATTGTTTTATGTATATGATATACGATAAATGATCTTACATTATAGGAAAGAGAAAGTTTAGAAAAATTTAATATATTTCACATTTCCTTAAATAAAAGGCAATTTATATAAAAATAAGTCTGTTTTGTTCATAAGTAATTGATATATGGTACACAATGCTTTTTTATGTTCCACGTTGTAAAGGTCACTTGATTTCATTACCATTTTCGTGTAGTATTCTGCTGTATCAATTTGGGTAAGTATTACACTGTAGCGCTATTGGCGATAGGAATTAGAATCAAAAAGTATAGACAGAGTTGCCGATTTTCCACCAAAAATTCTCTAGATAAAATTTCTGGAAATCTATTATCTCCACGATGTTCTTCCATGAATTAATACTTTGAAAAAATATTGCGGCATAATATTGAAAAAATTAATATTTCTTGAAATCTTAATTCAAGTTTTATATAGCTAATTATTCGAACGCTCAGATTCGTAGCTTTTAATGAATGAAATATGTATATTAAACAAATTTATTTAAAATAATGCGGTGTGTATGGTAGAAGTAGAGTCTCAAGATTATGTCAATAAAATTTGAAAATGACTTGCTAACTTAAGGATATGTAACTACATATAATACATTTATATACACATGACTTACAAAAATATTCGAATGTTATAACATTATTTAATGTTTTATTGGACTATCAACACATACACGATAAAATAACGATTATCATATGCCTGTGCAACCAATGTTAGATAATATACTATCGTAGGCATCATTATCAGATTATCCTATCAGCATGCATTCGTTAGAATGTGAAAGTGACGTTGCCATAGTCATTTACATACACGAATTTGTATAACGCAACAATGGCGACACAATAGTTTCCTTGCTTCAGGAATAATAAACAATAATAAAAATAAAATTTTAGGTCATTGTAAATCATTAAATAATAAAGATACCGAAAAAACACTATGCTTTAGATAATACATTTTTATTTGTAAATTAATAGAAATTTTTTAAGTCAGGTATATTAGTCCTTTGTAGAGATGGCAGCTAACAATTGAAAATATTTCTGAAGTAACCAAGTAATTTCATTATCTTATATTTTGATTAAAAAAAAATTTATATTGTACCTCAAAAAAATTGAATTTTTAAAATGAAAAGTTTCACTTTTTTTTCAATGATCGAGGAAGGATCTACCTCCAAAGACAAACAATGGAAGTGATTTATAGTAGGAGCCCAAGTCATAGCTGCTTTTAAAATTTTAGAATTCCTTTTGGACCTTTTAATATTTGCCAAAATCGAAACTCGACATTTGGTTGTTGACTCTTTGTGTAGTTATCGCTTACTAGTAATTTTGTGACAGTACAGACGCTGAAATTCTACATTTCTTGCAATTTTTTTCTTTTAACATTTGCTTCGTAGATAGAATTTTTTGAAAAGACAGAAATCTTTTGCCAACTTTAGCCTCAAAATCTTGTTGAAATTTGCCGATGCCATGCAAACCCCATACTATGAATTTTACTATTACTTGGATCTACATTTTCAACTTTCAATTCTGTATTTGCTTTTCCCCATACATAATATTGATTATGTAAACTGAAAATATTAAATTTAGATTCACCGAAAAATATTATTTTTTCGCAAAAGCATTATCTTTAGTTACGTTTTTGCAAAAGTCTCTTTTTTCGATTTTGCTTAATTAATCTCTTTTCTTCACTTTGTAAATGATAACATTCTTCTTTTTCAGTCAATTTTCTTTTTAAACGAGCTTTGTACACAATTGATCCTTCAGTTTTTAATTTTTTCATGATATAATGTACTGCGGATTTGCTTCTGTTGAAAACGTTTTGCAATCTTCTTGTACTTCTACTCTTATGCAGTCGAAGAATTGTTTCTTATTCATACTTCTGACTATCTGGTATTCATTTTGAATATTATACAATTTTACGTTATTGTTAATAGAACGATATCTTGATATCAACTGAAGATGATGTTTTCATTTAATGTCAATGTTCATATTCTTGGCTAAGATGTATAAAAAGAATCAATGATGTTATAGCATTCGACTGCTTTTGTGAGCTACTAATGATATAAATTTATTATATGTATCATGGCCTAAGTTAATGGTTAATTCAAATTTTGACATAATTTAAAGACTCCATCTCTACTACACATATACGCCGTATCATTTTAAATAAATTCGAAATATACATATTTCGTTCGTGTAAGCGTTCGAATATTTTTATTATCCATTGTATATGAAAGTATTTAGATTACATAATAATAATAATAAGTATTCGATAAAAAAAATTAAAATTTTAAATTCTTACAACGTAAATTTCGTTAAAATCACATTACAGCAAATTTTCATGGATTACTGTAAAGAGGAACGTTAATCTTCAAAAGGATGGTAAATTTAGTTAGGAAAATAATTTCTATGTTGACTGTATGTAAAACGAAATATGTATTGTCAGACGAATACAATAGCCAGGTCAAAATGACCTGGGCATTCGTTGAGCTAAGTATGTACAAAATCTGAACGCTTAATTTAGGTGTACTTGTCGATAGCTTTGCTTATTGTTTACGTCTTAGCTCACAATCAGTGCAACGATGGGCACAGAAACCTTCGACATCGTACTAAATCGCTATGAAATATGACAGTTCTTAATATACTGTACCGAAAGTTATTAAGTATTTTGTATTTAAGATCTTGTCCCCGTCAAAATTTTATGTCGAACTAGCTCTTTTCGAAACTGAAGTTATTTCTTTTTCTAACAAATCTTTACGATAGAAAAAATAATACATATCGCGGCTACAAACAATTATGAAGGTACACAATAGATAAACTTTAGAAGCAGCATCGTCACATAAGAATCATCCGTTACTCGATCAGTTATCGTATCGTCTTGTTTTTGCTTCTTAACGTTCCAAAATCGTGTGATTTTAAATGATTCCATACAGCGAAAAACAATTAAAATAATTGATTTTATACTTTCTTAATAATTAAAATTGTAATTGCAAAATGACAATTGAATTTTACTACTTCCAGTAATTTATTTAAATCTACTCAAATCACAAATAATTATTTCAGCTTCCACTTATGTTATTTAAACTCTCAAATAATAGGTAGCTTTATATTTGATTAATTAAATGAATATTTATTGTCTGTGCATTCCTAAGCAACATTTATGACTGAAATAAAATCTTAATAATATGATATACCAAGATATGTATGCTGGTATTTCTAATGGAATTTCCATGAAATTGATGTTTTTGATTTATGTTAAATAAATGTGAAATCTTTTTATTATTGTGATACTGATACGTAGTTGATAATATTAATAAAGTACCGCATGACTATCTGCTTACATAGTTACTTAACAGAGCTCTAACAAACAGTTAATTAAATTGCTTAAGTCAGGACATGATAAGATTCGAGGATTTATCACTCTTGCCCTTTGTCTTTAAAATAAAAGACGATATATTCGCAAAAACAATGGAGCTACGAAAGTGTCGATCAGGCCGGCGTTAAAATACCTTTGATGTGTTTATAGTGGAGCTGCGATAAAAACTTAGAGAGCACTGATTAGAGCAGAACTTCCAGCTTGTATACTCTTCAGACATACCCTCCAGATATCCAGGATACAACTCAATTATTGTATGTGTGAATCAGTACAGTCGTATGATCTGAACCATTTTATGGAAATTTTACAGGAAAAGCATTCCGAAGTTTCCACGATAACAGAACGAAGAAATAGAAATTCCCAACGCTTGTATCATTTACCCATCGATTTTCCTTTCAAACAAAGGACATATTTCTACGTCCAGCTTTGCTTTCATCGCTGCTCTGATCGAATATCGCAGCTCCGCTGTAAACGTAACCTAACAGAAGTCTGTTTTGTTCACAAGTAAAATATGATCAATAATATGTAGAATTTACATGATATTTCTAATGATACATTTTATATAAAATAGCACAATTGAACGAAAATAAAATATATTTGTTTGGTGTGAAAATATTAAAAATTTTTCACTAATTTTACAAACTTAATATTATTAAATGAAAGAATCATAAAGTACAAAAAATTTATCTAATGATTAATAGTAAATAAATATTGAAAAGCAAAATATATTAAAAACATACATTCTTTTGTAATAGCTTCTTTTTCTTGAGATTAATAAATATAATCTTTTGAACGTCAACAAAAATCTCAAATTACAAAATCAATAATTTCTAAGACACGAACAAGAATTTGAAAAGTTTAATTTTAAATATACATTATATCGTCTATTATTATTAACTGAATCAAATATAAGAGATTGTTCTTTTCTTGGAGTTACTAATAATAGCATACATAAATTCTACTCGATCATTGAAAAACATAATGGCCGTTAAATGTATTACCTGATCATCTGATAGATTATACCAAGCATGAATTTTCTAGGGAAACAATTCTAAGGAATCCCAAGTTTTTCCCCTCTCCTTCGCGCTTTTCTGCTAAACGTAAGTGAGATAGGAATATTCGATATGAATCAGTGAGGTTTTAAAGTAACGGGAATGTGACGATAGAACAAAATATTATTGTATACTGTTATAAATTATTTAAAACAGGGATGGACAACTTCTTCTCCCCTTCCACGGTTAGTCGATCACCCCACTTTTCTTTCAGGAGTTGTACCAATCCTCCAATCATGAGCAACTTAGTTACCAACACATGCATAGACAAAGCGTCAGTTATAATCATAAGCAGGAGATTTGTAGCCCTTTTAAGTATGTATACGTATAGCATGCATGTAGCAGTAACCAATGGTTGGACAAAATTCTCCAGCGACATTAGGGGAAGATCCTTCTTGTAGCTCTTCTGCGCAGGTGCAGAGTCACTGCTCATCCCTTATTTAAGGAAGAAACTAAGAAACGAATTTTCATTTAATCACGGACAGTCTTCTGGGGAAGTGTATATATCCTTATTTATTGGAAAGATAAATTTACTTTCATGGAAAATTAGTCGTGCCTAGTATTAGTGTTAAACGTGTAATTATTTGTTAATATTAAAATCATTTTTCTTTAAATATATTTTAAGCTACAATGGAATGAGTACAAGGAAAAATAATTTGTGAAATTTTAGGAATGGCCTAATTCTACACGTGCAATCCTTTTCAAAATGGAGTATAGAAATAATCATCATAGTTACTCTAGAAGAAATAATTATTCTAACTCGTATCATAACAATTCTGTCCAGAAATGTAAAGAGTTTATAATGAAGATCGATACCGACAAAATCGGTAAATTAATAGGTAAATCTGGAAGTAATATTAGAGATTTACAAGATAAAACGAAGACAAGAATACATGTAAGTATTTATTAAATATTCATACTTTTTCCAATTTTTATGAAATTATTATTTTAGATAACGCTAAAACTCATATTTGAGAAAAAAATTAAAAATTAATTTCGTCATAAAAAATAAATTTATAGTAAAATTTACTTTACGGAAGTAATTTTTTAAATATAATTTTTCGAAATATATTTTTGGTACATTGAACATTAAGAATTATATATATATTAGTTATACTTTATCAAAAATACATATCATTTTTGTTTGGTTAACGTATGTTTTGGTTAATGTAACAGCAATGGTACTTTATAAAAATTATTTTTGTCTTGTAAATTATATTTGAGTGATCATAAAAACAATTTAACTCAATTTAATGATATAAATATTTTAGGTAAGTCGATCTGGTGGAAATTATGAGGATTATACTACAGATGTAACTATAGTTGGTAGTAAGGAAGCGCAGAATCAAGCAAAAACATTAATAGAGGAGTTATTAAGAAAAACTCTTGTTGTTAAAACCAATTCAACAGAGCCAATTCAACAAGCTGAAGAAGAAGAAGAAGACAAAAATGAAGAACCAGAAATTGATTTTACAAACTTTGATTGGAGGCTAGCTCATCAGAGAGCTGTAAGTTTTTATGGGCTTACATAATTATAATTATATGTAATAATTTAATATAATTATAATATATATAAATTATTTTATTAATTAGCTTAAATATGAAAAAGAAAAATGGGCAAAGGCTACTCCTATAGTTAAGAATTTTTACAAAGAAGATCCGACAATTACTAATTTGACACCAGAGCAAGTTGCACATATTCGTCAAATAAATAATAATATAGAAGTAAATTATGTGTTTGAGGACAAGGAGGGAAGTGCTCCTGAACATATACCAAATCCTATAGAGACGTTTGAACAAGCCTTTGGTGTAAGTAAAAATATTTAAATTTATGAAGAAAAAATGTATTACAACGTAAGTTGTAAATGTTATAGGATTACCCAGAAGTGTTAGATGAAATTAGAAAACAAAACTTTACTAAACCAAGCCCAATACAGTGTCAAGGTTGGCCTATACTTCTTAGTGGTAGAGATCTTATTGGAATTGCCCAAACCGGCACAGGTATGTTATATGTTATAGTGTTAATATAATTGTTATACAATAAATTATTTTACTTTAATATTGTATTTAGGAAAAACTTTGGCGTTTCTATTACCAGCATTGATTCATATTGAGGGTCAATTGACACCTAGATTGGAACGAAAAGGTCCTACTGTTCTTGTTATGGCACCTACGAGAGAACTAGCATTGCAAATTGAAAAAGAAGTAAATAAATATTCTTATCATGGAATAAAGGCGTAAGTAAAATATATATATTTCTGTTTTGGATAAGAATATCTATAAAAATATAAGAAGAAATATAGAAATATCATATCTGAAGAGTTATAATAATTTACTATTAAAGGGTATGTTTATATGGAGGTGGAAGTCGCAAAAAACAAGTCGATGTGGTAACAGAGGGTGTAGAAATAGTTATTGCAACACCTGGTAGAATGAATGATCTTGTAAAAGCGAAGATTTTAGATGTTTCTTCTGTTACGTATCTTGTCTTGGATGAAGCTGATCGTATGTTAGATATGGGATTTGAACCTCAGATAAGAAAAACTTTATTAGATGTAAGACCAGATAGACAAACAGTCATGACAAGGTACATCAAGTTTTTATTAGCAAATTTTTTCAATATTTTTTATATTGAAAAATATTTTATAGTATATTTCATAGCATATTTCATAAACTAAAAATGTGTTTATACTTTAGTGCTACATGGCCTCAAGGTGTACGGCGCTTGGCACAATCATATATGAAGAATCCAGTTCAAGTATTTGTTGGATCTCTTGATCTAGCTGCAGTACATACAGTAACGCAAACAATTTATATTATTGAAGAAGAGGAAAAAACTGATATGGTTAATATAATGAGAAATTCCTCAAATTATGCTTTAAAACTTAAATATTTGTTGCTATTACTATTCTTTTACTATCTTTTTCGTTTTTAATAGATGTATGAATTTATCCGCACCATGGATCGTACTGATAAAGTAATAATATTTTTCGCAAAGAAAGTCAAAGTTGATGATGTAGCAAGTAACTTGGCATTACAAATGATTGAAGTCCAAAGTATACATGGTGGACGTGAACAATGTGACAGAGAACAAGCTCTAGAAGATTTGAAAACCGGTAGAGTTCAAGTATTGTTAGCGACGGATGTTGCCAGCAGAGGACTAGACATTGAAGATATTACGTATGTCTGATTTTATATTTTCAGAAATTCGATCCAAACTTAAATTTTATTTACAAAAAAAAAACTTATTTTTAGGCATGTCATCAATTTTGACTTCCCTCGTGATATTGAGGAATATGTTCATCGTGTTGGACGCACTGGGCGAGCAGGGCGTACAGGAGAAAGTATAACTTTCATGACGCGAAGAGATTGGACCCATGCAAAAGAATTAATTGACATTTTAGAAGAGGCGAATCAAGTAATTTTAATATATTTATATATTTGTTTAAAAATTTGGTTATATGTATATAAATTTACATATCTAAATTCCTGTCTTTATAGCAAATACCTGATGAACTGTACCACATGGCCGAAAGATATGAAGCATGGAAACAGAAACGAATGAATGAAAAGAATTTTCCTCGTTCAAGAAGAGAAAATGGTGGTGGTGGAAGATGGTAGAAGAAGATACATAAATTTATATTCCTATTCTAAGTTAAGTTAATTGTTATAAAAATTTACATACAGTGTGTAATAAATTACATACAATTGGTAATGGATTATATACAATACAACCTAAATATGAAATTATATTTATTTTTTTTCTACGGAATGCAAATAATTTCAAAGTAATTTAAAACAATTTTTATAAAAAGTCATTGTTTATATTTTGAATATAAATAAAATATAAATATGAATTATATATAAAATATATTTGACATTTTATTTTTTCCTGTACATACAACTGAAGTGTTCCGAAGTTCATAAAATTGTCACAAACGTTAAAATATTAAACTCAGAAATAGGTATTGTAAGGATTTCTTTTTGTTTATATTCGTGCTGAAAGTATGTAAATATTTTCATATTTAGTTATGTATTCAAATAATATTTGCATATACATTTTTGAACTTTTATAGTAATTCTAGAATAAAGACTAAAGTAAAAATACTTAAAAATTTAAATATTTCGTTCAGGAATAATTAACTTTAAAGAAAAAAAATATAAAATGCAATTTTAGTAATAAAAAATTTTAAAACAAACGAAACGAATTAATTTACTGAACGAAAAATAATTGAGATAATAAAAAAAATAAGTTCCTCGTTCAATATAATAAGTTGTTAATAAGCGTCAATATGATAAGACAATATTATCATTTGTACATAAATTTAGTAACAGATGAATGATACTATTTTTTTTTTTTTGATACATTTTTTTTTTATCAAAAATGGTATTTAACATTGACATTAATTTTCAATTATAAACTTTGAAATTCCGTGTTTTAGTATATTTTTCAGCAAATATTTTTCCACTAGGAGTTGGAACTGAAAACGCTATGTCATCTATAGACATTACATAACCGAAATAAAATTGAGCTCTGAAATAGAGTTAAAAATATGTTGACTAATTTTGATGAATTTTCTTAAATTATTTCTAGAAATATAAATATTTACCGTAATATATCGATCAATTTAGTGGCTATGCCTTGTCTACGATGATTTAAATCTGTCCATACAACGTTGATACCGCATTTCGCAGGACTATTTTCTGCTGTGCAGCAATCTAATTCTAGTAATTCAGGAATCATGCGATGTGCAGTAGTTATATGTTCTGCGACTAACACTCCTATAATAGCTTTATTTCTAATGTATAAGTATATCTAGAAAGAAAAAATAAATTGTGTTACAACAAATGCAAATTCATAACATAAAAAAATTGCTTTCTCATATATTTTTATCATTACTTTCTTCTCCTCATAATTCGATAATTTTGTGTCAACTAATCCCAAATCTCTGTCAACATATTCTAAAACTTCTTTTACTTTTTTCCAATATAGTTTTGAATCACCTGGCTCTACTAAGATTACTCGACTTGATGTAAATGGATCTTCCATAACTATACGTTCCGTTTTCCAACCCTAAAAATAAATTCTTTAAGTATGTCAGACATATTTAATTGAATTATTGGCATGTAATTCTACATACGAGAAATTTTAAACTTTTCTTGTTATTATGATAATTTAAATGAGCATTTTCATCCTCTGGATCTCCAATTTGATATACAATACCACACTCTGTACATTGTGTTGCTCCAAAATTCTTTTGACCTGCATCTAGTTGATATTGATTGTCACTACCATTTAATTTCATAGATAGTTGCCAATTTGTAGTTTCTTTTATATTAGGCACTGATTTTTTATTAATTGCACTAAGAGATTTATAGTATTATGAGAAGTGATTCAGTAGTTAATTCATATTTTGAATATTTTACTTACCTATAAATTTTATTGGCAGAATATCCTTTTTCAAATAATGGGTAATATTTTTCTTCTGATGTAATTTCATTATTATCTAAAGAAATATTTTTATGAAGTGTTGGTGAACTAATGTCCTTAATGTTCATCGTTGAGGTCATATTACTAAGTTCAGTTGCTGGTGACATAGTAACATCATTCAATATTGCTACTGGCTTTAGCGGTGAAATATGCTCGTGTCTTTCATCAGTTAGTATTTCCATAGTATCATACTCATCATCAGCCCAATCATTCTCTAAAATCTTTAATATATTAGCTACTCTTTCTTTGTCTACTGTACTTTCCAAGTCTGATTCATCTACTGATAAATCAGTTGCATCAAAAGAAATATCTATAGTTTTTGGCCGTTTACAAACTTCTCCATTATTCTTTTGACTTAATGCCATTTTACCATTTGAATCAATTTTTAACTTTATATTATTATTTATTGTAAATATAGCTGAATTTCTTCTTGAGCTTTTAATTTTGAAAAAACGCTTATTAAGATCAATTTCTGGTGATAGAATGTCTAGTGATGAATTCACTAACTCTGTTTTTTGCTCTTTTATGTCTTTTGATAAATCTTTTTGTATATTCATATCTTTTATATTATTAATCATTTCTGTACTATTATTATTCTTTGTACTATCAACATTAGCTTTTAATTTTGGTTTCCTAATACCATGTGATACACCAGCATTAATTCCTCCTATTCTGTGTCCTTTCATGTGTCTTTTATGGTAGGGCGCATGTCTTATAAAATGTGCTTTCTGTTTTTGTTCTATAAAACCAGAAATTATATTATGATTCTTTTTCATCTCAGAATTACTATAAAAATTTTTAGTACTGAGTGTTATATTCTTGAGTTTTAATTCATAATCTTTGTCTTGAAATAGAGCAGCTCTAGCTTTTGGTACTAAATGATTTTCATCAGTCTTTAGTGATTTTGTAACTCTATTTTCTAATTCTTCAAAAGCATGTCTCTTTAAGTTAGTCTTTTTTTTCTCAGGTGAATTTTCAATAGCATCAAGAATATTAAGTGATTTGCGCCTTTGAAGTCTTGGTAGGAACATTATTTTATTTTCTGTATTTAATGGTGTTATTAATTTATTTTCTAGACTTCTAGATTTATGTGGGGTTTCTACAATACTATTTTGCAACTCTTTGCCAAATTGTCTTTCTGGTGTATTAGATATTGCTTTAACTGATGTCTGCTTATTAGAATTACTTAATGCAGAATTAAGCAGAAATTTTGGTGAATCTGGTGATGTTCCTTTCTGTGGTGAATGTTCCATAATGTTCATGGGTCCTAAATCTGATTCTTCTCCAGATGAGCTGTCTGCAAAGTTTGAATCTCTTTGAATTCTATGAATTTTTTTCTTTTTTGAACTTTCATCTGACCCAAATAAACATTTTTGTACTCTACGTGGTGTATACAATGACTCTCTTGGTACATATACAGACATAATAGTATTTATAAATATTTAAAAAATTGAAAAATGAGCAAAAAAATTATATAAAAATTTCTGAAATCAAAAACAGAAACATTATTAATTTATATGAGATAAATATCATATAAATTAACTGATTATTTATAAATTATTTTAATTGCAATATTAAACTACGTTAATTATAATTGTATTAATTATAAATGAATATTCTAATTACAATTGTATTTATTATAAAAGAACATGATTTCTTTTCAAATTTATTACTGTAACTCAAATAATATAACAATGATACTTTTTATTTAGCTTTACAGTATTTAATTAATATTAATGCAAAAAATTAATTCTGTAATATGTAATAAACAAATAAACTAACCTTAATGACACAAAATTCTATTTTTGCTTTATTTCTATTTCTTTTCGTTCTGTTAATTTTTCAAATATTTCAAACTATGTTTCATTTATTATCATTCCAGATGTTGTCACATACAATAACCACAAATATCAATAAAATTTATATTTTAAAACTCTACTTCACTAACATAACATCCGATGATCTCAAACTATTAGAAAGTCTTCGTGCCTGTGTCATGTTTTCGCGCGTTTTCATTTTTATCTGAAAATATATGTATACGATGATTGGAAACTCTAATGAAAAAATATGTCCTACCAGAATGACTATATATAAAAGATACTAAACATGTCATGAAAAAAAGATGTAATAAAAAATTAATTATTCTTGAATTATAATTTTTATTAACAAATATTTAATATATTTTAAGTTAATAACAAAAAAAATGAAAGATAAAAACCTAAAATAAAAACAATGCTATTTTATGTGATATGCAGCTGTTTAAATAGTTCGAAGCTCTAAATTCTAAAGTTCTACTTTTCAGACACTGAATAACATTCCATTATGTTATTTAAAATTTTATATTTAGATCATCGAAAATATTTAAAATGTACATTAATAATAAAATTTTATTGTCAATATTAATCTTTTCATTATATAAATATTACTAATAATAAATCTTATTGATATTATTATTCAAAACTGGGAATACTGATTAGACATGTATTTGATACTATGTCTTTACAAAGTGCAGCATAAATACTATTTTATTCAAACAAAGAATAAATAATATTAGAAATTTGCACATATTTAACTTGAATAAGTCATAGCTAGTTCATGGAGTACGATGTCTCCGGATATTTTAAGAGTATCGATGATAGATGGTTGTAATCTGTGCTTGAATTCGCCAATCATTTTTTCGCCTAACCATATCGTATACGCTTCGATTTCGCATCGAATTCTACAAAAGAAAAAAAAAAAGATTTTAATTAAGAATTCAATAGAAAGATTAATCAAATTTAAGAAAAATAATTATATTAATTCATGTCATATTTAGTTCTTTTCAAAAACAGGGAAACCTACGTCAAAAGAAAATCGCGACCGGGCATCCAGGACAAATGACCCGAGTGTCTTTCTTCTCGTCCCCAAGACCCATTTGTCCAACAGTTCATTACAACATAAGGTGCGCTACTGCCATACGAAAAGCGGGGATTTAAATGCAATGTAATTACTGGATGTGGATAGACTGCCTTTCCCTTTTGTAGATTTACATAAAACCTGTTGTCAAATATAGAAACAAATTATTTCTCATTATTTCTTTTTTCCTTCTTGTAAATTTATTTAATTCTAACAATAAGTAGTCATAACACTCACGAATGAGGGAGAAGTTTCAATCTTCCAGCAATGAAAATACTCGCACCTATTTTAAATTCGTTTTCGATATCTACCGTAATTGGAACATCCTATACAGATATTTAATAATAATGAATCTTTGAATAAGTAAAATAGACAAGTTGATAATTTGAAAAATACCTACAAGAAATTCAACGAGCGGTCGGTCAATTTTTAGACTTAAAATATTACTCGGTCTGCATAATTTTGGATCAGGATAAACGAACAATTCAAATTGTTTAAATCTAACGTCTTCCAATGATCCATTTATTTCAAGATACATTACATCTTCCAGAGGCATTCTATAGGCAAATGCACAAAAATGCTCTCCATTAACGGCAATCTAATAAGATGAATCTTGAATAAATACAGCTACTAAAATTATGGTTATATTAAGCAATCCTTGTTCCTTACTTGATATTCATTGGCAGTGCAAAATATCAAGATATGAACATAGGAGTTTCGTCGGAAAGCACTATGTCCAACAGAAGAACAGGTCTCTTCTTCTTCCCAACATCCTTTGAATTTCGAATTTCGAACCACATAACCCCTGTCCAACCGTGCGTTAAAATGCAATGCGATATTTCCAGCAATTTTGCATAATAAGTTCACTGAAAATCTATAATAATTACGTTCTTAACGAATACGTAATACTGTGATGTTTATATTTTATAATTGTAAAATTGTAATTTTCACCTCTGGTTTTCTTTTTTTTTTTTAATACGATTTATAAAATTTAGAAAAATTTCGATTATGAGATTTTTCTTACGATAAGATATCACCTCAAGGCATCAGGTGGAATATAGCCTGTAATCACGATAGCCGATGTTGGTTTCAGAAGTTGCAATGGAGTTGACTTCGAAGCATTCTGGAATATAATGCGTCCATATATTTAGCCAATTATATAAAAGTATAACATACTTATTTCTAATCAAATTCTATCAGAATATTTTATAGCATAAATAAGACAAAAATGTTATATATACACATTTAGAGTTTTATTAAAAAGTTTTTATAAAATAGAAAATACAAGAAAATGATATTTATTAGATCTTCAACATCATCTGATATCATTAGACTTTCGTGTGTAAGTATCAAATAATTAATATGGACTAGTATAATAAATATTAATAAATAAATATTAAACATGAACATATACATGGATGTAATATAATATGTAATATCAACTAAAATGAACTTTCTAATACAATAAATATGATTTTTGATTGCTGTGTAAAAGCGTCAAGTTCGATCTCCCGATTTTCGGTATTAATATTTAGTGATTATACCGATCGTGTATCTATTGTTGTCTTACAACGTAATAATCTCAAGCCAATTATCATTCTTTTTGTATTTTATGCTTTTCTTGTAGTTTCTGATAAAGTTGTGAATAATTTGACTACAAAACTATTAATATTACATCATTAAAGATTTTGAGATGAAACGTAGTAGTTAGCTTGAAAATAAGGAAAAAAAAGAGAAGAGAAAAATCGAAAATGGGATGGTATAAAATAAATATAGAGGTAAATTATACATATAAACGCCATAGGAATTATTTTATTACTTGCGCAAGTATTCATCTTCATTTTCTCAATTCAACATAATCATTCGTAACTATTTGAATCTAAACAAAGAAGAAATACGTGATTAAAGAAAGAAAATCGCTTCTTTATAATTTCTTAATACCTAACCTGAAGGTATTCTCGTTTCATCTAATATTAACATGAATAGAAATTTTTTGTAAAATTTCTAAAAATATTCCTTTTATAAAAAAAGATTCAATTTTCTATTGGAAGCTGGGATTGAAAATAAGACTTGCGCAGATGAGATTCAATTACAGTATACTACAGTCGATTCAACACTAATCATAATCATGCTAATCACATGCCATGTAAGTACATAAGTATGTAGTTATTAATTAGTTTTACTGTACTTGTCAGTTGCTTACACTTATTTGTTTGTACGATTTTATCTCATCTTGTAATTCTTTATTTCTATTTAAACATAATTAAAAAAAACGTAAATTTTTATTAGATTCAAATTCAAATAAAGAAGCTTGAATAAATAAATAACATATGTGTGCTTTAATTTTTATCTTTTATATATTTTTACACTTGTGCATATCATTATATATATGTATTTGCATAATTGCATGTTATGTAAATGCATGTATCCGAATATTCACACTCATTGACTGCAAATATAGCACAACGTGTTTACACAGTGTTGTACATTATAATCTATTTATAGATCTAACTAATAAATGAAACTGACAAAAATAATTAATTGATCAAAGGATTCGTTGCTTGTTTATTGCTTAAGGCAAATTTAGCTTGACTGATACTTTAATTGTCATTGTAATAATCAAATATCAAGTAATTAAGTTAAATGACATAATGAAATAAATGAAAAGGATAGGTTAGACATCTGCATTTACGTTTTCTATGACTCATTTCTTATATTGCGGATCGATATACTCACTAACGGCACCGTTTCTTCATCGATAAACGAAAATTCACGTAGAGCGTTCTCTTTTGTTTGAACAAAAATTTCAGTTTGATGTACAGACATGCTCTCGCATATAAACTCAGAAAAATGATTTATTAGAACATTGCCTTGTCTCAAGCCGCGCTTCTGTGCACGCGATATTTTTTCCGTTTGCTTGTGATGCATTTACAAATAGATATTTATTTGATTTAATTGAAGACGTGTATTTAAAAACAATTTGTGGTATCCTAGCGACTCCAGTTCGAAAAAAAATTTAATTTCTTTAATATTTTATTTTTTTTCAAAGTACAATTATTTTGATATTAAAAACAGGCTAAAATATTTTTATATGTTTTATTGAATTAAATATATAAACAAGAATCATTTTTCTTTCTTTTAAATATAATAATTCTCACAAAATTTGACTATTTTGAAATACTCGGTAAACTTCAGCTACTAGTATCTCAGATACTAATTTCCATACACTATAAATATTAAATGTTTACAATAATCTTATGATGGATTTAAAGTTTAAAATAGTGTATATTCTTTTCATTATTCTGTCTCAAAATTTATTGATTATTTGAGATAGTTGATAAATTCATTTTTAACTTTTATCGTAGTAAATTAAAAGTAGAAAAATATGATTAAAATTATTTTTGATGCTATTACATACTTTTTTTTCGACTAGATTGTATCTGTTCTGTTTCTTCAAGAGATGTATCCATCATTATGATAAAGTTAAGTTTGTCCAAAATAATTTTTGTCATGATAAATTTTTCTTTTATATCAACATTATTACAGTTCATCAGTCATTGACAGTCAATAAAGCTTTTCAAGAAATTTAGGCAGTATATGTTTTTTGAAAAGCATGAGCGATTTGAGTATGTAATTATATTTTTATAATATTTTACGCTCAGTAAAAATAATAAATGAATAAATAGTAATATTGCTCATGCTTGTTAGTAAAGGAATATTATCTATGTGTTAAAAAAAAAAAGAATTAGAAAACTGTTGATAATAAGCAAAGTAAATTATCCAGAGAAGAAAAGTTATAATTTAAATATCTCGTGGTTCGTGAGGCGCAGGAAGTCGTTGCCAAGATGGTTCAACACCCCAAATTTCACGTGCGTATTCTGCAATTGTTCTGTCTGATGAAAATTTCCCTGAAGAAGCTATATTATTAATCACCATTTCTGCCCATTTATTTTCATCCTAAAATACAAAATGAAAATGTACAGAACGATGATTTAAAAAATGTAAAAATTATCCTAAGAAAGAACTTTAACATACATACCTGATAAACTTTACCAACATGATCTTGCATTTTTATATAGCTTTCATAATCAGCTAACGTAAGAAATCTATCCCATTGTAGTAGAAGATTGGAAATGGTTTTATATTCATCTACATTATACGGGCTAAAGTAACCATTTTGGATTTGATCAATACATTCTTTTAATTCAGGGATTCTATTGTAATAACTATGAGCATCATAGCCTCTTTTCTTCAAGTCCTCCACCTCATCGACTGTTAAACCAAAAATGAACATATTTTCTTTTCCCATTTCTTCAGCCATTTCTACGTTAGCACCATCTAATGTGCCAATTGTCAAGGCTCCGTTTAACTAAAGTAGTTTAAAATTAAATATATTGATTTGCAGTTGTTGATTATTTATAAAATTATTTTATAAAATATACTTACCATAAACTTCATATTTCCAGTGCCAGAGGCTTCAGTGCCTGCGGTGGAAATTTGTTCGCTCAAATCTGCTGCTGGAATTACTTTTTCCGCTAAGGTGACTCGATAATTCTCTAAGAAAATAAATTTTAATTTGTCGCCAACAATAGGATCATTGTTTATAACGTCTCCTACAGCACAAATTAACTTTATAATTTTTTTAGCTGTATGATATCCAGGAGCTGCTTTTCCTCCAATCATCACCGTTCGAGGAACGAATGGTGCAGTTGGATTCTTTTTTATTCTGTTGTACAACGCGAGTACATGTAGACAGTTTAAGAGTTGCCTTTTATATTCATGTATTCGCTTTACCTACATCATGATACTATATATTAAATTTATTTGTACATCAATTTAATTAACTTAATATAATTACCTGAATATCGAAGATGGAGGCAGGATTCACTTTAACTCCGTAATCTTTTTCAAGCATCTGCGCCAATCTCAATTTATTTTCTTGTTTCACTTTCATAACGCTGCGCTGGAAAACTGGATCTGTAGCCCATTGTTTTAACTGAGCGAGTTGTTCTAGATGTACTGTCCAATCGCTGCCAATTTTCTATATAATAATGAACAATATTTTAAAATGATAGTGAACAATATTTTAAATGAATGATATTTTAAAATGAAGATTAAAGTATTTATAACACTTACTTCTTCGATGATATCTGAGAGATTTGGATTACACAAAAGAAGCCATCTTCTTGGTGTAATGCCATTAGTTTTGTTCTGGAACTTCTCAGGTGTCAATTCATAAAAATCTCTAAATCTAAAATAACGAGAAAATTAAAAGTATTTATAAAACTACTACTATAAAGCTCTATCGTCAATGAAAATTTTAAATTTAAAAAATACTCACACGCTGCTTTTCAAAATTTCTGAATGCAACGCTGCAACACCGTTGATAGCATGACTACCAACGATTGAAAGATGAGCCATATTAACTCTCTTTTCACCTTCCTCCTCGATCAAAGACATACGACGAAGACGATCTATGTCTCCCGGAAATTTAGCGGAAACTTGTTGCAGATGAATGTAATTAATATGATAAATGATCTGCAAATGTCTAGGAAGAATATATTCTAACATATTTGTAGGCCATCTTTCTAAAGCTTCCGGAAGAACTGTATGATTAGTATAAGCGCATGTTCTTGTTGTGATGTCCCAAGCTTTCTCCCAAGGAAGCCCTTCAACGTCGACAAGGATTCTCATAAGTTCAGGAATTGCTAAAGAAGGATGAGTATCGTTCAATTGAATGGCTACTTTATTAGGGAACAAGTCGAAATCTGTTCTATGGTGTTCCCTTGAGCCAAATTTACTAGCTTTATATCTAGAAATAAGAAGAAATTATTTTTAATGTAATTTGTTGACGAAATATATTTACAGCGCACGTGAATTTTGAAGCCTTGTGAACAAAACGTATCGTATGTAGTAACCTTCGAACGATATCCTGAAGAGTAGCTGCCACCATGAAATATTCTTGCTTCAACCGCAATTCTTTACCCTCAAAGAAATTATCATTAGGATACAACACTCTAGAAATGTTCTCTGCCAAGTTGCGGTCGATTACAGCTTGAATGTAATCACCATTGTTGACTAAAAGAAAAAAATAAACTTATTTCCACAACAATCTGCTTTAATTGATGACATATAAAATGATATAAACATTGCTTACAAAATTTCAAATTAAATTCTACGGGTGATTTGGCAGACCATAATCTAAGAGTATTAACAACATTGTTTTTGTATCCAGGAATTGGGTTATCATATGGCATCGCGAATACAACCTGACCAAAAGCAAAATATACAAGTGCTGCATCACTAACTGTAACTAATTAACTCTACAGATTTATTTTATTTATACTAACCTGCGTATTAACCCATTTCTTTCCTTCAGGAGTATCAATCACTTGACCAAAGAAATTTACTGGAAGCGTAAATTCTGGTCTAGCCTTCTCCCACGGATTTCCATAACGTAACCAATCATCTGGTTCCTCAATCTGTTCTCCATTTCTTATTTTCTGCGTAAATATACCATATTCATATCGAATTCCGTAACCATAAGCAGCTAGGCCAAGAGTGGCCATACTGTCTAGAAAGCAAGCTGCTAATCTTCCTAAACCTCCATTTCCTAGACCTGCATCTTCTTCAAGTTCTTCCAGTTCTTCAATGTCCAGGCCCATCTATAATAATATATTTTCTTACATTCCATTTTCTAGAAATCTGTCGATACAGAAATTTTATTCCAAACAGACCTGATACATAGCTTCGTCACAAGCACCTTGGATGCCTAAATTTATCATAGTATTTTGAAGAGTTCTTCCCATATAGAATTCCAAGGAAAGATAGTAAACCCTCTAAAACAACAAAATAAAGATAGAAGTAGATTAGAATAGTTTTAATAGCGCATTAACTTTCAAAGAGATATTTTTTTAACGAACGTTGAACTGTAGGAAACATTGAACGATAATTCCATAAAATAAAAATGTGATCGACCTCGTGACGCAATAGTGATCAATATATTCAATCTTATTGCGTCCTTTGTGCTTATAAAACCGATTAATGTAAATCTTGTAATATACAGCAATTAGGCTAACAAATAAAAATACATCGAAACGACAACGTAACATTTTGAAACGAAAGGGAACCGAAAGGTGACACTTAATTGAAATTGATCTTTATTGCGGTCAACAGTATCTAAAATTTAGTTTTTCCGCGTTTCTGTGAGGGGATCGTTTATTTATAACCGAGATAGCTGAAAATGTTCAAAAAAATTTTGATATTTGTACAAACAAGACGATTATACGGAACAAAAAATTTGAGAAAATAATAAAAGTAAATTTTTTAATATATGTAGCAATCGTTATTCTAATCAATAAAAAAGTAATTCTTTTTTATAAAGATGTTATTATTTTTCGCACTATTTAATTAATAGAAATTTTAAAAAATACTTTAACTTGAAAATTTTAAAAATACATATTTATTATATAATATGTATCTCCCCTTTTTAATGAAGTTTGACTTATTGCTTAAAGTAATAAGAACAATGTTAAAATACTTTTTGAATTTTCTAACTGTTAAATATAAGCAACATTGTACAATGTTTTCCTGTCTTAATGAAATTCGATTCATTGTTTTGAATTCTGAATTACTCAATTGTAGTCTACATGTACACCCTTCTAAACTATAGCTGCTGAAAGATGAAGCTACACAGACAGCATGGATTTTCGAAATATAATGGGATCGTGTCCAAAATTCTACCCGGTAGTGAATGTGTTAAATGTGACTTCTTGGCTTATATATTAATAGTGACGTCACGTGATATGTTGTTCAACGAATTTCTACAATATGTCATGATTAACGCTGTCTATGACCACTTATTTTATACTTGCTTCTTTTAATTTCTTTTAACAATATATAAATTATATTAAAAATTGATTTTTGTTATTAATGCATCAATCTGTTCTTTTTGTTTGTTAATTTTTCGTTTTCTTTTTATCTAAAATTTCTATATAAAATTTTAGTGATCTACACTTGAGTAAGATACGAAGTAAAAGGATAACAGTGACCCATCTGTGCTATATCTATTTTATTCTTGTCCGCCCACTACTATCCAGTTTATGGGTGTGGACCATTTCCTAGTTTTGTATTTCTCTTCTGTAATCTCCTCTCTTTGCTTTCAATCCTCCCTTATTTTTTTTTTTTTTTTTTTTAAGTCTCGAATATCATCTTTTTCCTTTATTCAATTACCTAGGTTTTATTATATTTTTTCTCTTTTATTGTTACTACATTTTAAGGTCGTCATTTTCAACAATACGTATTCTCGATATTCTTAAAAATATTTTAGATGAATGTGTCATTCAATCTTATATTTTGAAATTTTTCGTGATCTATCAAAAATCAAAAATTTCGTGAAACCAAACAAAAAGCAAAAATCAATGGATAACGACCCACACTTTGGAAACATCTATGGGTTTTCCTTTTCTTCTGCCTGAAGCAAACCTCGTAAAACATCTTATTTAAGCTTCATCTTATTATAAGTTCTGTCTCTTCTCCCGTTATTTTCTAAATTTATGTTCGCATCCTCAATTTCTTACTCTTTCTCTCGTTTCTTTATTTATACAACTATTCTAAATATAGAACAGACGTAATTACCTAAATAAATACTTTCAAGAAAATTTATATTTGGCGACATTTACGTTTGTAACCAGTTAATCGTAAACGTGGATCTACAATCACGTATATTATTATATTTTTAAAAAAATAAAATTAATAATGCGTTCTGGACAATTGTTTTCGTTCGTTTATCAACGTTAAATTTATGATTAATAATAATTGATTATTCTTCAATATACAAACTTGTAAACAATTATTAATAATAATCCATCGATATAATTGGAATGCTTTCAAAGATTGACAATCATCATGACATTGCTTCGAGAAGAACGAAAATCGTTTGGCTTAAGTCTTCAGGGTGAGGTGATTGTAAGGCCAACTGAAAATAGATGCTGCAACGTGTTGCATCTTACATTTCAAAGGTTCATGTCAATATAGCCTATAACTGTATAGTTATAAATAATGTGAATACGTAAGTGTACTAACCATTTCATTACCACTTTCTTCATTTTGTTTAAAAATTTCATTATCCCTTATAATGGAATATATTTTTTTATTAACAAACATTATTCGTTTCACGTTTGTTTCAATTTTCATTCGATTTTCAATTTAGAAGAGTTTAAAGGTACACTCCAACTAATGTAAGTGTAATCATTTATTTACCAGGTTAATTGCAATCAATCAAAATTGTATTCAACATATTTTTACATTGAAATTACAAATCAACTGGGTTAATGTAAACATTTCATTATCAATCAGAATCGAGAAATATTTTACGTACGATGTCACAAAAGATACGTACATACTTAATTGGATTGTCAATGTTGTAATATTTTTTTGGATAATTCTTAATTTAAATGTGTTTTCCTCAAGTTAAAAGAAATCGTAATTTAAATCCAATCTTATATTTTTATATACGTATCACACGATTAAAAAGATTATTAAAAAAATTATATAAAAATACAAAATATATTAATAGATTAACTCTACGCTACATGTGCATAAATAAATAATGTTTGTTGTAATAATACTTATCGACAATAGTTAAACAAGAAACCCGATTTATTATTAACCTTTAGTATCATAATTTTTCGTATTCTCAGTATCATAATTTTTTTATTTCACCATAATAATAAATTATCATATTTACAACGTAAGTGAGAAAGAAAAAATTAATTGCAGCCAAAATAAAACTTCTCTTTTTTTTTTGTTGCAAATTAAAAAATCTCCAAATAGAACATCTCTGAATTAAAGTGAAACGAAAAGTTTTGCGAATTTTGTGCTTTTGGTGAAACTAGAAAAATATCTCTTCGTAATATAAAAAGTGCAATATAATTTCAATTCGTGTAATACTATGACACCAAAAGTTAATTATGACAATTATAATTTTCGCGCATAAAGTTACAAAAAGATTTAATAACTGAAAGGCATTGTTAAGTAATCAGTAAGTAATGGCATACTTTTGGGTCTTTTTCGTAATAGTATTGTTGGGTGCGTATCCATCTAGAGACCAAGTTGTCCTTGACGCTGTGTGCCAAAGCGAAGAAATAATCCCTGCTCGTGGCCACATTACGATCTTTCACAAGAGTATAGTGAAGATGCCTGTTAAATGTTTTTTTGAAGTTCGCGACGTTCTCCACATCAACGATCCCGCGTACGGAGATTTGTTTCCTCTTTTCTTCGTCGACATCTGATGCTGACATCTCTCTTCGTTTATTTCCTCTCTTCCTTCGACAACAGAATATTTATCAAGACAAAACCGCCGTATCTACAATTTGGATTTTCTTATCTCTGTTACATAAGACCAATTCCGCACCCCAACACTTCTTTAATTCAACTTCTTCTTTTTCTGTTTCTGCGAGGGTTCAATTATCTTTCATTCGTGAAGATTTTCTTGCGATATTGTTTTTTGACGATGTACGCGAACGTCGAATTGAATTCTGGAGGTATATCGTTCACGGGCGATACAAAACGCAGCGTAATATTACTGCGAAAGAGATTGACGGGCGCAATGACCGGTTTTCACGACGTACACACGTACCCCGATGTCACAGATAACCTCACGCGCACGCTACTTACAAGCGAATAACACGCGTGCCGTACCAATCCTCGAAACGGTCACCTTGCACGAAGGTCGCGCAAGCGTATTAAATGCAGTACTGATCACATGATTTGCAATAATGATACCGATTGAGTTTTATTGCGACCTCTATTTCCGCTCAGCTGCTTCGCCAAAAAACCGCACAGCTCTTAGCCACAGACGAGGACTAATACATATACATTTGCCTGCTATTCACCACGATCTTTGAAAAGTACGTCGCATTACTTGACATATAATTTTGCTTCGTTAACTGGTTGTCATTGTTCCCACTAATTCTCGAAATTTAAAAGATATACACACTCTTAGAGACTTCCTAACAACGAGGTATGTACAAACGCAGACGAGATACATGAACAGATCTTGCGTCTTATGGGATTTCGTGTCCCATGGTCTGAAATACCGACATGGCTAAAAAATCATTGGTTTTTTAGCCCACTCCACGCTTAAAGAACGGCGAGTTGGGAAACTACATCAAGTAAAATGATCGAGGTTGATCAAGTAGCGAACGCGCCAGAAACATGATTTTTGAAATTCGTTCTAGTGTTGTCAAATTTTCAATACCGAAATATGAAGCTAGAAACTAGCCGAAATCATTCTATTATATATCACAGAGTTTTAAATTTGAAAAATTGAATGAATTGAAATATAATGTTAATTACTTGATATTGAAAACGAACATTAAACAAGAAGAACAAAAAGATAAAAGATTATTCACGTGCGCGTTTAAGTAATAATTGACTCGCTGATTCTAACTTCGCGAATTATAATTTAAACGAATTAATATTCTAATTTAATGACAGCCGTTTTGCTTATCATTAGAAAAATATTAAAATACTGTGCAACAACCTTATTGCCCGCAGTTATAAAAATTTTTTAAATATAAAATTGATTCATAGGGGGAGGGTCAAGAGTACGTTCATTTAGAAAATAGTATTAAAATCAGTCTTTTCTGATGCTTTCAAATATAGATATAAATAATCAAATATATTTTTCGTCCAAATTCCCATTAATCGCTGTTCTAAATCATGATTTTTTTTATTTATTAGTGTTAGCACGTTCAATTGAATAAATAATTCTCGGTGCAGACGTGGCAACGCTGTCCGCACTTTTTGATTTTAATTCTGATCACGAGGAGCGCTGCAATACAAAACTTGTTTAAATCAGTACGATAGAATGTGACAGGAAAATGATATGTAATGGGATCCTAGGATCCCATGAGCGTGAGATAAAAAAATATACTAGGTCTATCCATATGTCTCGTTTGTGACATTATAATTATTCCTTGATAATTGGCCACATGAAATTTTGATCTACGGTCGAATTATGTAACAAAAAAGAAAGATTATACATTAGATCTGTCTGTGTATATTACGATACTAATAAATGAGATACGTAACAAAAAATATTACAAAATCACTATTACCTACTGTTTTAAGCTATTAGTTTAATTATTAATTTGACTTGACTCGACATTATGAAGGACATAAAGAAAGCAGACCTCACAATTCAGTGTCTTATTTAATATAATTTATTTATAAATTAATCGTGCGGATGCAGATGCAATAATGAAAACGTCAATAAGCGATACGCGTATTACAATTTGCATTCTGAAAAAGATTCTTCTTCCGTCACTCTGTCCATTTTTCTCGCATTTCTTTCCCATCGTCGTCTCATTTTGCGGACGTCACATTGTGAAGTAAAGAATAACGGTGGTACCCGTTATCGAATTTCATCGAGACTCTGTCAAATCGTATCATCGTAAAGAATCGTGCGAATGAACCTTTAATATTTTGCGATACATCGATCAACGATGCAACACGATTCAAAAAAATTCGAGTGAAATTTTTCCAGGTACCAGCGTCAATTATTTTCGGAACGATATTATAATAAAAACTCGCAATTCAGCCAACAACTTTCCATTGTAATGTTTAACCATATAGTTACACTTAATAATGTGATAGCGATAATTGTATTACTCGAAGAAAGAAATCTTCGAAAAAACGCCGAGGAAAAAACAGACGGCGCTACTTTTTTTAATCTCACGTACTCGTATCGTTCACTCGCTCGTTTCATCATTCTCACTGTTTTTTCTTTTTTTCTTTTTTTTTTTAAAGAATCAATAATGAGCGATGATACAGAAATTGACTGATATGCGGACCCACTAACGATTGTTAAAAAATTCTTTTGGTTGAAATCGTATTGCCATCCTTAAAATGTATTGCAATGATTTGAACAGAATCCAATCATCAAAATATAAAAATAAATCAATTTGACAAACTGACAACGAAAATATCTGAAAGATCGTGGTTAAAAACATCGCACATTAAGTGTTATTTATGATGATAAAATAGATTATTATAGAAATAAAAGTTTTTGATCTAACACTAAAAAACTATTGATAAAATCCAATTATATAACGAACATTATGTTCTTTTTAAATATTTCTCTAAAAACTGATTATCAATCAACAATTTACTAAAATAAACAGCTTTCTCAACAGATTGTTTTAAAGTAATAAAAGTTATTTTTTTTTTTTTAGATTTAAATGTAACATAAATTATAATCAATTCTTAATATTTAATACAATTTAATTAAGAACTACTTGTAAATTTCTATGTGTAAACTTCATAGAAACTTGATGAAATTGTATATATATTAAAAATCAATAGATTTTTAATTACATAGTATCAATACATTATTAGTGTCATTTAAAAAACTAATCCAAGATATGCAACATTCGTAACACCATTAACAACGACTAACTTTCCAATTTATTTTTACTCTCTCACTCTTTTTTCCCTTTTTTTTCACATTCACGCATACATATGTAACATTCTTCCTGTATATTAAAAAACTGACATTTTTAAAGGCAATTAATTATGTATAAAGCAGAGTTCAATTATTTTTCAAGATCATGTTGGATTGTTATAAAATTAAAAATTATTCTTCTTCTTGTTTATTTTTTAAATGAATTTTATAAGTGAATTCAATAATTGCAAAAAGAGCGAGAGGCTTTTACTAAAACAATTGATAAAATTTCAAGATCTATATTTACAATTATATAAATCTCATTTCTCAATGTATTAACTTACATTGATGCAATGTATCCGTTAATACATATACATATTGTAAGATATTTAAGGTATTTTATACACAAAGCTAAAAATGGGAAACACATTTTACTAAAAAAACAAAAGAACAGAAAAATGGAATATACATTTACATTCTCTTCAATTACGAATATTATGTTACAGACAAATATTCAGGAAACTGATTTAAAATCAGCATACTGATAAAAAAAAATAAGTTTGCTAAAGTTTTTATTTGAAATAAACATTAAAACAGATTTTAAATCAATTTCAATAACGAAGTTATGTAGATTGTTTAAAATAAACAAAATTTATTGAAAACAAAAGGAATTTTTCCACGTTTAAGAAACTTGTATTATCTCATTCTTAACATGTGATTATGATTATATAACATCATTGTTACGCATTTTGTTGAGTTTGAAACTATTGAAAATAAAAGACAAGTCAAATGTTTTACAAAACATTTTGTTGTTATATAAATCCTAATTATATACAGGAATATGTAAAAAAAAAAAGAAAGAAAATTAAAAATACAAATTTCACAATGTTAATGGCTAAAAGAAAAGAAAAAAAAGGAAGCACCTCTCGTCATCTTTATGCCAAAGGTATCTTTATCTCCATAATCTACATTATAGGAATTACTGAAAAATAATGATTAATTATAGTTAATCTTAACGGGACCGCATATCATTCTATTTAAAGAAGAAAGATCAGTTCGGGCTGGTGTGGGAGAGTGCGAGGAAAAAAACGAAAAAAAAAAAAGGGAAGAAAAACTGGGAACCCCCTAAGAGACACACGCATTGCACCGTTCATGGTTTTTTGCATAGAGTACATCAAAGGGCTCTATTCGCCTCTCGTGTCGCAACCAATTAACATAATCGCTAAATGTTACTTCTTTCCGTTTATTTCGATTAACAGGGACAGCTTGTATAGATCCAGAAAAGGAAAACTCGCGTTACGACATCGTCGGACACTGAAATCCAGCTACCGAACTTCCAAAGCATTGAGAAAGGTTATTTTTTTCCTTTTGTTACTTCGTGAACTTTCTTCGTTAGTCTCTTTCTTTAAAGAGAGGTTTTTTCTCCATTACGATTTTTATTCACGTTTCCGCTTTCGGAAATATTTCTCCTTTTATCTAAATTCATTTTTCTTTCTTTTTTTTTATATATATATATATTTTTTTTTCAACGCATTTCCATTACAGTTTCTTTGCAAGCCATGCTTCTATTGGATGCTACTTTTTTTTAATCTTTTTTATTTCTTGGTACATAGGAAATTCAGAATTAAAAAAATTATCCTGTTACTTTAAACCGTACAATGCTAAGAACTTGATTTTTCTGTATTTTTCGCTTTCGTTATTTTTAATATTCATATATATTTTCATCGTATTTTTTCTGCTGTTACATCTACTGTCATCTTTTCTTTGTTGTTTACTTTCTTCCTCCAGTAAATATGTTCCATCCATCATTCTTTTTTCGAACCTCATATATTTTCTTGTTTTAATTTCATATTCTTCTTTGCAATAATCTTTTAGATTCTGTCACGCAATCATTCTTGTTCCGTTCCTGCATGGATTTCGTAACTGTCCGACAAATTCGTTTAAGTTTCTTTTGCCCCCGCGTGATGGTATATTCTTAAATTTATTCTTCCTTCTTTGGCTCCTTCTTACCAAACGGTATCGCAGCTTTCACTCTGAAACAACAATGTAAAATATATATGTTTTTAAAAATTTTAAACCCGATTTTTTTGATAATAATGTAAAATGTTAATTTTCTAATTCTACTTCATCAATGTGTGCACAATATGTATACAAATAATCTATAGAATATAAGGGAATTGAATTATCTCCCATTTTGCTTAACACAGAGAACTAAATTCAATATAATATTTTAATGGGTCTTGTACTGTGATCTACATACACCACCAATGCTATAATTGCCAGTTACATCAGGGGGAGCCATCAATGGCATCGTTATAGCAACGTTAATATTTCATGCAACAAATGGCTGATTATAGAGGGAACATACGCTACTTTCAAAGTTGAATATTCACAACCTTATGGATAATTGGCCGATTTTACTTTATTTACAATTACATGAAAATATTTGCAAAGAAAATATTACTGCAACTAAAATATTCTGTTCATAATGATCAATTCAGTTAACATGGACTAATTTAGATTTGTTTAAGATAAAATTTACTTTTTTTATAAAATATTAAAATTTAAATACTGTCGATGAATTGCACTTACTTAGCAGTGAGCTCGTTGATTTTGCTTTGCACCAGTGCTAAATTCTGGTCAATTTGTGCCTTATTTGTCTCATAGACCTTCGGTAGTGTGAATAAGGCAACCACTCCTAAAAAAACCACCAATTGAACTTGTTATACAACACGCTGTAGATTTTTCACGGTTCATGTTTATATCGAACATTTATACATAATATTAGTTTAAACATGAGGACGCTGACGTTGCTCAACGAGAAGAACGACCTTATTATACGTTTCGGGTACAAATAAACCGTTAAACTACTAACTCAGTTTCTTGATGCTAAATATTTTGTTGAGACGTCAGTTCTATTGATGTTTCCAGATATACATACAACTATCTCCTAACTGTAGAGACAAAAGAAAACTAAGAACATCTCGATTGAACATACGTTGATAACAATTTGTGATAAATCACTTTTAATATGATTTGTATCAAAGTATTATTTTATTTACAGATAATATCAAAATTTACCAATTATGATTAGAGTCATGCCATTGAACCAGGAACCCACATAGGTGAGGCACCAGAGAAGGACAGCAAATTTCAAGGAATCGACGAAATCCTCGACAAGGAAGAGCCTACGAAGTTCACTGACCGCTGCGTTTAAATGTGCAACAGCCACGTCGGCTACCTCGTGTACCTTCTCCGCGGGCAATGTTAAGTCCATTTCCAAAATGTTCCTAAAATCAAAAGTAACTAAGTCAGTATATCACTACTTGAATTTTAAGCTTCTTCCAAAACTCTTTCTGAAATTGTTCAGTTCTTCAGAGAGTCTCGTACTTTTATTTTTCTTTCTTTTAAAGGAAATACGGTTCATTCTTTGGATTCGAGGAATTTCACTTTATCAGAATACTTACTGGAAAGGATGTCCATCGGAAGTTTTCTGGATAGCTTGAAGGACGGTGTTGTGAATCCTGAAGGCAATAGTGCCTGTGAGGATGAGAAGAGACAAATAAGCAAGAACACTTATCAGGCTGAAGTAGGCCAGCGAGAGGAGCACGCCGAGTATGCACCCGAACACGGGGCCTGATTTCTTTGGATCACGCCAATAAATTAGAGCTGCCACTGAAACAAAATGGAAAACACAATATTAGAATCGCTATTAAAGTCGTCAAATTCGCAATTACCTCCATTATATAATCTAGTAGATAGCCTTTTCACATTTGCATGAATTCACGAATACATAATAATAAAAATCTACGATATATCTTGGAAGTATATAACATAGTCTTCTGTAGTATACATACAGGCGTTATCAAATTGTTTTAACATCATAAAGATCCGTTAGAGTATGATATTAAACAGGTTCAATTAAATATCAGATTAAATATAATTTTCAGATATAGAGTTCGAATATTGAGACAAGTTCAGTACCATATAATCATCACAGAAACTTCGTCAATATCAAACTATTTATTAACATTCTCAAGCTTATATTTAATACAGATCGAGTAGAATCTTTCCACTTGAACATGTGCTTCTGAACCATATGTTAACGAGCGTCGTCGAAAATCGATTGTTCACAGAGAAAAAAAAAAAACCCCAAGACTCACCAGTACCCCTGTTGGGGACCTCTTCGATGGAAGTTTTTAAATTATTTCTCCGTGCCATTTTCGACGTACGAGTAGGTACTATGTTATAACGCAGGTTGAAAGCGAGGAAAGCTAAACAAGAACTGCTACCTCTTTCCGCGACTTCGTTTGCACATGGAGCTTTCTACACGCCTCGTGGTACTGTGAGATACGTGTGCATAAGAATAGGACAGACAGGAGAGGGAAGTAGATACATACATTAACTGAAATAACAGAAAGACAAGAAGAGGGAGGACAGGTAGCACAACCGGAAAAATAAAATAGTCACTGCGGTGGAAAATGGGCGAGAAAAGACAAATCGAAAAGTAATTTATTAATCGTGTATCATATTCTGCTGACGTTTTAAGCATTTATGAGAAATTTGAAGGCGCAAAAAATATATGGAATGTAGATGATATGCAAGAAAATAGAGTACTGGATAAAGAATGAATTGATCTCGATACTACATTTTTACTGCAAATTTTAATTCGCAGTCCAGTTAGAGAAAATTCAAATATACACGGTCACTCACAAAATTGTTTACATATTCGACGAAAAATCGTCGATATTTTAAGCTATTGTAATTTTGTCAAGAAACCTATCTTACTTTAAAGCTTGAAACCTTCGCTTTATTTTAGGATATAAATAATTTCGTACGTTGAAGCTCACTTTTGACTATTAGAGTGTATTATTATTAAAAAAAAAAATCTTACAAGAATTAGTTTTATCAGAAGTCTCTGAATTTAATCCTCAAACGATACCATTCTGTCATCATATTTCGAATTTCATACAAATTTTGATCACTTTAACAATAAAAGATTCAGAGCGTAACTATGGATCTAGAATTTCCTAGAATTGTCACATTTTGTACGAACGGAGAATAATAAAGCTGTTTAATTAAATTTCTTAGATAATTTCAAATAAATAAAATAAACGAATCAAAATATACTGCCAAAGGAGTCTTCAATACGTGATCTATCAGATTATCCACGTAATTATATCGTAATTAAACACACGAGGAACAGTGATTAATGGCAAGGACCAATTGTGAACAGCCTTGAAGATACCCTAATAATAGAGAGCTAGTGGATTCTCAAATTCTGCCGTCGGCTTTGTCTCTAATCCAAAAAGGATGGTCTATTAAACTATTTCCAAGGCCTCTTCAACGTCGCGTAATTCTGCCAAATGAATTTATGTCATCTGTTCCAATTCCTGATCGAACGAGAATTCAACTGCCTCTAGCTGAAAATTCAACGGAAGGTTCAAAGATTTTAACGATCGACCCGCCAACAAGAGGAATTAAATTACCTTACAATCTGTTGTAGAATATTTATATCTACACTGCAAATTCAAATTTTTGCATCGTCGTTTCGTTATCATTGGAGAAATAAAACCTAAAGTTTGTCTTTATCTCTTAAATATTATGATTCCATAGCAGATTTAGATATTATATAACAGTATATTGTAACTTTCAAATATTCAATATTGAATATGAAAGACATAAACATTAAACGTTATATTCATTTTTTAAACAGTACAACATTTATTAAATATTAAATAATGATACACTTTTGCATATTATGTAATTTGCATTCTACGTATTTTTACGCCATTAAATTTCCCATAAATGCATAAAAATTCACAGCCTATTTATAATCATTACTGCTGCAATCAAACTTACATTTTTCCCTTTCCTATTTATAGTGTATATTATCGTCGAAAAATTCTGAGTATCCATTAATTTTGCATTCAAACAACAAACAAATGGCCCTAGGCCATTTTAATTGCACAGTTTATGAATAAATGTGATATCTTTAACGATAATAATAGAATCTTCTCCTGTTTGCCGTAGAAATATACGTTTCATCGAAAATTCCCAAAGACTTGTTCCAAACTTTTCAACAATACTTGGCGAATGACATCGCAAAATATGGAACTATGATTTAGAACCATAGAATTTTCATCAAGCCTCTTTTCTCGTTCGTTTCATCGAACGACTTTTCCACGACAGATTCCAAAGGACGTAACATCGACATTTACATTCGTATAGATCCAGACGCGTCAAACTCTTGAAGAAGTTCGACCGGAGCTGGAGTTGGAGCGGATCCAGACGTGGACAGAGTTTCACAGGGTGAGGAAGATAGATGCACGTTGTTCATAAGTGTCACGTGTCGAAGGAAAAGGACAGGGAAGAATGGTCGGGCGCGGTTTGGCCGTGGAAAATCAATAAGTTGTCTCCGGTAGTACGACGCCCGGCGTCGCAGTGTCGGCCGTTGCCTCGACGTACCTTACCTATTCCCAGAAATACACCTGCCAACGGATATTCTACCCTCGGCGAATTCACCCTACGCTCGCTCCATTCCCTCCATGGGAAATTATACATCCGTACACCCGAGTCGAAATCACCATCTTCCCTTCCTTGCTGCCACGTTGCACACGCAAAGCTTCCTTAATTATATAGCGATTCTCTCGTTAATATTTCAGGGATGTGCCAGGGGGTTATTGACCTGTACGTTTGTTTGCAACAGTATCATTGAAATTCTTGTTTGGTAATGTCTGGAGTTGGCAAAGACATAAATTTATTCAGTGCACCGGTTTTTTTTTTTTTTTTTTTTTACGGATGTAAGAAACAAACAAAGTCAAATAATGGCGACATTTAAATACACAAAAGGATTCCAATAATTACATTAATTTTATGTAAAGTCAATGAAAGTCTAATGTGAATCGTTATCTGAATAGTTTGAAGGGACTTTGAATATCGTCGTTATTTTGTTTGTCGGTTCTTATTTTCTATTAATTGGATAAAATTGATAAGTTTACGTTTCTATTAGCGGGTAAGTGTATTACGTTTATCAAAGTGTTTTAACATATTTAAAGATTGGTTCGAATATCGTTAGAAATAAATATGTAGAACAATAATCTCCCCAACATCGTGATGTCCGAACATTAGCAAGAATCATTGCAGATAAAACCATTAAAAAATGTTATTATTTATCGTGCAATATTTTGTCACGGTACGAAGAAAATGTCTATTGGTATAATGCGCGATGATTTGCGAGTTTTATTTTTAGAAGAACAGGAGATTTTCGTTGTCAGTTTTTGCTGGATTGTTGGTTAGGTTAAAGAATGATTTTAATATTTCTTTAGCTGAAATATACCATTTAGGAGATTTTTTTATTTTTCAAGATATATTGAAATGTTTGGAGCTTTCTCTTCCTTCATCTTTTAGGTAAAGCTATTAACTATAACTATAATAATTATACTATTAGCTATAAACCATTATTATTATAATTATATTACATTACATAAATTACACATAAAATTATTAAATTTTTTAAACTGAATGTAGAAGAACAGAGACTTGACTAAGAACGACAGTATTTGACGTACGAAGAATAACATTATTCAGAGTAACGACAGATGAAATTCTTTTAAAGGATCTCGTTTTCAATGGAGCTGTCGCATTGCGACAGCAGAATAGTAAGCTTTCAGGCAGGAAAAGTTCCTTGAAGTGGGATCGATTCTCTCGCGATGAGATTTGTCAAAGAATTCGATTATTTTCGCTGCTTTGGACCGCGTCCAAGCGCTAAAAGTAACAGTGTTTCAAACCAAACAGTGCAATGCACTAGACTATGCGAGCACTTGAGAAGAATAACACGATCATTAGCGAAAATTACCAATTTAATTATCACAAAATCACACCATCTCGTTTTGAAACAGATAATAAATCTGTGTTTCCTATTCGATTTCGCCTTTTATTGCATCAAAACACTTCGTCTTTCCAAGTGCTTCTAAAATCATCATCAGCTCCGTTATATAAACGAATAATTATTGTTTCTTACTTAACACACTTTACTCTTTCCAATGTTGGACATACTGTTGAAGTATGTATAGGACATACTGTTGAAGTACTCTATAAAAATATTAATCTTCAGAAAAGATTCAGCTGTCTAATGCAGCTTATGAATAAGTAATTTGAATCTGTTTTCTTTTTATTAAAACCTCTTCAAACGTGTTGCAAAAATCTTTGCTCAATTTCTAGTCTAATTCAGATACTATCGTTGTTCTCAAAGGATTTCATTCTTCAATCGAATCCAAATCAAATTCCAAATTCAATTCCTAAATGTTCAAACAGTTACTAGCTTCTGTCTCTTGCACATTCTTCAAACTTCCCATTTATTATAACTGAACCAAAAATATCAGGTCTGTTTCCAATGGATTACAAAAGTCATTAATATTTCAAAAAAAAAAAAAAAAAACATACCCCGAAACATTAATAATCGCTACTTCTTATCCCTAACTTCTTCCTCTTTAAAATTTTCATCGCCTGCAACTCAATTCTAAGATTTCAGCTCTGTTTTCAACGGATGGTGATCAAGCAATCGCTATTTCCCCCATTATATTTATTCTAATTCGATCTAATCGCAAAAATCATTAACATTTCCAAGAAAGAAAGAAAGGAAGAAAAAGAAAAGAAAGGAAAGGAAGAAGAAGAAGAAGAAAACCCCACCCCGAAGCTCTGACGTAACCGCGCGTCTGCGCAGCATCTTTTAACAAACTGGCAGTCTGTCAACGCTGCTCGATCAGCGTATATAACTGCTTCTGAATTAAATTCAGATTCGAACAACCCTTTGTCACACGCTCGTACTCACGTTCCTCCCTCGTGATCGCCATGTTTCCCTCCCTGGTGTCTCCGCTTCTTTCTCCCTCCTCCCACAGCTCGAGGAACGCAACCTCGAAGAGAGAAGAACGCAGACCGGCGGCGGCTAAGAGAGGCTAAACGGTGCCGTACGTGACGACGACGACGAAGGGAAAATCGTCGCCGAGGTAATAACTTCGAGCCGTGGGAAACGCGGCGCACACACCGCGGTAGAGATAGACTGGTAGACTCGCCGAGGGAAAAGCGAGAGTCTTCGAGACTTCTGGCAGAGCACCAACAGCCTCAAACCCGGCTGGATACTATATTTAAACCCGGCAACGGTCCGCCAATCGTCTCCGGCTTTTTTGGATTCTAACCGCGACACGAATTCGTTCGAGAGAATCGAGATTTCAATGAACAGGAATAAAAGAGAGGGAAGGAGAGAGAGGGAGAGAGGGAGAATCTCTTTTGTAAAGAAAAAGGAGGCTCGTTTAGATTAGGGTGGTTGTTGGAACACGAATCGTAGATGTAGAAAGGCGAATATTGTAGTGTCGAAGGGATGTCTGGATTATTAGAGACGATTTTGATTGTCTGACCCAGACCTGAATTGGAAATAGGATGGGCAATGTCTCGGTTGACGATCGAAAGAGGCATTGTATTTTGCTCCGGACAGGTTAGAAGATACGAGTTAGCTGAAGTTTAGGAGTATGTCTTTCAATGTTCAAGTTTGACTGGTGAAGGTTCTTGTCTGGTGAAATTTGGATCTTTTCACATAGACGTAGTCTAGTCTAGCATGAGTTTTCAAATTTCTTTGAAAATTGAAGAATAATTTCATTACATGAAGTTGACAGAATGAATCCTGCTTGCATTGAATTTAAACTGCTATTATATAAACTGTTTGTCTTCCGACAGGTTTATATGTGAACGAAGTTCTACCGTATCCTACGTACGTTTTCAACTGAACGTTACACTTGGATAAATCCAAAGAAATATACTTAAAGGAGATTTCTATAAAAATTGAAATATAGAGAGATACTGCATTTCCACCTAGTGATAGAAAATTAGGGGGGAAAAAAAGAATGAAACTATGGATAATCGGCAAAATCCACCTCCGTCTTTCACGCGAGTTATTCATTGCAGATCTCTCACAGTGGCAAACCAAGATACGAAGACTATGTTTTATCCAAGGAAGTTAAGGAAGTTGAGCGATACAGAAGAGGTCGAGATTCAAAAAACTCGGGATTCAAACTGTGTTATGCAATTACCAGATTGCAATTGACGCGCCACGCGAATAGGTCTAATTATCCTAATGAAACAACAATCGACGTCAAAGATGTCTGTAAAAATTCGTGGCTAGGTCAGTGAACTTTGAGGGATCAATACTGTTTCGACATCATCACTGATAGTAGCTTCCAACAATAGTCAACTGTACTAAATCCGAAAGGTACTTGACCCATACACACATACGCGGATTGCTCTCGTTCCGCAGTTTCCACAAGGAAAATCAATACTGCTGACACTCGAGAGAACAAAGGAGCCAGATTCTAAGTACCATCTCTGTGTGATCAACGATGGTGACGATTTTTTTGAAATGACAATTGAGAAAACTGTGTCAAACAAGGTCTGAATGGGTCTGAAAGTTTTAGATCGTGTGCCATTTTGTACTGATATTTCGTATGATGGAAAGAGTATGTTTTTTTCTTTAAAATCTTTCTTTCATTTATTAGATTATCCACTTTGTTTCTTTTCTCATAAAATTTATGGAAATATTCGTGCATTTATAGAGAATTGAGGTCGAAGCAAAAATACAGGATTGCTTAGGAGAATTCTGTGGCTAGGAAGAAAATCATGAATAACAAAATTATTCTGGAGACTTCGTCTTTTAGAAAATTGAGCTTGGAAATAATTAAATTTCCATAGAATTCGTTAATAAAAAAGATATTCCCACGCCACTGTATTATAACGTTTATGTTTAATTAAATTTAAGTATACATTAAACTTCGTAACTATCGTAGACGCTCAATTAATTTTATAATCACTGTATATACATACATTTCCTTCAAATTTGTTGAAATTTCGTTTCAATCGTCATGCTTATCAAGATAGAGATTAGATAGAGGTCAGATAATGACCCAAACTTTCGGACGATAGCGTCGTATATTTAGATCTCCTCAAAAGGATGTATTGGAGCACAAAGGAACAAGAATCGACAGTGTCTTTAGGAGGTAGTTCGGTAAAAGTAGCCTATTGTGCGATCAAAGTGGTGCCTTCATAACTGATCTCGCACTTTGAACACGCATTATTGGACTCAGCAACAAGAATAACGATAGAGAACTGTATGACGAGAGTGACGTGGCGTACATCCATTTTATTCATGAGACAGCAGTTTTCAAGAACATTTCTATAATTGCGCTTTCATTATCTGACACAACAGAAAGATTAGATCGATTGTAAAATTCTACAAATTTTCTCCTATTAATTTCCTCTTAATCCATCAAGAGTACTAACGTTATGTTAACGCAATATATTTTGCAATTCTTTTCAATCAATTAATATTATCAAATTCTGTCTCTTAATATCTGGATCATAAAATTCCACAGTAAAGTTAACAATTAGAAAATTTAAAGGCACTGAAGTATATTTGTAGTATCAAGATAAATTATTGCACGGTCTTCCATCTTGTTTTCTTATGAATTTATTCGAATTATAGCGTCAAATTATTGGTTAATAGCGAATCATATGCAACAACGCGTATATATGTACAAAGGAGGATATAATGCACAAATGTTCGAGATAATATTTAGATAAGTAATCTTGTAAGGGGAGTTATGCAGTCGGTACAAAGGTCTTTTGCAAATCAAAGTTTTCAAAGTTCATATAGTACGTTCGCATACGTAAGTATGAGTCACTTTTAGGCGTCTATTGTTCGACTTATCATTGAAACAATTCTTCTTATAGCTTTTAGCATTTTAGCATATTCCACGCAACAAATTGTAAACTTTCTTTAGCAATACATAAATTATGCTTTACATAATGCTAAACTTGTCTCAATGTATAAGAGTCTCTTTGTATGACAGAGTTATAATAACTCACAAAATCTATGGTCTTTGAACTTTTGTATTTCACACTTGAAATATACTTCTGTTAGTAAATGTAAACAAAAAACAAAAAAAAAAAAAACAATCAATTCTTCCGTATTTTTCTAAAGTTAAAGGATTTTTTAACGAAAAAAACATTGGATCAATCGAGTATGTAATGAAAATAATCCAAAGAACGCAGCAGAATTAGATGCATAATACGAAAAATAATAAAGCAACTAGTGTATAATTCTTATCGCAAATATTTTTCATTAAAACATCTCTCAATTTTCCGATTTTGTTGTACTAAGAATCGAATTGAACGTAATCGACATAATTTTCTTCCCATTAAAGCCGCGTTTTATATTTACTATATCTATTTATGGAAATGCTTCTATAAGCTCCAAGTGGGTCATTCTGTATACAATAAATAAATCACAGCCAGCGTTCTTGCATTTTCTTTTTTTTCATTTTCTCTCACGTCTACTTTATATTAGTAGCGTAAAAGAGACGAATATTTAAAAAAAGGATAGAAAGAAAAATTCGGCAAAATAAATAGCGTGATTTATATACATATAAATATTGCTCAACACATAGAAACAAACAGGTATCAACAACGAGTTTTAGTGTCTTACCTCTTGGATTCAGTCTATCGGGATTAAACCATGCGTCTGTAAAGAACAAAATCGAATTATGTTAGTTCACATGATTGACAGAAAAATTTATAGAACTACTCTACGATGATCTGTGAAAAATGAACGAATGACAATAGAAAAAAGAAAGATAATACCGTATAATAACGAAAAAAAGAACATGGTGATGATATTCAATGACTTTACGATGAGCACTATATCATTATAATTGAAATTAGTTTTATTAATAATAATATTTTGTAAAAATAATTCCAATAACCCTCAATATAAGGAGTTAGAGATATTTACTTAAGTTAGAGACCACGAACAAAAATTGCTTGATGTTTAAATTTATATTCTATATTTTATGCGATGAAACATAAATATATATTAAACATAAATAAAATATAAATTAAAATATGTAATATACAAATTAACTATTTTTAATATACAAATTAACTATATTAAAATTAACTATTTCTTATGTTCATTAACTAGTTAAACTATTTGCTCTTTAGATAAAATTGATCTTGCACCGTAGTGTTTGGAATATCTTAATCCGAAAAACAATTATTAACTTAGAGTTAAATAATGATCGTCAATTTAATCAAAAATGTAAATGAAAAGAGAAATTCGAAAAATTTCAAATCACACGATATGTAAAAAGATCCATATCGTTATACAATACATACAATATACAACATAAAAGCCGCAAAACCGCATAGCGGTATCCAATTTAGATTTATTCAATAAAAATTGTACGCGTTCGCTCACTATTGTTAAACTCTATTTCATTTTAATGCCTTGATTTAATGCTTCAATGCTTTTCTAACGTGTAATTCTTTTTCACACAGTCAATGATTTAATTCATCCCGTTAGTTGAACTTACCAACCGAAATTATCGATCATGCAATTGCCCATTGCATAACGGAAACGTGCTTTATCATTTCAAGAGTATTATTATCATCTCAGGTACTTATAGACGTTTTAAATCAAATTAAATTTTTTTTCAAAGCAACTGAGATTTCTACGTATCGAAATTGGTTAGAAAAATTTTCAAATAATTTTTGAGAATAACATATTGACAGAGTCCAAGAAAGACTCTCAAATAAAATCGATTGGCAGCACTCATTGTCAATGTAATTAACACATTGCGTAATTGTTGACCTCGACTTCTATCTCGATATCTACGTATGTACTTCGACCGGATGACTCGTTTTAAAATTTGCGCACATGATTTTCTCCGGTGAATAATAAGTGTGTCTTACCTTTTATAACTTTGTAAGCCGAAATCAGAATTTCTTTATAGATTTTACAAATTTTTACCAAATATCGTCAAATAAAAAATATCTTTATTATTTATTCACTGAGGTAAACGAAATAAAGCTAAAAAAAATAAAAATAAAAATAAAAAAAGAAATGGAAAAAGAATTTTCCTTTTCATTTCTCTATAATTTTAGACCAATTCATTTTAATTTTATTTAGAAGTAAATTAAAAATCTTTGTGGGTACATTTATTTTAATTCTATTTATTCGAATACGAAATAGAAGTCGATATATGAATTTTACAATTTGTAAGAATTCCTAATAAAAACTCTCTTTCAAAATCGTTATAGAAACAAAACGAACAAGTTTATTAATTTCACTGTAGTTTAGAAAGAAACTATTTTACGCTTATTTGTATTACTGATATTTTTACGCATATAAATAAACGAGATTTTTCTATAATAAATATTTATTTCTTAGTTTCGTAACTGTTAAAGATATTTATAAAAATACGGAATATCTTGAATTACATATATGTACGTAATGACACTCCTAGTTATATGATTTTCTTATATAACTTATGCCTTTGTATTTCTAATTATTATTGAGGCTAGTTTAATTATTGAAGCAATTTGATAATTAATCGCCACGCTGTTATATTCTTTTATCACTCCCAAATATAAAGAATTTACATATCAATAACATTTACCCTTTCGTGATGAAATTTATAATCTGTAATTAAAAACGAGTTTCTTCTTTTTTATTTTTAAAGAATATGAACTCTTGAAAAGTCAACCATTTATATTTTAATTAATCACAAATTATTAATTTCCACCACGTCAATTATATTTTCCTAGTAATAATAGATACTCCTGTCGCATTCAACTGTGACTATAGCTAATCAAGTATACAAATTAAGTTCGAGCTGACGTGACAATGCAAAATTGAGAAATTTAACGTTAATGTTGTAATAAAGTGCTGACTGTTTAAAAATGTTCAATGTTTCGAAAATTTCTATTTCCCGCGATTATTGCAATGTCCATTCCTTAATATAAAAAAAACTAATTTATTAATTCCTTTTGCAACATTACTATCACCTGTTCATTGTAAAATGACAATTAAAAGAATACCTTCTACCTAGAAGGAGTACATCTATGTAAAAATTTTACTTATCTACTTTTTATATGCGTCATATATGAATGGAAATAAAATTCGATTGCTGTCTATTGTACTTTTTTTATTATCAAAAATTGCTATTTTCGACGAGGAGCGTACAATATATTTATAAAAACCGATAGTCGACGATCAATAACCCACTTACAAATCGCGTTTCTACTGCGCATGTCAGACAGTCGATGCACCCGGAGCTATATAATTATCTAGTTTTTTTATTTTTCCCCATTTCACTGCTTTCTCTCTATTTTTATATTTGATCGCGCATGCAGTGTATTATCTGAATGATTTACATGACGAACAACAAGATATAGCGAGGTCGTAAATGCTTTCGTGATAGATACGGTTTTACTGCCAGTATTAAAACTGGACAATCTTATCCGTTTTTTACAATTTATTTCTTCGTTGAATAGTATATCTCAAGACTCGGTTAATTTCTTTTTGAAGGAGAAACGGAGTTTGCGAAAGAATGAATCATGGTCTAATTAAAGTTGAGTAATTTTATTTTTTGAGTTAAAGAAAGATATTTTAAATAAAAGGATAGAATTAAAAAATTATATAAAATGCAAATAAAAAAAGTCTTGATATCTGTTGAGTGACAAATGCACAGTTTATATATTATCACATTATTGTGTTAATTAACCAAAATTTTTAAAAATTCGTCTGTAAGAATTTGACACGCCATAATTAACCTTTGAACGAAAATTTGAAGCTAATAATAACAAACTAGATCGCATTGAAACAAAGCATAATAATTTATACTGAAAGGCATAAAAGGTTAATAAAAAGGAAAATTTAATTTACGTATGAATATCAATCAATACTGTACTACAATATGTATGCTTTACTAATGAAAAACAAGTTATTAATAAATGATGGTGTGATTTAAGTAACAATCAATAGTTTCATAAAAGAACTTTATCCATATATCATGATAAATCTGGCTTTTAAATAACATTAAGATCATCTTTGAATCATGCAGTCTATACTCTGTAATATTATACTCAAGCATTGTAACTCTGACAATTTATTAATTTTGTATCATATGCAGCTACTTTTCTTTGTACTTATTTCAATGTAGTAAAAGAAAGTTTGGTAGTTTGGTAAAAAAATTCTCAATCTCTTATGTACAAAATATTGCTGAATAGGCTTATAGACATAAAGTACAACGGGGTATAATTCTGTAGTGTATAGTATCGGTAATTATTTTCAACTTTTTCAAACTACACTTTACTCTACAATGATGCACACGTGCATTTTATATGATGTAAGCATAAAATACTTTGTCAATTGCACGACTAATATGTGCCCTACTGATGATAAATTGCACTTCGTTTCCTACGTCAAACCAATACACTATCTATCCCGTGGCTATTATAGACACGATAAAATCATACTGTATCGTAAAATCTATCAGGAATCAAAATGGATACTTTTCTTTATCAGAATAAATAAATTGTAGGAACTAATAAATTAAAACGTTCACGCAAATAAATTCTAAATCTTTGGATCTTTTAGTACGGGTCAGAGGCAGGTCACGATGATTCGGTATATACATATAGATATACATACGAGTACTTTTAAATATTCTTTGAAAATATTCTCAAACAGTATTCAACATGATATGATTATTTTATATTGAGACAGTGGGAATGTAAAATATATACAGCATACTACGGCACTAAATCAAAATGATATATATTTTATAAATTTTAATAATTCAATACTAAAATTTCTGTTTCTCAAACGAAGTAACTACAAACTGTTAGTATCTTATATTGCGCGGAATTGCAAAGCTCTAAAATAAGGCTTCGAACTATAAGACCAGCCATAGGATCAGTCGATATCACTTCCCGACGATTTTGCTATATCTTCGCCCGTACTTTGAACATTATGTCTCGTACTTGATGTCATATGAGAAAAACAATTTTTAAATTAACATACATGGATGCAGAATATTCCAGAAGCAAGAATTGCCATTGGCTACAGCGGAGCACGATTCCTTGCAAACCGCGTCAGAATCTTCTTTCTCCTTCCCAGAGGACACAGGGCACGCCGGCTCCATTCTCATTATTCCCTAACCTTGTGTTTCAGTCGAATCAAGGACGACTCGCATTCGAGCACTACCCCAACAATCCGCGCTGTTAGCCGCAAACGACGCACTTTCTGCTATTAACTCCCTGTTCCTTTTTTCGTTTCTTTCACCCTTTAACTTTTCTTTTTTTTTTCTTCTTTTTCACTGATTTTATTCGCTGTTCACACTCGAGTGACTGGGCTCAGGTTTGCTTTGTCTGCTATCAATGCACGAAATAATTTCGACCGAGTTTGCCAGAAGATAAATAATTGTTTTGTGCAGTTTCGATGTTGCGATCCCGTAACGACACACTATGCCTCGAGACGAGAACAGGACTGACTAGTATTATCGACCCGTGGACAGTTCCAGATATCCCCACCACGACGACGCGCCATTGCTGCGCTCCTAGGGAAACAATAAGGCTTCGGGTGAAAAGTAACTAGTTACTTTCATCCACGACAGATGGCGCGTCTGACTAGCGATGTGTCTAGCGAGTTTCAGATAGAGACGTCAGATGGAGCGGAATTTAAAATATAACGACAGTTCGCTCGAGCAGAGACAGATGTACAGGATTTTTGCATAGAAATTTGAAATTTTTAAAAGTAAAGAAATTAAGAAATTTATATCTTTCCTTGAAAAAAATCATAAATGTAGACAGATAAAGAATTACTATCTCTTTGTTTTTCGTAACTTTTTTTTAAAAACTCACAATTATCCTTTGACTAGAGTAACTTTTACATTTTGATCTGAAAAAGTATCTATGGCGACGTAGTTAATCTACGATCACATGTGAAATTTTTATTTCATTTTGAGCAGTCTGAAACGGTTGACAAGGAGAATGCGATACCGCAATGATGTATAACGATCGGAAATAATTCATGAGTCAGGCGCGTGAAATTTTTCGTTCTGAAATCATGTGTAAAAATACCTTCTTGAGGAACGAGAAACAGCACTGCCTATACAGAATAATTGTCCATCCAATACTTTTAATTTTACTGATACAAATTTAAACTGCCTACTGTTAAATGGCGTATCTATTATTTAGAATATTTACTTTGTAAAATATATTTCGATGCAAACTATTTCCCCATGAGCTTGGCTGTTCCCATTGGTTCAATCAAAAGAGGTCGTAAGGTATCCCTGCTACGGATCAATATGGAGAGAAGATACAGGTTACTTCGATTCAGCATAGAAACCATGCACGCGAAATGTATACGTCTCTTTTCCCATGGTGCAGCATATATATAATTCCATTAAACTTTTACTCTTGTTAAATGAAAATATAGATCAAAAATTATAATACAAAATTCTCCAAGTTGACCTCTCAGTGTCAACATTGGTATCATTTCATTTTTTAATAAAAATTAGATGTCAACGCAAGCGTGAAAATGGCACTGTTGTTCGAAGACTATTATTACTCGAAATAAAAGCAAGTAAAAAACAGTTACCACGCAAAAAAGTTAAAAATATAACGACCGAAATGTCACTCAACGCGTATCATACGCTTGTGCTCATAGATAATATCTTAATGGTGCATACATTGTAAATCTATATGTATGTATATATATGAATCGATAATTCGATATTTGGCGATTAAAATTTTACTCGAAACAATTTTATAACATGTATTATTAATATCTAATAAAAATTAATCTATTCTGCTATGATTTACCGTTGCTATGATGTAAAAGAAAATTATAATTATAAAATAATGTTAATCCACCAAATTTGCAACAAAAAATTAATATGTGTAGCGCAAAAGCCATGAAATTCCATATATAGAAATTCAACCGCAAAATATTTAATTACCGTTATATTATATGCAAAGTAATCATAAGCAACGGTATAAAGACACTAGGAGAACAATATCACGCCTGAGTCATAATAAAGATAAATAAAATACCAATACTCTGAGTGTGTGTGACGTAATCGTATGCAATAAAAGGTGGTTACAGTATCACGTAAAAAATTGACGTATTTTTTTTTCGTAAAGTGATACATAATTTCTTGTTCCAATTTTTGTGATACATTCGTGATTAATAAGTTCTTAAATTCTTAATATTGAATTTTCAATATTTGTTTATCTTTTCAAATTATCGTAAAATAAAAAAGAAGTCATAAACGACTGAAAATTCGGATTCAGATGTTTCTTGTGAAACTAGTAAAAGAATAAAGATATCTTAAAAAGGTGTACAATGTACCTGGAATAACTAATCACATCATTATGGCATAGAAACGCAATGACGTTGTAGCCAAGCGGAAGCGTGGCTCACTTCGTGCAAAGATGCTAAATTAATTAACGTTTCGCACTAATCGTTTATGCTTTCGAGACTTTAGAGGTCATTGATGAAGACATCATCTTAGAAACGTTGATCACGAAATATTTTTTCTACTAAACATAAATGTATTTATACTTTTCTTACACTTTTTGTTCCTCTTTTGTTTCTTTTATTTTTTTTTTTTTCTTAATCTCAGTGACATATATACTATGGCATACCAATGCTTTATTCATATGTACGCATAAGTCAGTTTGATTATATTACTATTTATATTATTATGAAGCATTTAACTCACCAATTCCCATGCTACTAAAAATCTCTTTAGGAGCAATTTCCACTTCTTCCACTGGTTGTCTTCTTACTTCTTGTTTCATTGATTTGAAACTCTTCGCCGGCGATGCTTCCACTTCAGACTCAAATTCCGATTCTCCAGTTTCCGGCGCACTGATCCGTTCTTTTTTCTCTGCGTCAGTAAACACATATTCACTTACACTTTCTTCTTTTCTCCCTGATTTCGAGATTGACTCCGAAACAGGTGTAGATTTATCAACGATGTTCCACGAATTATCTAGTTTTTTCTCAGTGGATGAAGCGACTTCTGACGCGCGATCCGGAACTTTGGTTTCCTTAATTTCTTCTTTCTCCGTAATTTCTTGCTTATCGTCCTCTTTTTTTACTGGCTCGATCTTCATAATCTCCGACTGATCCTCTATTTTGCCCGACAACAAATCGAGCTCCGGTTCCTTCGATCTAACCTCAAAGTTACTCTCTTCAACCGGTTTCCCTTTCTCCGACTCTAACAGCAACATTGTCGCTTTCTTGGAATCGTCCGGTTCGTTTGACGACTGATTCGAAGAAAAGTTAATCATATCTTGATCCATATCGAAATTGTTCTTCGCGTTTTTATCTACTTTCTCGGTAGGACCTTCGACATGGGATGATTGTCCATCCTGGACGTGTTCAAGATGCTCAAAATCATCCATCGAATCGTGCTCTCTCCTGATTGGTTGCTCCTTCAACTCGGCCATCTTTGCTGCACGCGAGGAGTGTTATCCTGTCATAGAATTTAACTTTTCTATTAGGACGCTTTCAATATGCCCTCGTTAATTTACTTCCTAGTGTATTTCTCGACGATATTTTTTCTTTGAACTTCTTGCAGATTCTCAGAGTTACTAACAACTGGAACAATCTTTTAAAAACTGTTTTTTACAACGTATAGTGTTGACGTTTCACTTCGTTTTAATCACCTTTGCTTTGCAATCTCACGTCCCTCGAATTCTTTAAAAATTAAAGAACTTAACAGCTTTGTTCCGTTACAATTTTTTTTATTTATTATCAAGTGATACACTACTTTGTTCAAACATTAACAGTAAATTGCAGACATTGAAAATGGAAAACCGATTTAACGTTCACTCCGCCACGGGTGGATTCGATTCTGAAGCATGTTCTCCGACAAAGTATCTCACAGGGTGTGCGTAAGAGGGTTTCCGCCCCCACTATTCCTGTCTGTGCCAGGAATGTACACGTACTGGGTGACAAATTTAATGAACTCGGAGTATGCGTGAATTTTTAAAAATTCTATGTTTATATATCTGTATCATATTTCATTTGTTTGTAGTGTTTTTCCAAATGAAAATAAGGATACAAAATGATATATCTCAATTGGAAATTGTGAGACTATAGCACACGTTGACATATAATACATTACGTATTGTTCATTTCTAGGAAATTTTAAAAAGATAAATTTTATGTGATAATAATTCCAAAATAATAATATTAAGACTGGGATCTGATAAATATCGTTCGTCCCTGACTTCGAACCAATGAGAATTAAGCTGAATTTCCCACCACTTAGGAACAAGGGACTGGAGGGGACCCATAGTTTAGGACAATGAGTCACATTGAAAGACTAAACGTGTATAATAATCCTAAATGTGTCATATCTGATAAATATTATTAATTAATAAAATAATGTTAGTAAAAATATTACGAGATAATGATTGCTGAAATATATTTTAAATATTTTTTTTCTTTCAAATTTCTTTTTGAATTCTTTGAATTTTGATCTCCTGAAAGATTTTTTAAGATTTTAGCTTCTTCATTTTTTAAAAACTTACTGTTTTTAAGATTGTTTTAAATTAATCAATATCTATTTCGTTTTGTTTGATGTATAGGTATGTCATTTCAAATATACACGCATTTCTGGTATTTAAAAGTATACACGCATTAAATTATGACATTTTTTAGAATATACATCAAAGATGATGTCTCAATATGTTTTTATCGCAAATATACCAATTTAAGAACAAATATAGTTATATTCTCTTATAAATAAAAATATTTTAAAATTTTCATGTTTTATTAATATACGTCATATATTATAATCTATTACAGTAAAACATCAATAGTATTTACAAAATAAATACACACAATTGACCTATTCGTATGTAGGTTTTTCATTTATGTACTATCTATAAGTTATTGCGGGTTTATTCGTATATATACATATATCATGTATGAGCGAGGTGCTAATACGCATGTGCACAAGCGGTATCTGCGTTAAAATCGCGATTATATTGACAATTAACTCAAAATTTTAAAAAATATAAATTTAAATAGAAAATCAATTTTATAAACATTTTACGAAAGATATTTTTCTTACAAAAATCAAATACACGTTACTGAAATTTTAAATACAGATATAAAGTGAATAATTTACATAATAACATTAAAGAAATATTTATTTTAAATACATTTTTGTCTTCACTCAAAGTATTCCAATTTGGTACACTTGTATATACATTAAGCAGATCGTTTTTTTTTATAATTTTCAATTTAAATCTAATGTATGTTCTTTAACTTTAGTTTCATTCTTGGCAACCGTGAAAGAAAGGGATGAGTTAATTAATACGCACATTAGTTTAATTATTACCATTCTCAATTGTACTAATCCTGGAGTAATTACTCTAATTCGTCCTGTCTACGCATGCGCGTGTCCGTATGTTCCTGCGTTATTCCTGCGTTTCCCTATAAATCGCGGTCACAGAATCAGCAGACCAAGTACGCATGCGCGATTAATGTCGCGACGCGTGGCCTGAGCGTCAGTCTTTGCTCGTTCACCGCATTGTACTGACGCGTTTATTCTCTCTTTTTTTTCTTCTTTCTCTCTTTTCTCTCTATCTCTCCTCTCTTTGGTCCTACGGCGTTCAGTGAAAGATTCGCCTTTTGCAAAATGGCGACGCAAGCTATCACCAGAAGAAAACTGAATGAACACGAGCAGAAAATAAGCAGGAACGGCTTAACCTTTCACGAAGACACCCTTGCCAACGGCCATGCTGGTTTACAAACCAATGGACGTGTACAGGTTAGATCGTCACCTGTCACGCGTTATTACTGTTACAATTTTTATTTTGTAATTCGCTATATCTAACGAACTTCTGGACAACTAAAATCAGTTTAAATATTAGTGCAATCTGTAGGACAGTTAATATTCTTATCTATGTTAATTTTCAATCACTTTATCTCGTGGAATGTAAACGAACTTTGCGTTAACGTAACGAGTAAAAATTTGTCAATTGAACGTTAATCTTGAAGTTAACAAAAGAAAAAAAGTATGTAAAAGACGAAACCGAGATTCACAGTAGAAACAATCAAAACATGTTTGATTGTGTTTCAATTATTTCTAACGTATATCCAGGAACTTTCAATTCAAGAAGTTCCAATTTAAAGCAGTTCCGTTTTCATGTAGTACTAATACGGTATTGTGCTTCGCATTGCAATTTGTTCTCAGATTCACATTATAACTAATCTCTCTTTATTTAACCATAATATGTTTTATTTTCTTATTCAGGAATACATTATTTATCGGAATGTCTACTCACGTGATTCTTTTCGTCATAAATGTTATATCAACGGCGGGAATTGAATCAATTACTAGGGAAATGAACCGTGTTACCCGTTACTTTTTAACCATTCCTTTGATCCAACTGCGGTGAAGTGCTGCGATGAAAAAGAACTAGTTGTAACGGAGAATTACAGAAATTTATTTGTTGAGTAATGATTATTCGAATGCGTACGTTAGTTTGACCATCGCATTTCTGACCCAATTCATAATGAAAGCCATCGCGTAAGAAACGGAATTATGATAAGTATCCGCAATGCCGATAAAAATCCATTTCGAAATTAAGCTATTACTTTTGATGGAGTTATTATCACCTGGATTATGTGATTATCACGCGGAGACAGAACACTGACGAGAAAACATTTGCAATTATCAACGCGTGATTTTTAATTATACGAGAAAATATTCGAATCATTCGCTGTAAAATCACGACAGACGAAGAAATATCAAGGCCTGTCGTATGTTTTCATCGGTTCACAAAGTTTCTTCGAATCTAATCTCGAAATTCAAATGTTTGACAACATAGCCTTAAAGAAATAATGTCAATTGGCAAGGGTTGCATTTGATCAATTAGAAGCATGTATACTGTATAGAACAAGTAACCGTAAATGAAATACAGGTTACATCAATAGATATTCGAATCAAAATTGGTAAATTAAATAAAATACTAGTTGTAATTCGAAATATAACCTAAACGTTTTATTTTATCTTCTCATTACAATATACGTATGCATAAGCATTACGTTATGTGTTATTTATCAATAACAGTTTGGTGTTTCAGAATCATTAGTCCGATGTTTGAGTTATTAACTATTAATTTTTCGGTTATTGTTTTGTGTTTTGATTCCGATACATAGAATATCACCTTAAAGTGGATTGATATAAGAAATTGTCAGTGTTCTTTATAACTTTGCCAGTGCTCATATTAATCACACTATTTTTCGAAATAAATAGTTTAGCTGACCATTTTTTGAAATCATAAAAATTTCATTTTCTTTCTACCTTTATTACGAAGAATAATTATAGAGTTGCTCCTTACTACTAAACATTATTAGGAATACATACAATGCTTAAAATAAAATAAATACTTTATTACATATTGTGCGTATATTCTAAATGTGCTATTATTTCAGCTATCTTTGTGTCTACATAATTCATCACGTGAAATTAGCTAAAAACGCGCCAAACTAATTTATCTTTAGATACTCGTGAATCATAGTTTTTTTATCGTACTAGTGTGTGTTATCCTCCTTGTCTCAAAAATTTCTAAGAAACAACACTATCAATACTATCTTTCCGCGAGTTCGACTTGATAAACTTATCTATAATAGCAACTTGTTACAACCTAATTTAATTTGACTTAAAATTTTCTCGTTCGTGTTATTTTCGAATAGATTTTGTACAATGTAAGATCGAACGAACAGTTCATAATTATAATGCGTATTCTATTTTTCGATTTTTCTTAAACGCAATAGTTAAATTACGTATGTTAATTATAAATCAACTATAGATTTTTATGTATTTATGGGAAATTTAAGATACATAAAATATTAAGAATAAGGCAATCGTTAAAATTATAAAAACTATAAATTTTTTTGCAGGTAATATGTATTTAAATATGCAAACGATGCATAAGAAATTTGTAAGAAAAATGCGAAAGACAATTTAGCATACGTTGGCTTTCCAAATGTTAGTGACCCTACCACCTAATATTTAATGTGTATATAGATTCTAAAATTTGTAAGAATGATCATTAAAGTATTTTCGCCATTTATCGATTTTCTATGTTATATCCGAATAGAAATAAAGTTAGAAGAATAGAATAGAAATCTATAGTTTCTATCTATTCCGCGGAAATATGAAAGATATTACATATAACATTTTTGGACTCGTGTAAAATATTTCAAAACATTTAATTTTAACAGTTTTTAACAATTATAGGGACGCATCTATTATCAGGCAAATAATAATAACCATTTTCCACAATTAATCCATAATATCCATTTGATTATAATATTTAAATTGCTAAATCTAATGATAATTTGTAATATAATTTGTTTTTTTTTTTTTTACTTGTTTACAACCGAGGAAATGAAATATTCATGCTTTTCATACAACTAAATTAGCAACACAGCTGTGCTTACAGCTATTTACATATGTCACTAATGTAACATGAAAATGACGTTGTCTGTAGTTTCATCTAAAGTTTAAAGTAAAAAGATTCAGATCTTATGTTCTACAATATTTCTTTAAATATCTTAAATATTACGAGTAATAAAAATCCTGCAGAAAATTTTAGATATAATATATCTATACTGACGAACTATATTGATTTCTGTTAGACAAGTATTGATTACTCATACTTGTTTCTCAACTGTTAAATATTTATTGTCTAAATGATATTTTTTGTTATGATTCTTTGAATGTATCTGTCATCTAATATTGTATGACTGATGAATAACATTCTCTTGAATAATGAAATTCATAATTTTTAATTTCAGTAATTCATTTGTCAATTATAATTTGCTTGGAATCAATATTAGCAATCGATAGAAAACTTAAAACTAATGTCTCAATACAATGTTATTGTTTATATTTCTGAAGTTGTTACTAATCATGAAAATTATATTATATAATCGTATCATAAATTCATTATACGATCCTTATATCAGGAAATTATGGCTGTAAATCATCCATGATTCATGTACTATGTATTTCAAAGAAAACTGATAACGAAAAGTATATGAAATATGTATTGAATGTGACTTATTTGTTTAATATACTACAGATATAAGATATAAGATATGCTAAAATATATATTTGCGTAAATAATCGCAGTCTATGTAACTTATAATAATAAATTTTTATTTAGATTGAAGGAATACTCATTTTTTTAATTATAGAGATATATGAATTTTTATGATTCGTCTAATTATCAGTGAAAATATTTTCAAAACTGTACGTGCATTTAGTTTTTAGAAGAAAAAACGAGAGCGGAGCCGATGAAGTCAAGATCAAAGGAATCGTTCGAAAGGATACCGTTCATCACTGCAGTGTTAACGCATCTAGGATTCTATATCCTTATGTTTTTGGGTTTTATAAATCAGTTGCTTTTCACTCCTAAAGTCGCACAAGAACACCATAGAGAGGTAAGAATTTAAATTGATTTTTAATAAAATCAAAAGTTATCATAGCCAATGAGATTTTAATATTATTTAAATCTATTAAGGATCAACCAGTAAAATAATTTATCTGTAAATAAAATTGCAGAAATGTTACTAAAGAAGGTGAATCAAATAAGTTATTATTTTACAAAAAAAAAAAAATGTAATAAAATAATCAAATGGAATATTAGAATAATTGTACAAGTCCGTTCTCGCAAAAAAAGATTTCTGTAATCGAAACAGAAGTGTTCGTCATTCATTTCAGTCATTTAATTTACATTTATTTACATATTCATTACTACAACTTTTTTACTTACGTATTTATTCAACTTCTTACTTCAATCCTTTAAGTTTCATCATTCATACTTCAATTCCTTTGGGCTTCATAAAATTATAAATGAAGTGGAAAAAGAAATAATAACTTTTAAAGTTAAAATTATAACGAAAGCTTGATAAAATTCAATGATATAAATTTATGAAAAATTGCAAGCAAAATGTTACAAATCGTATCGTTGATCCGTAATAGGATAAGTTACAAGGACTTCAAATTGATTTGATATGCGTATCTAAGAATTTTTTTATGTGAAAAGTTGCTAGTTCAGTTATTACCATAAGACACCGTGTATGTACTACTGACCCAATTCAAATAACGAAAGATTTCCTCAAACGAGAATCTATATCCCATTCTTTAAATAATATAAAATATTATTAGCATTTTCTATTATCCTTGTTCATGATGATAATAATTATTTACATGTTTGATTCAGTTGGAATAATGAAATTTACAAACGAAAGATTTTACTACTTAAAAATCTTGATTTTTCCGTTTTTATTTTCCTTTTTTCCATTGAATTTGTAGTACATGGCTGTTCGTTTTTATTATTTCCTTTCTTTTACGTCTTATATTATTTTCGATTTCTTCAAACAAAAAAAAAAAAAAAAAAAAAGAATTCCCATCCAATTGTATGCCTTGGAACTCATTGGCATGACTTTTGGCCAGCTAAATCGGTCGAATCGGTCGAAAAAAAAATTATTCGGTTGCATTGAGACCCAGCACGTGTCTGCCGACATCCAACACGTTTGAAAAGATCGTCGAATGTCGAGTGAATCGTCCGATGTCGGTGCCATTGTGACCACAGTCTAAAGTGAAAGTAATTGATAAAGAGATTCGCATGAAAGAATAGTCGAATCGATTTCATTCGAGTTGAATTACAAGTTTCGATTACGAGGGAGATTCGATTGGTCGTAGCAATCAGTCCACGCTTGTAATATTTTTCAAATGGAACAAACAATCGAAACAATATTTCACATTGTGTTAAATACGATTTTTTTTTTTTTTACGTAATTTCTAATCGCGGTTATTGCTTTACAACCGCAAGATGACTGTGACAAAGCATTTCCTTTAAAATAATCAAAAATTTATAAATGTGTATTATGTTTTATATATATACATAGATGCACGGTGATACAGCGTTGATAAGGATTGCGAAGAATAACTGATTGAAAACTCGACGCAGTAAAGAAAAACGTTCCATCGCGATATCGCGTTTTCCAGAAGAATTGGAAAGCTGATGTTACTCAGATTTAAAAAAAAAAAGAAATAAATTTTATTTAATCGCATTTTTCTGCGATCATTTTCACAAATATTCGATGATTCTTTTAAAGGAGGGGGTCGGAAATAAAATATAGCATTTGATATTTAATCTTCTCATTGTCAGTTTAACGATAAGTACAAATATTAAGAAAGAAACATTCGTACTCTTTTTCTTTTTTTAGAGATAAAAAAATTATTTTTCCTTTATTACTATTGTTATTTATACTTGAATTATAATTTGTATATAACGTTTCAAGACTCGTAACGTTAAAGTAGAGTTAAAGATTCTAAATCTTTTCAATACGTTATACGGTTTTAGATTAGAATGAGAATTTGTATAAGATGTTTATAAGATGTTTTAAGAATATAAAAATGAAATAAAAATGACTCGTAAGAGACAAATGTTTTAAATTAAATTTTATTCATCAAATTATATGACGAACATACTAAACGATATATTAAAATTTATTGTTCTCTTTTCTAAATTTATTTTTTTTTTTTATGTTGAATCATTCATTTTGAGACGTCCTATAAGTGCTTTAGTGTGTTACTTGTGAGAACAGTTCTGCGCAATGCTATGTAACCATATATAGCATGTTGTATAGCGGTCTGACCAATATAATCTATTGTCAGGTCTTGAAATATTCAAATAGATGAATTTGAAATTTCATCTGGTGTTAGAAAAACTATATATAAATTGTAAATGTTACAAAATAATTAATTGAACTTAGCTCGTAACTAAAAATTTACATATTTATGCTTTACAACTATACGTCTATCTATTTTCTACTTTAATTAAGATAATATTTTGTTGTGTAGATATAACATTCAAACCTTGTGAAAAATGAAACTTTCTTTGAAATTGATTATGATAAAATAAGTGATTCAGTTTTCCAATTCTTTTTATTTTTCATTCTTCATTTTTTCAATTTTTTTTTTCATTTTTCATTATTTAATTTAATGAATAAATCAAAGGAAAGTTGTAGCTTCCTCAGCGACTTATATTATCAATAAAAATATATAAATAAACTTCAATGTAGAAAGAAAATTTTAACTAAAATGCTTTTTTTATTTCAGGGTTATGCGCCACTATACGAAAATTTCGATACGTTTTACCTTCGATACGTTTACAGAAGAGTAAGGGATTGTTGGAATAGGCCCATATGCTCTGTCCCAGGTGCCACAGTTACACTTAAGGATAGAATAACGAAAGATTATGGATGGACGTTCCAGTAAGTTAAAGAAAAATATATATAAAAAGAAAATACTTTGATACAAAATCCCGTGATTAATACTTTCTAAGTTAAGGATCAAATGAGATTTTACTTTGAATACAACAATTAATCATTAATTTTTTTCACGTATTCATTTAGATATGAATATGTATTTCATATGTAAAAATCAGTTCGATTTATAGTAATATTTTTTTTCTTATTATGCATAAGTTATATTAATTTCAATGTGATTATTGCTCTAAGTCTAAGATAATATCAGTGTGAAATGCACGAATTCGAAAATCGTAACTCGATTGTAGATACAGGAAGGCAGGCATTTGTCTTGATTAAATGTAATGAAGAACTCAAGGAGATTTGACGACCAGTGGGCGAGAAAGTAGATTTATAACTTGGAAATCAAATTCAATGGGCTTTGATCAGCTTCATTGTTTTTTATTAATATTGATTAATTTTCAAGATCATTTCTATTTTGATCTTTTCCTAATTTTTATCTAGGAATTCTATTTTCGTTCAATTCAGTCATTTTTTATTGAATTAATTTATTAAATATGCACGATATTTTCGTTTAAACGATATAAAATAACGTATATGATATAATGTTAGATACACAACAATATATTGAAGAATGGTTAAACTATAATTTTTCGCTTACCATTTTGTTATTTAGATTTACAGGAACGACATCAGAATGTGTAAACTTAGGATCGTATAATTACTTGGGCTTCGCGGAGGCAAATGGCAAATGTGCCGATCAAAGTATTGAAACTTTGAAGAAATTCGGCTGTGCTAGTTGTAGTAGTCGCCTTGAGCTCGGTAATTGACTTTTCTTAGTTCAATTATAAATTTTTATCTCATATAATAAAGACACTGTTTTCCTTTTCTTATATTTAGGAAATATGCCGATTCACGAAGAATTGGAGCAACTGACTGCTAGATTTTTGGGCGTAGAGGACGCCATCGTTTTTGGGATGGGTTTCGCAACAAACGCTCTTAATTTGCCTTCGTTAGTAAGCAAAGGTTGTTTAGTATTGAGCGATGAAAAAAATCATGCTTCATTGATACTCGGATTGAGGCTGTCTGGTGCTACTGTCAGAGTGTTTAAACACAATAGTAAGTTTGCAACATAACGAAGTTTAATGCAATTATTCAATATATATGTATCTTTTACTATCATAGATATGAAGCATTTAGAGAAATGCTTGAAAACTGCAGTAGTTTTTGGCCAACCAGGATCTGGGGAACCTTGGAAAAAAATAGTAATTATAGTGGAAGGCGTTTACTCTATGGAAGGTTCTATTGTACATTTACCTGAGATTTTGCAGCTCAAGAAGAAGTACAAAGTGTGTACATTTATTTGCATATGTATATATATGTCTGGAGTATTGAAGTGTAATTTAATATAATAGGCATATCTTTATTTGGATGAGGCTCATAGCACTGGTGCGTTAGGTGAGCATGGAAGGGGGGTTTGTGATTATTATAAAATTGATCCACGAGAGGTGGATATACTTATGGGAACTTTCACAAAGAGTTTTGGATCCGCTGGCGGTTATATTGCTGGAACAAAGGTAGGAAGAAAGAGATTTTACGAATTATTTTTGTAACTATAAATATAATGTTCTTTTTTGACACCGAGAATCTACTAACGATAATATCTTCTATAATTCTAGACATTGATAAACCATTTAAGGATATACAGTCACGCGCATACGTACGCATCAGCCATGTCTCCACCGATAGCACAACAAATCATAACTTCGATGAAAATAATTGCTGGTGAGGATGGTACAGATGATGGAAAGAGAAGAACGAAACAATTAGCGAGGAATACTAGGTACTTTAGGCGCAGACTTAATCAAATTGGAGTTATTATTTATGGAAACGAAGACTCGCCTGTCGTACCTATGCTAGTTTACCTGTTTTCTAAAATAGGGTATGTGTTCAAAATTATAGAATGAGATGAATTGAAAATTAAAATCCTTCCACTTAACAGAGCAGTCGTGCGTACCTTAACGGCGTATAATATAGCTGCAGTTGGCGTTGGATTTCCAGCAACTCCATTAATGGAAGGCAGAATACGATTTTGTCTTTCTGCTGCACACACTAAACAGCAACTAGATTATGTATGTTTATGCATATTTTTTTACTAGTCTATTTGGACTTGTTTCTAATTATGATTTTAATTTTTATTTTTTCCATTTAGGTATTATTACATATTGAGCGTCTTGCAGATTTTTTGGGTTTAAGATACTCTCGTAAAATTCGCGATCCAATGCCCATAGAATATTATTCCGACGGAGAGACCGAATGACCTGCTATCTAAAAAATAGATTTTTTAGGACGTTTACTTTGCTCCAAAGAAGCGCCTCGTATTTCTATGGAGAAACACTGCCTTGAAAGAACTCTACACGCATTCTTTTGTGCGCTTTTCCATTGATGCGCACACTGTACCTTTTAATTAAATTACAAATAACAAAAAAACTATATCATTTTTTAACGTCATATCGGGAGAATATATATATCATTATCAATTCATGAATTAATAATCCATTATTTTAGGAGAAACTGCTTTTCCCTTCTTTTTATTGATAGTTAGAATGGGGAGTAGAAGGAAACGTGGAGTCTTTTTAAAGATTTTTCGCACAATGTACAACGAATTATGGAAATATTAATGGAGAAGCCAAGACTGCGTCAGAGTTCAGTTGGCCCGTTATTTACGTGCACAAAGCTCGTAGAGGCATATGCACATATCAGTGGCTGTGATATGCCAACAGATTCTAGATTCACAAGGTAGTTCTAACAAATGAAATTCATTCGAAGTAGTTTTTGCTCCCCGAGTTAGTAAAGAAGCTAAAAAGTTCGATATTTTTCTAAAGGAGGAAAAAAAGTCGAACCAAAATTTTTCTGAAGATACTTGAAAACTCTTTAATGCATTCTGCACCGGCACACTGCCGAAATTGCATTTATTTTATATTGAGCTCTTGCATCAAAATTTAATCCCTATTGCTGTGGCAAATATTTGAGGTGTGCAGCAGCATAAAGCTTTGCATATTTATCTACTTTCCATAGTTAGTATATTGCAGTACATATTTAAAAAAGTTAACGCATACACACAACGAACAAATAAAGGTAAATACTTGACACATTTAATGCGAATATTATTCATCTGTTCGCAATAAATACCGGGAATGACTTTTACTTCCGATTATTACAGCAAAAGGGTTTAAATTTAAGATGAAAAAATGTTCTTTCTCTTTCAAATATCACGCAAATTTTTATGTTACAAATGTACCACAATTTAAATTGTAAATTAACAATTCATTTATTTGAAAAGTAATTTTTTAAGAGTAGTTTCATAATTTTTTTTTTCTTCTTTTTAAAGCATTTCTAGGGAAAGAAGAAAAACTATATATATTTTTAGATAATTTCAAATGTATTTTCTATTTTGGAAAAACTTTATAATTACACGATTAAATATTAAATTATATTATATTCTTTTATGTAGGAAATTCTTTTGTGTAAAATGGTTGCACAAACTTTTTTAATATCATTTTTTTATTTAAAATATCAATTAAGTTTACCTACCTTTTATAAATCAACAAGTATATTTTGTTTTGATACAGTGGCAGATAACTTTTAAGAAATTATTTCGATTCATTCACATTGGTATATTTAAGATCATGTTGTACATTTCAAAATAATACAATTTAATGATACGGATTTAAATTAACAGCAGAAATGAAATTAATATTGTGTACCTATATTGAATTTTAATTCAACTGTAAGTGGAACACTTTCATCTACGATTGATTTATATATGTTAAACGAAACTTTATTTTAGGCGATAATAATACGTGCGGAAAATAAAATATTTTATGGTAAAAAAAAAAAAAAAAAAAAGAATTCAGATTAAAAAAATAAAGCAATTTTTTTAAGACAATTTGTATTTTTCTTATATTAATATCTAAGAATATTTAATTAGTCAATTAAACACGAAGTATATATAAACGTCGCTAAATAAATGTAAAAACATCAAATTTGTATACGAGAGAGGAGATTTTGAATTCTCTGCAAGATAATGCTGTTAGTGCAAATGCAATCTGCAGGCTTGTAGGGTGGTTTTATTGAGAGTACATTCTCTATTGTTAAAATATCATTTTGTATCTTCACGGGGAATCGATTTTCCTGGAGTAATTTTATCACAGCACTTTTTCGCTCCTCCATCGCAGTTTGAAGAATATTTGTTGGCACGTTCGTAAACAATTCTGGTAACCTACACGGTTCACTCGAACAAATTTCTATGTTCTTTATCGCATGGCCAAATACAATTTTTAAACTATCTTGTTCACAGCCTTGTAGCAGTACAACACTGCAAAACAGTTTACAAATTATTTACAAGGATATATAAACAATCGAGAAGTTAAAATATCGCATAAAAGATTTCTAACCTCTCCGAAACTGGATCAACAGTATAAACGATACCAGAGATCGTACTACTATCTTCCGTTAAAATATTCACTTTTTTGCCAACGTAACTTTTGAATAACAGAGGATCGTTTTTATAAATTTTATGGGAAAAATGCAAATTCTCTTCCATAGTTTCAAAGATATATCTCGTAGAGAATAACGTATAGTCTGCGTTATACGACTTAAACTTTGTTTAGATTTTTAAACAATTATTTGCAAATACACGTTGATAATATCTTTCATTTTTCATTTCAGCAAAAGAAAAAATATCGTGACATATGTTTGTCTCCTGTTGTCAGGTTATCTACAGACAATATACGTAGTTTGCGAACTATGTATCTGTGGATGGATCGTCCGTAAGATCACGGGTATACAAAGCAACGAAACTGAAATATATAAGAAACTTGAATTTGTATGAAACAAATTATGCAGTAACTAGACGACAACGTAAAAAAGAGATAATTTATTATTGCTTTGTATTATTTACTGACCTGTAGGTGCTCATAATCTAACAGTCTGAATGATAGTTTTTAAAAATACATACACAACCAACAACTATGCACGCTACATTACATTGAACGATGATTTTCATATGTAATTTCAACGAGACATAACCTAAAAAACAGTTGTATCGTAAATAAATAGTTATTTGGAAATTGTAAATAAATGAAGCTTGAGGCGAATAATTAAAAAGTGACAATTAAGTGCGTTGTGAGTTAAAATAATTCAATCATGGTCATTTACGGTGTTTATATAGTATCGAAATCAGGTGGATTGATATTCAATCACGATCACAATGTTCCACGAATTGAAAATGAAAGGACGTTCAATTTTCCTCTTGATTTGAAGTTGAATTACGAAAACAAAAAAATCGTTGTCTCGTTTGGACAAAAGGATGGCATTAATGGTAAGATGGACAATGTTTCTTTTATTTACAAAAATTTGCTTGAATTTCTCGACTAACGAATGCATTTGTTTATTATAGTGGGTCACGTTTTAACTGCAGTAAATGGTAGTCCTGTAGTAGGCCGTGAATTGGAAAATGGGAAAGATGTATTTGAATTTCTAGAACAAGCAGAAAATTTTCCTGTATCGCTTCGATTTAGTCGTGCCAGAATGACAACCAATGAAAAGATTTTTTTAGCATCAATGTTCTACCCTCTATTTGCAATTGCCAGCCAATTAAGCCCTGAACCTCGTTGTTCTGGCATTGAAATTTTAGAGGCAGATACATTTAGATTACATTGCTATCAAACGCTGACTGGAATTAAATTCATTGTAGTGGCGGAACCTACGCAAAATGGAATAGAAATTTTATTGAGAAGAGTATACGAACTGTATGCAGATTACGCCTTGAAAAATCCTTTCTATTCATTAGAAATGCCCATCAGATGCGAATTATTCGAGACTAATTTACAAAATTTATTAGAAAATGTTGAGAAGTCTGGCACTAGCAATGTGTAATGGATAACAAGATAATTATCTTACAAAGAACTTGTACAAAACTTGTGTTGATTAAGCTAGAGGTTGTTAACATTTTGTACTAGTGTTATAAAGTATAATGTATTAAACTGTAAATGATACTGAATGTAAATAATCAAGATTCTCATTTATATACAATATTTAGAACATATACGATTTATTAAAATACTTTTAAAAAATATATCAACAATTGTGCAAAAATTATTAAAAGTGAAAGTTGATTTGCGTGTTCTATGCAGCTTTTGCTGCGCTAAGTTCTTCAGTTTTTTTAACAAAACTGAAAATATCATCAGCTAAGAGTTTAGGTTCTTCAAAAGCTGCAAAGTGTCCACCACGTGACATTAAACTATACTGAATTAACTTTGTAAATCTTGACTTAAGCAAACTTTCAGGGTGAGACATTAGTTCATTGGGAAAAACTGCACAACCTGTAGGCACATTTATAGGCAATCTGAAACAAAATGTATATTTAAACGTCTTTTCTGAACATAAAATTCATAGATTCATTCCATGAAATAAACTTACTCTTCAATTTTTGAAGCTCTATATGCCGAACTAAAGCTCTCAGCATAAAGTCTGACGCTTGTAGTAATGCTGTTACTGACCCAATATATCATAACATTGTCTAACAGCTCGTCGAGCGTAAATTTTTCTGTTAAACCACCATCATCTCGTTCTCTATATGCTGTATTTGTCCATGTACTGAATTTTTCCAAAATATATACCGCTAGTGCATCGGGTGAAGCAGTTAGTGCAGTGCCTAATGAATAGTGTTATACTGTAATTTATGCATGGCTTTTTTTTCAATTGCGATAATGTTAAAAATATTTTATGCATAATTTAAATAATATAAAGAGATTGCACAAGATTACGGTAATATCCCAAGAATACTTGTTTTTAAAAATTGCTTTTTTCGAAATTTAGAATTGATATTTTTTATCTATTACATCATCTTGTTGATAATCATCGTCATATTTTTGGAAAAGATATGGATATTAGTTCACTGATACTGTTCAAATTATATGTAAAACATTTATTACATTATTGCAATTGGAAGATATACTTGTGTAATTTTCTTTAAGTGAATTTACTTAAATATATTATAAATTTACTTAAAATTTAAATAATAGTAGCTTCAAACAAAAGAAATAAAAGTACCTATAGTGTCTGGCTTTGTAGCCTGTATGTGGAAGTAACCACTTTCTTCAATTAGGTTGAACAAAACTCTACTTAAAGGGAAATATCGTGAATAGTGTTCGTTTACTCCTACCAAAGATGGGAAATAGGTACCAATAAATGACCACAAAAAAGTAGATCCTGCCAGAGTAGCACACATGTTTGAGTGTAAACCAATTATCCTAAAAAAATCAAATGCATAACATGTAATTTCTTTTAAAAATTTCTGTTACTATTATTACTAACTTCTCCGGGAACAAAGCAGCCATATTAGCAGTAATAGCAGCTCCCCAATCACCTCCTTGAATATAAAACTTTTCAAAGCCAAGTCTATGCATTAAATTCTTGAATATTACAGCAATCTAAGCAAAAAATTAACAAATCAACAGTGGTAATAAGACCTACCTATTATGTATACAGCTATTACATACAAATAAAAATAAAATTATTATTACTTGAGCTGTGGCCATGCCTGGTCGTACTGCTCCTTCCGAGAATCCATATCCTGGAAGTGATGGTGCAATAACTTCAAACACGAAGTTTTGATTAGGCCGAGGTTTCGTTAGTATAGGTATAATTTTTTGGAATTCTACAACAGATCCTGGCCATCCGTGCAATAATAGCAGAGGCAGAACTTTTAAGTTCTTATCCTTTGGCAAATTTGTTGGCTTGATATGATAGAAGTGTATATCCAAACCTAGAATGTTCAAATACTTTATGTTCAACTTTAAAAAAATTTTTTATCGATTACAAAAATATACAAATTGTTCCACTACCTTGGATATTTGTGATAAACTGAGGATACTTGTTTAGCAGAGCTTGTCTCTCAGACCAATTATAGTTATCTCTCCAGTAATCAAGTACCGTATTGAGGTACTTAGTTGAGATACCATAGGTCCATGCTACACCTTCCAATGGTGTAACATATGTTCTTCTGTGTGCCAGGCGATATTTTAAATCATCCAGAATCTTTAAATAATTTAATGATTGTTTTAAAAAAGGAATTCAGAAAATTAAAAGTATAAAGCAAATTTTAATTAATTTATTTTATTTACCTTAGCTGGTACATCGATTTTGAAAGGTCGTATTTCTGTAGATTCTTTTCCACTTTTTTTCGATCCCCAGTTTGTCTCCGGTAATGTTGGAACCTTAAGCTCCTTCGAAGAGCTAAAGAGAATTGTAAAAGTAATTTATTTGTAAATAATTTGTTTGTAAAAAAATTTATTAATAAATAATAATAAATTTTTTAAATGGTTTGAGAAAAGGTGACAATATTTTGAATCTTATGTTGAAGTATGTAATCAATTGATTATATTTCCAAAAATCTTTGTAAATCAAAATCGTAATGTTTTCATATTATTAAATACATAAAATAAATAATAAGATTCTTTTTAAATAAATAGATTTTTTTCTTTTCGACGAATTACAATGATATCGTGGTTGCACACATAATATTGGTATCTTACATTACATAACAAATAATTTTCGTTCACAATTATTAGTTCTTTATTCATTTATCAATTTTATTGCGTGTATCGCGTTTATACTTGATTGATTAAGATATTTTATCGATAAAGATAATATAAAATAAGTCTACATTGCAAGAGACAAATAATATTCTGTTCTACGAAACTTTTATATAAAGTAGCAATAATTTGACATTATTTTATGTCATTATCATCAATTACTGTAAATTAAAAAAATTAATAAATAAAAATGTTTTCATATGCAAAGAGCTGAAGGTCAATTATTTATAAACTTTGTGTAATGCTACAAGTACAAACCAATAGATAATTATATACCATTTCTGCTAATCATTGTATAATTTGTAGATAACAAACTCTGATACTAAATAACAAGCTATTTTCTTTTCTTTGGAATATTTTTATGTTTAATGTTCAATATTTATCGTAAATAATTAAATTTTTCAATTGCATGCATATTTCACAATAAATTGTTAATATACTAATATATTTATACATAATTTAATTTTTCCAGTTTTGAAACAAATACTAGTGAACAGCATAACTTAACCAATGTCGTAAAAAAAATCGTGTAACAATTGAAAAAAAACGAATTTAAAATTGTAATCTTAATTATTAATTAAAAATAGAAATCTTAAGTTTTAAAATGAGATCAGATTGTTATACGATTTTCTTTAACAAGATTATTATAGTTCAAATTATCGACATTTTTTTTTCTTTTCATGATTATTTCTAGAGACAAACTACGATCGCATAAAATTGAAAAAAATTTTATATTTTATATTTTTAATATTATAAAAAACTATAAAATATTATAATGAACTATAAAGACCTTTGGCCCTTACTGGATTAAGTTCGTAATTTTTTAAATATTATGCTTATGGTTCCGAAATAAGTATATAATGTAAAAATATAGATCTGATTCCTTTTTATTAAAATTGTTGTTCTTTTTATCCAAATGGATTCAATTACAAACCTGTTGACATCGATTAGATACGTTTCGTGATCGAGGCAACAAAAACTATACATAAGTACATACAAAAGTTCAGTACGTTCAAGATTTAAAGCTTAAATTCATCAAGTGTGCTAAAGTTGATGCATATATTTGTGTATGAAATCTATAAAATATGAATAGTCGAGTTTTTTTATAAAGATACATAAGATTTAAAAGTATGCATTTTATGATGTGTATAAGTTTTTTTTTGTGATATACGTACAAGTTCACGGGTTAATTTACGAAGAAGTCAAACGTAACCAACATCACATGCATATAAAAAAATACATCAAAATTCATAAAATGATACTCGAAACAGAGATGAGAAATAAAAATTTGTGAAACAATATAGAGTTATGAAAGAAGAGAAATTTCTGCCATGAAATACAGCAGAAAAAAATGAGACGTTGGAAAAAATAAACCGTATTATTATAATTACTGTACAATTGCTTCAAATTTACTATTAATCTCTTCACAATATTAATGGACTTACAAGAATAAAACAATTAATCCACTAGAGAAAAGCACTACCACTGCTACAGTCTTCAGCATCTTGACCGAACGTGTACTCTCTCGTACTGGAACTATACAACTGAAAAATTTCCTTAGCGTCAGAGTTCAAAACTGGAAATATATTGCTGGTTGTTACAACATTCACTCATTCTCGGGTAGAAAAGAGGGAAGTGGGTATACCTAGATGTATGTTTTTAGGAAAGATGTAAGATGATGATGATAAAATTGAGGTAGAATTATAAATGATATAGAAGGTGGTGTACGTATCATCAGTAGTGTAGCTGCCAGCACATCCTTAATATACATCCTTAATATACAAACTACACGAGCCATAAGTGAATGCTGCCTAACAATGGATCGATGGGTATCATCAGGTTTAAGCATGCACCGTGTGGTTCACCCCTAGGATAGGTGCCGGAACTAATTTATATTGTTGTTCTTATAGCATGCTGTTGCTCCCTTTATCTACCGTGCGAATATGTCTGTCCTTATCACACGCTACTAATGACGATACAATGTGTGACGAGCCATCCTCCGATTTGTTGAAAAAAAATTCAAATTTTTACACATTTTTCTGGAGCAAAATAGACACAGACAGAAAGTTGAGAGCCTAATTTTAGAGAGGCATATAGAACAGTTTGCAAATCATTCCGCTTAATTAGTTTTTTTTCGTAATTAATACAAACTGTTACATTTTGGACATAATGGCGCCATCTAATGGTGACTCGGTGGTACTAATTAATTTTAAAAATATTTATTTCTGCATTTTACGGTTCAACTAGGGTATGAAAAGAAAGCTAAGGGTCTAATTAGGCTAATGCAATCACAGAAGTTCGCACTTCATTTCGCCAAATAGTTTTTTTTGGCAAATGAAAATTTCCCTATTTTACGGGATAAGAAACACTAGCGCCGCGTTGTGGCAAAAGGGTGGAACTAAAATCTGTTTCTGTCCTTGTCTACCGCGCATATATGATTGTCCTTGTCGCACGCTAGTGCCCTTCTTGTCTAACGACGCTATCTAGCGGTAACTCGCGGGTACTAATTATTTATAAAAATACTTATTTCTGCATTTTACGGGTCAAATGAGGTATGAGAAGAAAGCTCAGCGTCTAACTAGGGTAATACAATCACAAAAGTTCACAATTAATTTCACTAAATTAGGTTTTTTCGCAAATGAAAATTTCACTCTTTTACGGGGTAACAAACACTAGCGCCGCGTTGTGGCAGACCGGTTGAACTAAACCTTCTATTACCATATAAGAAAATAATTAATTTTAATTTTCACGCTACAAATTTGCACTCCACGAGCATATATTTCTATGATAATGCTATCAATTACGTTTGCAAATAAATCTAAACCTAATATTCACTATAGTTTGCGCGAAATTATGCACTCACTACTGGCACTGCTAGTAACGTAAACGAAATTGAAACATTCCTTATATACATAAACTATACTTAAACAGAACATAGAACGCAAGCTTAGGGTCTCTGAAATCGAAGACGCAACCATAACAGTTCACAAATGATTCCTCTTAAATAATTTCTTTTCGTAATTTGTGGAAAAACTGTCACCTGTCAATGGTTAGAGGTAACGGTGGCGCCATCTATTGATAATCCGATGGTATTAAAAGTAGAAAATTTTATTTTTAGTACCATCGGTTTATCAATAGATGGCGCGACCGTTACCTCTGACTATTGACAGGTGACAGTTTTTCCACAAATTACGAAAAGAAATTATTTAAGAGGAATCATTTGTGAACTGTTATGGTTGCGTCTTCGATTTCAGAGACCCTAAGCTTGCGTTCTATGTTTTGTTTAAGTATAGTTTATGTATATAAGGAATGTTTCAATTTCGTTTACGTTACTAGCAGTGCCAGTAGTGAGTGCATAATTTCGCGCAAACTATAGTGAATATTAGGTTTAGATTTATTTGCAAACGTAATTGATAGCATTATCATCGAAATATATGCCCGTGGAGTGCAAATTTGTAGCGTGAAAATTAAAATTAATTATTTTCTTATATGGTAATAGAAGGTTTAGTTCAACCGGTCTGCCACAATGCGACGCTAGTGTTTGTTACCCCGTAAAAGAGTGAAATTTTCATTTGCGAAAAAACCCAATTTAGTGAAATTAATTGTGAACTTTTGTGATTGTGTTACCCTAGTTAGACGCTGAGCTTTCTTCTCATACCTCATTTGACCCGTAAAATGCAGAAATAAGTATTTTTATAAATAATTAGTACCCGCGAGTTACCGCTAGATGGCGCCACCATGTCACTTTTGTGACAGTTCGCACTAATTACAAAAAAAACCTAATTTAGAGGAATAATTTGCGAACTTTTTTATATGCCTCCTTAAAATTAGGCTCCCCACTTTCTTTTTATCTATGTTTTGTTTTCGAAAAACGTTTGTGTAAAAAGTTGAATTTTTTTTCCAATAAATCGAAGGTTGTCTCTCTCGCACACTGTTGCTTTCCTTGTCTAGCGTCGTTAGACAAGGAGGGCACTAGCGTGCGACAAGGACAATCATATTTGCGCGGTAGACAAGGAGAGCAACAGTGCTAGACAAGGACAGACAAATATATGCGTTAAACAAGGAGAGTGGTAATATGCATCAAGCAACAATATAAATTAGTTCCTCCGTTTCACCGCTTCCCGACGCTAGTATTTCAATGCCTCTGGCGACTACCACATCAAGTATTTTTTTAGTATTACCAGTTACAAAGTGGTAATATAATAAATCGTAAGTGGATGCCGTTTAGCTACGGATCAAGTGCGATCTTTAGGTTAAGCATGCAGCGTGCAGAACACATCTAGGCTGGGTGCCGTTTCTTGGTTTAAGCTTCCAAGGTTCCTAATAAACCGCGCGTCTGTGGTTAGGGGTCGCCGGCATCAACCCTATTGATGAATCTGGCGGCGATTCTGAGACGAAATACACTCCACCTTCTATATCTTTTATAACCTTACATTATACACAAAATCATCCACTATAGAAATTTCATTTTTAGTACCATTTACTGACGAATTGCAAATTGTATATTTTCAGTTATATATAGCTGTGTACAAAAATGAAAAAATCCCATGCAAGAGCAAAGGAAGCAGTTCCTTCTCTCAGTAACCGACCCACTAGGTTTAGTTTGTTATGCGTGATACTCTCAACCAATAGGTACTCTTAAATTTAAGAATGAATTGAAAATAACCAACCAGATTCACATTCTTTTCGGGGAACTTCTCATCTCTGCATGACACATTGTTGATGCAAGTATAAGTCCTCGTTTCGAATTCTGAGATTATTGAGTTTTACAGTTGAATTCGGTAAGAATATATTTAATTTTATACAAAATATAAAAATAATAATATATCAAATTTTACAATTTGTTTTGCTTTGAGTATTATAAGAGAAATGATTGTAATTATAGAAGATGAGAAACTAATTCTTTTTATAGAAAGAATCATTTATGGTGATTCACTTGATTGCTGTTTTATGTCTAAATGAGTAAATATGTTTCATTGCGTTTGTGGAATCAGAGATTGCTAAGAGTTATTTTCAGTTTAAATCAATTTTTAAATAATTTCTATGTAAATTTATTTAAATGTAGGCTTAAAATTCAAAATTTCAACCGAAAGTTGCATATCATTATTTGAGCTCATATACATATGTATGTATATACACACACATACAGAAAAATTGATTCAAATACAAATGTAATATTAAAACAAATAATTTTATTCAATTGATAATTATGTCAAAAAATAATTACAGTTACAATACATAAAGTTTATTAATAATTAAAGGTCGTGTACTTAGTGCTATTCTAACGAACATGAAAGTTTACTTTTAGATATAACTATAATGCTATTATGGTTCATCTCTTTGATAATATACATTTTGTAATATAATTATCATTTTGTATAATTATACAAAAATTGTTTTAGTCTTTTCGAATCTAAATGGGTCTGTGAATCAGATCTGTAAAATGTGAAGTTTCAATAAAAAATCTTTTCAGAAACTATCTTTGGCAACCTTCAATAATTTGAACAAATACTATTGGAAATATCGCTAATTGACTATTTAACATATGTACATATGTCATTACCATTTTGTTTCTTGTCACTTTGACTATTAATATTTAACGAATATAGTTATCCTTCAATCCTTCATAATAAAATTGTATATACAGCACAAACATTGTTTTAAATATTTTCAAACATATTTTTCCATTTTTTTAAATTGAGTACAGAAAAATAAACTTTTGTAGGATATTTTTTGTGGCATGTATAATGCCCAATAATAATTTGTGAAAAAAGTTAAAATTTATGTTAATTTGAAAATCTTATTTTCAAAACAACAAACTTCGCAATTACCTCAAATTAATATTGTGTATTTTCGTATTCGAACACATTCGTTTTGATTCATTGTACAAAATTCACTATGCGGTCAAATTCTTAAAATTAGTTTAAGAATCTTGTATTTGGAAGTATTTTATACAGATATTTTTTTCTTAATTATAATAATTATAATAAAGCACCATCAATATACAGGAAATGTATTCTTAGCGATTATTTACATAAGTAATCTACGTGTGTGTGTGTGTGTGTGTGTGTGTGTGTGTGTGTGTGTGTGTGTGTATATAAACAACTATATATTCTGAATTTAATTCAGAATTGTTTAATTTAATTCAGATTTTTTATGAGAATAAAAAGCATAATATTTTTTTTGACATTGAGATAAATAAAATTCTGTCTTAGTCAAGTAAAAAAAATTCACAAAAATGTAAGATCAAATATATAGTGTATAAAATTTTCTGGTCAACCAAAATTAAAATATTTTTATATGCAACAATAACAATGTTTGATTGTATTAATAATTATCAATAATATGTCAAATATCTAATTCTGTATAATCATACAGAAAATAAAATTGAATGTTATATAAAAATTAAAAGATTGCTTCAATTGAACTACAATTTGGTACATTGTAGGAGATGACTTTCTAGCGATAGCATACACCAAATATCCATGATTTTAAACATTTTTTATCACTTTAGTCATATATTATTTATATGACATAATATATGTGTTTCATATAATCCTTAACGTCATACATTGTTTTTTTTTAAATGTGCGCGCTAATTACCAGGTACTAGTTAATATATGCAACAGAAGAGACTATTTTTTAAAATGAATGTAATACACGAAAAACTGCATACCTTTGGACAAAGTTTTTGCTGTAATTTGTAAAGATCTGTAAATTATTGCATAGATAAAAATGCTAATTATCATTACATTCAGTATCCATTCTTAAATTAAAAATAATATAAATTTATATTATTTATAACTTATTATCAAACAAGATAACAATTATACATATTTGCGTTTTTGATTTTTTTAATAAATTATTTATGGCATTTTTGAAATCTTTCCCCAAAATCTGGAATACTTATATATTAAAAAAAAACACTGAAATAATTTTTTTGTTTCAATGTTCAATGACACATTTACCATTAAATTATGAGTATATACTAAAGTAAAATATTCTTTTTAAATAAGTCTAGGATTCTATCTATGATGTCCAAAGATATGTATAAACAAAAATAATATAAAAATATTTCAGAAGACGTTTATCTTTATAGTCTCTTAGACTGCAACATTTATACTCTTTGCTTAAATGAACAATCATAATCACTTACATTTACTTGCTGCCAGATTTGGAAGAAATAAAGACTGTAGCTAAATTATAGAAATAATAAAATTATCTCTTTTTCATATGCAGCGATCAAATCGCCACTAACTATATAAAGCTTAAACTAAAAGCTAGTCACGCATTATTAGTAAGCAGAAAGTCAAAAGGCACCATGTTCCCCAATATCTTAGAAATACTTGATTGCACTTGAAAACTGATTTATGCTTGCTATAATAATAAAATAATATAAACTTCAGATCACTAAAGAGAAGTCTTTAACATTATTTTCGTGATAATAAAAATATAAGAATCGATATTTTAGAAATTATAATCTTAATCGAAAAGATTCATAAATTGATTTATATAAATTTTTTCTTCTATCTTAAATAATTCGAAGCGTATCACGCTATGATAGAGGAATCTCAGAGCTTTCATATATTAAAACTTTAACACTTACTCTAAAAAAATCTCGATCAATAAATAAAAAAGATCGAGGCTAGTTGGAACGATTAAAATTTTCAACAATCTACAATTGATACTTTTAAATGAATAATAACAGATCCATGGCCTAATTTGTTACATTTAAGACTAGAAAAAGTCATCCATGGAGAGCATTAAGACGATAGTGCGAGGCCCAAGCGAGCAAATGCCATTTCCTTTCGTAACCGAGTAATTTCCCAATAAACATCGTGAACTGTAACAGTTAAATTTTTTTACATTACAAGAACAAAAAATTAGAATTATCAATATTTACCTGAGCTTTTTACAAGGCCACGCTCAATATAACGTAAGTAATTCAAAAAATCGCAAACCGCTATAATCTGCAAAAATATATATTATTCTATATTCGATATTTAAAAATTCGCAATGAATCATTTCCGAGATTCCAAAACTCACTCGATTGCGACAAATTTGTGATATGCTGTACCACTGATTTTCTTGATCCCCAAGTCTCATTCGATAATAACATTGTCGTGGTGCTTCAAGCAATACACATTTTCTAAAGAAACAAAAGAAAAGAAACAAAAAACATATTGATTTAATACGACCAGAAAATTTGTAACATATATATTAGTACGATAGTAAAACACAAGATTTACTTTGGAAAAGTGAATTTAGTTTTGTCGCTGATCGCTTCGATAAAGATGATGCCATCGAGAACGGCTTGTCTAACTTTTGTACCCAATTCTTTGTTAGGGAAATCAAGGCAAAGATCGATGTCTTCTTTAAAGATTCTATCAACAAAAGGATCACCTTTGTCTACACATGGATTAGCTTTCCATTTAAGAAACTCCGTATGTATTCTAGGATCAACTTCGAGGCCAAAATCTTTGCATTCTTTGTCTTTCTCCTTTTCTGAATCTTTCTTCCAATCTTTTTCTAGTGTCTCTCGGTCCGATGGTAAAGATGGTCTTTGTTCTTTCAGAGGAGAATCTGGCGGAGAATTCTCTCGACCGTATTTCAAATTGAAATGCGATGGTGATCTAAATGGAAGGATATCTCGGATATAATATAACTGACAATAACTGACAAAGCATATGGTTAAAAGGTGCTTATTAATGTATTTTTACCTTCGATGTTTCCTTGCAAAAAGACCTTGTTGAGTATCTTCACTGCTTGGACGATTTTTTGTATCGATCTGCGGATGCAGATGAAAATTTGGTTTAGCTGGTGTTGAAGTTAATACTAATGTTTTTAGAGCAGCTACTTCTGCAGCTAGAACTTCCGCTTTCATACGACTTTCTTCTAATAGTCGCTCTGCGGTAGCTTGACGTATATTTGCTTCTCGTACCATGTTATGTGCCTCCTATTCATATGTAAAAATATAATTAATGTTTTATATCTTTACACTTCAACAATGTAGTTGATGAGGTTTACTTGAAAGAGACTGGCAGTGAGTTCCTCCAATTCAACTTCAACATCTTGTTTGATTCTTGAAAGTCTTGTGACTTCCTCATCCTTCAATTTCAACTCCTCATGTGCTCTTTTAAGTTCATCTTGTAATTTTGCTACAGCATGTTCTTTTACTTCAGCTATAGCTCTACCCCATTGTAAAGTTGTTGGTGAGGAGGGTTCCTTTTCCTGAGAATTCTGAAAAAAATAATTGAATATCATTACAGCAATACAAACAGATTAATGATAATGTAATGAATTACAAGAAATTACTTGAGAGCCTTTTATACATAATAATGGTTTTGAAGAGTTATTACAATGGTTGAGCTTCGTTGAATCATTAATGGAATCTTTGTTGTTTATTATTTCAACATCTTCATTAAATGTAATAGGTAATGGTTTGATACAATGATTTTGATCTTCAAACAGTTTATGTTCATTCTTGTTCAACTTTGCCAAAGTGTCGTGGGATTTTGCAGGATTTCTTTGTTCCATCGTTGATGAATTTCAATATTGCAATAGAACATTGTGGAGCTTTCTTGTGTACGTAAATACAGGAGCGGTCTTGGTTGAACTGGAACTAAACAAACAAGCCTGTAAGAACAGATGCTGCTTGATTTAAAAATAGTTTGTTTTAGTAGTAACATTTTATAAAAGTATAATCTCCCGAAGTATTCTTGTAAGTAATGAGAAATGACCAAAATAGAGATCCTTATGTTGCACAATTATGTATATACATCGACATTTAGATCTAAAAAAAAGAAACAGCATAGCAAATTCTGATTATACGTACTAATTTAAGATTGATTCATCTCTATATACATAACAAGAAAGGGGAAAAATAAAGAAAACGATGATTTTTTATCAAAATAATTTACAAATATTATTAGATCATAAAACACGTAGAACTGTTGCACACCTTTCATAACGGATACCCCTTAATTAATAGCAATTCATCTTGGCAATTAAAAGCACGAGAGAATAAATTCCGTTAGACAAGTGTTCTTTTATTTATACGGACGCTTCGTTATTACTGCAATACATAAAATAAATAATTGTTTGAAATATTGTTTTAGTGCATCTCTTCAACGAAGATCAAAATGTACAGCATCCAAAGATGAGAGGGAAAAACGAATCTACGCGTATCGATCCGAAGTCGGTGTGATTCTGATAGTACCCAACAGTGGTTCTGTAACTTACCCATGAACCTTTCTTCACGCAAGTCTCCTGCCATTAGTGGGTTTGGCGAAAGTCATCAAACTTTAAATCAGAGAGGGAAGATAGAGGAAGAATTTTTTCTGCAATATGTCAACTTGGTGTTAACGTATATAACGAAACGACATCCATCACCTTCACGCGATCCGCAACACGGCCCTACTGATGTACAGGCAACAGTGAACTTTCAAGCGCCACAGGTTACCCCCTGCTAAACGCTCGTACTACCTCGTACCAGCTCGTGCTCGTGCTCCGTAGATTATGAAGTCATTGAGGTTCACGCACGTCTTAAATTAGGCAAGGAATTATGAAAGCGAGCATCGTGGCACGCATACGAAAATCACTTCTGAAATGCGAACTGCTCGCATGTGTGGAGATTCGCTCGTTGCCGCCTTTTTAACGTAATTAGAATTAAAGCGATTTCAATTGCACTCAATGCCGCTGGAATTTAATCTATTATCGTTTTCTCACGGTCTCGTTTCTGCGTTATTTCAATTAAACTGTCGATTGGTTTCAAAGGTATTTCAGAAATATATAAGCATTGCAGGTGATCGCGCGCACGTGGAATATTGTATATGAAAATTTTTAGATGCGACAGTACCTTATCTTTTTTTTTCCAGCGGTAATCTCGACGTCTAGTGACTTGGTAATTTCGTCTCGTTTCTCCGTCAATGGGATCTCATGCTCTCTTCTTTACCGTTATGAGGCGTCTGCTGTAGTGTTTGGTGCTTTTCGTGCGTGACTATGTTTGTTCTTCTTTGTGTCTGTGCGATGGCATAGTTCCGACCGTGCGAAGTGAATTCGAGTCCAAGAAGTTAAATATGAATCACTTGCAACCGTAATAATTTATATTTATAAATGATGGATATTGAAAGTGAGTACCACTTCACTTGCATTTTTTCTACGTTAGTATATTTATGAAAAGATTATAAATAATGAATGTAGTATTATTGAGATTAATGTATATGAAAAATATACATCTATATATTATATATATATATAAAAAGATTTATAAAGATTAAGCTTTATTGCATAAGTTAGTAATTAATATAGTTTCTTTAATAATTAGCATAGTGCGCTGTGTGTATATATATATGTGTTGATTTGATAATAGGATTAATTAAAAAGAAGAAACGGGTCAAACGTGATGGCAATCTTCAGCAATTGGCTGAAATCGTTAAAGAGCTTGGAGATGTATATTTTGAAAGTGGCAAGTCTGAAGATGCTTTGCAGGAGTATACAGAACAATTGGAAATCTGCAATATCTTGCAAGACAAATTAAATATAGCAGTAGCTCACAGAATGATTGGAGAGATACAGATAGATCTTGGCACTTATGAGAAAGCATTAGAGCATCAAAATCTTTACTTGGGTTTGTATTGAAAATGTACATTGATACTTTGTTAAATTATATAGCTGTAATAAAAATATTTTTTGTGTTAGGTAGAAGGAGCCAAGGAGACAAAAAATTTATTAGAAGAGCAACGAGCTTATGCAACATTAGGTAGAACATATTTCTGCTGGGCTGAAAGTTTGCCCGAAGAATCTGAAAAGAAACCTGATGCTCTCACAAATGCAAGAAAAGCATACATGAAGAGCATACATCTTTGCAATGAGTATTATATTCTTTTTGTACATTTAATATTAATTTTCTAAGCAGCATATTGTAAAAAAAGATATTTGTATTTTCTTTAGACTAAGTGATACTAACATCGAATTGAAGGAACTCATTACAATGAGAGCACGATTATTACTGAATTTGGGATTAGTACTAGAAGGTAAAAAAAAACATCAAGAGGCTATTGATCTATTGGAAAAAGCTGCAGGTTTATGTAAGACACATAATTTACGAGAAGATTTTCACAGAACGCAAATTGCTCTCGGAGGAATTCATGAGAGAAATTGTGATTATGATCTGGCTTTAACACATTTTGAATCTGCCACTGAAGTCGATAATTCAACTTTAAAAGCGGAAGCACGATTTCTCCAAGCAGAATTGCTTTTAAAAGTAGAAAAATGGTCTGAATCGCGGAAAATATTAGTGCCTCTTTACGTTACGGATAACTTACCGCAAACTCTGAAACGTCAAATAGAAAAATGTCTCAGAATAGGTATGATTTATGAGAATATATTTGTTTTGAAGATTTCTATGCAGTAATATCTATTTTAAAAAATTATTTATTTGTAGTCGTAACATTACAAACAACTGAAGAAGCTTTAAGTACAGAAGAAAATACCAGCGTTAAGTTGAAATATTATGAAACATTAGGAGATGCAGCAGTGGCTGCACACTGTTTCGAAAAAGCTGTAGAATATTATAGAAAAATGCTCGTATGTGCAGAAGAAACTGAAAGCGAGCGTACAGGGGCAGCTTTACTAAGTTTAGCCCAAACATTGAAAGATGTTGGTCGATATAATGAAGCATTGGACTTTGCTTATAGAGAATTAAAACTATGTATAGATCCACGTGAAATATGCAGATCTGCTTTGTTTCTGGCAGATTTATTGATAGCTACTAAAGCAACCGCCCAGAAAGTTGAAGAAATTTATAGTTTAGCCTTGGAAAATGCAAAAACTTGCAATGATGTTTCTTTGAAAGTAAGTGTATTAACAGAACGTTTAAATTATTTAACCAATACTGATAGAACAGAAGAAGTAAAAACACTTACAGAAGATCTAAATAAATTGAAGGAATTATGTAATGATACAGATAATGAAAGTGAATCAGAAGAAACTATTGGTACAAATATTTGTTTGGAAGATTTATCGGATGTTGAAGCAGAGTTAAAGGTTAAAGAAAATGTCAAAAATAAGAAACGAATAAAAAGAAATAAGTCGGTTGCTGTAAAAAGGAATGAAAAAGGAGAGACACAGCTTCACGTAGCTTGTATCAATGGCAATATTGAAACTGTAGAAAGATTATTAAAATCTGGACATTCAACGAGTGTTAAAGATCATTTTGGTTGGACTCCTCTTCACGAAGCAGCTAATCATGGTCATGTGGAAATTGCAAAATTATTATTAAAGTATGGTGCAGATATAAATGATCCTGGAAGTTTAATGTGTCAAGGAGTTACTCCTCTTCATGACGCGGCTTCTTGCGGTAATTTTACTATGATAAGGCTATTAATCGAACATGGAGCAAATGTAGAACTTAAAACAAACGAGGATGATACCGTACTAGATTGTTTAGAACAGTGGAAAAATCGTGTTGATTTTTTATCTCCTGAAGATGAAGCGGAGTACAATGAATTACATAAAATATTATCTACTATGATACCGGCCAGTAAAAAGAAAATTTCGAAACGATCTCATAAATCACCATGCAACTCAAAAACTCATATCGTAGATGAAAGTGTTCGCATAGAAAAGATTTCTGCAGGCGAAGATTATAAAAGAACTATAGCTAGCTTGAAACATAGAAATGATCCAATTGGAGCTTCTCTGTGCTCTACGAAACGAAATGTGAATCCACTTTTAAATAGCGAAGAGGTCCTTTTGGATGATTGGTTAGAAGATGATATGAATGAAAATATAAATAATAGAAGGCATTCTAATGAACATTCCTTCTCATTGACAAAAAGAAAATCAAATAATGGAGATGTTGATGTCGAGAAAAATTTAAAACGGCAGAAAACAAATGACCAAGTTCTAATAGTAAATGATGACGAGTGCGATATGGTAGAGGAAGACAGTGAGGATAACTGTGATATTGAAATAAGACAGATTTCTAGTGAATGTAAAGTTCAGAAAAAAAAACAGCAAATCTCTTTGTTATCAGTTGGATTTACTAAAGATTCTACTTCTCGAAGTTCTTCACCTGTAACTCCATCTGCTACAGAATGCGAATCGAGAGAAATCGATACCATAAGGTCAGTTATTTTAAACATCTCTGTGGATGGAAAAATGTTCAAAATTCAAATAGAATTTTCGAATACAGCAAGACCATTAATAGAAGAAATTGTAGCTGATGTTGAAACTAAATTTTATAATGATACAGGATGTAAAACAAAACTAGATTTGAAAACTATGGATGGTATTGAAATCAATTGCAATAATGTGTTCGCGATATTAAATGAAGGGAACATCGTTAAAAATTTGATATGCGAAATAATTCAGTTAGAAACTCCTTCTATTGTCGAACGATATGGAACTATTTGTAAAAATTATAATATAGGTAAATGTTTTATGAATACATATACTTATGTCATAATTTTCAAAGTAATCATTATTTTCAATACTTTTAGACGTCCGAGAATGTATGTTAAAGTGCTTAAAATCATGTGAAAATACTTTTATTTTACGGCTGAAGCAAGAAGATATTGGAAAAGAAGAATTTATATCCTTATTGAAAACTTTGGAATATGAAAAGAATGTTCAAATATTAGATTTATCTGGTAGTAACCTACATGAACTCGGGAAAGTTTTAAACGCTTGTATTTTAAGATTATCAACTTTACAAGAATTGTGCCTTCAAGGATGTGATATAGATTTTACATGTTTAAGTAAATTGGAAAAACTACCTTCACAACTTAAATTTCTAAATCTTAGCTATAATCCATTTGGATCAGCAAGTCAAGAAATCTTGTGCAAACTTCTCACCCCTTTGGTACAGCTTCGGACATTGAATTTGAGATATTGCCAATTAAATAACTTTCGTTTTCTTCTAAACAACAATAATCTGGTAAACCTAGATATTTCTTGGAATTGTTTTAGTGAAGATGAGCTCTGTGCCACTTTACAAAGACAATTACTTAACTTAAATTTATCCAATACTGCTTCTAACAATTTCAATTTGGTGAAAAATATTTTTAATAAAACAGATTTTTCATTTGTTACCTTGGAATGTTTAGAGCTTGCTTCTTGCGAATTGTCAGATACCGATATTAGAAATGTATTGTCACGTGTATCTAATCTTTCGAAATTGGTTTTAAAGGGAAATAGAAAAGTGGGAGTACAATCTCTGAATATGTTATTAAATTATACACCAACATTACAATACATCGATATTAGTGGATGCGAAGATATTATCGAATTTCCTGATTCTGAAATATTTATTGAGAAACCTGAAATTTGTAAATTAATCGTGAGTATGTATCCAGAAGTATGCGATTGTTGGGTTCGATTATGGCGCGGAAAGGGTATTGTGAAAAAACTACCGCATAATCTTACTATTTTTGAACCTGTAGTTTAATATTTTAAATATCGTTTATACATAAAGATTGCTACAAAATTATAAATGCAGACAATTTTCATTTACTCTGAAACATATTTTTCATCTTACGTCTAGATAATCATTGTCACTAACTTTTTATTTTACTTATTTTAATTTTTATACAGATTATTCTATTGAGTTGTAAATTTATATTAATAAATAAAATATTTTTTAACGATTGAATAATACGTTTACATTAAGTTTCAGAAAATATTTTGTGAAATCTAATCAAATTTCTAGTACCGGAAGTGCATTTGTCGTCATCAGTGTGAATGGGAACATATTTGACAAAGTCCAATTCAATGTATGTTTCTTATCAAAGTTTAATTGTTTACAGTAACCTATTTTTAAAAACTAGTGCTGAATGAAATCATAGAAAGCATAAAAATGTGTATTAAATAAGTATTCAAATGGGATGTCTGAAGATGTTTTAAAATCATAAATATTTATAACGAACAGGCAATAATTGATTACACTGTCAACATTATATAATAACGTAAGTGAACAATAGTTCTAATCATGTTAATTTAATGTCGACTGAATCATTGTAGCAATTTAATATCAATTCAATCATTGTAGCAGTTTTTATATATCATAACAATTTCTTTTAGATGCTAATTCAAAATAACTGATGTTTATTGAATATTAATAAGATGTTCATATACTTGAGTAAAAAAATAGCAATACCGAATAACTTTCGTCTGAATTGTATAGCATGGAATCAACGCGAAGGTTATATAGCTGTTGGTGGAGAGGATGGTCTTTTGAAAGTACTTAGAGTAGACTCCAATGCAAGTAGCTCTACCAGTGGTGGAAAGTCTAGAAACTTGACTGCTGCCAGCAATCTAAGCATGAATCAGACTTTAGAGGGTCATAATGGTCATGTGCAAGTAGTCATCTGGAACGAACAACATCAGAAACTAACCTCAAGCGATCAGAATGGTGTAATTATAGTTTGGATGTTGTATAAGGGCTCTTGGTATGATGAAATGATAAACAATTGCAATAAATCGATAGTTAAAGGGATGGCATGGAGCTCAGATGGACTAAAAATTTGCATAGTTTATGAAGATGGAGCAGTTATTGTAGGTTCAGTTGATGGCAACAGAATTTGGGGAAAAGAATTAAAAAATACGGCACTTGTTGCCGTACAATGGTCTCCTGATGGAAAATTATTATTATTTGGCATCAAAAACGGGGAAGTTCATCTTTTTGATAACCAAGGTGTATTCTTAACAAAGTTAAATATGATACCATTGAATGGCGGTCAAGTACAAACAATAGTTTCAATGCAATGGTATGATGGAAGGAATGGTTTCGTTAGCCTAGATTGTCCATCTTTAGCTGTTTGCTACAGGAATGGTAAAATACAGCTGATGAAAAATACTAATGATGATAATCCAATTGTAGTAGAAACTGGTATGACAGTGGCATGGTGTTGTTGGAATAGTTATGGATCTATATTAGCAGTAACTGGAATGTTACCGTTATTAGGCAATGGAGAAACAAAGGACACTAATGTCATTCAATTCTATACTCCATTTGGTAAACATATGAAAACTCTAAAAATACCTGGTAGAGAAGTTACTTGTTGTGCATGGGAGGGAGGATCACTCAGAGTAGCGTTATCTATTGACTCTCATATTTATTTTGCGAATATTCGTTTAGATTATAAATGGACTTATTTCAGTAACACAGTCGTGTATACAAACGAAAAGATTACCAAGGATGGTATTTGTATCATGTTTTGGAATACAACAAATAATACATGTTGTACTAAGAACGTTAGAGCATTGATTTCTATAGCTTCACATGGAGATCATTGTGTTTTGGCAATAAAAAATGATTTTGCTCAGGGATCAGAGCAATTTGCACTTTTAGTGTGCAATACAATTGCCACTCCAATAGATACTAAGTTTATAGATTTAGAGCCGCTATGGGTAACTATGACTAATAGTGTGATTGTCACAGCATCGAAGAATAATTTTTTGGTATGGAGTTATCGCACTCCTCACAATTCAACGTTGCATGCAGGACGAATTAGGAGAGATAAGATTTACCATATTGACGAAACTCCAACCGGCGTGACGGAAGTTATTCAAGATTTAGACAAAGATAGATCTTTCGAATCACCTATTAATACTAAAGCTACTATGGATCCAATTTGTTGCTTGTGTGCAACTGATAAAGTTTTATTGATTGGCAGAGAATCGGGAATGATACAAAGATATTCTTTAGCTCAGATAACTCTTACAAATAGATACAACACAGCATGTAAACTTTACAAAATTGCAATTAACTGTGATTCATCTCGTGCGTCTATTATGGATTCGAGTGGCATTTTAACCATGTTAGATTTAGAAACTGATATCAAAAGAAATACTTTGAAAGATGGAGAGTCAGAGGACGAAATAAATAAGTTTGAAAGAAAAGATGTGTGGGCCATGTGTTGGGCACAGGACAATCCCGTTTTATTAGCAATTATAGAAAAAACCAGGATGTATGTTTTAAGAGAATTTGATCCTGAAGAACCGATATCTTGTTCTGGATACATCTGTTCATTTCGAGATTTAGAGATACGTTGCGTTTTATTGGATGATCTCATGCAAAAACCAGAAGATACAAAAACCGAATTAATAGTGGATTTAGAAGTGAAATCTCTAAGGGATACTAGAGAATTGTTGACGAAAGTAGGATTGAAAGAGGCAAACAATTTCATCCAGGACAATCCACATCCACGGTTATGGCGCTTATTAGCAGAATCAGCTTTGCAGAAACTAGATTTAGAAACTGCAGAAAATGCAATGGTTCGTTGTACAGATTATTTAGGTATACAATTTATTAAACGTTTGCAAAATGTGCACAATGATCAACTGAAGAAAGCAGAGGTGGCTGCGTTTCTTGGCAACTATGACGAAGCTGAAAAATTATATTTAGACATGGACAGAAGAGATCTTGCTATTTCGTTACGTCAAAAATTGGGAGATTATTTTCGAGTCGTACAGTTAATGAAGATGGGAATAGGTGGATCAGATAAGCAAATGGAATATGCCTATAATAAAATTGGCGAATATTACGCCGAGAGACAGAACTGGGAAGGTGCAAAAGAGTATTACGAAAAGAGCAGGAATCTAGAGAAACTCGTAGAATGTTATTATAAATTAGAAGATTTCATTCAATTAGCAGGAACAGTGCAACAGCTACCAGATAAAAGTCCCCTATTAAAAACGGTAGCAAGAATGTTAGGTTCTGTGGGTATGTGCTCTCAGGCAGTGGCAGCATATATAAAATATGGAGATGTAAAACTAGCTGTAGATACGTGTGTTCGTTTGAATCACTGGGACCAAGCAGTCGAATTGGCAAAAACTTATAAGATGGCACAGATAGGTGAGTTATTGAATAAGTATGCAAATCATCTTCTGTCGAATGGAAAGAGACTGCAGGCTATAGAATTGTACAAGAAGGCAAATCATAACTTGGAAGCAGCAAAATTACTGTTCCAGCTAGCAGAAGAACAAGCAAAGACTAAAACAAATCCATTACGTGTGAAGAAAATTTATGTTCTAGCAGCTCTGCTAGTTGAGGATCATATCAACGCTGCTCCAGCTGTTAAGGGAGGTCGTAGCAATGTTGTAATGGGTTTAACAGAGAACAACGAAGATACTCGGATAATAGAGAATGCCTGGAAAGGAGCAGAGGCGTATCATTTCTTTCTGTTAGCAAATAGACAGCTGTATTCAGGAAATTTTGACGGAGCTATGAAAACAGCTTTAAGACTGAGGGAATATGAAGATATCTTGCAACCCGAAGATATTTACTGCTTGCTTGCTCTGTCAAGTGCAGTCAATCATGCTTTTGCAGTCTGCTCGAAAGCGTTCATCAAATTGGAGTCTTTAGAGTCTATCTCAGAAACGACCAGAGAAGAATATGAAGATTTGGCTGTGGACATCTTCACAAAACACAGTCCTCAAGATGTTCGTAATTCTAAAGCGGAATGTACAAGTTGCGAGAGTTTGATACCCGACTGGTGTGTCGCTTGTCCCAATTGTATGACCAGATTCCCTCCTTGTATTATTTCTGGGAAACCGTTAATGGACCTGGCCAATGCGTGGATCTGTACCGTTTGTAGACATCATGTGGCTACAGAACGAGATGTGGTTAATATTAACGCTTGCCCATTGTGTCACAGTACGATTACGTACATGTAGTTGACGTGTGTGAGTATGCATTAAACATGCATTATCAGATAAATATTTGATGCTTGCACTATAACAAACATGTTATTGACCACTTTTGAGCTTATTATATATTAGGTTTCATTTTTATAGTAGTATACACTATTACTTAGAAGGTACATTGCTTAAAAGTACTAATCTATGTTACGATTTAGTCAATATGTTCGGTATCTGGTTAATTTATTGAATTAACGAGGACAATGGGTAAATTTTTAATCATATATAGAATAATATTTGATAGTATGATTATTTAAATTAATGTTATTTATCACGGAGTAAATATATGATATTTTATTTCAAAGAAATATTATTAGGGATACGTGAGATGTAAAATTTTCGTAATTGTATAATTTCTGATCTCATTTATAAGTCTGAAATTTCGTTCATAAGCTTTTTCGTTTAATGCTTTATAACTTTCCACAATTTAAATTGTGAAGCAATTCTTTACTTCAAGCATCTTTTTGTATTGTGCAATAAATTTATAAAATTTAATTGCACAATGGTACTTTTTCCGTCCAAAAATTGAAACATTGAAATTCCGTCCATAATACGTATAATGTTATTTATTAATTTTTATATTGTTGTAATCGTTCACATTAAACATATTTTGGATTATTTCTTGTTTTTTTTTTTTTTAACGAATATTTCCCTCCAATTCAATTTCATCCAATAAAATTCAAAGATCTGCGCATGGCAACTAGTTTGGCGCGTTATGAAATTTCAAATATCCTGTTTCAACCAGACGCTTTCGATCACCGCGCATGCGCGTGCCAGTGTTGGCCCGCGTTCTTTCCACGAGCAAGTCAGTGCGCGTTGAGCCAGTAAGAAGGACGTGTCGCGTCGGATTACCGTCCCTCTTTCACGGATATTTACACCGTTTCATTCGAGTTTTATTTTCTGGATTACTTAAATCATCGTGGTAGTATTTATTTCGAATTCTCAAGCGTGTTTGCGAGTCACGATTACGAGGTCAGTTTTTCGCGAATGTATAAGTGTCGTATCCCGCGTATTTGTCGCGTCAGTTCGTGAGTGTATCGCGAGTGTCCAGCCACAGGAATAATTATGAGTGGTATGCTGTCGATGTTATGTGTTATCCTGATCCTTAGCGTCGCAACGAGCACGGTGCACGCAGGATTGAAATGTGACGCTGTCAGACCTTACTTCGAGTCCCAAGGCTTCCCGGCCACTGACATTCCCAAGGAGGCGATTTCATGTGAGTTTTTGCCCAAAACTTTTTCCACATTGAAACTGTAAATCTCGATTTCCATCTCCTATTACATTGTCATTTGTTCTGAATTCGGTATGATTTGCAAAGATGGCGCGAAATCTGGGCAATTGAAAATTGTAACGTAGTTCAATGGCATATATCGGATTGCTTGAATGTCATTGGTCGAAATTTGAAAATCGTGACGTAATTAAACATTCGTATTGGTAATCTCGGATTGCTCGAATGTCATTGGTGGAAATTTGAAAATTGTCGCGTAGATTAAACATTCGTATTGGTAATCTCGGATTGCTCGAATGTCATTGGTGGAAATTTGAAAATTGTCGCGCAGATTAAACATTCGTATTGGTAATCTCGGATTGCTCGAATGTCATTGGTGGAAATTTGAAAATTGTCGCGTAGATTAAACCATTCGTGATGGTTATGTCGGATTTCGACGGAAGAAATTATTAATAACAGTCAGGATTAAGATATTTCAAAACAGAATCACGTATTTGGCAAAACTTTTAAATTTTCAACTTTTCTCTTCTGTTTAATCGACTGACGGAAAGTGCACATAATGGAAAGTGATGAAATTTGAAAATGAATTCTAATTGGAATTCCGATTCCAATTTGTGTCAATTTTTTCGAAAGTTTCGCAGAAGGGTGAGAAAGAGGAATGTACGATGAACGGATGAAAAATAAGCGTAGCGAAAATCGAAGCTTAAAATTAGAGTGGCTCATAATTCACGGCATCATTCGTGATTTATCCAGCAGAATTTCGTTGAGGTCGTTCGCAAAGAGACACGTTCAACGAAATATTTATAGTCGATGAATTATGGACTGTGTTTCCTCGCGAGGGGGCTGCATGCGAAGGAAAAAAAGAAAAAAGAGTAAATAAACGAAAGAAAAATTCCAGGAAATTCTCGCTTCTCGAAAAAGTATACACAAATATCTTTGGACTTACCTCGTGCATGTACATACGTATGCGATTAACTATCGAACAAAATAAATATTTTACATCGTGCTTGAATTATTTCGGAAACATTTTCAAAGTTCTGAAATCAAACTATTGAAATAAATAGTAGTTAGAAATTTAACGGGCGCAAATAGTGTTGTTATAACCTTGAGTCTTGCGGTAGACGCAGTTAAAATAATAATAATCTAAAAATAAGTACTTTGTATGCTTATTGTTAGTTTATTTGAACTGCCTCTAAATATCCGCCGAGTAGAAACAAATTTTTAAAGTAGCAATATTTGAACACTCGGTATTAATAGCGTAGTTAAAGATTACGTCGCCATTTTATTCTCGTTTTAATCGAGGAGAACAATTATTTACTGTTCAAAGATATCGTTCTTTGGTACAGAATTGAAAATGAAGGAGTACAGGAATGTTGATAGAGTATAGTTGATAATTTTTACAAAGCGCACTGGCTAGAGGGGTAATATTAGTCGTATGGCGGCATACCTTGCTTTATCGCTCTGACGCATATATATGTAATACACATGTATACGTTGTACAAGCACAAGGAACCTGTCTTTGGTTAGTGCAATCGCAAATACGTCCAGTTTCGAGAGCGTATTTACTTGCGTCGAACAGATAATAAGGAATCTTATGTTCCGTTAGCGTGATCACATGGCCGACATTCTCACTCTTACTCTTCGAACTTGCTGTTGAACTTTCCAGTTAATATTTTCACTAAAACGTAGGAAAAAAAATATCGACTTTAGGGTTTTAGTTTTGTCACCGATGGTAAAAAAGTATTCGGGGGTAATGAGCGTACGTAACACAAGTGACAATCTTGCTTCGTCGGTAAAAGTGTTCACTGTATCGAAAAATTCACTCGTAATTACAATATATACTTTCTGAACTTTATCGATTTAGCATTCGTTCGCGTATCTTCTTGTGTATCATTGCGACTGTATATTGCATTATACTCCACTGGCAATTTTCAAAGTTTATGCCAAAAAATAACTACGAGAAAGATATAGAAAATATCAATTGCGTCGGAGAAATAACACGCGGGGATCGTGATTTTTCCTTTTTTTTTTTCAAATGATGAACCAAACGGGCGAATCTAAAATTCAATCTCTTGGTAGGAGCCGAAACAAAGATAAAATCCATAAAAAAGGAAATCCAGATAGTAGCGCCTGTTCCTCGCGCAATTGTCGCAAATTGCTCACTCGGAGTGTGCACGAGGAACAGTAGCCGTGCCATTCCGCTCAATCGCGCGACCGTTTCACCATCCGCAAGCACTTTTATTTCTGATTTGTTTTTGCGTGTAAACGTAGTTGCGTTTATCGGTGAGATGAAAGGGGAACCGTGTGGGTTTCGCGAGTCAGATAAAGAACCGTGGAAGAGCGCCGTGTATTAACAGCACACGAAGCAGTGGTGCACGACGAGGAAAAAGAGGAGAGGATAATGATTCGTGGCGTTTCGCGTTTTATTGTGTCGACCGTGTCGAACGTTAGGAAGTTCCGTGAATTTCGACGCGATTTACTATCCGTGGGGAGTAATTGCTTAACGACGATCGTTTGGTTTGACGTTTCAATCGTAAGGGAATCGTAGAAAACAATGAATGATATTAGAATGTGTTTGAAAGAATAATTATCGGCTTACTTTGTCGGCGTTACTTTTCACTTGAGTTACTTACGCTTCAGAGTAATAATTTATTCGGTGGGAATAATTGATAGAGATCATCACGAAGATTATTATATATATTTATTATTATTATGTATTATATATATATATTTATTTATTATTATTATATATTATACATATATTTATTTATTTATTATTATATATTATACATATATTTATTTATTTATTATTATGTATTATATATATATTTATTATTATTATGTATTATATATATATTTATTATTATTATGTATTATATATATATATGTACATTTATTGTTATTATGTATTTTATATATATATCTATTATTATTATGTATTATATATATATCTACTTATTTGTTATTATTATATATTATATATATATTTATTTATTTATTATTATTATATGTATTGTATTATTGCAACTACGAATAATCTTAACAAATTTTAGGTATACCATACACACATATCCACACTATCGTACAGAAAAGATTACCCTAGACAATTCTTATAACAAATATCTTACAAAAGTTCTATAAACATCAACTTTACAATTATTTTCATTCACATATATATGTGTATATATATATATATATATATATAGGGTGGATTAGATATTTCTCGCCAGGGTCAGTCGCGGTTAACTACTTGTCACCGGTTTGATCGCGTTACTTTATCAAAACTCGGGGCCAGGCACGAGACGTTCTATCAGAAACCCGAAACTGTCTAAACCATGGACGTTGTTTAAACTGTCACGAGCACGGAGTCTCCTAACAGAGGATACTAATCATCCGTCTTTACCCTGCTTTTCATTCGCTATGACAAGCCAGAGATTGTTACGTGTCCTGGATTGCGATCAGTTCCCTTCAACTCTGCGCCGCGAGAACCAATCTAAATCAATTTGATTCGGCTCCGTTTGATCGGTCCCTCCGATTTCGTCGCGTTATCGCGATCGTAAAAATCTTGTTTGACAAGTATGTGGCTAGTAAGTGGACCGTGGATGGAAGCATTCTCGGTGGCCATTACACCGTGTTGACCTCGAAGTTTTTACTTTTTACGATCTTCCTCTTTATCTCTTGCCCAAATTTCTTCTTTTCCTCTACCTGCCGCGATATATTCGACCAACAGTTGTCCTCGGTCTCTGCTATCTCAGTTTTCCAGCTTATTATCTCGCGGGAGTTGGCATTTTAGCCTTTACTAGACAACTAGATTAGCATTTACTAGTAACATGTAAATGTTCGAACCGGCGCAGACTTGAAAGATTCGTGTTTACACTGTTAAAGTGTAACTATGCATTTCGAAAAAATCCCTTTCGTGCCTTAATGTTCACGTATCATCTGAAATTACAAAACGTCGTTGTACAAAAGCGGAATGTGTAAATAAACACACATACACCTGCCAACAGAAATGTTCCCTCTTGTAAAAATTCATTTCGTAAGAAATAACGCGTCATTGTGTGAATCGACGTGCCGATACCCTTGGGTGTTAATAAGAGGATCGATGTTTCGCGTGTGTACGTGAAAAATATCAGTGTCCTGTATCCAGTACACCAGTATCTTGATCTTTCAAGTTACGATTCAAGACGTATCGTTAGCAGAGTTAAACACAACCGAGCGATGCAAAAATGTTTCAAAGCTTCTTCGATCGAACAGTAATCTCGTGGCTGTCCCTGTATTTACGTACGATATATTCAACTCGAGCTTGGTGTAAGAATATTGTCCTCGGTGGGTTAAGGAACAGCCAGATCTATTCACGAAATGACGAGAGAATTAATCGCACCGAGTGCTTCGGGCAATAGTAGAATCCCGGATAATACCGAAGACGCGGCTCGTGTTCGCGTACGACGCTCCTTCATAGCCTGTTCAACACGCTGGAACATTTGTTAGCGTCTACGGTGATCCTAAGTCCTGTCGGAGGAGTCGGTCGAATGGGATTTCTCGCCAGTACTGCGAACACCGCGTCGATTTTATCCCCTTTTACACTGGATATACGACGTACGTGAATAACGAACAAGGAATAAGAAACGTTCACGGGGAATATTTATATTGAGGTCATTTTTTTTTTTTTACACTCGTGCCTAATTCGTTCTGATACTTTCGTTTCATTCGCCTGGGGTTCAGAATAATTTCTAATCAAAACCGTGGGTTCAGATTTGAAAAATATCCGTGTAACAATTTTAGTGAAACATTCGTGTCATTTCTTTTTTTTTTTTTTCCCAATAAATGCAATTTAAACGTCGAAGTTGCTCTTAAATTACAAAGTAATCTTCAAGATAACTGAACAGTGTCGAATCTTCCAAGATCTTTAATGAAAATTATCAGTTTGAATTCGGCAAACTCTTGAACGTCTGTAGCTTTCTTTCTTCGAACCGCCACGAGTTCGGAATTAAAGAAAAAAAAAAAAACACTTTGATCAACAATGATCTTCTCGACAACGAAGTTTATCCTAACAATCCCAACGTGAAGGCACAAAGTACTCGAGGGACCTCCCACGGGTCGTTCGACTAGTTCATTATTCATTCAGTTCGAATGTGAGGAAGAATCGATCGAAGGAACTTCCTACTCTTTCCTCGACTCGTTTGGAGGGAATTGAGGGACAATAGCGCGAAATAGGTCAGTACCAGGTGTTCACTGTGGTTCTAGGTTGAAACAGGTGTTGTGAATCTATACTAAACGTTGTTTCTTCCTCGAGGCTGTCCCCGTGAGGAATGGAGCTGGATGTTCGAGAACATGATCGAGGAAACGAGCTATCGTCTACCAGAGCTTTCTCAAATTGTGTGGAAAATACAGCGATGAGCAAAATTCAACGCATATATAGTTTTATTGACGTTAATAATATTTTGTCGGATGTTTGCACGTGGAATACGAAGAGAGAAAAATATGTACTGTTTTGGGTTTCTAAAAAAAAAAGAAAATGTTGACGATCTTGTTACTATATCACTATTTCAGGCAGACATAAATTATTTTCGTGGTCAGTTTTGCATCACAATTAAGTTGAGAAATTGTCACCACTATTGTTACGTGACGATCTTACTTAGTCTCATTTTAAAACGTGAAGCTTCCGTTTTCACTACCCTGAATTCGCTTTCTTCTCCGAGATATTTTAACGTCGTGCAATTGAAAAATTTTATTTATAACTGGATCCAATACTTTAATCTTGGAGATTAAAGCTTGCTGCGCGATTTCTTTTTTTCATCATTTCTTTGAACTTTAAACATTAAATAATAAAAATTCAACAACTCCCAACGTTTCGTCATCTAAACTTGAAAAAAAAAAAAACAATTGCACAGAAAGTTTCAATCTTCAAAACGACCTTGCTTTCACACATGTTTGAATTTTTACCCCGCTGAAAAAGCGAACTTATTGTAGAAAAGTGCTGTATGTGGTTCGGATTCGACCGATGAGTCGGCCGAAAATTTCCCACCATCATCGTTCTTTCTTCTCCTCAGCCCGTTTTCTTCGTTGCTCGATGAGCTTTCTTCCCTGAAAGCCCCGGGATATAGTGACTCCAGTCGTACTTTGTAGCCTGTTTTTCTTCTCTGCGATCATTGTTCCCCAGAGCGAGTTGGCTCTCTTTCCACTTAATTATTCGTGGCTCTCCAGAAAGGAATTTCATATCGTGGCACATTATGCGTGTTTATTGTGAGGGTATATACCGAGGTTTTGAAGAAAGCGTCAATTGGTCTGGCAGGTCCCATAAATTTCCCGGGGTTGTTCTATTCGAGCGCTTAGGCTGCGGTGAATCATAGTTTCTATTATAGTTTTTTTATTATATAAAGTGCTTTAAAATATTTTAGATATACTGTATATTAGACATTATAGATATATTATATATTAGATATTATGGATATATTATATATTAGATATTATACTATGTATTAGATAATAGATATACTATTTATATTAGAGCATAACTTCTCCTTTTCGCGGTGTTTGGGAATTCAACGCGTCGAATCACTAAAATTGTCTTTTCGCTTCACTCCAAGTCGTCGTTTCTTTCAAAAATTTTAATTCCTCGCTCGTCGTAACGTATCCCAATAATTGCATTTTGGACCTTGAGGTAGTAATTTTATCCTTTGATTTTTCACGCCTTCTTTTATAATTCTAGAAATGCTAGAATATTGCCTTTCATCTTTGGTAATTACTTACCTTGATAATGACTCGATAAATTGCTCCCATCAATCGACTCGTTTAATCACGCAATAACAGATTAAAATCAGGAAATTAACAGGAACGTGCTTATGTTTCTATTTCTCTCCTGTGATCTTCGTGAGTGTGGGATGTTTTGGATAAACGTTTCTTGCGAATAAAAATTCAATTCTCAAGAAGCTCAACTCCTCGATCACTTGCAAGGTGAAACGCAACGGTAGCCACATTGTCGGATCACCTTGTCCGCGTATGTAAAATAAAACTGATACCAGACGTTATTACGCTGTCCGAACAATTGATTTATGGGCCACGTTACACTGGATCGAGGCTGATAAACGATATTCGTATTTCTTCGTTAAATGCTCAGGAACCGTTAGTATCGGTATAATCGTACCTTGCAACAGACTTGAGAAGAGAACCGCCATTTAATGGGAACCTTCGTCTCTCGTTCTCACCTTTTTGTTTCTTGATTAACCATCGATCATTACGCGCCGAGCCATACGATAGTTTCTCCTATCTTAATTGCTGAACGTTTCAGTGAAGGCTATTTGCATTCTGATTACGTTGTTACCTGTCTGGAGAATCTCTAAATCGAGATAACAATCCCCGCTTTTCCAAATTTATGAACGCAAGGCGAACGACGCTGCAAATATTTGCTCATTGAAAGCAGTTTGATCGTCAGTTGCTATAGTTTGGTAAAATCTTGCGGAAAGATGTGTTACTGTGACTCGTTTTTTTTTTTGTCTCGTTAAAGTTGAACAATATTGATATTAAAAATCCGGTGGTTTGACTGAATATAAAAGAGAAAGATATATACCCGATAAGTCCTTATACTTGTCCAGCACGATTGTCGATAATTGTATCGAACCATTATTATTCCATATTTTAATTCTCGATCACTGTTATTCTATACTCTCTATACTCTAACCTCCTAAAAAGAATGTAAATACTTTGCACGTACAAAATAGACAAAAGAAAGAAAATATTTTATTCGTGCGTGTTGATAATAACAATAACAATGATCGATCGAACAAATTCGCGAAGCGAAGTCTTCGAGCAGGGGAAATGTCGTGGAAACCCCCGGTCGGTGAATTTCGCGAGATCGTGCGATGGGAGGAGGAGGAGGAGGAGGAGGAGGGAGGCAACAATGTAACGATGCCCGGTCGCCGCGAGTAAGTTACGACAGTGAACAAGTTCTGGAAACTGGCTGAAACGCGTCGCCAGCGACAGCAACAGGACCGACACACGGCGCAGAACGGAATGCAGAAAGGAGGCTTTTCATAAAGAGATATGCAAGCCAATGCTCGTCCGCCTAGGCACACTACACCCAGCCACACCACCGCCGAGAGCCCCCGGGACGTTTAATGGTTACGCCGTTGTAACTTGCAACTTTTAAATAAGCCAGCCCTAGCCGTGGTTCTCGCGGATACAGGCCTGCAGAAAGCAGCTCACCTTGTTTGTGGCCCGCGATCGTGCCGCGATCACTTTCGTGCTCGATATCTATGCGCCGGATACAATGCATACGCGAACTCGACACTCTCACGATTGTCTATTATTTATGTGTTCCATTGGATTCCTTTTCTCGGTTGTTGGAGAAAGAAAGCTTCGGAGCTCGGCACGAGAGAGAGGGAGAGACAGAGAGAGATTCGCGGATGAAATTTTCAGCGACGTGAACGCGGATATCGATGACTGATATCGTTGATATGCGATTAATACATTTATATTTGTTCGTATTTATTTATGTAAAGTATTCCGTGGAATGTTAAATATCACCAATAGCATCATCTTCATCGTAGTTTTATAGATACTTCGGTTTCATCAAATTTATATTTATTTATATTTATCAATCTAAAATATTTATTTGTATTTATTTATATATTTATTTGTATTTATTTAAATATTTATTTATATTTATATATATATACATCCATATACATATTTAATTATATACATCTATTTATATTTATCAACATAAAATATTCGATAGAGTGTTAAATATCATCAATAGCATCTTCATCGTAATTTTATAAATACTTCAGTTTCCTTAAATTTATATTTATTTATATTTATTAATATAAAATATTCGATAGAGTGTTAAATATCATCAATAGCATCTTCATCGTAATTTTATAAATACTTCAGTTTCCCTAAATTTATATTTATTTATATTTATTAATATAAAATATTCGAGAGAGTGTTAAATATCATCAATAGCATCTTCATCGTAATTTTATAAATACTTCAGTTTCCTTAAATTTATATTTATTTATATTTATTAATATAAAATATTCGATAGAGTGTTAAATATCATCAATAGCATCTTCATCGTAATTTTATAAATACTTCAGTTTCCCTAAATTTATATTTATTTATATTTATTAATATAAAATATTCGATAGAGTGTTAAATATCATCAATAGCATCTTCATCGTAATTTTATAAATACAATTCAATTTCCTCAAATTTATATTTATTTACATTTATCAACATAAAGTATTCGATAGAGTGTTAAATATCATCGATAGCATCTTCATCGTAATTTTATAAATACTTCGGTTTCCTTAAATTTCCTTCATTCTCCTCAAACGCAGTTCGATCGAACGCAAAATTGCAAATGAGATGTTGACAACCCTAATGTACAACGAACTTTACTATCAACGTTTCCGGGCAAACGTTTCACCGTGAGTTTCGTTTCTTTTCAAAGTTTCGAAAGGCGTATAAAAACTGGTAAAATATTCCGTCTATCGTGTCCTCTATCGTTTATTATCTGTCCGGTGCATCTTCGAATTAGAAATTCTGATACAGTAGGACGAGTATATAGAGGAAGGCCGTGGTCATTCATCGCATGCAAAGATCGAGGAAGATGCATATGCATCGGCCAGGGGGGGGTAAAAATGGGAAACACGTTTCCATGTAGAAATATGTGCACTGCCTCTGTGCGCTCGACTCTTCTTTCATTTTGTATGCAAACTCGCCGTTAAACGGAGGAAGAACATTTTTTCCTTTTTCCTCTGCTGCCTCTCCTTCTCTTGAAGATGATGACGGGACATAGAATTTTCTTGTTCGTTGGTGATCGGCGATATACAGACTGGCAGGTAGTGAAGTGTCGTTGGCCCGTCGTTCCATGGGTTTTCCACGTCGTGAAGAGGGGCCTCGTGGCTCCCTGAAACCACTACTTTCTCTCAAGGTTAGCCGTGGGACCTTTCAACACGCTCCCGCGAGGTTTTTCCAAAAAGGCAGCCTTGGACAATCAATTGGTTTACACCAATGGAATGATCATTTTCCATTCGATTCTCAAGTTCGAAGGTTTCGCGAAGTCTCTTCCTTGTTTATTTTTTTCTCAATTGTTACACGCAGATGTATCGAGGTTTACTCCATTAAATAAATATATTACGAGACTTAACAATGACTACTTATTTTAATTAACGTGTAACAAGTTTGGAATTTAATCGATTTTAATTAATGACGTTTGCTTTGGATGACTATTAATAACTGTGAATGCAATATATTTTCTTCCTTCTTCATTTTAAATCAGCGTCGCCACAGATGTAGCTTGGAGTTTAAGCTTTTATTTTACAAACGAAGAAATATCCGCGCTTAAGTTTATTAAATGTGCAAATGGAAATCTATATTATGATTTATTAAACCTTTTTCTTTCTTCCTTCTCCTTCCGGTTTTTATATGCTAAAGAAACATAAACATTTTGCGTGTACAAAGTAGACACAGTCGCAAAAGAAACTAAAATAAAAGAAAAAAAAAAAATTCACTCAATATCGCAATTGTAGTTAGACTCGCCGACTCCAAAAAACGTTTCGTGTTTCCCTCGTTTCCCCCTCACGGGCTAAATTATGATCGTGCTCCGTAATCTTGGCCGAGTTCGTACCCTCTTTCTGGTACCTGCTGCCACCCTCTCGGGACTTTCTCGAAGGGTAGAGACTCACGACGTGCTTCACGCTACTTTGCTCGCCGATATTAGTTTGTCGCGCGCGACTACAGTGTCCTGGGGTGTCGTCTCTCGTACGCTGAGCTGCGCTTCCTCGACTAGGCTATTGAGAACGCGTCATTATGCGACTTACACGCGGCAGGAGATAGGGATACGCGATCCTCGATGCGTCCCTGCTTCTCCGTACTTGCTAAAAGCTGGCCTAAGGATCCGTTGTGTCGTTAGGGTAGAGGGGACGACAGTGGTGTGCCAGCGGATGCAGGAAAACGCGCCTCTGTCCCTTGGTGAAACGAAGTTTCGTCGCTGAAAGTTATCTGGGCTATGGAGTGGAATTTCTGCCCCTCCACCTCTCCTGGACGGGGTGATTTCGCGGGGAAAGAATGGTGCAATTTGCATCGGAATTGCGTCCCAATTGCGTTGCCATGGAATCTCGAGTTTTATCGAATATGACTGTTTTTTTCTGTTTTTTTTTCCACTGTGCAATTTGTTTGTGTACTTTTGTCCCCTTTTCAACTGTATTTTACACGCGCTGTGACGTTTGTTTCTGGTTCCGAATCGTCGACAGGCGACAGGAGACATTTTCATTTACATTTCGTTGAACAAGGAAACTTGTAATATTATAATAGGAAACATAAGAGGATAGAGGATAAACGAGTAGTTTAGTTCTTCGTGAAAATTGATCTTTCCTAATGAATCAGTTACGTGCAATTGGGTTGATCGGAAAGTTCCGTCGTTTTCATCCCTCACGTAGCAAGAAACCAATCGTTGTTTAACGAACTTTTGTAAAAGAAACTTTTGTAAAGATATGAATAAAGCACTACTTTAGAAAAGCTTATGGAAGTGATATCTGTTTGTTCTCTATCTAACGCAAATAGTGCAAAATAGTACGTCAAAAATCTTCTTTGTGGATGTTCCTCTTCTCTTTCCATTGACACTCATATTACATCTTTAATTGTTACAGTACTCAATTTTGAAATTAAAGTGGAAATTCAAATCTAAAACAAAAATAGATCAAACCAGAAATTATTATACTATACAAATTAATTGTATATCAATATCTATATTAATTAATCGTATAATATTATATTACATTGTATATTGTATCAATAATTATATTATATTTATAATTATATTGTATAATTCAACTGCATCTTCTTAAATGACTCGTGTTTGTGAAACATTGTATCCACAGAATATACTAATAAACCTTGAAACCGTCAGTATAATTCATCGACCGAAGGAAATTGGGAGGGGGGAAAGGAGCAAAGAGCAACCGACGAAAGTAGAATTCCCGATTCTGTGCAACGATGCTATCGGCATTATAATTGATAGCAGCGTGTACAGCAGGACAACCAGAAATCCGCGTCTCCTCCTGTTGGGTTAATTAAGTTTAATTAAGACGACAAGCCTCGGTATCCCGAATCGGGTAGTTGAGACGAAACAGAGTATAAATATGATATTCCGTTGCTCGTTTAAACCTCTGACTCTAATTAAATGGCGGATCAGTTTGTGTTCGTTCGCGTGAAGCAGGGTATAACGCGCGTTTAATCCGGAGGCGACGACTGATCCCCGGTTATGGATTAGGAAGTTCCTGCTGATCCAACAAATTAGTCGGTCATCCTGAAAAGCTGAATCCCTTTTTGTCCCTCTCGACAATTTTCTCACCGCTATGCCTTTAAAATCTATTTTCAAATCGTAGTTTCGCTCTCGGTTGCAGTGGTTGCACGTAGAAAAGTAGATTTTCTAGATTCCTGCAGAAATTTTCAAATTTTCCAATTTCTCGATCACCTCTCTGTCAAAAAAAAAAAAAAAAAAAAAATTTATTTCGACATCCTCTACGTTCCACAATTGTGCGTTAGGTGTTCCAAAGTTGTCGTGCAGCGTATGTATTTTGCATTATCCAATTTATTTTACGTCCCTGAAAATATCGCTAGGTACACGAACTTGCCTAAAAATCGATTACGATTGACTACAAACCTGCACGGACGATGCAATATTATCACGCAGCTCTTTCACTCGTTCGAAACATCTTTTTTTAAAGCGCATAAAAATACGCTATTTCGTCGTCACAATTTTCCTCGTTGCACTCTTTACACGTCTCAAACAGCTCGCAAGCATCTTCGAGCCGAACGAAGGAAGAAGCTTTTCGGTTCTCGCCTTCTGAATCTCTCTCGATCCAGCATTTTGCCAGCGAAATCCACAGGCTCGAATTCGATCGAGAAGCCCAAGATCCTGAGATCGCGTCGAGAGCTCGCGCGGGAACAGGAAAAAGGGAGAAAGGGAAGGGAAAAAAACTCGCGTCGCTCGGAATCGAGGAGTCAATCGCGGAACGTTGGTTCGGTGTGTAATGAAGCCGCGTGTGCAGGTGCAAAAGAAACACGCGGGCCTGGTGTAATGGCGGCGTGTTGGCGCGCCGTGAACGCGTAAAGAGAATTTTCCATGCGCGCTGATTAAAAGCCTCCCGCTGATATTTACACGCTTCTCCGTCTTCCTTTGCCACAGAGGGGTAGAGGGAAAGAAAGGACAACAACAGAGGGGGAAAAAAAAGAAAAAAAAAAAAAAAAAAAAGAAAATGAAAAGGGTTTTTCGCGGCGCAGCCGATTGTCGATGCGCGAACCACGGGGCTGAAGGGGGAAAGGGTGGAAGTCTGTCGCGATTCTCTCGTCTCGCCGCCCGAGAAATAAAGAACTAAACGCGATGCTAAATTCCTCCGAAGACAGAAAAGATCAGCCTCTTCTTTGCAACTGTGGCTCGATGTATGGCACCTGGTTGCGTGACCCTGTTCTCGTTCTCTTTATCGCGGCTCCATGCTTCCCCAACTCGTCGGGATTACGAATTTGTGCCTTTGCCGCGAGTGTGACAGCGGTCGTTTAATGCTCGCTCTCTTTCTCTCTTCTTTTTTGTTTTTATCTTTGTAGAGGTTCCTTTCTTCCTTTTTTTTTTTTCTTTTTCTTTTTTGACGAACGTTGGAGGCTTGAACCAAATGGATCTGAATCGAGTTCGCGAGACTTGGTTACGCGTAATGTATACTTTGTCACGTGGTTTCTTGCGCGTGGGAAGGTTGAATGTCCGGGGTCAAAGGTAGCTTAATTGCCGGAGCGTTTATGGTTTTTCTAAATTGAACTTCTTTTGGGGAGAGTTTAGAAATTTATCATCGTGAATCTCTAAAAGTACCATTTTCTCTGTACCACTACTTTGTTGTTACGTACAGCTTAATTTCTAAGCCATCTAATGCATTCTAGTTCTTTATTTTCTCTTTATCAATTAAATTTGACAACTCGATTAATTGAGTTTCCTCTTAATTAATTTATACTCGTTTGAGAATTTGTCTTTCTCCTTCTTCTTAGGCAGAAAGGACTTTGAAGAGTTTTAATTGTGTATCAATTGTTGGTAATTTTGATTAATCACTGGTACTAATAGAAATTCTTGTTTCTCTTATTCCTTATTTGATAGGGAAATGTATCAGGTCTTAATTTAGTTGTTTGATGCAATGATCAACAATGATATAAATTATTATTATTATTATTATTATATATATATATTATACATTTGCAAAGATTGTAAAACGGAGTGTTTTTGCTGGATGTTCGAACAGATCGAGATTATCTCGCATATATTCACATAAAATACGAAGCTATCGTACATATGTATAACAAATTTTCGTTTTCAAAGAAACTGGCTACAATAAGATAGATTCTTTCCATTCAAGAACTAACGCGAAAGCTACAGTCATCTAGATTCCAGCTCATCAAGGAACAGAAGGAAATGAAAAAGCCGACGAGGCAGCGAAAGAAGTCGAAACCACCTTCCAATTCCTAGTGAAGATCAAATCCAGTGCAAAAAAGTAATAAAAAATGAATGGAACGATACATGGATGACAAGTAAAAGTACTCAACTGCACAAAAGTGTCCGAGATTTTCGGCAACAAACGCCAAACATTAGAAACAGAAAGGAAGGAATAATTATCACATTCCTAAGAACTGACACACGGACACAAAATTAAAAGAACTATACCTCCGCATCTGCAGTCATTGCAATAACCACCCATTAACAGTCACGTTCTGCACGAATGTCGCACCACAGAAACCCAAAGACAGAAATACGGAATCAACGCAAACATAAACCTGACTTCTCAAAATGACGTACAAAGAGTATTGAAATATCTCAGAAACGTAAACTACTACACACATATCTAATGGCACCGTCGTTGCTAATGACCTCGTTGTCGATGCGACATTAAAGAAAAATCGAAGAAGAAGAAAGATAAATTTTAGCAAGTGTCTCGCCGTTAGAATCGTGCACCTTTAAAGGTTTACCATTCGCTACAACGTATCACGGCTCGCAAGGATCCTATCGCGATGCATCCAGCCCACCCTCGTGCACTTCCTCTCGCCATTGTGTATCACCCTTGCGTTTTCCTTCGGCGTTATTTTTCTCCTCTCGTCGTCACACCCTCCGCGCGCGTCTATTTTAAACGCGAAGGGCTCGCAGACGTCGCAGAAGCGCCGATTACTTGATTGGTCGTCGTTGCCTCGCGTTATCTATCGTTTGACTTTCTTTCTCTTTCCCTCTCGCCGCTGAGAAACTGTTCGTTCGATGTTTTGTGGGAAATGCACAGTTGCTAGTTGGAAGTTAATCTCGCGAGAGATGGTAAGAAGAAAAGGAAAGAAAATGAATGCAAATAAATAAGGAAAAGAAAAAAAAGAACAATGGAATAAAATTTGCTGTAAAGTTATCAGACGAAGACGTAGGAACGAAGGGAGAGAAGTGTCGAGTTCGTCTTGGGCACAAAGGCCTGAACGAAAAACAACGTCGGTGCAATTTCCAGGTGAAATGAAATCCGGTCCCTCTTCTCGAGCGGCAAATCTAATAATTCTTAATATCTCGCGTCCCGCGGCGCGGGGAGGCGTGCTTTCGAGACGCGACCCGGGTGGTTTCTGCAAATAAAACATTATACTTGTCCGGTCCTGCACGTTCTTTACCTTGAATTAATTAATAATCTTGAAATATTTCGTGGAGACGAAGGAGAAACGATACTTCGGTCGGGAATGAAACGAGAAACGGAATTGGAATGTTTCTTGAATTTCTGAATTTTTCGCGCAAATTTATATAGTTGTTATATAGTATGGCATTGCACATATTTATCACGACGATAAAGCTTTTATCAATTCAACGATTAGTTCGGACAACTTTACAATTCCGTGGATTATTGATTGTACTGAAGGTAAAGAACCACAGAGCTGTAGTTAAAAAAAACTGGCATAGTATTAGTTATTATCTCAGTTATTTAATAATTATTTCATAAAACTGTCTATACACGGAGAAACATTTACAACAGGGCAAAAATTTGAATGTTGCTGGAATTTTCCAATTTCGATCAAAAGAGGAAGAGATTTTTCCATAATGATGGAGAAATCTCGGAAAGAATATAAATGCATGTGACATTATAGGTGCTTAATCGAACAATCGAATTCGACTTTATTTTCAATTGATTAATAATAGAAATATCTCAGCTGTAATAAAATAAAAAAAGAATTCGAACACTGTTGGAATTGTTCAATTTCGTGCAAAAAGGAAGGAACGTACGGACAATGTGAGAGTGTCTCGGAAAGAGTATAAAAACGCATGGTAGTTGGTTTAACAAAGGAGTTGAAAAGAAAGAGAAGTCGATTTCGATTAATTGCGTGATCGTAAGAATCGTACTTACGTTCGTCGCTTACAAACAAAAAAGAAAAAAGAAAAATTTGAATGTTGCTGGAATATTTTAATTTTGTACGAGAAAAGAATAGCGAATTTGTGAATAATGTGGAAAAATCTCGGAAGGAATATAGATATAAAAGGATGCATAGAGTACTTGTACTTTATATTGCCAAAGTAAAAGGGATAAGAGGGAGGAGTAGTCGACTAGACTGTCGTAAAAGTTCAAATTATATTGCACGTGCATACAGGAAGAACGATGATATTGTGTACCGGCGTAAATATTCGAGTTTTGCACGGTGTTCGCTCTAGGAACCGGAAAATTCGTCGAGGAATCCACTTAGCTCGGTAACAAGACGCTGCGGCACTAAGGGGGAGGAAATTTGAAGGAACACCGGGATTCATCGTAAACGCGAGAAGCAAGGAATATTCCCTTTTCTTGTCTTATCTGTCCTTAAGTTTAACTTGTTTTCTTGGCGCGCCATTACAAAAGTAGCAAAGAAATTTCTGTTTAATCGCGTGCAAGATCATTCGAGTATTGATAAGTATCGCATCTCTTCAATAATTATCGCTATTGTTAAAATTTCGAGACAGAGAATAGACAGAGAATATTATTTCTCTGTATTTTGAAATGATGGTGAAATGGATGATTTATGTTGAATTTAATTCTTTTCACCATTTCACGCTGAGATATTTGATTAAATTAGCCAATTTATCAACGTCCGTATTATAAAGTCGTTTGATCAATTTGAAAGTAGCACGTGTGCGTTGCTTCATTTCTGGAAATTGGTTTGTCAATTACTTTGTCAATTCTTATACGTAATACCTCTTCTTGCATCACTACACTGAGAACTAATCTCATTTCCTCACAATTAAACTTCTCAAAAATGCTTAAATGCATTTGAAGTTTAATTTTCAATTTTGAGATGAATAAGCTTTGAATTTCTAAGAATATCCAAATAATATCCAAATAATATCCAAAATATTGAACGAAATTGATCCAAATAATAATTCAAAGCAGAGGATGCTGGTTTCTAATATTCGCTAATGTAAGTGAAACGAGTTTCTACTTTATAACTCAATGTCACGTATTTTTCTTCCCAAAAGTCAAGACCAAGTCGGAGAACGAGACGAAAAGTTGGTGGATGTTCGTCCACTTCCGGCGAAATTATAGGCACCATAGGCATCTAGAACAAGCCGAAGAAGCATGGGAACCGAAACCATGGAAGTTTCGGCTCGTTTCGTCTACACCCCTATCCCCCTCCCGCGGTTTGAAAATCTGTCTCGCGAAATTCACGCGTGCACGCGACTCTGTGTGTGCGTGTGCGCGTGTGCGTGTGCGTGAACGGTGGCCACAGAATGCACATCCTCTCGAACGAAACCGGATATTCCTGAGGTTCTCTGGTGACGCTCTTGGCACCCTACGCACGCATTGTCCCCTGAGAATTTCCTTCTACCGTGCGGTTTTTGTACGCCGCGGCGACAAAAGTGCACGCATGCACGCGTCTCCGAGCCCGAACTACAAAAAGGAAGAAAGAAAGAAAGAAAGAAAGAAAGAAAAAACGAAAAATAAAAGAAATACGCGATCGCGAGGCGGAATTCTCGCGCAGATTCCTCGCATCCGCCTCCTTTTCACGCTTCTCGTGTCAGAAAGACATTTCAAGGTAAAGATCGATCCTTGTGAAAAGGTATTTCAAGATAGAGACTGACACGGATCGAGCCAGGACTCTGACAGATATTGCAAAGTTGGTTTGTTATCGGAGATCGTGACCTTCGAATTAAGGATCCGTGATTTTTAATAATACATTAACCGTGTATTAAATAATTGATACTTTATAGCTGTTGTTGTCGAGATTGTTGTTAGTTTATGTCGTATCACGTGGTTCTAAAGACGGGATGTATGTTAGCTATCCCATGGAATGAAATTCCAAGGACTTAACTCTTCCTATAATCCGTAATTATTTTCGAGTCGTCGTTGGATAGATCCGTACGTATTTATTATCGTAATGGAATAAAATCTTCGTATCGACATAGGACCACAGATTTAATATTTTAATTCATTTTCATGTAATACATTTATGTAATGTCGTAGTTTAATATGTATTCACTTGATACATTGTTTCACGAAAATTACAGAAATATTTATAATTAAGTTTAATATGTATTCGTTTGATACATTATTTTACGAAGGAATATTTTTAATTATAGAAATATACTCATCCATAAATAGACTTTTCGTAGAACCGCAGATCTAATGTTTCTTCATTATTTTATGAAACTTGAAGAGATCGAAGTACATACTTATAACATTATGATGTTTCTTGGTCCTCAATTGGTTAAGTTAAGATTTTTGATAGAATCGTTACAATCTACCTACATTGAGCGAAAATCTCTTAAAAAAAAAAAAATGGATAAAAGTCCAAGCGTAATTATTGTCATTGACATTTGATGAACTCATTACGAATACTCGGGTTTTTATAATTGTTAGAAGAGTACAGTTTCCACTTTTCGCAAGCAGGATTCATACGCTGCCTGTTTTCATTGCGAATAAGTACGGTCGATTATTAGCGATACAACGAGTCGATACGCTCAAGAATCATGATCTCCGGGCGACGAGTCGGTCAAGCGGGCTTATATCGGTAATTACAAGCCAGGCCGGATACAACGACCGATACTTTGCATGCAGATCGCAGCGTAATATTAAAATCAAGCAATCTCGTTTCCCCGGTTGTCACGAGGCTTCTCGTATCCGAGGCATTCACCGGTTTTATACATTCTCGTTACGTCGTACGCAGCAGATGCTGTGATCTCCCGGAGATCTCTACCTTGATAAGCGTTAAGTAAACCCTTTCGCTATTCAATTCCACGTTTCTGCGACCGGTGCTATAAATCGTATCGAAATAACGTGCCTGATTATTACCAGCGACATCTTGACGATTTAGTTAATTAGTCTCCGTCTTCTTGCAACCGCTACTCATTAACTATCGAAATTCACGTGGATATTTTTTGACTTTAATTCAATCGAGAATCACGCGCATAAACATTTCGATTCGTTGAAACTTTGCGCGAGTAAATTGTTAAGTTTGACTTTTAGAATTTTTTTCTTTTTTTATAATTCCAGTGTTAAGGAGCGGTAGTGGATAGTGCAAGTTGATTGACAAAAAAAATGAAGCGTCTATTCTAGATATCGTGCTGTTGCACATCCCATCGTACAACACCAAACGTACACGTTCGTTACAATTGTCAGGAAATTGTAAAAAGAAAGAAGCGCTGTCAGCTAAATTTAAGTACGACGTTTCCTCAGAAGGGACAGCCGAGTGCAAAGCTGTCGAGTTGAGGCTGCGAAAATTATAAAAATTATCAATCATCGTATTCGATGTTGTCGAATTTCTAATTGCTGATCGGAAGTTCGAACCGTTGCAAAATCATCGAACGATCAAAAAGTCTATTCTAGATATTGTGCTGTTGCACATCCCATCGTACAACACCAAACGTACACGTTCGTTACAATTGTCAGGAAATTGTAAAAAGAAAGAAGCGCTGTCAGCTAAATTTAAGTACGACGTTTCCTCAGAAGGGACAGTCGAGTGCAAAGCTGTCGAGTTGAGGCTGCGAAAATTATAAAAATTATCAATCATCGTATTCGATGTTGTCGAATTTCTAATTGCTGATCGAAAGTTCGAACCGTTGCAAAATCATCGAACGATCAAAAAGTCTATTCTAGATATTGTGCTGTTGCACATCCCATCGTACAACACCAAACGTACACGTTCGTTACAATTGTCAGGAAATTGTAAAAAGAAAGAAGCGCTGTCAGCTAAATTTAAGTACGACGTTTCCTCAGAAGGGACAGTCGAGTGCAAAGCTGTCGAGTTGAGGCTACGAAAATTATAAAAATTATCAATCATCGTATTCGATGTTGTCGAATTTCTAATTGCTGATCGGAAGTTCGAACCGTTGCAAAATCATCGAACGATCAAAAAGTCTATTCTAGATATTGTGCTGTTGCACATCCCATCGTACAACACCAAACGTACACGTTCGTTACAATTGTCAGGAAATTGTAAAAAGAAAGAAGCGCTGTCAGCTAAATTTAAGTACGACGTTTCCTCAGAAGGGACAGTCGAGTGCAAAGCTGTCGAGTTGAGGCTGCGAAAATTATAAAAATTATCAATCATCGTATTCGATGTTGTCGAATTTCTAATTGCTGATCGAAAGTTCGAAACGTTGCAAAATCATCGAACGACCAAAAAGTCGTCTAAATCGAGCTCCTGTCGATCGGTTAATGAAACAAAACGGGCGCACTGTGTCCGACGGGCCGTTTCGCGACCGCGTTCGCAAACATCATTTTCAGAAAAGGCGTGTTAATTAGATGCGCGCGAGCGAGAACGAGCGGCAACGTCATTAACGGAAACGATCGCGCGAAAACGGACCGGCCGTTGCCAAGAAAATCGATGTGACAGGGTGCAACGAACTTGATGGAAAGCTCGCCGACAGAGCGAGGGAGAAAGAGCGTGAATGAATGACGCGTTGTGGTCTACTCTGACGTGTGCACGTGACACGCGTCAAACGCATTCCCTCTTGCCTTCTCTATCGGTGACCATTTCTATCGTCCCTGTGATCCGTTTTCCTCCCTCGCTCGAGTGAGCGAGATGGCTTTGGTCACCGTGGCACATCAGCCTTCGCTTCATTTGCAAATCAAACAGAAGGTCATTACGCGGGGAACTTTTGATACATTCGCGAAACATCGCCCGGGAATACGCTCGACCGGTTTTATTCTTTTTTTTTTCTTTTTTTTTTTTTCATCGCTCGGTAACTCAGGAACTGGTTGGATGCATTTGAAGCGATCGGGGGAATAATTTGGTGGCTATGAGACGCTAGCTCGAGTGATCCGGGCTTTGATGATGTTATGATATTTTGTGCGTAGGATGCTACTTGGTATTTCGTTGGGAATTTAAGAATAATAAGGAGACGAACGAAAGAAAGGTGATGAATTTTATATTGAAAGGGCAGAAGTGTCTAGCTTGTCTGTTAATTGATCTTATGTATATTTATAAATTAATTTAAATTGATTCATCTTGTGTGTATTTAAACAATATTTAATATTATATACAATATATAATTATAATTGTAATTGTATTATGTATCACAATATATAATTTATAATATATACTGTGATTCCACATTTGATGATATATTTAAATTACATGTAAATTATGCACAAGCTTTTATTTATATATTTTACGAAGATTATCACTCAAGCCCCCTCAGAAATACACTGTTTCACATCTAAATTAAGAATATCTAAATTAAAGAATTATCAACTGGTCATTCTGACGATTTCGATAGTTCCATTGGTAGTGTTAATTCTCGCGTTACTAAAAGTCGAGTCTCTCGACTGACCGGGTGGTCTTCGAAGTGATCTCTCAGTCTCGTTTCTCTTTGTTCACCGCGGCGAAGAACATCATCAGCTCCGGGCATTAATGGACGTTAATGAGTAACTCGGGCTGCGAGTGAGTATATCTTCGAAGGTATCACGTATTTTCACTCGAAAAGTGGTACGTGTTTGCCTCTACCTGACACGTGGTCTCGTCTCGAGTGCGCGACGATGTTTTGTCACAGGGGACTTTGATTGCTTTTTCAGAGCAAGATGGAACGTTCCGTACAGATTGTTCTCGCGCATCTGGTACACTTGAAACTAACAGAACTCGAGACCGCCTGACGCGTAGTATTTCTTTCTTTCTTTCTTTCTTTCTTTCTTTCTTTCGGGGTGAGGCTAGGTAGTACTTTTTCGAGTAGGCTGGCCGCAATCTGTCAGGATCCGTGGCGTTCGCTGTGGAGTTAATCGTTCCACGCGGTCGGCCGGCTTAATCACGTCATTGGCTTCATTAGCTTCGTCGAAGCGTAGATTTTGCTCCGTTTATCCACTTGATGGACGTTCTCGCGCGAACTTCCCAGCCGGGATTACTCCAGTCAGGAATTAACGATTCGTCAGCTCTTGTCTTTGTCTCGATTATTAACTTCTTATCGTGTCTTCGTCGACGACTTTTTTATTAAAATATTCCATCGACTCGCGCGATCCATTTTCCACTTGCCGTTTTTCAACGAGAGACTGAGATGCAGCTCGTGGCTATTGTTTTAAATTACGATCACTTGAAATGTTCAGTTTCTTTTCTTTCTCGCTTCACGTTATTAGCAAATGATTGGAACGACAAATTATGAAAAATTGTGGACGAAGCATTGATTTGCAAATAAACGTCGGATTTTACGAAACTTTAAAATATATTAAGGGAATCCTTAATGAGGGAATTTCGTAGCTCTGATAATAAGAATGGAACTTGATAATATAAATTGATTAAAAGGAATTGTAAATTGACATAAATCACATAGATATTAATAATTAATACGTTACTACATAAAATGGTATTTTGCTTACTCGGTCGTGTACTTTGATAATTAGTAAAATTCGCACTCTTCAAATTTTACCAAAAAGATTACGTGCAGGCTGTTGAGAATTAAAAGTCCAGGAAATATATATATTTCAATCTGAGGAAATGATCTTCCAACACTTGTCTGTTATGCAATTTTTGAATCTTTTCTCTGAGAAAGATGAATGATTATCGAATTAGCTCAAGCGATGAAAGCAAACGATAATCGCTCGATTAAACCTCTAAAAAAGAAAAAAAGTGTTAATCCGTTCAGATATATTTAAACACGTCCACAGAACCAAAACGAGTGTGACGAGCTTTCGAAATCCAAATAGAATGATACAAAGCTCAACAATTCGTAGACCTCACGCACGGACCGTGTACACTTCACGATTCTTTCGCGATGTGTCAACTAACGTCTGCTGTTTACAAGAGCACGACGTTTCTTAAAACTAACACTTAAAGAAACCACAACAATCTCTGTCCACGAGTGTTCATCTTCTCCTTCTTCTTCTTCTTCTTCTTAAAAAAAGAAAAGAGGGCAACATGTGCATTCGTCGCAACGTGACTCACGAGCTCTGTTCGATCTCTCGAGAAGCTATGTAGTAGCAGTTTGGTGATGGCAGCAAAAGTCTCTTGAACGCGTCTCCCGGCTCGTTTCTTATCTATGCATCGCGAACGAACGCTAACTAGGCGCTCGAAGCGACACATGGTCGTGAAGGCCAGGCAGGGGGGCCACGAAGGAAGGTGCGCAACGCCACCGTTTGCCGAATGGCGTCCGTGGAATGTGTCGTAGCGTGCATCCACAGCCCTCTTCTTATCCAGCCTCTTTCCTGCCTATCGCGTTCTAGATAAATACGGCAACGGCCAGAAATAACACGGACGGCTGGCGATAGGGAAATACCGAGGGAGAGAAACTTGGACCCTTCGTCGTCGGACTCGTGTACACGCGTCACCCCCTGTCCTCTTCTCCAAGACGCAGCGAGCTCGCTGTGTTGGGGCTCACGTGACTCACGTGGAGTCAGGGGATATACGGTGACCACGATATGACGGCGAGGAAGGGTTAATTTTCGGGACTTCGAAGCTTCAGCTTCTGCGTTAGGGGAAGTTTAATGTACAGGGTGGTCGCCTCGAATTTTCTAGGGTACGCGTTGTACGAAAAGAAATTTTCGTGCAAAAGTTGCGTGGTTCGACGGCGAACACTTTTTGTGGTTAAATATTTTTTTTTTTTTTTTTTTTTTTTTTGTTAAATGTTATTAATTAAAGTCGTGAAGGTAGTCCATTAAGTTGATCTCTTATGAGTAATATATTAATCATTTAAAAACCTTGATGCTCGAGTATTCAGGGTATAAGCTCATATAATCGAGTATTCGAATTGTAATGAGTTATATTTAAATATCAAGTAGTAATTAATAATGAATTAGAGGTTCTGAAACAGTCTTATCGATTTAATTTTGAAATCGGATCCCAATTCAGATAATTACAGGTATTACAAAAATAGTAGTTAGTACGAATGGAAATGTCTGAATGGGACAAGGCTTTCAACTTTCCCAAAAATGGGAAAAAAGAAACAAGAACTTTTATGGAATTTGAGAAATTACACGGTCCACAAATCAAACGAAAAATCGAAACAAGTTGAAAGCCTAGAATTGATTGGTCAATCGTTTGTCAGATATACTAACTCAGGCTATCGATCGTTGGCGTGTCGTCGAGTTGTCACGTGAAAACGTAGATGCATTGTACATATACATGCACTCTCGTCCATAAATTTCCTAGAAAATTCAAATAAAAAGCGCCATAACGATGTAATGATACAATTATTTTTTAATAAAATTAACACTAGATGAGAGATTAACACATCGCAAATGTAATGCAACATTTGTTAATTAAATATTTAAGAGAATTAAAAGCCAACAGTGAAATTAAAATCGTCAATCGTTCGATTTTAATTTCATCGAGTTATTATGGGAAAATCGAAATTGAGCGTTCGTAGGTGAAGAGTTATAAAAAAGTTGGGAGAAACTTGAAAGAAATTCATCAAAGAAAAATTGGTTCAGTTAGTCGCTTCGTTAAATGTTTAATCAATCAAATTACAACGTTTTTATCATTTGTTTGTAGGAATCTTATTTTTTGATACATCATTTAGTACTACACATCTTCGCGACAGATTTCTCTCGTACCAATTTTATTAAAATAATTGCACTATTATATTGATAAATTGAAGATTTAAATATAATTCTCATATTACTTAATTGTAAGAATTTTATTTGTTGATACTCTTTTTATATCATATGTTTTTCAATGCCACACATCATTTAATACTACACATCTTCAAAACAGATCTTTCTAGTGTCAATTTGATTAAACAATTATATCATTACATCGTCAGCACGCATTTTAAAAACCTGTGGATACTCAACAAATGAAGCAAAGAATTACAAAGAGAAAGTATAAAAAAAGTAAAGAATTTACTTACGAAACGTGGTGTACCGGTAAATCTAAATTCGTAAATCGATCAGCCAGATTCATTGAAGCATCCGGAGGGATCCACGCGAATCTTCCATCTTTTTCGCCTGCTCGAGACACCTTGGTCTCGTTGCCATAAACTTGGCATCTCGTTGTGCTGCCGAACGCACGTATCCCCTCGCACGCTATCCCAAATCGAGTAGATATAATCAGGATAATAGAGAACGATCTGAAAGGTGGTTCGAAGGTCTGGTGGTTTTATTTCCTCGGGACGTTCTCTGACGATGAGTCGACCTTCGAGACTTGCTTGGGGCGCGACTGTTCAGATTTAGGCCAATCTGCCGATGAACGACGAAGAACGATAGAAAGAGGATCGACATTCGCTCTTGTCCCGATAACAGTCCCTTGTACCATCGATCAATTAAAACGGTGACGAAAGAGATCGGCCAGTGGAATTAATTAAGAGCGCGCGCTGGTTTTAATTAATTTCTCGTGTAGAAACGATCCGGGGGACACGTGTCTTCGCGAGAGGATTGGGCAAGCGTTCTACATTTATTGGCGGTTGCTTAAGAGATACTGATAATCGGAGAGGGAGGCTGACGTTTCACAGGAGATAAAACTTGACAAGTTCCATCAACTTTGTTTTTTCTTCGCTTCTATCGATGCTTTCGATTGTTGCGCGGAATTCTTAACGCGCGGACGAAAACTTTTACTTGGGGAGAAACGCAATTCACTTAACCCTTCGAGCATTTAGTCCAGAGAGTGTATCACGAGTGTACCCCCACAAAATTTTTAATAGATTTCCAACTCATTTCTAATAGAGACCAAGACGCCAAGCTTTCTTAAAAAAAAGAAAAAAAGGAAACGAAACTAAAAAATAAAAATTTCGCGTTAATTTGATGAAATAGTAAAATAATAATTCACATTCACACTCCTTTAACATCTTGCGCTGAAAATGACGTGCCACGCAAGTTTAGGAAATTTTTTGTCTTAAATTGCAACATTTCCTCAGTTTTACGTATATTTAAATGTAACCCAGGCAAAACAAACGATAAGTTTATTACTTCTTAATAATTTCTATTCAGTGATATCGTATTGACACGAGTTCAAAAGAAAAGAAAAGCGACGAATTATCGTGTACGGTTCGGTCACTCGTTATGGTCCGCGAACCAGTTGCCAGCGCAAGGGGTTAAGTAGAACTGTTAAACTGTTCGAACTTTTGTAAATTTCACAACACTCGGTAAATGAGATTCGTCGGCAGCTGTTTATAAATGATGAACTTTGCCTCGTTGTTGGATGACAGACGGTCATCTAAATTCTCCACCGTCTAGACTCTGTCTCATTTTCGTCACATCTGAGCGAACGTTTAAATTCGTATTATCGAAGAGAAACAAAAACACCCGTTTCGTGATGCGATTCTCCCTCTCAATGCAGTCTCGCGTTCACTTTGAATCGCTGCGAAAGTAGCAAGACAAGTTCGGACAAGTTTATCCGTAGCGCACCTTCAAAGAGATCTCGTCGTACAAAACACGCGAAGAAAGCAGCTCCTCCAACAATCGTCCCTAAAACCATAAAAAGCTTTGCGGAAGGGACGGTTTAGGAAGCCCCGTCGTCTGAACGAGCTAAACTTTAAACTGGCCTTCACTGTCCGCTGGCTGGCCGGCTGTGTATATTCCGCTCTTTTCATCCTCGCCACTGCCTCCCGCTGTACTTGGTTGACGTTATCAGCCTCCTCTTTCCGTTCCTTGTCCCACCGCCCTTTGAACGACACTTTTCCGTCAGCCGACTAGTCTTTTCTCCTCCTCCTCCCCCCTTTTCGACTAGTCTCGTCGTTTTCATGCCGTGGTCCGTGCGAACGTGTCGTTTTCATTATCTGTGCAGACCGCCGTTCCTCTTTAACTGCCGCCCTTTTCTTCTTTTCGGTAAACAGCCGCGCGAGCCTAGCTCCTCCGCGCTACCGCAGCGGCGGCGAGCATTAGAGGATAGACGGGGTCGAGTATCTCGCAGGTAGGTTTCGAAAAATTTAGGGTTGTTCGACGCGAGAAGTACCATTTCCAATGGTACTCCAGGTGTCTAGTGGTACATACGCACGTTGGGCAATTAGATTTGACAATAAAATCTGCCTCGATTTCAGCCAATTCGTTCCACATTGGCGATTCTTTTCAATTTAATACCTATTATCTATTTCGTATCATTATTTTCGTATATTCGGTTTTTTCTTTTTTTCTTTTTGAGGAGTTTTATGGCTTACAATCACGTTCTTCTGAGATCTGTACGACTGTTCTATATTCTTTTATATACATATGCAATATTGTACTTAGATCGCATGCTACCTTATCGACGCTACGTGACTTACAGTTATTCCTAACAATTGTCAATAATAGAAGGTTTGTTATAAAAAATTGGAGATCGAAGAAAGTGGGCAAGAAAGATGGTCAATCCAGAAACAGATTTTCCAAATTCCGTAGATAAAATAGGTAATGGAATATAATTGGAAGCCAATTCAAACATATTTATCCTCGAGTATAGTACTCAAAATGCTGATCGAAGTGTAGCAATCGAAATTCAGATGTCGAATTCTTGATTGGGATTCGCAACAATGCGTATTTGAAATTGATTGTGAATCTTATAAATACGACTTATTATCTAGTAGAGTACTTGCTCATTCTAGAGTTCGAAATCACCTTGTATAACGATCTGTACGCGTATAGTGGGCTCATCTCTCTCTAACAGAGATGTTCCGAGCTCGAAGAGTCGGATGAAACGCTCGTTTCTTTATCGCTCGCGGCAAATTGTCGCGAGCGTGTCACAAAGGCGAAATCCGCTGACAGGGTATAGGCCGTCGATGCTGAAGCGTGTTTCCGCTCCGGGATTTAGAGTCGTCTGCTAGTTCCTTTCGAGAACGGTGAATTGAAATGAGGCTGGCGGATACGTTCAACCGTGAGAAGATCGAATGGCAGCCGTTTTAAGAGTCTCGGCTCAAAGACTTTACGGACGGTCTTCGTTTTATTTGAGTTCTCAGTACCTTTTCTCGAATCTTTCCTTCCTTCGACTCTTCATTTGGTTCTTTTTTTTTTTTTTTTCTTCCAGAATCAGCGTATAATCCGCTTGAAGTTTAGTATAATGAAAGTTTTAATGATCTAACGTCGAGTTCCTTGGTGTTTGTTACTTGACGTTAAGGAGATAGTCGAACAGCTTAATTTTCAAGGATTCGGGGATTATTTTCGTTTCTGTTCGGGGTTTTGGCATCCTTTCCTAGATCGAGACTTTTCCGAAATTATACTCCGTTCGAAGTTTATTTTAGTAGAATTTTGAGTAATTTAATTTCTTGATGCTGGCTTTTTGGTATTTGCGTAATTTATTTAACGTTAAGATTAGACGTGGGAAAATTAAATACCAGTTGTTTGTTCGAGCGGTTTTTTCAATCCTTTTCCCGTCCTTTTTCTTTTAAAGCAAGGTTTTCTAAAATTTTACTTCAAGTATTTTATATTTGTTTTAATAGAATTTTCGACAGACCTTTAATTTTCGATTTTTCGATATCGATTGATTCTGGATACCTGTTGCCTAACATTAGAATTGAAATTAAGTTCTCCCAGAATCGATGTATTTGTTCACTCTGCGAGATAATCAAAAGTTCTCTTCGATTGTCCAAAACAGTATACTAATTAATCAGCACTTTGTCGTATAAAGAATTGTTACACATCTACGTACACGTGTATAAATAATCGCAATTAAAATTGTACGACGAAGACAAATCCTGCCTGCGGTAAAAATCGATGTTAAAATTTAATCAAAAGTGCTTGCATAATTTCATTAATGATAAAAAGGCCAACAGTCGTGGAATAATCTCGGTATTAATTCAGTTTAACGCGGAGTCAAAATGTCCGTGTATAATTAAAACATCAGGTGTCTAGAAATCTCTTTAAAAAGCTATTCGATATTTTTTGCCAACAACATATTTCTATTATGATGGAATTATGAAGTGAAATCTGGCGAGGGAGGACGAGTTTTTTTTTTCTGTTTTTGCCTCGTCCGTCGCGGAATAGCCTCATCCATCAGAACGGAGAACCCATTCGGATGGTTTTTCGATAGGAAGATCGTCGTTCCCTCCGATATTTCGAGAGGCAGGTATCGATCGCAAGGAATATCTGGGTGAACGCGTGTGCTCTCGGACACGGGGTGTAGGAGAGAGAGAGATTCGAAAATGTGACGCGTGTTTCCCGCTTATATTCCGACCGAAAAGCCTCGGCCTGCTCTCTTTTCGTCACTTGCTCTCCTTCCTTTCTTTTCGTTCGATGTTTTAATTTTAATCTCGTTTTTTTTTCTCATATTTTCGTTGGTACGAATCGAACGAAAGTCCAGAGATCGAGTCCGGGAAATCGATGTTCGAGCCAACTTTAGGTTCGTTCCTGAAACTCGGGAGGGGGAGAGAGAGAATAACGTTTTGATGCGTGCGACGAGTTCGCGTGTTTGACTTTCGCGTCCATTTTCCTACTGCTTTTCCATGGGGGTGGACTTGGCCAGACGTATCCCATCTGTCTTCATTTATCTGGAAAAGTATCGGACTCTACTGCTTTTTCAATATTTTTACGTACGATCGTTTGTCTTTTTTTCTTAAATGCCGAGCCACACGTTACGTCGAAATCGCTGTTGCGATTTATTTATGCGAACAGGTTCCAAAGGAAACGAGAGGTCTCGTAGACGACGAAACGTGCTAATTAGTTGTACGTAAACTCTAAATGCCAAGTATTAAATAATGTGCAATTCGCAACGTTAATGCGAACAATGTAGAAGTAACGATTAAAGTAACGATAGAAATGATTAAAAATAGAGATAGGTGAAATAATATGTAATGGAGATAGGGGAAAACAAGAGAGTCGCGAATATGTAGAAATAACAATAACAATTGAAGGAACGTAGGATGCATTATTCTAAGATAATTAACGAGACACGTTAACTATAAACTCTAAATAAAATTGAATATTTCAAACGATACGCAGTTTGTATAATACCAATGTACAATAATTAATGCAATGACAGAAATGCAAAAAAGTAAATGTAAATTAAAAATTAAAAATGCCGAGTCAAATTGAAGATGGAAATAAACGGAATGATGGTAGAAGAAAAATTACAATATATTACAGTATAATATAAAAATTATAATGTAACATCTAGAAAAATTAGAAGTAGCTGTAAAAGAATGTGCAATAAATAAACAAACGCTACGAACACGCCCAAGCAAGTCAAGAAATGAAACGAATGGATAAAGAGGGAAATATAGACGAGAACGACGATTCCCAGGAATGACAATTTCCAATTTCATTCGTTTGAATCGCATTTCGATCGCGTTGCGTCGCGTCTTCTGCGTTAATTAAAATCGCGGACGCGTTTCGCCTCTCGTCTTTCGAGGTTCTTCCTCTCTCGGTGGCTCTCGAAGGACGATCGCGAACGCGTGCCAAGCGCCAACTATTTTCCAGCGAGAAGTCTCCTCAATTGAACAGCACTCGAGCGCGCAATAAATATTAGACGCTCGATATCGTGCGCTTAAATTCAGCTCTCGTGTTACGCGGAACTTTGAACGATCGTTGAACAGGCTCGATTAGCTTGCAGATTAAAACGTTAAACGCCTTGAAGCTGAACCTTGTCTCGGGGATGCTCGCTCGGATGTTCTACACTTACTTACTTACAGGTACACAGAGGAGGAGACGCTCCTTTGCTCTCACGTTCCTTAATGTATACGCGCTTCGTTTGAATCATTATCGTTTTGTAAAATGATAGTTCGCGAGTTTCTTTGCCTCGCTGCTTTATTAAATTCTCCTTGCCCTGTTTATCCTTGAAATTTGTTCGAGTCGCTTTTTCAAGAAGTACTTCGTGTTTTGTTACCTGTTCCTCGAGCTTCTTCCCTCCCCTCGCGATCCTCCCTCCGATGAGTTTCGATTCAGCTTCCAGTCTTGTCCGCCAAAGTTGATTACGTTGCACCGTCATTTAATTTACACGTGGATTTCACGCCTTATTCCGTAGAAAATTTATTCTTTTCTTCGATGAACGAACCTTTTCGTCGATTCACCTGTTGATTTTCAGTTGGATATTCATGATCACGGGATTAATAATTAATAAGAACGAATTAGGGTGTAATATCGTCGATCTTGATTCTCTCAGATATAAATAGCATAAATTTATGTATAATTTATGATACTCTGACAACATTAGTGTCATATATATATATATCGTGTAGAAAGATCCGTAACTGGAGCAATTATTATTAATTTGTTTCCAGTATCCAGAATTAACCAAATTCAACTTATACTCGACAAATTTACAAATTTCCAATTTTCCGGAAGATAAGATTTCACGTTACATTTCCATACTATTTTCTTTTTTCGTCTTTTCGCCCAATTGAACCGCTAGTTACATCCCTCTGTATCAATACAATATTGTAATAAATATTATATTTCATCAAATGTATAATAATAATTAATATAAATTAATATAATTCAATATATATCAATATATTGATATAATAAAAATTTATTTAATATTTATTCATCTTCATTTATCCGTTTATCAGGAACGAACCGATGCATCAAAATAAAGAGGTGAGATTTCGCTCGAGAGATTAGGTATCCGCGTGACGAATTAACTTCCTGCCTCAGGTTACATTTGGTTTTAGTCTGCGCAGAGACGCAGACGCTTTGTCTTTCTCAATTGTTCGAATCATGTCGATCGCGCGAAAGTGTGTCAGTTTCATCGGATGAAGCGAAATTTCGAACAATCTAAGGCTTCTTCGCAGCCGTCGTTCTTCCTCTCCGACTCCGCCGGAATTCCACGTATGTTCCACGGAACTCGACACGGGGCCCGTTCACACTGGAAAGTTAATTGCATTTTCGTGAGGCACGCGTAAATTCCACGAACAAGGGTCGATCGACAGTCGAAGGGGCACTTTCTTGGTAGTGATGCAAATTTTTCCGCTGATCCCGACGAGTTCAAAGGGAAGGATTCGAAGTATCGCTGTATCTCCAAGTGAATCAAAGACATGTGGTATTATTACATATTGTACAAAAGTAACTAGTACTACGCTATAAAAATTGCAAAAATTGAAACACAACGGATATTTTACGAAATCAAAAATACAAAGTATAATAACCTATACAAGATAAAGGTATATACGTGTGATAGTTTATGTGCAATAAAGTACAATCTACGTTAAGAACTAGAATTTAATGATATGAATTGATGTTGAATTTTCGTCGTCGCGTTAACGCGACGTTTGTACCTAATGGATCTCAAGTATGAGAACGCAGACGAGAATGACAATTACGAACGTTATCTTTAAAAATGTTACATTATAGGGTAGTACATCTCTGGTAGACGTCACTCAAAAAAAAAATAAAAAAATAAAACCAAAAAAAAAAAAAAAGAAAAAATGAAACTACGAAAATGAAATGCATGGAGGGATGACGAGCGGAAGTGGACGAACCAGGAGGGCGCTCTCGCTCCCCCTTCTCTGTCCAAGGATGATATCCCTCGCGTGAAACGCGTTCGTGGTCCCGCGTTGAAGTTGTTCGCGTACCTGCGTGCTGACTCGATGCCGTGGCATTCCTGGAGTCTGGTTCGCTCGGTAATTATGAGATATTAGCCGGTAATTTATAGCCGTCTCAGGGTCCTTTTCAAAGGCAGCCCAGACTCTCGTCGCGATCCTCTGCCTTCCTCCCCTTTTCCCGTTCGTTCCCCTCCTCGAGTATCGAAGAATGGCGTTCGAAACCGGGGAGAGGAACGTTCTTCCTTTCCGCCGAGTCCAGAAGGTCAGCCATTGCATTCATTCTCTCCTTTCCCTTTCCTTTCTCCTCCTTTTTTCTTACTCCTCTCTCTCTTTTCATCCTTGCCTCTTTTTTCTTCTTTTCTTTTCTTTTCTTGACCGCTCGTTGCTTGTTCCCCGTTCTTTCCTCCCCCTTCGTCGATTTCTGTCTCCGTGGTAATTATTTCTCTCCCCTTTTCTTCCCGATGACGTTCGTGAATAGAGAGGAGGCGAAAATTTCGAAAATCGGGCAAGATCGAGAATTGGTATTGGAGTTAAGGAAGTTTGGAGTTTGGAAAAGTTGATGCAAAGAGCTGTATCTTTTGTTTTTTATGGGAGTTTGAAGTAATAAAACTGAGAGATCGAAGACAGAGAGAAAATTTTCGAAATTGAACGAACAGTGTAAAGGGATGGCGAAACTTGAGATTGAAAAGAACGAGAGGATCTGTTTGTTTCAATTTTGTTCGTGGACGATCAAATTTTTGACAACTCTCTTTCAAATTATTTTGACGTGTTAACAGATACGAGCCTTTTCTGATCACTTGTAATCGGAAAGCTGGAAACTCAACTTGCAGATTAAGTTATTATTTAGCGCCGCGGATACATAAATTCGGATCTGAAATCCAACGAAATTCAAAGTAGAAAGTTTCTGGAGAACGCGTGGAAAATCAAATGCAGGAAAAACTGAATGAAAAGCCTTTGGTTTTAAAAATTTAAAAAAGAAGATTTAAAGTGGAAGAATCAAGAGAAATAAAATCTTCGATTTTTATCTCTCTCTCTCTCTCTCTCTGGTAATTATCTTTTCTTTCTTTCTTTGTTCCCTCCTGGCTGAGAACCGTGGAGAACGGACCACCTACGACCGGAAGTAACGGAGGGATAACGTTCGATTAGCATTCCTCGCGGATGAGTAATAAAGCCAGGCGATTAGTCGGAAAAGGTTTGGTCTCGGGGATCGACGATTAATCATAGGCTTCCTTCGATGCCTCGGACGATGATTCTTCTTCTATTTAGTTTGGCTGTATCGTTCCACCGAACGAAGAAATGTGCGCAACGAGTTACAATAAACATTCAGATGGAATTTGCATTTTCCGTTGGCAGATCGTCACGAATCAACAGATAAACTTATGTACGTTTCTGTTTGATTTGGATTCACGCGAATGTCAAATCACGAGAGATTAATTGCGTGTGGAATCTACGTACAATAGAACATTTATAATTGGACTTAGTATTTATATAAAACGTTTGTAATTGGATTTATGATACTAATATCGGAATTACAACAGTCTGGCAGTTCTATTTAAAAATCAGTACTATGGAACGATTTGTGAGATCGCTCTTATGTTTGTATTTCATATTTTTTAATACTTTTACTCTACTGTTGTTAATTAAAAAGTAACACTTGAGATTTCTTTGTCATCAACATATAAAACTATTAAATTTGTCGTACATAATAATGTGATCTTCATGTAAGACTATAGTAATTTTGTAAATTTTTAATATTTTTAATACCTAAGAATTTTGTTAGCCCCGGAGGGATTGTTACTCTCTGACTTGAATTCTTTTTTATCTCGTAAGAGAAATTTCCTTTTTCTTTGTTTATTAATAATTAATTGTTTATCAAGTATTAATAATTAAATGTTCATCAACAATTACTATAATTACAACGTAGTATTTTTATCATTTCATTAATACTACAGATTAAATGTGTTTTTGTAAAGAGGCTGAAATTCGGGATCGAGTTTGATCGAAAACAAATACATACATTTAATGATGCAACCAAATGTACTTTACACAACAAACAAACATATGTAATTTTATGTAATTTCACAGTTGCATTACGTTACGTTAATTTATAATTTATAAAAGCATGTTATGTATTTATTTAATTGGATTTGACATTCGACTTGGCTGAAAATTTTGCTGGAAAATTTTGGAGTAAATATTTTACGAGGCTCACGTGTACGTCTTCAGCTGTTGAAATATTATCATTTCTCTCTCTCTCTCTCTCTCTCTCGGCATGTAATCGTTGCTAAATACAAAATTACCTCGATAATCAAAATCACTGGTCGTAATTTTAGAAACGATTGCACCGCCAAGAACTCTCGCTGTTATCTAGATGCGAATTCCTCAGATCACAATAAACCCTCGTAAGATAGCATTATCGTGCGCGTTACAAGATCCTCAAGCGAGAATACACGCGGTTTCTTAATGCGATTGCTCTGTTCGTTTTATCATTGCGTTAATTGCGAATGTTTTCTCTCTTTTCAGGTGAGTACCTTGCAGAACAACAGAAAATATCTTTCCATCATGTTTCTAGGAAGGATGAAGCTGCTCTCTCTCTCTCTCTCTCTCTCTCTCTGTCCCTGTATAACGGTAACGAATTTCTGTACATAATGTTTCAACTGATATTATCACCTAGGAGTGAAGTATAATGATAAACAAATTCAGAGATTATTAACATTATTCGAGAACGCATTTGGGGATCAGTTTTGATTTTTCAAATGGATATGATATCTGTTTTTAATACTGGAATTAAACGTGAAATTAAAGCGTGAAATTCCCATCAGAAACATTGAACACACAATGCTTCTGTTAATACATTTTACGAAAAATTAGTTAAGTATCTTGAATAATTTGAGATACTGTTTTGTGTCTATAAAATGTTCAACAAAAATTATAAGTTGGTCGTTTCGATTATTTTGTTTAATTCCAGTGTTAAATTCATTGATCAATGCTGTGCAATATTCTCTGTAGAAAAAAGAAAGTACATATTGAGCCATGAGTATTTGGACGCTTGTAAATTATAATAACAAATGGCTGGAGCGTGTCTGTTCATTGTCGAAAATTTCAGGACGATTTCGATCGTGTTTTCGAAAAATTTATACAGATTTTATATAAAGCATTTCAGTCATTCAGAAAAATGAATTTGAAAATCAGCGATGAAAAATGTCAATTTTTTTTTCATAGAGTTTGCGGTGAGCGCACGATAGCTCACGAGCACAGAAAAATCATTAACTTTGATTTTTTTTTTTGCAACACGTCATACAGAAGATAAGGGCAACACAAACATTTGGTCGCTGTAATCAGAGGCGATAACTGTTATAAGATAAATCTTGGCACGGTTATGATATTAGAGTTAATATCTTTAATTAAAAAAATTACAAACGATTAAAATTCCTTTTTATTAATTCTTCTCGCCCATTACGATTATTCCGGGAATTTCATTTCGATTGCCAGAGCAAATGATTGAAATTCTTTTTCAATTGTCCGTAATCGTCGAATGATTCGAATTTCATTTTAATTAAAAAAAAAAAAAAGAAAAAAAAATGATAATTCGATCTTGCAAATCTCACGTTATTCAACCGTGTATTTTTTAAAAACAAATGTGATTTAAAGAACAAGATATTGCTAGAAAAATATTTGTTACACAAAGATACAATGTACTTCAGATTTTTCCATATTACACGCATTTTATACAATTGCACAGTTATAAAATTTCGCACAGATGTAGAAAAATCCACAGTCTACTGTTGATAACTATTATCGAAAGCAAAAAATTTGACGTTCGACTATTGCCAATCGTCGTTATATTAATATTGTTAATAGCCAGTATTCACTCCTGATTTCCGTAGATCAATGTGATAATATCATCCTGTATATATTATGTTTTGTGTCGTCCTTTTGTCTTTTTGTCTTGTAAAAGAAAATAACGCCGCCAGTGTTGGAACAAGGATTCGCAAATACGCTCGCAGAGGCAGGAAAAATTCGTTCTTGTTACCTGCGCCAAGCGTTTACCGTGGTCTCTTTTTTCTTGGCGAGAGATTATCCACGCTTTGGCTCGAGCGGTATTTAGTTTTATTTCGGAGAAATTGAGACGAAGATCGTGGATTAGGAGCACGGTATCGCGATAAAAGTCCGTGGGTCAGTTTTTTAATGAAAGGAAAAAAAGAAAAGGAAAAAAGAAACCAAGTAAGGTAAATATTTGAGAATCACGTGATAGATAGGAGAGGACAGTGTTAAGGAGGAATTTACGTTGAGAAAGTTGAAAGAGACACGCCCTATGTGCAGAGGCTTGAAAAATTCGTGAAATGAGTTGTAATACACGTAGAATCTCAGAGTTTACTGTGCAATTTATTTCATGTTTGAAAACAATTTTCTTTTTTAGTAGAATCTGACAATGGAAATCTCAAAATAGTAGAATCTTAAAGTCCTGGAATCTCAGATTCTCGACATTTCAGAATCTTAAAAATCTTAGTATCTCAGCGTCGTAGGATATGACAGAATGTTAAAAATTTTGAATCTTGGCATCTTAAAATCTTAAAAGCTTAAAATCTTAAAATCTTAAGATCTTAGAATCGTAAGATCTCATTGTCAGAATCTTAGGATCTTAGAATCTTAGAATCTTAGAATTTTAGAATCTCAGGACCTCGGAGTCTGAGAATCTAAGAACTTTAGAATTTCAAAATTTCAGTGTCTCAAGATCTTAGAATCTCAAAATCTCAGGACTTTGGACTCTCGGTATCTAAGAACTTTAAACTCTCAAAGTTTTAATGTCTTAAAATCTGTGACTCTTAGAATCACAGAATCTCGGAATCTTAAAATCCTTAAAACAATGCTACGTCGGTCAGTAATTAAGCAATTAATTATTATCAGAAAGACGTTGAAATAACCAATGAACCAATATCTATCGAAAGACACAATGAGTCACATGCATATATCGGTAAAATGTAAGCACCGAGTGATTCTTCGTAAAATCATCGTAACCTCTGGCTAATTATAACTGTCTCGGGTTAGTCGACGTTTCATGCGCATAATTACGATTTCAAGTATCGAGTGAATAATTCAACGGGTCGAGAGGACAGAAAAGAATACGATTCTGAACTCTCGATCCTCGAACGGGTTACTTGGGCAATAAATCTGATAAGTGGTATCGAACGGGCGTGATTGTTTGTCAGGCAGTTGTTCAAACTATAACTGAGCCATTGTCCGATTAGGCTACCGGAGCGGGCAGCGGTTATCTGGAAGACAAACGTAATTTCATCAAATCTACTCGGCGTGTATCGATATCTACATCATCGATACGACGATGCCTTTCACGTTGAATGGAAATTTTTCTTTTTTCTTTCTTTCTTTCTTTCTTTGTTTTTTCTTTTTTTTTTTTTTTGTGGACAATGCGAAGAATTTCCATCTTTTTTTCTTTCATAGAAAGAAGGGGGTGTGTAATTCAAAATAGGGAAAAACATATTCGAGTGAAAGAAGAGTAAAAATTGGGAGAAAGGCTCCTCGTTTTTTGGATTAACGGAACGTGGACCTCTGTCTCTTTGCAGAGCGAAAAGAAGAGGGTGAAGAATGAGATGGAAAATTTGGAGAGGAGACAAATATTCAAATGGAGAAAAATTGCGTGAGGGATGTGAAAGGAGGATAAAAGTTGGAATTAAAAAGATTGGGAGGGAGGGATCTCTCAGTTTTTAGACGGGGAGCGCAGACTTTCCCTTTTCACGGAAATTTTTAAACGTGGAGAGGTAAAAGTTACGAGGAACAAAAACGAAAAGAGGATAAATAACAAAGTCGAACGATCGAGAGACAGAAATATAAAAGAAGAAATACAAAAGTGGACGAAAAAATTGAGAAACTGAGGGAACAATTGCTGCGACGACAAAAGACGATGACGCAAAGTTGAAATCAACGTTGAATGATTAAAATATCATAATCGCATCAAGGCCAGTTGCATTTGCATTTGATGAATTAATGCATCGTACACGAGTGTGAGATAAAAGCAGAAACGTGTCGCAGTCTACGAAATTTTCAATTTTCTCAGTTGAAAAATTCATTTTGTCGTTTCGGTGTGATTGTTTCGCAGCGAAACTAGATTTAGACGAGGTCGTCGAACTCTTGGAATTTCAGTTTTATTCTCGCGAAATCAAGCCACTCTTGGCCTCATCGAGAATATTATCACTCTGATTGTACGAGTGAGAGTGGCACATTTTATACTGTACACGACAGATCGAGCATCGGCCTGTTTAACTGAAAATCTCCGGCTGCAATGACGCGAACCTGACACGTTGAATCGTCTCGAATTTTTCGGGAGATTGTAAATGCTTCCTCGATATTTCACGATTTTCCTCCGTTTTCTCCTCGTCTTTTGTCAATTTTCGTCAATCCCGGAAAGTAACGTGCCGGCTCGGAGCGCGTAATCGGACAGGAAACATTCTGAAGAGTATCGGAATGATTTTGCGCTGTGAATATCTCGCGATAAACGAGTTTTTAATCAGCGATCGAAGACGACGAACACCACGGGAATCGGGAATTTTTATCCTGATTACCAGGGGATTTAATCATCGCGACAATAAATATCGCTGTCTCGCTCTCGGCTGTGTAAATTTCCACGAAAATTGTCCCCTGTTACGTAAACGCTGTTAAATATTTAATTAATCGCTCCGTCTCCTTTTCGACTATGAAACGTTCGCGTCTAACTGCGCCGATTTAACCGACGAGCTTTCGTTCGAATTTGATCGTAGGGATCGTGTCTGTATCAAGTATTCTTTTCTTCGAAATTAAAAATATTCGTTCCAATATCTTTGTTTGAGTAAAATTCTGTGTCTTTTGTCTCAACTCTCGCCTGTCCTCTCTGTCAATTTGATACGTTTTCTTTTCGTAGAATGTAATTAAAACGTGTAATATTAATAATATTATTATTAATAATATTTATATATTTATATATTAATAATTTATTAATAATATTTATATGTAATAATAATAATATTAATAACGATTTTAATTTGAACATTTATAGTTAAAAATTCGTTTATCGATTATAAAATTTAGCAACGAAATTTCAATTGATTCGGATGATCGAATATTTTAAGATTTAAATTACAAATTGTTCATATTGCATATCAGTTCTCTGAGCTTCTTAGGTGTAAAATTAACGAAAGAGTGATACGTAATTGCTTAGTATTGCAAAAAAAAAAAAAATGTGTTTGATCAACAGACATTAGTTGCACACAGTAGAAACGTTCAGATCCGGTTAATGATTCTAGCGTGAAAGAATTCTTCTGTATTCGAAAGAATTAATGTATCTGTAGCTTCTTACATGTAAAATTACACGGAAAGAGTAATACATAATTGCTTGGTACAAGGAAACGTATCTACAAGGAAACGTATTCTATTCAGATAATTTTCACATAGTAGAACGTTCAGATAAGTGTCCAGGTCGTGATTCGAGTATAAAAGGTTCTTCTATACTCTGTAAAGAGTATCGACCGATGTATCTTTCATCTACAGCTTCTTACATGTAAAATTAACGAAAGGGTTAATACGTAATTGCTTAGTGCAGGGAAATGTATCTGCATATTCTGTTTGATTAACAGACACGGTCCACACAGTTGATTCAGACAGACGTTCAGACGTTAAAGCATCCGATTAATGATTCCAACGTGAAAGATTCTTCTGTATTCGAAAGAATATCACTGTACACGTAAAATTAACGAAATGGTAAAAAAATAATTGCCCGCTACAGAGGAAATGTATCTACTCTTGCTGAGTACAGGGAAAATGTATCTACATGTTCCGTTTGATTAACAGACGTAGTCCACACACACAGTTGGAACGTTCAGATATCGAAGCATATCCGGTCAATGATTCGAAGAGCACTTCTGTAGATAATTTCGACGGTGTAACTTTCTTGCAAATAAAATTAACCAAGAGTTAGCAGAGATACGCGATTAGCCTCTTAGCTGCGAGTGGCGAGTATACTCGTCGTGAAGAAATGGCATTTTTTTTTTTTTTGTGTAACGACAAGTATACTCGTTACAACTTGTTAATTAAAGTTAGATCTTTTGTGGAAAATATGTTTGCGAGTTTTTAGCCATTTTAGACTAGACTCGACCAGCTCTTTCTTTACATCATTTCTACATATTTTCTTGCTATTGATATTAATGATATATTTTGATTAAGTGATGCGAGAGAAATAATTACAATTTGTTCTCTATCGTGGAAAAATAAAGCATGTCTGTGAATTTTTGTCACTTTAGAATATTTTTAGGCTAGACTTGACTAGTTCTTTTTTAAATATTTTCCTGCTATTAATCAAGTTAAATGAAAAAATTGTTGATTTTTCAAAAAAAGACTAGTGTTATTTCCTTCTAATTCAATTCAATTCAATTTTACAGCAGCTGCACATACACACATACTCTATGTTTGACGATGATGTATAATCGTTGTCGTTCTACCGACACAATGTAGACACATGCATTTAAAAGCGGCTAAGAGGTTGACACCAAAGCGTAAAGATAAAGCATTAAAGATTGTGTCGAGGAAGATCATTCATTCGTGTTAACTTCGTAAAAATTACCCAGTAAAAATACAACTTGCCGCAAATCTGCAGAAATTACATTCTGAAAAATCACTGAATGTTGACTTTCACTTTCGATAGTTGTAAAGTAGCGATGGTCAAAGTGTTCACCGTACGTTCGCGACATACACCCGTTTCGTTTCGCGTTACTTCGCTCACCGTCCACGGTGCGTAGGCCTTGGCGACCTAATTAAAACGTGTCGAATTCCCGCGTGTAATTAAAGCTTAATACGACGCGGTGCGTGAAGGTGGTCCTCGTTAATGAAAGAGCGTTTTGCCCGGTTGAACGAGGGTAATTAGCGAATTCGTTGCACCGGCGAGGGACAGGGTCTCGAGCAATAATATCGGGCCGGTGAATCGAAGCCGGCCGATCCGTTGTAACGTTATCACTTAATTGAAGGGTTTTTTGAGGGGGAGGAGGTGCGCGCGAGGCCTCGTTAAATCAACGAAAAACGGATTATCGTGCACGGTACCTCGAGCGTGTCGAGCTGCTTCTTTTTGCGTTCCGTCGTATCCGTGGTATCGGTAATTAGCCGATCTCCGGTTTCGACGGGGCAGACTTTCGAGGAATTTTCAAACTCCTTGTTTGTCGAGGGCTCCTTTTGTCGAGATTGATCATGGACGTTGTTAATCTCCTTCTTATCGTAACTTTGATGGGGTTAAAAAGTTCATTTCCTCGGGCGTGTAATTACCCGGAAGGCGGAGTAGTTGATTTTTGACCCTTCGACGTTTTAAAAAACCGTGAAATTTGTTCTAACTTTTGAAATATCGTTTTTCTTTTTTTCTTTCTAAGTTATCTTTGCTCGGTTAAATTACGTTTGGTGTTTTTTGTTTGATTGAACTGTGAACGTTTCTTTTATCGAATATTTCCAAACATCATGTTTTTTGGCATGCTTTCGCGACATTTTGTTTATTTTGTAATTTTAAATTTCAATACCTAGGCTATTTTATATTTCTCAGAATATTTCGACATGTTCTTTAATATCAGTTTTATGAATAAATTTATTGTCTCACCTCCCGTCTCGCAATTTTCTTTTTGATTTTCGTTGGCATTAGTTATTGTAACTTGTTATGTATGAGATATATATATATTAACCTTTGATTGAAGAAGAATTGAAATTTAAAATTCGAATTCAAAATCCATAGGTTTGTTTATTTTTTATCGTCACTCGATATTACAAGACCATTTTTTCCACAATCTCTTCACACGGTCTTGGACTTTTTCTTTTCACTTCAATATTTTACTTTCTAAACAATGCAGAACGAAAGATAGGACATTGAAGTCAAATATTTAAAACGCTGCATACTTCGTATTTCAATAATACCTGTGGAAATATAATATTCATTTCGAGTCATGGGGAGAAGAGCAGAGTTAAAATGGCAACTTTCCATTCGTTAATGTACAGTGTGCTTGCAGAATGTTCACACAGTTATTAGCCAGAATTTTTTTTTTTTTTTTCGTAAATGACACGTTATATACGTGCAAAATGGGGAAAGAGAAAGAAGTTTTACTGTCTTTTTTATGAACCACGTAATAACAGGTTTGCATCTGTTAATGTGTAACATGTTTTGAGGCGTTGCGTTACGGAAGTGTGCAGCTTTAATACTTGAATAATGAAAAATGGGTTGTTTGATGATTCTCAAAATGGTCCCTGGATATTTACTCGATCAGGGCTGGGATTTGATAAATATGTTTACCGTATGCAATTATATTTGCTCTCTTATCTTATATCTCCTCACTTCCTGTGTTAAGGTGATAGAAATACTCTCACTTATGATACGCATGTATGTATAAAATATGGAATGAAACAATGTTCTCAATAAAATTTAAACTGTTTTTATAGAAAATTCATTTTTCTTTCAAGATGTAGTCATTAGGCTATAGATCGAATGATTTAAGTAACAATTACTTGAATTTTTGAACAAAATAATTAAATTTTACTACTTTTGATTGCTTCTCGCAAGCTTCTTTGTTGCTGTAAGCCAGCAAATTTATTATGTTACCCAGGTTACTTTAGACACACTAAATTTCGTATTATTCAGTAACAATCTTATATGATTACTCAAATGTAATATTAGTATATTGCTTGGCTTCAAAAATTATTGATTACAGGAGGATGAAACTCGTCATCAGATCCATCGATTTATCAAAAAGTGTATTACTTTATTAAATTAATTGAAAATTTGGTGGATTCCACGTAAAATAAGGATTCAGGAATTACACAAGGAAACAGATTTAAGAAACATGGAACGTACAAAAATTATTTTTTTTCCTACCTCTTCAACTTCTTCCATAGCAAACGACAGTTTAACGGAAATGAGATTTCATTTGATCCTCACGCAGACAGCGTGTTACAAAGCTTGTGCGTAAAAATTCGCATACTTCTCACCACACGATCGCGCGCAAATACTCGCGGTTATCATCGTAATTGGCGGTATGTATTCCCTCTGAGTAAAGTAACAAGCAGATCCTGCATTCTCTCAGTTACTCGCTATACCATTTCGCGAATATCATTTTAATACGAACAAGGGAATAATGGCGGGGAGTATGCCAAGTCTTATGTAAATCCAGCAAGTCTTGAAGCTTTTCCCTCCGAGCGATTTTGCCCTGCAATTTTCGACCATTGTTCCAGCCTCAGGGCTCGTATCCCCTGTTCGTCTTCCGCTTTCTTTCTCATCCCTTCCTTCCCAACCCAGAATTTCTTACTCCTCCTTTTCTCCCCCTCCCTCCTTCCGTTCCTTTTTCCCTTTCCGTTTTTCTTTATCTGCTTCAACGCGATTTCTCCTCTCGTTTCGTTTCGTTTCTCGTGGCTGCCCGATTTCTTGTTTTCCTCCTGCTTCTTTCTTTAATAACCATCGTCTACTCGTCCACCAGACACGGTCGACGATGTTCCTTTATTTATTCGTTGCCAACGATCCGTGCTTCGCTGGAGGAAGGTTTCCCTACTCTGCTCCACATTCCTAATTTATAACGCTCGCTTCCTGCGTTTCACCGGCCGGATTATACTTTTATTCGAACGACGGCTCTTTTTCCGCCTTCGTCTATCCATTTTGCATCGAAGAAACTTCCCTGCGTCGAGCCCTTTCCCCGCGTTTTCTCGCCGAATCTCTTTAGATAGAGACACGTTTACTCGGAGCTTTCACCGTCGAGTTTTACGTTTTGCCGTTCGGCACCGTTTGTTTCCCAATTTCTTTGAATATTTCATTCGCTCGAGAGCTTTTCGTTTTGCGTGACACCAAGTGTCAGAATGAACGTGGAACTCTGAAAATTTTTACGCGCCACGAGTCGGTGTATATAGGATAAGTAACACGCGGAAAGTAAGTATATAAAAAAAAAAAGAAAATATAGGAAAGTAAAGAAAAAGCGAAATATTGCAATTGAAATTAATAATCCTTCGAACGTCAAAATATTTGCATCTCTATTTTTCATTCGGAATCGTCGAAATTATTATTCTACATTCTAATTCTTACATCTGCTAGGAAAGATCTGAATATCTTCCACGTACAAAATGCACACATTCGCAAGAAAAAGAAAATGTTTCACGAATTTTTACGCATCGTATGAAAAAAATTCAAAGACACGCGCGAAGAATAACGCGAAAATTACAAGTATTATGAAATATCGAAAGTAAGAGTGAAACATACCAACGCAACAGAAATTCAAGACTCCCGGCACAAGACTAAAAGAAAAGTTACTTCAACACCAATTATCGAACGCAACCACGGAAAAATAGCCCCATGGACATTCAAAACACCAAAAACAAACACTAACCTGGCTAATCACAAAAAAAGAAAAGAAAAATGGAAAAAGCAACATAGAACACAAACAGAATTTTAAACAACACCTATAAGAATCACCACAAGATCTATACAGACGTTTCCAAAACCAAACACGGAACTAAAAAACAAGTCTCCAACCACACAACCATTCTGGCCGCTATACTAGAAGCAGTACGATACATCCAAGAAAATACCAATCAGCGGTAATCTACACAGATTCTTTGACTTTGATAAACGCGATAACAGACACCAATATGACCAAACAGCGCGAAGTCATACAAATAGTTCAGGAAACATACACCGAACTTACCAACGACCATAAACAAATAATAATCACCTGGATCCCGTCGCACCAAGGAATAGAAGGAAACGAAAAAGCCAAAGAAGCAACAAACGAAGCCAACATATCCCAATTCTACACCAAGACGTACTAGCATCAACGACCAAAGCGGAAAGACAAGAATGAAACAGACTCTGGACTACGACAAATAGAAATACACGACATAGCACGCCATTTCTACCAAAAAAATACCAAGCAACGATATAAGCAGAAAAGAAAGGATAGCTATGACTAGACTTGGAATCGGACAATCCAAGATCACACACGAATACCTCCTAAGCAAAACAGATACCACCTTTCTGCAACAAATCACCATCCAACACCTGCTGCATGAACGCAGAAAATACCGAAACCTAAATACGGATTAAAACCGAAACATTGCTTTAACCTGTCAGAAACAACAAAAAAATCAACTACCTAAAGGAGACCCAACTACTAGACCAGATATAAAGAGAAAATTCCAGCACGTCGCCAAAGACCTCGTAGTCGATGCGATTCTAAACTCCCATATAAAAAAAAAAAAAAGAAAAAGAGTAAAATATGTTAAAAAAAAAAATTGCATAAAAATCGTTGCGTAAAGAAACAAAGTAGAGACGATGGCAGATAAACGAATGAAAGGGTTAATTCCCAACGTCCCCCGCACGTAATTCCGCGAGGATCGATACACCTCTGGCGGAAGTAAAACATTTTGTCGGATCATCGAGCAAATATTCGGCTCGGAAGCGAGTAGAAAATATTTGTAGGAGAGCGGGTGAATGGCGGAAGTGGCGGTTGTTGTTGTTGTTGTTTTTTCACGGTGCCAGCCGGCCGTCGGTATTGTCGGTCCGAAATAACAATGAAACTAATGAATGGACTTCCTCCAACGCCGCAATTAATGTAACTCAGCCGTTCTGAATAGCCGTTTAAATTGATCCGGGAAAGATATAGGGTATATCGCATGTAGGCGCGAGAGATACACGGGTGAAATTCGTTTCGTTTCATGCAGCAGAGCGTATCTTTGAAAGATTCCCTTCTTGTCTCTCCCTTTACTTTCGTTCTCGCCATTCTTTCTTTCTTTTTTTTTTTTTTTCTTTTTTGCAGCTGATGCACGAACGAGCGAAGGAGATCCCTTGAATTATTATTCAAATTCTTCGTAAAGATTTCATTCACCATTCTTGTTCCACGAATATATGTATAACGATGAAATTTGAACACGCTGGTAAAGGAAAATTATTTCTTTAATTCTCCGTTCTCGTTTTGTAATTTTCGTGCCGTTTTTTATATTTTTTGTATATTGTATTTTGTATTATTTACGTATTGTGGGAAGCGTTTTTCGATTTTTTATTGTACACTGTTTGAAACAACCAGAAGATTTTTTTACATGAAAATGACAGTTTACGACTAATTAAATATTAGATTAAATATTAGACAATGAAATATTAGAATTTCTTGAATTTTTGTCGTTTAACTTCAATATTCAAAATTGTGCGGCAAGTTTTCAAAAATCATTATCAAACGGATAATGCTTTAAAACCAGACGAAATGGTTATATGATTTTTCGATTGTAAAGTTACAACAACTTAACCTTAAACAGTATTATTGAGTCGTAAGTACTATATTAATTTATTGTATAATAATATTATGACTGTATGTATGTATTAATATATATCACCCAATATCTATATTAATGTAATATATGAATGCACACAATTATAATATAAATACAATAAAATAGTATACATACATATTAGGTATATAATAATAATACATACATACATACATACATACATATATTAATGTAGTATATGAATGCACGTAATTATAATATAAATACAATAAAATAGTATACATACATATTAGATATATAATAATAATACATACATATATTAATGTAATGTATGAATGCATATAATTATAATATAAATACAATAAAATAATATACATACATATTAGATTTATAATTATAATAATAATAATATACACGCATATATTATGTTTCTAATAATGTTAGTCAAAGTATCAAACATTAATCATTCTCTTCATTACCCCTTGAATTATACCTTTCGCTGTGCAGTAACGAGTAAGAAAATAGTTGAAACCTGGATCGAAATTTATTCCTCCGCGCGTTCCTTTTTTATCTGCTTCATTTCTCGCCGATACGTCACGAAAGTTCCCTGGCGACCAATTCGAAAACGCGAAACGCAATGGGGGAGAAAGTGAAAAGAGGCAGAGAGAGAGAAAGAGAGAGAGAGAGAGAGGGAGGTTGGGAAAAAATTCCGCATCTGGCTCGCGCGCATTTACAGATCGACGCGTCGCGACGCGGACGAAACTCGACAAATCCCGGGCCCCTGATTCGATTCGGAATTTCTTCCGGCTGTCGCACACGACGGCCGCATTTTCCCCGACACGACGCTCGCATTCGTTTAGCGCTCGAATTGTTCTCAATTAGTTTACACACGCTCGCTACTCTGAGCAACTGTGAGCACGCGCGCCTCACGCCTGCGATCGGCATCCTGATTTGACATTGATTTCTATCGCGGTTTCGTCCTTCGACGCTGGAATTGATTTTCAGTTGAAAAACTTCGTGCTCGAAGGAATTCAATAACTCGGCACGGTTGAAAGACCAGAATTTCATCACTTGCTCAGTCTCGCATTAATGCTTAAAAACGTCTTTGCTTCGACAGTCCACAGTTAAATTTTTCTTTTCTCAAAGATGATTTTGCATCATTCGTTCTTGGAAACTGCGAAACTCTCAATCTGTCTGCAAGATCACTTTGAAAATATTTTTTGCGAATGTTACAATGTATATGGTCTTCTTCTTAGAACGAACACTTAAAATATGCTGCGCTACATTTATTAAATAAATATCATTTGTATTTCATCTCTACGTTGTGTAATTCTTTTTTTTTTTTTTTTTTTTAATGAAGTTACATTTATATCGTCGACGATTATTGCTCGTCTATTTCTTCCTTCGACGAAGTAGCCCTCGATCAAGAAGGCGATTCATTCTTCCAAACTTGCTCATCGAAATCAATTTCCACGGTTCTTTCTCGAGAGATCCATGAGTGTATTTCGTGCATTCGTACAAGTTTCGTGCAGTTTAATGTATCGTTAGGCACGATAATGAACGATAAGCGAGGCAGAATATGCCGCCAGTTTAACCAGCAGAGTGAGCGCGTTCCACCAGCGTAGAGAACCGAGGCTGATTATGTTCAAGCTCCCGGGGGACGCTTCGCCTAAACGACCGGTTCGCGCCCGTTATCGTGCCCGACTTCATCCACGTCGTTTGCCTTCTGATAACTCTTTTACAATCTGACTTTTGCCGCCTCGAAAATGCGAGCAGCCTTACTCTCTCCTCGTGGTAAGATCGACGAGTAATTCACGCGCGCGTAATTTCACCGTTCTCGATTCTCGTCGCGCGGAGAAAGAAGAGAAAGAAGAGGCAGATTTATTGGGTATGGTAAAAACTAACATAAGCTTCTCCGGTGGATGTTCAAATGTTGGGAGAGCGAGAAAGATTTACATCTCGTAGCGCGCGGCTTTCCTTTTAAACCGCGAGACGAGAGACTTAGGTTTAATTACACCGGGGCGGGGGAGGCGACGTCTTTTCGTGATTTTCTCCTCTCCTCTCCTGCTCTGTTGAAAGACAGGACAGAATTCAGAGATTGTTTGCTAGGGATTTTCTTGTAAAGTCGTGCTGTGATAGCGATTTGTTTTGCGGGCGATGCTCAGAAGCGCGTCTTAGGTTTTTAACTTCTTGCGCTGGAATGACGTGCCACGCACGTCGAGAACTTTTTGTCCCAAATTGCAACATTTTCTCAGTTTCTCAACCCAGACAAAACAAATGATAGTTTATCACTTCTTAATAATTTTAATCTAGCGGTATCGTACCGACGAGTTCAAAAGAAAAAGAAAACGACGAATTATTATATACGGTTCGGTCACTCGTTATGGTCCGCAAATCAGTTGCCAGCGCCAGTCGTTTTCTGACACTGTAGAAAATTTTATTTCGTTGAAAAGTTAACACGGCTTTAATCTGCAATATAATTTAACATTTAAACACACTAAATGTCAATGTATTTAATTAGAATATAGGTTATGTTAGGCATAACATAGGTTATGTTATAACATATTATATATTATAGCACAACATGTTGTAATAAGTAAAATTATATATTTAAGTAAAACAAAATAGGCAAAGCAAATAATAAATTTATTACTTTTCAATAATTTCTATTCAGTGATGTACTGACGAGTTCAAAAGAAGAAGAAAGGAATGAATTATTGTGTACGGTTTGATCACTCGTTATGGTCCGCAATCAGTTGCCAGCGCGAGTAATTATGGATACCTATAAGTAATGTCGTTTTCTGCCACTGTAGAAAATTTTATTTCATTGAGAAGTTAATACAGCTTTAATCTGCAATATAATTTTATATTTAAACACACTAAATGTCAATGTATTTAACTAGAATATAGGCATAACATATTATATATTAGGCATAACATATTATATGTTATAGCACAACATGTTGTAATAAGTAAAATTATATATTCAAGTAAAACAGAATGGGCAAAAAAATAATAAATTTATTACTTTTCAATAATAGTCGAGTTCAAAAGAAGAAGAAAGAGACGGATTATTGTATATGGTTTGGTCACTCGTTATGGTCCGCAATCAGTTTCCAGCGCAAGTGGTTAACGCTGAAACTGTCCAGTATGATCGAGGCAGAGATATAATTTCGTTACAAAAAAAAAGTGGTGATTTTTCTCACTTGAACTTTCCAATGATTTCCTTTTTTTATAAATTACGGTAATTTACAGTTCGTGTTTCTTATTTTTCATTTACGTTACAAATTTTTTCACACACCTTCAGTTTTGTTGATCTAACTTTTAAACACGAGAACGATTCAATGATTATCGACGATGTGATTATGGTGTTTGTAAAACTTCAGTCTATTTATCGGCGATATCGTTTGATTCTTTTTATCTTTATCTTCGAGAGCGACGCAGTTCTTCGAAAGAAGAAGAATCACTTTTCTACGATGATACAATTTTATCAGTTTCGAAATAGTAGAACATCTTTCGTATTGAAGTATAAAATTTGTAGCATTTGATGGGATTAAAGTGCAAGGAACAGGCATTTAATTTGTGTATTTTGCCAGAAATTCAAATTCAAGTCTCTGAAAGTAGATATATTTTATACATTATACCTACATAATTTATTTTTCTTACGTTCTAAAATATTTTGATGAAACATATCAAATTTCCACGGAATCGAGACCATAAATCGATCGTTCTGACGTTTTAATATCAAACGTTTCATTTCCCGTTCACCAACTCACTTGCCAACGAAATTTGCGAACAAAAATAGGGAAAATTCAATTAGACGCCCGCTCTCGTTTGCTCCTTTTATCTTCGTTATTCTGACGAACAAAGCGACAGAATTATTCCGAAGAAAACATCGTCCCTCCGGATAGCAAACATCGGAGGAAGTTAAACGTGAGCGATCCTCGAGCGAGGACTTACTTACCGATGGAAGACAATAGGGTGGAATTCACCAGCGCTAACGCGGAAATAACCGCGAGACGTTGGTCGACTTTAGATTCATAGCAAACTAGTTAGCGAACTCGGAACTTGTTCGATTGTTAACGTGTACAAAACGTCTCGCGCTCGCTGTATCCCGGTTGTTTCTTACTTGCCGAGATTCTGAATGAACGCCAGACTCGTCGCGAACGTTTCTCTCGAGAGTACGTTCGCCCTCCTAACGGAAGTCTATTCTTGATCTTTCGTTTGGTATCTTGTTCTTTAATAACTGACGCTGAAACTGTTGACGCGAGGCTTGTTTAAAAACTTTGGAACGTTGCTGTGAATTTACATCTATCTATCTGTTTCCAATGATTTATCTATACTGGAGTTTAATCATTTTATACATTCGATGAAGGATTTCAGTAAATTCATTGAGATAAATCTTCAGATTGTCGATATATTTCGTAGGAATTTGTCGCGCGAGCGTAATTATTTAACATTCGTTTAGTTTGGATTTCTTTGGAATGTTTCGAGTACTGTTGCAATTTGATGGAGAAGTTCAGTAAATTCATTGAAATTAATTTTTGAACTTTTGGTTTCCACTCACCGAAGAATTCCAATAAATTCGTCGAAATTAATTTTTAAATTCTGACCTCTTATTGTATTTGGTAGCTGTCGAAAAAACAGATGTCAATTCGCTTTAAATCTTCCTGAGATTTTGGATGTCTCTGTTCGAATTCTTACTAATTCCCTTCGATTAAACAAAGTTGCAAAAAAATTTATAGGAACTAATTTAGATCTTAAAAACTTGAATATCTCTACAGGATAGAGTTTTTTCTAACAATTCCTTCAAATTCTGGAAAAAAAAATTGAATCTCATTAAATTTGTTGGCATCAACTTTTTCTTTTTCAATCTTCTTTGTCGTATGTTATAAAAATTTATTGCACAAGCAGGCTTATACTTGCATGGGTAAATTTCCAGAGAAGTTCGTCGAACTTCCTTCGATTAATCTTCGTACTCCAACAAGTACAATCACTTAATCAGATCTGGACTCTTACAAAACATCTGCGATCTATACTTGTCTTATAGACAATCTAAGTGTTCCACTTATATATAACAGTCCATAAAAATGTTTCTCCTGTATTAATTCTGCAACTATCTATAGAGTGTAAAACTTTTATCAGAGAAATTAATCCCTTTCGTAAACGAATTTCTTTTTATTGCAGTACGTAATAATTCTTGCTGTTCACGTGAAAAAAGAAATTAGATTTAAGGTATTTTTGAAAGTGCCAGATATTGTCCCATCAGTTTTCTGAAATTGGAGTATCACAATAAATTAATTGACTGCATTAATTTTGACAATTGAAAATTTAAGAAACTTGAATTTGAATCATCAAGTGAAATTTAATCACCTCGAGAGCAAGCAGAACTTGTTTCATTATACAACATCGAAGCATTCGAAAATTTTTCGTTGGAATGACCCAGAAGTAGAACCAACGAATAAATAAGTGGCAAGTTTACCTAGAAAAGAATCGCTGGATTAATTTCTACATCTAGTATCTATAGAAATGTAAAGAAAAAAAAAAATTTACTTTACTTTACTTTTACAAAAGATTCTTACGAAAAATTGCAACTTTGTCGCTTTTGAAAGTGATCGTCTTTTGACAGACAATTTTATCACACGACGTCAAAAAGTTAAAAAATGAAAAGGTTGAACGAACAAAATTCAATGTCAATGTTCATAATTTCACGGTGATACTTTACATTAGGGGCCAGGAGGTAAAAACGGTCTGAAAGCCATGAATCCATTCATTCTGACGTTGAGAAAGAGGTATCGGGATGAAGAGTAGTAGGATCGTCGTGAGAATAGCATTAAACGTGGCATTAAGCCAGCAATCGCTTCATCGAGCAGGCTGAACAGGCTAGAGGCAGTATAATGAATCATTAATGTCCAGTTATCACTGAAATCGATCGCGGGAAGCGGCAATTCAACGACGAGCTGAAACCAGGAAGGAACACACCGGCGTCTCCTTCTTTTTTTTAACTGTAAAAAATGAGAACAAGCAACGAAGAAAGAAATGTCCCCAATATTATAATTAGCGCTTCGACTGAATGAATTATTTTCAATGAATATTTCCAGAAAATTCTTGAAGTATCTTTAGTGGATTTTAAAAATAGTTGTCGATCGTTGATTCATTTCGCCTATTTGATTATCGATTGTTCTAAAAACGAATCGAAAGTTATTTTCAATCTTTCACTTCCGTTGGAATGGGCTCCGTCCTATTGATTCTGATCGAAGATATTTCTTCTTTGGAGATATCGTTCTCTGGAAATCTGTTTCGATCTCCAATTTTCTCAAATTGGAAACGAAAGTTTCTGATTGAAACGAAATGTATTTCCGTTTCAACGACTCTTAATGGATTGGAAAAAATGAATTATATCACGGTGTCGAAGATTTTCTTTTCTCTTTGTCTTCTTCGATGTGAAAATGTAAAATTTTAGAGACACTGCCTGGCGCCGTAAAACTAGTTGAAAAATACGACGAAATCTCTTTTATTAACAGTATAAGAAATTTGGCAATGAACGAAAGGTGATTTTATACGAATTATAAAAATCAACAGCCATTATCAGAAATCGTTCTCTTATAAATTTCGAAGCAGCTCCGGTTTGCTCTGTTTTTTCTTTTCTTTTTTTTTTTTTTTTTTTTTTTTTTGAATTATATCCTCCAAGGATATTAATTGACAGTCCAACGTAACAATATCTAAATCACAATAAGTTGTAGACGATCTCAAAAATGATTTCGCGCGCCTTGTTCTGCCAATTAAGGGTAGAAAGTTTCGAAAATAAGCCAAGTCGCGAGGAAATCCCTGGAAGAAGGAAACTCGAGTTTGCTATTCAGGAGCGGTGTCGTTGATGACTAATGGCCGGGGAAACCTCCCCGAGATCCAGAACCACCTCCTCGCAACCTTCGCTTTGTCTCAGGTTCGAGAGTCAAAACCGAAGGGAGACGTTGCCCTCGAAGAAACGAAGAAAAATGCGTGGAAAGCGAGGGACGGTGGGACATATGAGATCGACTATCAGAGGGAAGGGGAAAAGAAAGGGAAATCCATTATAGTCGCCGATGACGTGACGTAGGGACGGGAGGGAGACGTAGAGGCCAGACGGGCGAATTTTATTTTTTTTTTAAATAAAAAGTGGGAAGTAGCGAAGCTTCGTAACGGCGTGTCGTGCGCTCCGTTGTTAATTGATTACGCATTTTTATTTTGAAAATAATCCCGTCGTCCGCGAAAATCGAGAATGGAAAGTATCGCAGAAAGGACGAGTTGCCAATTAACTGACCGTTTTCCATTTTGAAAAGTAATTTCGCTTCACGTCAGGATCGGACAAAGTAAGTAAACAGGTCCAGGTTCGATCGAATTGGTCGTTTTTTTTTTTTTTTTTTTTTTTACAAATAATTCGCGAGAGTGGTTTCGTTATTTGCAAAGATCAACCAGCTATTTGTTTTAGCTGGCTCTTTTAAACAGAACAGAATTATAAACACACGTATTTCAGTTATAAATAATAGATCAAGGATTTTAGTCTCTCCCAAGTGTTGTTCTCGTTATAATTATGTTAATAATAGTAGCAAATGTAACAAATGGTGATATTTGTATGCGCGAGAAATTTTGTTGAATTATTTTAAGAAAACGAAACAGTGGAATACATATGTTTCCTATAATTAGGTTCGAGCCAAATACACATGATACATACATGTTTGTCGAACATTTTATTTAAATACGTGGCCATGAGAACGTGCACGTATAACATATTGTTTCGAGGAAACCAAACAGCGAAGTACGCGTATGTCCAAGAAAAACAATTGTCTCCTTCGAATAAACTAACTTGTAATCAGCTCGAAAAATAGCTTCTGGCCATACGGATGTGTATGTTTAAATAACCTTTTTCTTTCTTTAAATGTTTAAAATTTAGTATTTAATTTAAATACTGGGCATGAAAACGTCCACGTACGTACGTATTATTTCGAGGAAACCAAACAGCGAAGTACGCGCGTTTCCAAGAGAAACAATTGTCTCCTTCGTACAAACTAACTTGTAATCAGCTCAGAAAATAGCTTCTGGCCATACGTGTGTTTAAATAACCTTTCTTCTCTTGATATTCTATTTTATTTAAATACTGACGATGCAAATGTTGGCGAGGGAAGAACGCGTACGTAGGAGAGGAACGGCGATCCGTTTCAGCAAAGCGGAAAAGAGAATGGTTGGAAGGGCGGGAGGGGGAAGAAGGAAGGAAGGAAGGACAGAAAGACGCGGAGGAGACCGGATTCCTCTTTGGTCCCCGTTCTACCCTCTTCGTTGCCCTGGCTGCATTCCTCGGCCCGTTTCAACCTGCCTGCTGGTCGTCGCCAGTTTAACCTGCAGCCCAACACACTATTATGTCTGACCCGAGGCGCTCCCACATTTAACTACACGTTTCGTCTGGCCAGTCTTCGCGTGTGCAGCCACGGCCGTGAAGGTGTTTGTGAAAGGGTGGCCCAACGAAGGAACGCGGGTCCCCCCCGAAAACGACGACGTAGGGCTGCCGACAATGACTCCCGAGTCAATAGGAGTCCAGCTTTTGAACCCCGCGACCGCGGCTGCCCGGTTATGTTTTAATCGTCCATGTTCTTCCGGCGAGACGACCGTCTCTCTCTCTCTTTTTCGTTTCTTTTCCTCCCCGCTCCCCTCTAAATGAGTTTCGAGAGGGTGGTTTGCTTTCACGGTTCTTGGACCCGGTCGCTTCGTGGTTCATCGAGTTTTTGTCGTCTGTTTGCAGTAAAATGTAGATTTCCGAGAGTGTCTTGGAGGAGGAAATTCTAGAAACGAGGAGAGAAATTTAGATTTCTTGGATTTTGGCGATCCACGGGGATTCTGAAAGAAAATTTGTTTTTTTTTTTTTTTCTTTTGTTGGAGTTTCATATCGACATTTTGTAAAGAATAAAAAGTTAGATTTCCGAATTTTAGAAATTTTTGAGATTTGTAAAATTCATAGTTCTTCACTGGTTCGTCATTTGTGACATCTTAAAAGTAAAGTTCAGGTAAATTTTAGAAACGAGGAGAAAAATTTTGATTTCTCGGGGATTTTGGGGATCCTCGGAGATTCTGAAAGAAAATTTGGTTTTTTTTTTCTTTTGTTGGAGTTTTATATCGAGATTTTGTAAAGAATGAAAATTTAGATTTCCGAATTTTATAAATTTTTAAAATAGTTCTTCACTGGATCGTCGTTTGTCATATCTTAAAAGTAAAGTTCGTACCTTTACTATGTTACGACTTATTCCTATTAGAAATTGACGGGCAATTTGTACACCAATTATTACTTAATTCAATTAAAATAATTTAATTAATTTACTATTAAATCTTCTTTCAAATTAATATTAAAAATAATTATTCAAAAATTAAATTTTTTATAATTCATTTATTCTTAAATATACTATATTTTGATTTAAAATATTATTTTATAAAATATTTATTTATATAATTTCTATTCATAAATTATAATAACAATACATAAATAAAATTTAAGTATTTCTTATCGTGGATCATCAAATTAAACAATAAATTTCCCTAAAAAGATTAAAAGGCCGCCATATTACTTTATTTTAATGATTTAACATTTAATTATAAAATTTTCGGACTTCCTGAAGTTCCAAAAGCAGTTTCTTTCACTGTAATCGACTGTATTCGTGATTTCTAAAGAAATAGAATTTGACCAAATCTTTTTACAATTTTGGAAATCGTGAAGTGTCCGAAAGAGAACTCTTTCGGATAATTTCCAGAGAATAACTCGACTATGCTTCTGGATCCGATTGTTAGGTTGTTAAGAAGTCTTTCGAGAGTCTTTCAGAAATAATATTTAAATTGATACTATTTCAAAAGATGTGATACAGTATAACTAAAGGTATGATTTGGATGATTTAGACAACTTCCTCCAGGTTCCAAGTTTTGAAAGAGTGGTTGTTAATGGTTTAGTAGATTTCTATGACTGAAGAATAAAATTCGACTGGCTCCAATTATTTTGGAGGTAGGTACGATTGCGAGGGTCCAAAGGTTTAGGAGAATTCGGGTAATTACATGTTTCGTGTTGGAAACAAGGTGTGATCAATTCTGTAAGTATAAAAATAGAAATAAACCTTCTAAATACTGTCTTGTAGTGACCTCGGATTCCGATTCAATTCGCTCACTCTGTGTATTTTGTGTCTTTGGTTGTACAAAATGATTAAAGAGCAAAGCATCTGTCGTCAGTTTCAGTCAACATTTACTACGTTTATTATAATTTTTAATTTATTATTTCAACTTTTTTAATATTAACGTGCAAACTATACAAAATATGTCGGATCTCGTTAGAGCATCAATGAAATACCTGAAATGTTTCATATTTCACGCTATTGGTAACTGTTATTCCACGTTAAGCGTTTTCTGAATCAGTGCATGCATTGTTGGTTACGAACCAACTTTTCTATCGAAAATCAATGAACCATTGTGAAGTGTTGAACGTTCCTCATAATCAAACTATAAATAGCGACACCGGCAGCCATTCACAACTCTGTTTTAAAAACTTTCATGCATCTACAATAGTCTCCATTCTGAAACGTAAATGTTCAGAAAGGAACTTCGTCGCAGTTTTATCGTTCCAACAATCGATAAACAACTCAACCTTCGCCCCTGTTTTATCACTCTGTCATGGCAGTATCATCCTCCTTGGTATCTCAATAGTGATCAATTTTCTCTGACATCCAATCCTTCGCCCGGTTTCCTAATTAATCGATCCGCGATAACTCTGATTCGTACATTTTTATTTTAACATCTCCGATGGCAAATTTTACAGTTTTTCGATCATTACAATGGATCGTTAATTCCAGATCGTTGGTTCAATTTACTCAATTTAATTGTCGACCAGTGGCGTTCGGCATTGAGATGCTAATTTCTATCGGAACCACCCTGGCGTTCGTATGACGTACGATCATACATTTTTTTCAGTATGCAGATTCACCGTGCACGCCTAAAGTTTCGTGACGCGCTTTAAGAGTCATTCGGTATAGTTTCGATCTACGAAACACGGCCGCGAGATTAATTGCACGATCAGGGGATGATAACTCGAACGTGGTCTCGATCCTGGCTGATCGATCGATGGCGATCGGATAAACGATCGGAGCGGCGGTAGTGGGGGTGTTTCGTGCGCGATTATGCGTGAACGATACGCGATAGATATCGTCGTACGATAAATCTTATACTCGCGATTTATACGTTATATCTAGTCGGTTGTTAAGGCTCGCCACTCGTTCCTTTCGTGCGGGGATTTAATTTGAAATTCAATGGAGCACGGGCGAGATATATCGGCGTGACGAGGGTTTTACGCGAGCCTAACAGCCGGAAAAATGAAAGGCTCCGTTGGGTTCATTAGACGCGTAAATGTACTTGTAATCGAGAAGCCGCGAACGGAAAGATCGAAATGGAAGGACGGTTCTCTTTTTTTTTTTTCTCCTTTCTACGTCGATCTCGTTGGCGATCGAGCGTAAAAATGTGGACGTCGGAACGTTGCAATTACAGACGGGATGTTTGTGCAAATTTGCGTTTCGATAGGATTAATTCGGGGGCAAATGAAGTTGAATCATCTTATTTATCAAACATAATTTATTTCTAATGTAAACTGCGATTTCCATCTCCATTTCCGAATGTATGTCTAAAATATTACGAGTGTACCTCCTCGATATTTTTATTATTTAGATTTCCAACAGAGTTCCAACACCAAGCTTTCTTGAAAAATAAGGGAAAAGAAACTGAAAAATAAAAGTCTCGCGTTAATTTGATGAAATGGTAAAATAATAATTAACATCTTGCGCTGGAAATGACGTGCCACGCACGTTGAGGAAATTTTTTGGTCCCAAATTGCAACATTCTCTCAGTTTCAAGTACATTTAAACGCAACCCAGGCGAAACAAATGATGAGTTTATTACTTCTTAATAAAAGAAAGAGAAAACAACGTATTGTCGTGTACGGTTCGGTCACTCGTTATGGTCCGCAATCAGCTGCCAGCGCAAGTGGTCGACGCTAGAACTACCAAAATCAAAATGACCAATTCACAATTTATAGATATTTTATAGACGCAACAATACTGCATCCTTAAAGATTTACATCAACTTTTTTGTAAAATGTACATTATAAAGTTTTTCCGCTTTTTTTTTTGACTTTGACGTCTCTGACGGAAACTTTATGTTTTCATCGTCGGTAGTTCTAGTGTTAAGAAAAAACAAGAAAAAAAAAAAAGAGGAAGATACTAAAGACTAGAGATGGAAACTGTATATTGTATACGTGCCAACTCTCAATCCCTCGATCACCGCCAAAACGTCCCGAGAGTTCGAGAAATCGCGCGAATCGGGCCGGTAAGTTCGCCAGGATCCTGAAACGTTCGTTTGAATTAATGCGTAAACTTCGTGGGAGGGGTAGATGGTGGAGAGAAAAGAGAGAAATGGGGCGCGGGAAGAGCAGAGGACAGAGGGAGAGAAAGAAAGAAAGGTGGGAGGAAGAAGGGTGGCAGAGGCTGGGGGGTTCTGTGTCGACTCTCGAGAACGAAAGTAAAAGAACGGGCATAGGAGGCCCCCGAAGGAACGTAGGTGTGCGTTAAATGAAAGAGACGGAGGAAGAGGAGCGTTTCAAGGCATGGGAGAGGAATGTGGTCAACGCATAAACTATACCACCGTGCATTCTTTGGGCCAAGGGTGCCTATAGTTCGCGAATCGTATAATATATGTATATATATATATATGTATACGTGTACACGCGTGCACTGTGGCCACCTGAGAATGGGATTCTCATCGATGGTGGATTCCTCGTGTGTTCTTGCGAACAACCAATTGTTTTTTTTTTTTTTTTTTGTTAAATTAAATGGACTCGCGTCCAAAGGTCTTGGGACTATTTTGCCCCTTTCTTCCTTCTTTTGCGAATTTTTAGATTACGCGTACGTACGATATCTCGAATTATAATGTGACAGGATGTCACGTCTGTCGAAAACCAAAGGATTGGGTAAAAGGAAAGTCAGAGGATCGTCGATAAATTTTGCTTCGTTTTCAAACGCTTGTGAATATTAGGATATTCAAAATGTTGGAAGTCGAATGTGAGTTTCTTAAACAGACGGTACAGTGACGGTAGTTTTCGAAAGAAAATTTAAAGGGCAAAACGGGAATAATGCTGTAATTTTCTAGAGAAACGAACATGTAATTATATTATAATTGTACGTTTCTGGAGTAGAGAGTTAAGTTTAATAAAGGGAAAAAGAATTCGACACGGTAATTCGACCTCCTTTATCCGTTCTTCTATTATTCAAATATTTTACGTTTCGGTAGAGTAGAATGTCTGACGATATCTGGAAAATTATTTGCAAAATACTGGTAAACATTCTTTTCTGCAGCATTGTATGAAAAAAGTTAGTTTCTGGATAACGAGTTGTGAACTTTACAAATTCCGCAATGTGCTAGTGTCAAAGAGTGCTATGTCTCATGGACCATTGTGAAATTGTACTAGGATTGATTCAAATTGTACTTGAAGTATTATTAGAAGTAAAAAAAGAACGATTTGAAGCAACGAAATCATTTATTATTCTTATTTGAGAGCTAATTTGGGAAAAGTAATTTTTATCTTGGTCTGGAATCAAACGAATCACTTGCGAATGACCTTTTGTTCGAATGAAATAAAATTCAACAAATGGTCAACAAAGTGGAAGGTGAAATTTCGATGGAATTGGAATTACAAACTATCAAAGAAGTCATTGATAGAAAGGAATGAAAAAAAAATAAAATAAAGAATTATTCTACCTAATAACCAAATAATCGAACAATCGTTCGCTCAAATAAATAAACTTAATAAACGTTACATTGTTTCTTTCAGATAACATCGAGTCCATTATTCAAACAATCGTCTTTTCAAACATTTTATTCAAACAACGCCTGAATCGATACCTGAATCGAAGAAATAGAATTAAATACGGTTTCGATGCGCGAAAAATTGACTTGCTCGCGGTTCATGTGCAACAATATATACATGTATACATGTGTAACGGCGTGTACATAGAACGTGCACGTGTAACAATATCGTACAAACAATTTTAAATTTTCTTTTGCCCGCAGTTGCGTGTCAGGCACGTACACATGTTTACGTTATCTGGTTGGTCATTAACGCGAGAAATCAATTAGTCTCGCATCGGTTTCGCATCCGCCGGTCGTGAGAAAAAAGGCCGCCATCCCTTTAATGGCGTCTCTCGGTTGGACGCGGTATTTATGCTCGCATCCTCTCATATATCGGCGATCACCTACGCGAACAATCCCTTCTCGATCGTCCATAACGCGGGTCGTAGATTTATTGGAGCCGTAATTTGCGTCGCGGAACGTTTGATCGGCGGAATTATCCGACCGCATTTCGACCGCGCCATCTCCTTAAGAAACGTTTAAAAATTACTTTGGAAACATTTGCTGTGCCAAAAAACGAATAAGAATAATGATTAGGAATAAAAATAATAAAAGGTAAAGAACATAATATTATAATATTATAGTAATAAAAAATGTGATATTATAATATTAGAATGATAAAAGATATAATATTATAATATTAGAATAATAAAGGATACAATATTATAATATTAGAACAATTAAAAATACAATATTATAATATTAGAAAAATTAAAAATACAATATTATAATATTAGAACAATTAAAAATACAATATTATAATATTACAGTAGTAAAAGATACAATATTATAATATTACAGTAGCAATAAAGATACAATATTATAATATTACAGTAATAAAAAAATACAATATTATCATATTACAGTAGTAAAAGATACAATGTTATAATATTACAGTAGTAAAAGATACAATATTATAGTATTACAATAGTAAAAGATACAATATTATAATATTACATTAATAAAAGATACAATATTATAATATTACAGTAGTAAAAGATACAATATTATAATATTACAGTAGTAAAAGATACAATATTATAATATTACAGTAGTAAAAAATACAATATTATAATATTACAGTAACAATAAAGATACAATATTATAATATTACATTAATAAAAGATACAATATTATAATATCACAGTAGTAAAAGATACAATATTACAGTAGTAATATAATATTACAGTAGTAAAAGATACAATATTATAGTATTACAGTAGTAAAAGATACAATATTATAGTATTACAGTAGTAAAAGATACAATATTATAATATTACAGTAGTAAAAAATACAGTATTATAATATTACAGTAGTAAAAGATACAATATTATAATATTACAGTAGTAAAAGATACAATATTATAATATTACAGTAATAAAAAATACAATATTATAATATTACATTAATAAAAGATACAATATTATAATATTACAGTAGCAATAAAAATACAATATTATAATATTACAGTAGCAATAAAAATACAATATTATAATATTACAGTAGTAAAAGATACAATATTATAATATTACTGTAATAAAAATAGACTATTATAATATTATAAAAAAAAATAAAAAGATATTACACTTTCACGTTATCTTTTTTTTCTTATCTTAAAGTCTTCATCTCTCTCTTTTTTCTTAAATTAGTTTGACGTTGAAGGATCCGAAGCACGTTATAAACATATTCATCTTGTTCAGAAGTTTCGACTTAGGTAGGTATCAATTAGCTTTGCACGTGGTTGCTATCGCTGTTGTTCAACAGCAGATCTTTTGTATCGTATGGTAGCTCTGTTAGTTTTGTAACTTTCGGTTAACTGCGAGAGTTTCTTTATACATATATATATATATATATATATATATATATATATACGATCGAGATTAGAATTTCCTTTTCGTTCCAATTCTTCTCTTCACTTCTCCGTTTTCGTATCTCAACCGAAACCGATCAACCAACACCAATACCAATTCTCCTCTTCTTCTCCACCTCGACGTAGAAAAAGACACGGCGAGCCGAGCAAGTTGCTTTTTAAGGGCAGGCGGTGGCTCGCTCGCGGTGTTCGATTAATCGACGCTCTCTTCATTCATCATCGGAGCAATTAACGTCAGTGTCGTAGCGCGCGGATCGCTTTGTGCGAATCGTTTACGCGTGATGCGTTTTGGCAGCGTGCCAACACGTCGACGCGTACACACACGGCTCGTATACCGAAGGTACAGCTGAAGAAGGAGGAGGAGGAGGAGGTGGAGAAGAAGAAGAAGTACGACTCGATAATGAATTCGAGATGAAACACCGGCTAATTGAATACGGAATGTCGATGAAACTCGATTTATGTCGTGGCGGAGATCGATGGCCCAGTTGAATTACTCGGCAATTTTCTCCCGCGTTAAATCGTTCGTTCTTTCTCCTTTTGCGGCTGAGATTCATGGATCAAACGTTCGCCCCCCGAAGAGAGAGGGGAGAGGGGAGATCTTTCATTTCGTTGGAATTTGAATTTCTTCGGATTTCGTCGGACGATTGATGGGTGACGACGGTGATGACAGCACAGTTCGAGGGAAGTGTGTCTATCAGGTAAATGCGGGAGATTGTTTCTAAACGTGCCTCTCTACGTAATTAGCAGATGTTCAGCTGTCAATTAAGCACGTCTTGTCGCCACGAGTTAAGAAGAGCGATTGTTATTTGCGTTGAGATACGCGAGTAAGATTTTTGTAATTGGCCGATGAGTGACGCAGTCGTGGTATAATAGCGATGATTGGAAACTCGTGTTCTCCGTGTTGTGGAGTACTTTTGAAAGTTCCATTGTAACAAAATTTCTACGATAATCTGCGAGGTAATCGAAGCATTTAAATTTTGTTCCAAGTTTGTTAAATTGACGAGACATTTGTTTGATGAAGTCAAGTCAGAGAGTAACGATGCAAAGCAGTGGTAGAAAATAAAGCTAGTATACTGCACCGAAGAATCAGAAAATGTTGGGAATAACGATATCTTAAAGTAACAAATAATAAAGATAATACTTTGAGGCATTCAAGATTGCGAAAGTCAGAAACAGACTTTGATCCTTTGAGGAACAGAATCGAACTTGCAGGAAATTTACGTGAGAAGCTCAAACCACATATAATGATGTCCTGAGGTATGCAAAATACAAGATACGAGGCACAAAATTTGCTGAAAAAGCTTTCCACTCGCTGCAAGGAAGACCAAAAAAAGAATGACGTGTAATTATAATAATTACCAGACGGCGGATTTTTACATTGGCAAAATTATACGTTTGAAAGTGCAGTTAAAAGAAAAACAGGCTCCAAATAGAAAATGATCTTACGCGGCAAGTATCGTAAAAAGTGCTCGTACGTTTTCCCATGTTGCACGCATTCCTCGTGCACAATCTCGCGTCTTTATCTACAAAGTCCCGGTGGTCTAATAATTACAAGGGAACATGAAGAGGACCGCGTTGCAGCGTTGCCAATTATGAAATTCCACGCGTAGATATTGCCGGCAGTTCGAATTTTAATAATTTCGAAGGGACAGCTTGAGGAAAACTCCTCCCGGTGGCATTAACTGCCGCGACAAGCTGCGTAATGAACCGCCGCGAGTCGTTCCATCGTCGACTCCTCGTGTCCATTGTAGCAGCTGAGTCCTGAACGTTTTAACGTTATTGAAACTTTCGGGTTTTCTCGTCGTCGTCGGAGGGGATTGTAGCCCGCCGTCGAAAACGGGAACACGGGGCAAAAGCGGCCGACACAGCCACCCTCCACCTCTCACTCGGCTTCCCTCTGATTCTTTTCATGGTTGCAATCGAGGAGGAGATCGTCGTTAATCCGGAGGAACGCAAGAGGAAAGAGGTTCGAGGAGTAATTAAAGCGCAGACGAGTGTCTGATACCGGCAGTTTCTCCAGTCAGACAGAGAGAAACAGAGAACGAGAGAGAGAGAGAGAGAGGAAGGAGCAAAGAAGGAAAAGTCGAGGGAAAAGGCGAAAGAGAATACCACCGAGTACGAGTACACGGGGAAAAAGGGAGGATAATGGAGAGAGAGAAAGAGAGAGAGACAAGAAGGAGGACAACACGAGGGAAGAAAAAATAAAGGACGCCGAGTCTCGAGAATCCTTCGTTCCCTTTTCATCCATGGCAAATATTTTGTCTACGACCGCGACGATACCCGCTCCTTTTCTCTCTCTCTCTCTCTCTCTATTCTCTCTTTACCCCTTCTTTCTCGTTTTTCTTTTCCGACGGGCTGCGAGTGTGCCTGGATGGGAGCCGACGATGAATTCATCGTTAATCGTCGAGAGGGTTAAGTATTTACCGCGGATCGTTGAGTCGCAAGTGGTACCACGTCGCGCTGAACGAAGAACCGGAAGAGGATGGCCTCGATGAGGATTCGAATTATGCGGCACGATAGTGCTTCGACAATTCAATGCTTTTTTTCATCAGCTGATCGGTTTTTGATGCTTCGAAATAAAAGCCTAGAATAAAAAAAGAAAGAAAAGGAAATAGGACGCAAACGTGCAAATATATTTAATCTACATAGCTTCGAAATCTTGGCAAAGCGATTTTGAACAGTAGACTCTGGAAACGAAAGATACGAGCCGATAAACAAAATATCTACAATTTAGTATAAAACGCTCAAGTTACAAAATTTTCTTGTCGTTCAATTTTGTAAAAGATGACAAACAAGGATCGTATCTATGAAAACGAAAGGATTCTTCTGTCACTGTACTACGTGCATATGTTCGTTGCAACATACTTATGTACATGTGTTCGTGCGAAGCGAGAAAATTTCAAAATTTCACATAGAAGGAAGTATGCTTCGAGCAACGTCTAGAATAAAAAACAAAAGGGAATAGGACGCAAATGTGCAAATATATTTAATCGACACAGCCACCGCAACAGCTTCTAAATCTTAGCAAAGCGATTTTGGACAATAGAAACGAAAGATACGAGCCGATAAACAAAATATCTACAATTTAGTATAAAACGCTCAAATTACAAAATTTTCTTGTCGTTCAATTTTGTAAAAGATGACAAACAAGGATCGTATCTATGAAAACGAAAGGATTCTTCTGTCACTGTACTACGTGCATATGTTCGTTGCAACATACTTATGTACATGTGTTCGTGCGAAGCGAGAAAATTTCAAAATTTCACATAGAAGGAAGTATGCTTCGAGCAACGTCTAGAATAAAAAACAAAAGGGAATAGGACGCAAATGTGCAAATATATTTAATCGACACAGCCACCGCAACAGCTTCTAAATCTTAGCAAAGCGATTTTGGACAATAGAAACGAAAGATACGAGCCGATAAACAAAATATCTACAATTTAGTATAAAACGCTCAAGTTACAAAATTTTCTTGTCGTTCAATTTTGTAAAAGATGACAAACAAGGATCGTATCTATGAAAACGAAAGGATTCTTCTGTCACTGTACTACGTGCATATGTTCGTTGCAACATACTTATGTACATGTGTTCGTGCGAAGCGAGAAAATTTCAAAATTTCACATAGAAGGAAGTATGCTTCGAGCAACGTCTAGAATAAAAAACAAAAGGGAATGGGACGCAAATGTGCAAATATATTTCATCGACACAGCCACCGCAACAGCTTCTAAATCTTAGCAAAGCGATTTTGGACAATAGAAACGAAAGATACGAGCCGATAAACAAAATATCTACAATTTAGTATAAAATGCTCAAGTTACAAAATTTTCTTGTCGTTCAATTTTGTAAAAGATGACAAACAAGGATCGTATTTATGAAAACGAAAGGATTCTTCTATCACTGTACTACGTGCATATGTTCGTTGCAACATACTTATGTACGTGTGTTCGTGCGAAGCGAGAAAATTTCAAAATTTCACATAAAAGGAAACATTCGGTCGATGGATACTTTTCGTTTAGCGATCGGCGATAGCCGAAGCTGGAGAAGTTTCCCTCCGTTTGTCAATCAAGTGTTTCACGGTTGTGCAAACACACGTACGAGAGGAACGTTAATGGCTCGAGCTGGGGGCCGTGTTTTTCGAGAAAAAGCATCGTGCCAACCCGGAGAGCTGGCTTGTATGTTTTACATATTAAAGCTGCGCATCGACCGTATGTTCTAGTACGCAGCTATATTATTAAGTTATTAACGAATATACCGTAACAAACGAGTATCGCTTTGGCCGCGAACCTGTTCCTCGCGGAACGAGCATGCATGTGTGCGCAAAGAATTAGCAACCGGGTCATGGGAATGCTTAATTTTTCCACGAGCGAGTAGAAATTACTCGAGAACGGCCCGAGGAATTATTTGAGCACTAACCAGAGAAGAATTTCCATGTACAGTATTGTTAGATAATATTATACAGTATATACTAATATATAGTATATTATATATAATTATATATTAATATATTATACATTTTAATTTATATTATATCATATATTAATTAATTATATTAATTATATTATATAATGTTATATAGTCTATACCAACGAAACCAAAATTCGAGAATTTGCAATTTGAATGTGTACAGAGGTAGACGAAATTATTCGCACGCCATAGGTGAAAAATTTCTTGAACTTTTGTAACTTTCGTATAAAAATTCAGTTGGCCTCATTTTCAAGTATGAAAAGCCCCCACTTTTGACAGGAAAAACTAAGGAAATTTTAGCCACTGTGTCTTTGTTAAAATGAATTGTCACACAATTTTTGCAGGTACATTTCAAATTTTACCGCGAATGAATATTATTAAAAATAAAGCGAGACATACTTGTAGGATATGGACCTGACACACTTTCCAGCGACCGGCAGCAAATTTTCGACGGTGGACAAAAAAAGTAGAAAAAAAAAAAAAAAACGATTGGATCGAAGATCACAGAGTGCGCGGTTTTTCCATGTTGTGTAAAAAGAAAATAGAAGAGCGAAATACAAATTGAACAACGTCGAGCGTTTCGAGGCAAATTGGAAAAACAGAATGAAGGAAGATCGGGGTGGAGGGGGGAGGTGCGATTCGAAGCGTCGAGAAATCATCGGCGGGAGAAATTGCGGACAAGGCTCTGCGACGATCGGAAGGAAGACACGTGCTCTGCGGTTCACACCCATCACGGCGAACACGTGTCAACCGTGCGGGACGTCGACTGACGAACAAAGAGAGGATGTTGGAACGAACACAGCAGTTAACGTCGTTCGGTTAGCGCAACCAGTTCCTCGTTAAGTGCGCGTAATTTCTAACAGCCGGGTTCCCCCGTGCGAACGCGCGTGTCAATGACAAACAAACCGTTCCTCGAGTTTCCGTACGTCGAGTTGCCTCGTGGTGGATGAACGATGTTGTAATCGACATTCCGTGTAATGGAGAGCATTTCGTGTTTGCTTTCTGGTTTTTTTCGCGGGGAAATTTTCTGGAATTTCACATTTGAAATTTCGACGACTCGATCCTCTCGAGATGAACGAGTTCTCTTTCCGGAAGGAATTCTAACGTCGTTCTTCATTGTCACGCGTCCCTCGTGTTAATTTAACGTAATTTTTCGTAGAGACTCTGTAAAACGTATTTTCGATATTTTTCACATCGAACGAAATATGCTGGCGGGATTGCAAATAATAGTCGTTTAATATAATTTTGCTGAAATTATTATCATACTACAGTCGTGCATTCGATGCGTCATCTTTTTCAAAACACGCGTAGGGCGTTTATAGTTTCGAATACAATTGTGACGAGTAAAAATTCAAAACGAGTGATAATCATGATTTAGTTGGAAAAAAAAACTAGAGAAGATAGTTGTAAAGTCACTTGCATGAGAATCTTGCACATAATCGAACAGAAATTTAAATAATTCCTCTCAATACTTGGACATCAGGGTGTTCCAAAGATCATTATCCCCCCTGCATTTGTTCGTAATAGTATCGTTAAATTAATCGCTTCACAATATATTAAAACACGTGTCGTGATTAGTCAGTAATCAAGATAAAAAGTATTCGAATCAATCACACGATCAAATTTATATTAATTTTGTACATTAACACTTTGTACATTAACATTGTTCGAATTTTTTTTTTTTTTTTTTTTTGCAGTAACATTGCGGTGTATCCGAGTGTAATTAATATCAGGGCCAACATCCTATGTTATGTGTCTGTTACGGCCGAGGCTATTAAAATTGTATCTTTACCAGGCTCGTCGAGCATTTATTGCTCTTCCTGTTGGACTTTTTATATTTAGCCGGAGGAAATCTGTTCTCGATCGGTGATTATTATGGTGTTTGGTCCAGAGTACGGCGAGCGCGTGCGGATCGCGAAAGGAGCGAGCTTTTGGGGCTCGACGTCTCCCTTCCGTGTGGACGATTTGTTGTTTCATGGTGTATCGACCATCCCCCAGTTTACGGCGGTCGTTAACCGAGAAAATTGTGTTAGCGGTAACAGTAAACCGTGGTGTCACTATTTTCATCCCATCACCTTTACCTTCTTTTATCGTTCTCTCGTACATGTGTGCACGCGTATGTGTACGTGTGTCTCGTCAGTACTCTCCTCGTTTCGTTGGAAATTGTCGTTTGATTTGTCATTCGGAGTGACAATTCTTTTCTTAGATGTGCACCATTGAGGGGGAATTGGTACTTGTCGGCTGCTTGTCACAAAAATATAACCGGACGAAAAAGTTTAAATACTTGAGTAATTTCTCGTGAACTATATTATATTTTGCATATTAACATTCGTAGCGTTCGATCGGTACTCGGTGTTAGTTAGAATTTTTGTTAGATATTTTCGATAGTGCTATAAAATTCTAAAATTTAATATCGCGCTTTGAAATATCACGCTGATGGATAAATGGTGAAACGAATTAAATATACCATACTTGGGATTCGTAGATAACGATGAAAGATAAGAATTAAATATAAATCGCGCGCGTGAAGCTCGAGGTTCTATTTCAAATCGATTGAAAATTGATCGGATCAAAAATAACTCCCATTAGCACGGTTTCAATTCAGTTCAGTTAAGTGCAGTCGATTCGATCTAAATATAGCAATTGATTCGATATAATTTCGAAATTGAAATTGAACGAGAACGAGGTAAAATAAAATTTCCACGTTCGAAAGAGAACACTTTTCATCAGATTAATTTGATGAATCTTTTTATACTTTGAAACCAGGACGATTTGTATTTGATTCTTCGCAAGAAGAGCAGATGACAATTTTATTCCTGTCGAAACTTTTCATCTGCAGTGAAATATAAGAAAAATTGAAAACGAGAGAGGGAAAAGTTTCATTATTGTAAGCTTTTATTTCTGCTAAAAATGCAGCAGACGTAGAAGTTGGCAGAAAGGAGTGGTAATCGACGAATTCGAGGACGTGTTGATTGAAAAGCAAAAAAAAGGCAGAAGCGACAATTACTATGTCGGCCCGCCAGCAACCGCGTGGAATGGCAACAATAGCAACGGAGTTGTTAGGAGCAATCAGGAGCAAATCGATCGAGTCGAGACTTCGAATTGTATTAAAAAAGCGCGACTCCACGAACAAACGTCGAAATTTTTTCATAACGCCATTTAAAGTCAGTAACAATGGCCCAATGCATCGTCGATATAAGATAAATGCTCATTTTCACGCTTTATCATTAGAACAGCCGGTTTTAATACGTATCAAAATGTTCTGCGTGCGAGTATTTTATAATTGAAACAATTAGAACAAATAGATTTATACAATTATATGTCTCTGTCGAAACGGAAATCGAAATATTGCTTTTAAGCAATTGTAAAAAAAAAAGGAAATCCGTTTGGCTGGTTTAGTGTTGTACATTCTTCATTTTTATATGCGTAAACGGTGATTGAAAACGTATTTTTTAATAATATTGAAATATTAATCGTATCGATACTTCACAGGTTCTTTGCTTCACAAAATATCATTGAATTTTTCTAATTTCGAAGTAAATATGAATTGCCTGCGAATTATTTTTATAGTCAATTAACTTGTTTAATTAGTCGGTTAATTTTGACTTTCAAACATTTTATTTTTTTATTAATTCGTTTAACAACATTTCGTTTGTTCGATCAATTAATTAACTAGTTTCTTCAAATTCTTTAGCACTCGCGTGATAGTGAACGCTACCAAAATTTCACCGCGCGCCTCACAATCAGAGATATTAAAACTTTCCATTTAGTAATTACTAGACGGATCTCCATGTATGTTTACGAAAACTATGATGGAAACACGACACGAAGTGAAACATCGAGAGAGTATTTAGATATTATAATATTTAACACGATTGAAACAAGTCTCTGCCTCGTCGAAATAAAAAGAAAAAGAGAAAAAGAATCGCACAAAATACACAAATAGATAAACGTGTAAAATAAAATTTTACGTTTACTGGCAACGATCTCCGTTACGTCCTCGGTTATCGAGTCGAGAAATTCCGCGGATAGCCGGCTAACCAAACAAATTTCAAGATATCTGGCGAGGGATCGATAGAGACAATCCGTACGGACACCTCTCGACGTCCGTCAAGAGTTATATCATCGCGGTTCGACAGGTCTCGATAACGGAAATGCATCTGGAAAATCGTTTCGTGGATTCGCGCATCGGTTTGCGATGATGATGCGTTCATTGATCCGTCGACGGTGGCGCGCGCGGAGCTTTTAAAGCAAATTAATCGCTTTGAGAAAGCATCAGACACGCGTTAGCCGATTATGAGGCCGGGTGCGTGCGGCGTGACGGGCGAGCACGTGCACTAATTAACAGTGATCAGGGACATTCCACGGTGGCTGATTCCTCCTCCCCCTCCCCTCCGTTTCCAATCGATAATACTTGCCTCAAGATTGCATTGCCCGACGCTAGGCGTTCCATTATCATCCCTGTCGTCGTTATCGTTTCCCTCTGATCGAAAAACGGGAACCTAGCCCCACGAAATCTTCGTCTCTTTACCTATCCACCGTTTCGTAGCCTCGATTTTTCGGTCGATCGGGAACGATTTTGATTTTGGTTGAACATTTCCTGGAATTTCGTACATTTGAAATTTCCAAGAAAATTCCAAGTTATTCGACAAGTATCTCGTGTTCATTGTGTTATAAAGTTTCTCAAAGTGTCTCTGATGAACATCCAGCGTCAATGACTTCTTTCTTTTAGTGATTTATAGACTTTTAACTACCCTTTGCTCCCTCCTAACAATATTTTACTCCTTCGCGAACTGACCGAAGCGTCGCGGTGCACAAACTGATGCATAAATTTTTTTTTTAATCTCACGTTTCGACAGTCACACGTGACAAATTAACAAATAGCCGACGTGCGTGTGGAATTTGCTCTTTATTAACTGCGCGAGGAAAGTGCAGGAGGAATGATGGATTTCTGAGGGATTGTTATTAAAGAAGTTTGCAGTTTATGTGTAAGTTTTCAGATGGACGATTAATATGCTTCGCACGTATCTTATCTGTTATCACAAACGAGCACGCTCGTTAGTTTCTTTTCTAGTAACGATAAAGCACCGATACATTCGTAGTTTACCTCGCGACTGAAGATTAGCCGCGTTCAGTTACACTTGGTCTTTCAATCAAGAAACTTCTTCGATTCTTACGAACAATTCAGGACAATTAAAAAATGCAGTTCGAAAATTCAGTTAATTTGGACAAGTGTCAAAGTGACAACGATCTACATTTCTGGCGGCTAATAAAATTAACCAGAAATCAAATTAACTCTCTGTTAAAATTGAAGATTCGAAATATAACGAGGAAACTTCGAGTCGTAGTGATTGAATTACAGAGTCGATTGAAGGGAAACGAAGTAAGGAGAAATTCAGATTAACTATGGAAAAGAAAGGGTGGATATTTTAAAACGTCTCGATCCGAAAATGCTTGATTAATCCATTAAAGAACAAATCATCGTAATATTGTACATTATATACAATAATATTATAAATATATTATATACGTAATATTGTATATTATGACATTATATATTATTTACTATATATTATCATACGTCATATTATATGTATTATTATAATAATTATATATTATTTACTATATATTATTATACGTCATATTTATAATATTATATTATTATATTATTATAATAATTATATATTATTTACTATATGTTATTATACGTCATATTTATTATATATTATTATAATAATTATTATACGTTATTTATTATATATCATTACACGTTATAATAACATCACGATATTACAGTTTCTTTAAAATTTTCTATAAAATCGTAGAATCTATGTGAATCGCGTAACGATGAGAGAATTATACAGATTATCATAATTCTTGACAATTTTGCACGTACGTGGATGGATTGTTCGTCGCCTCTGCGTAATAAAATTGCGGTTATTATTCGCTATTAAGAAAGCAAGAGCGTCGAGGACGTAAAAGTCACCCGCCAATAAATTAGTTTCCAAAATGTTCGGCCCCTCCACTCGCGTAAATCTCGAGTATTTATATCGGGAACCGGCTGCACGTGCACGTTTGTTCACGAACGTGTGCCTCTGCTTATTCCTGGATTCGCGAACGACCTAACAGTATCTGGATTCCAGATGATTTCACGTGAAATTTTTTAACAAAGAGAGAGAGAGAGAGAGAGAGAGAATCTTTAACAATTTTTGTTGAAGGTTCAAAGAATCAACGTTTCCTCCACGTTCGGTTTTGTTATATAATTTTCTTAATTTTTTAATTGTCGAGCGGTGAAACAGTAAATCAATAAAATCGCATTAGAGTTTCTAGTCCAGTTTCCAGTTTTTTAATACAGTTTTGAAAAAATCATTCTCGCTCGTTCTACGTTTATAAAAATGAACAGAAATTTCATCGTGATCCAGACGGAAGTTATAATAGTTATAACGGCTCCGAAAGAATTATACTCGTATTCATTCTACATTTGTGAAACGAATAAAAATTTCATAATGATTCAGTTGATTGATACAGACGGGATTTATATATATTCAATAACTATCCTTTATTTTAAACTTATCCGTAATTTTAAACTTTCAGACTTATTAAGTAAAATTTTCTTGCGTACTTTAATATTCCGTGCTATTAAGAGTTATTCGAACAATGATGCTAAAATTAATAATTTTATAGCCACTTGAAATGAATAATTATCAACGGATGTTTACTTTTAATATTATTTAATATTGTATCATATCATTTTTAATATTATTTTAATATTATTTAATGTCATTCTGATCCTAAAAATTTTTCGCCAACGTAAGAATCACTGATCGTTTACTCGTCCATTTAAAGTCCATTGTAGATTCAGTTGTGAACAAAATTTTATAGTACTTTCGGGAATATTTATATTTCTTTCATTTATCTATCCGATACGCGGTGTGAAAACATTTTACGATGAAACAAAACGAACGAAATGCATTTTGAAAGTAAATACTTTATTGTACAATTTTATTGTATTTTTTTTTTTTTTAATAGTTTCGATGTTAATGAGCCAACGCCACCACACACCGATATTTAAAGTCATAACGATGGAACGAAAAATGAATGTTTTCTTGGTGAGCACGAGGCTTCACGCTCGAGTTCAAACCGTTCTACCAATTTTCACGTTTCTCATATCCAGATCATAACTCTTCCGTTTCTGCACGAGCGCGAGTTTCCCACGAATTTCCGCTCCACGTCCGAATAATTACGCCACGCTTAGCCAGCTCGAGATAAGTACGTGTATTTTTGAGCATTTTTCCGCTGTTCGAGCCTTATCCCCCGAAGGGTACGGCCTTGACAGGATTAACGAGGAGAGAGAAAGAGAGAAAGAACTCCGTGGGCAAGGATACGGAGAGCAAAGGCTTGTTAAACGCGACGCCGAGCCCGTTTTCACTCCGCTCGATCAGAATTAACGATCCTCTCCGATCTACCGTGGAACACAGAATGCGTTTCCAAAAAACGATCTTCGAAATTTCAGAAGATTTCGATTTTCTTGACAGAAAGCGAGACAAGCTTCTCGCGATCCACGAGTTGAAAAGAGACGACCGTCTTTTTCTCGTCGAAGCGTCGCTTCGACAAAAGATCATTATTGAACGTCCAGCTCGCAGCGTGGCATTCCTTTTTTATTCTTTTTTTCCGTTTTTTTTTTTTTTGTTTTAAGTTTCAAAGCAGTTAGAAATTCGCGGTTTTGAAATTTCCAGAGTGTAACTTTGTTAATTCGACTCGCTGGACTCTCAATTTGTCAAACTTGGACTCTCCCCCCCCCCCGGGGGGGGGGAGGGTTGTGTCTCATTCGGGGGTCGTAGCACCGCGAAATGGCTCGATTTTCCCGTTTTTTCGAGCCTTTGACGAAGTGACGACGGAATAATTCGGGAACGAACGAGGCAGGTGAAGTGGCGTCACTCGAGAACGGAGAGAGTGGCTCGGTTTAGGTTGTGCCTTGGTGGTTAACGATCTTGCTGAGCGGTGTTCGATAGACAAATTGTTGTGAACGTTTCGCGGCGAATGCGCGCCTCGAATTATTGATCGAGCGTTTCGAGCTGCGTCCAGCGAGCACGTGAACAACAATTGGACTTATTGGCTTAAACTCGAGACCCTCGATTAATAATTCGAGCAGTCCAGCCCCTTTTCAAAGCCTCGAAACTCGCAGTGACGCACGCTGTTGCCTCGAATGAATAAGAGATCGTGCGAAATAATGCAGTGTCTTGGCGCGGAGTGACGTTCGACGCGTTGAACGGTTTTCATTCTTGGAACGATTAAGATCAAATGAATTATTGCAGGGAGGACAAAGTTTCTAAATAATGTAATCCAACATTTATAATAATTAGCAATAATTGAAAGTTTGATCGAAGCAATTTGGACAAGAATCTTAGAATGGTACGAAAGGCAAACGAAATTTTTAAAGATCTGACAAATATTATTCTGAAGAAAAATTTAAATAATAATAAATTACTGTTCTTATTACATGGAGCAACTGTCTCTATTTGTGTGTTCTAATTGCAGTGAAACTTGTATGAAAAATAAAGTGGAGAGGAACTGTGAAATTTTTATAAATTATTTTGCATAACTTAGCGCACGCTAGTATGGCTCGTTACGGTTACAAAGTTTTCGACTTCGACATCTAACTGATGGACGGTCTTATTAAATTAAGTGAAGGTCGATAGATTGAAGTGTAGAGTAAATCACGTTGTATGATACTAATCAGTATGATACTATCTTATCTGTGTTTGATCAGTTGGTGATCGATAAGTTGAGTGCGAATTCGAGTTTTCGAAATAATTAAACTCGTTCGTTGATTTCGACATTTCCCGGAGAGAACGAATAATTCGTACATAATTAAATTAGCTTCAGTTCTATAGTTATATAAATGCTTATCAACGTTTATTCGAGAATCATAGCTAGGTTGTATACGTATATTTTTATGCGAATTTATAGTCAAATTGTCTCTTACACGGGAAACTTATACTTATCCACTATCTAATCGCGACATTTAATGAATTGTATCGCAGAGAGAAAAAAAGAAGCGCGAGATCGTGTTTATCTGCCGCAGCTAACATTAAAAACGCAACGCGGACGGAATACAAACGCGAGACACTTTTTTTTGTGCCTTATCTCGCTCATGATTTGTTAATAATAGCCGATGTTCGACGACTTTAACAATATTTGACGTCGATTCGTCGCGTTTAATTCAGCCCCTCGACTTTTCCCCGATTGTAAATCGTATTTGACTTCGATTTGACTTCAAATTTTCAAATATTAAATTCGACCAGCTCAAGTTTACCGATGAATCAAGGATAATTTGACTGTGGATTAGAAATTGAATTTCGACGAAGAAAAGAAAAGAAAAAAGAAGAAAAATGCAAAGTTCGTGCGTCTCGTCGGGAAATGAAATGTTTCATTTACTGAAAGCGTTTCGTTCGCGTGGTCGGGCAGGAGGTGACCCCAGAGTTTTGGTTTCGACGATTAAAATTTCCCAGGTTTCACGGAAAGATCCCGAGTGCTGCAAGCTGTTCACCTTTCTTTATCGTCGGTTCGTGGCGGTCGTGCCGAGGCGGATAGCAGATAAAAGATAGAGAGCCCGAGCATCGCCTCGCCGTTCCTTTCTCGGCGATTCAGTCGCGTTAACTCCGCGGATACCGCCTTAAAAGCGGGATCGCGCAAGCTCCGCAACACGTTGTCCGTTTCGCGGGAAATTATATCCCGCAGGCTTGATGCTTATCGGTGGTTAGTGCTCGCCCCCAACTCTCGAAAATATCAACGTGATCGAGAGGACCACGCCGTTGAATTTTTCCCTATTTCGCCCTTTGGCAGTCTCGTTTACCGGAAGCATCGAAATTTGGTCTCCCCGATTGGCAAACAATCTCTCCTCTTAGTTGAAAATAAATCAGACAACTGGTGATATATATTTTTTTTTTTTTTTGTGAAATTTGAATCCAGAATTCTATTTGTTGAATTTTATTGTTTGTTGGATTAATATTTGCGCGGCATTTGATGATTCGTTGTTGCACGAACATTCAGGTGAAACTTTGATACACGTAGACGGAAGAAAATTGAAAAATGGTATACTCCTGCGTGAGAATAAAGCGCTTTCTGATCGACGATTCACGATTTAAAATGAATATTAAGAATTAAATGAAAATGCGGCTTGAAGTTAGTTACGTTTCAAGATACACGCGTACGTCTATTTGTTAGAAAGAAATGCAGTTAATTTGAGAAAAGAAAAACTCAATGCAACGAGAAAATATCTTCTGATCAGTATTTGTGGTTTAAAATGAGTATTAACTCGAATTAAATGAAAACGCGGCTTGAAGTTAGTTGCGTTTCAAGATACAGGCGTACGTCTATTTGTTAGAAAGAAACGCAGTTAATTTAAAAAAGAAAACTAAATGCAACGGAGAGGTATTTTCTGATCAACATTTGTGATTTAAAATGAGTATTAACTCGAATTAAATGAAAACGCGGCTTGAAGTTAGTTGCGTTTCAAGATACAGGCGTACGTCTATTTGTTAGAAAGAAACGCAGTTAATTTAAAAAAGAAAACTCAATGTAACGGAGAGGTATTTTCTGACCAACATTTGTGATTTAAAATGAGTATTAACTCGAATTAAATGAAAATGCGGCTTGAAGTTAGTCGCGTTTCAAGATACACGCGTACGTCTATTTGTTAGAAAGAAATGTAGTTAATTTAAAGAAAAAAAAACTCAATGCAACGGAGAAGTATCTTGTGATCAATGTTTACGGTTTAAAATGAGCATTAAATCGAATTAAATGAAAACGCGGCTTGAAGTTAGTTGCGTTTCAAGATACAGGCGTACGTCTATTTGTTAGAAAGAAACGCAGTTAATTTAAAAAAGAAAACTCAATGTAACGGAGAGGTATTTTCTGACCAACATTTGTGATTTAAAATGAGTATTAACTCGAATTAAATGAAAATGCGGCTTGAAGTTAGTCGCGTTTCAATATACACGCGTACGTCTATTTGTTAGAAAGAAATGTAGTTAATTTAAAGAAAAAAAAACTCAATGCAGCGGAGAAGTATCTTCTGATCAACATTTGTGATTTAAAATGAGTATTAACTCGAATTAAATGAAAACGCGGCTTGAAGTTAGTTGCGTTTCAAGATACAGGCGTACGTCTATTTGTTAGAAAGAAACGCAGTTAATTTAAAGAAAAAAAAACTCAATGCAACGAGAAAATATCTTCTGATCAGTATTTGTGGTTTAAAATGGGTATTAACTCGAATTAAATGAAAATGCGGCTTGAAGTTAGTCGCGTTTCAATATACACGCGTACGTCTATTTGTTAGAAAGAAATGTAGTTAATTTAAAGAAAAAAAAACTCAATGCAGCGGAGAAGTATCTTCTGATCAACATTTGTGATTTAAAATGAGTATTAACTCGAATTAAATGAAAATGCGGCTTGAAGTTAGTTGCGTTTCAAGATACACGCGTACGTCTTGTCGTTAGAAAAAGAACGCGGTTAATTTAAAAAGAAGAAAAACTCAATGCGACGAAGAAATATCTTGTGATCAATGTTTACGGTTTAAAATGAGCATTAAATCGAATTAAATGAAAATGCGGTTTTAGTATACACGTGTACGTTCATTTGTTAGGGAAAAAAAAAACGCAATTAATTTAAAACGAAAGAAAAAGACTCGATGCAACATGGAGAAACCTGCCGCTTTATATTTCAATTAAATACACTTCCCACGAAAAGAGAGAGAAAGAGAGAAAGAAATAGAGAGAGCATTGCACTGCACCGCAATTTAACGGTGCTTTAATCGAAGAAAGAACGAAAGAAGAAACGTAGGGAACGGAGTGGTAATAATGTTAGGGAAGTAGTGCTCTTTAAAGCGTGGGCTCTTAAAGATTAGTTCGTTCGGCCCTCGGAGGAAAGCGTCGGATCGCGAACAGCGGGGGGGAAACGTGAATCAGCAACGCGTTCTCCGGCAGTGTTCGCACGGAACGTCAAGTGGCGTTCGCAAAAACGCGGCCCACTGGAGCTAGGAGATTCTTATCGAGGCGCGGTCGGTTTTTGCGGCGCCTTACACCGGGGCAAATATAACGCCTGGCGTCACTGGTTCCGCCAGTGTTCTTTTTCTTTTCTTCTTTTTTCTCTCTTTTTTCCTTTTCTTTCTCTTCTTCTTCTTCTCTCATCTCCACGGTTCGCGCGATACAAGCAGACACAAAACGACGTCGCTCGACGTCGCGCGTTGCTCCGCGAGAGCGTGTCGTCCTCCGCGTCCTCGTCCCTTCCACTTGCGACTCGAGAGCGACTCTTTTTGCGACCAAAATGAAATGCAGTGTCTTTGTGTCGCGTGATTTTCACGGGTGTTAATCGCGCGCGCGTCGATGGGACGAAATATGTGCGAATTTATGTTACAAAAATTTTTTAAGGACAATTAACCACTTGCGCTGGGCAACTGACATTGCGGACCACAACGAGTGACCAAACCGTATAACAACAATTCGTCGCTATCTTTTTGAACTCGTCGGTACATCACTGGATAGCAATTATTGAGAAGTAATAAATTTATTATTTGTTTTGCCTATTTTGTTTTACTTAAAATGTACGTAAAACTAAAAAAATATTACAATTTTGGAAAACAAAAAATTCTCGACGTGCGTGGCTCGTCATTCGAGCTCAAGAGGTTGAAGGTCGAAGCATGAAATTTCTATCGGAGACAGTGAAGTCGAATAGATGAACTTTTGTATACTTTGCGAAAAATTATTTAAATCTTTAACGACATAAAAAAAATTATTTATAAAAATTACAAGTTGATCACTTTGATAGTTCTAATGTTAATAGATGGGATATAAATTGCGATGATGTGAAATAAAACTGCCAATACTAGATAGTATAGCATTTCAATGTGAAATGATTGCTATTGACAATGAGGGAAGAAGTGGGATGAGACGACAGGGGGTTGGTTCTACAATATAGTTTACTATAACACAGTTTATAATATTTATTATTATATTATATTATATTTATATGTTATATAATATATTTATATTATTATATTATATTTATTATTATATTAATTTAACAACAAGCACGCCAAATGTCATCAATACATTTAACTAGAACATAATAAGTTAAATTATTGTTACTAGACATGCAATGTCTATGAAATTCGAAGAAAAACGACACAGTTCGTCACTCTAATAATTATCAGCAACTGATGAAAAGAGAAAGTCCGAGGTGTTGGCTAGATTTAAGTTATCCCCTCAGAAGAACACAAATTCTACTGCTATTTGACGATCCGGAGAATAAATCTTGATCCTCGAGTAGCAAGAAAATAGCCTACAGCTACATATCGATCATGCCAGTGAAATGAAGTTGCGAATCACCGTCATTCTTGGAGTTGCGTCCGCGTTTATGAGGTTAAACATTACTGCATTGACCCGTCTGGTAATCAAATTGTCTCGAACCGTGGGGAAATTAGATTGGAAAGTATCGAAGGGAAAGCAGCCACCACCAATATGTTCCTTACTTGGACTGATTTAGGATTTAGAATTCGTGTACGAAATTTTTGTCGGATTTCTCGAACTTTGGAATTACGGAGGGTGTATAAAACTTTGGGTTTCGTTAAAACTGTTTTACACGCTGCTGTTTCCTCGGTGGTTTCGTGTTTTATGACTCTCGTGGAGAGTTTCTCCGAAAACTTTCCCGGAGAAGCTTCGTTCGTTAACACGTTGACAGCCGAGCGAAATTTATGTATCTTTCAGGCGAGATAGATCATTTAATTTTCTTCAGATATCTCGTTACAACGGAAGCACCGTTCTTCGTTCTACGATAGCACTTATCGTTGCGTGTGTCAATTAAAATTTTGTTGCCGATGACGTTCGTCTTATTTTCATCGTTCGATCGGCGATCGCTCTGGAATTTAATATTGAAAGTTCTTTGTAACAATAATTTATACAAGTCGCTGGTTATAATGTGTCGTTTCTTCAAATTTGTAATTTTATTTCAACGATACGATTTGTAATTGGGGAATTCTCAGTGTTTCAGTATTTCTGTTTTATAAAAAGAATTTATTGCTAACTGTAACCTGTCAAGTTAATTGTGTTAATTTTGATTTTGTACGTCAGAATCGGGCCTCTTGGTTCGAATATGCAATACTACAATATACTACAATATGCAATAATACAATATGCTCGTATCCTCAATCTACCATTAAACATTTGAGTCATTAAGTATCAGTTTGAATTTTCTACGTTTTGACAAAGTAAAATTTTTTTATTTTTATATCATTTTACATAACTTCTTCTAACAAAACTTTCCATCTACGTTATGTGCCTATTAACAAACAGTGGAACGAAAAATTAAAGACATTAGACAGCCCATTAAATTTCCAAAACCTGGTAACGTTCGCACCTAGGTCTAGTTCGCCCAAACTTGGTATTAGACGATGAAAATTTGCACAACTTCGCAGAAAACAGCCATTACGTTCCACGTTTCACCTCGAGGAAGAAGATCCCACAATAAGAACGAAAAATACACCCAGAGTCCCTTTCACACGGCTACCTTCAAAATCGTCCCATTCAAAATTCAATCCGTTCCAAGATTATCAAACAATCCCGAGACGAAGCAATTTCAAGACACGCGAGCCGAAAATCCACCAGAGAGGAATGTTTATCGTGTTCTTTCGGCGTTGTTTCGTGACACGGTTCTGTTCTCCTAAATGCTAATTCCATTCCGGCTTTCGTTCCGAGATTCATTCCATTCAGGCGGCTGTTCACTTCGTGGAAAAGCAACGTCTCTGAAAGCTGACCGCGAACCAGCGGAAACAATCGTTTCGCTGGACATTGGTCGGGCTTTATTGCTTTCCACTCGGTTAAACGTGGAAAGTACACAAAACGGGGGAAGCCGGGATAGGTGTCGGAAAATAAAGCGGCCGTGAATGAACGACCATCTGGAAGTGCGTGTTCTGGAACGCGATTCGTTACCCGGTTCGTGGGGTCCATTTCCGTTCCATTGAGTCGTCGTTCGATCTTTTCTTCTCCGTTGCGGCTTAACCGAGGATCCTTCCTCGCGGACACTTTTGCGTTAAACCGTGTTTGGCTTCGATTGTTCTCGCGCTGTTAGATGCGTGTCTTTGTTAGTTGCGCAGGTCGACTTGAAATTTTCATAGCGAAGTGAACGCGATCGTTCTTGTTAATTGGCGTGAAATGGTCCCCACTTGCGTTTGTATTAAAATTAAATTTTAATATTTTTATATTTATATATAACAATACATGTTATATATATATTATTATATTAATATTTTTCAGTTTAGTTCGAGGAATATTCCTCCTCATTTTCGTAAGCTTTTCCGTATGTTTAATCTATTTTGACATAATGTGACATAATAAGAACGCTGAACAGACGGTTGTTGTTAATATTAACACTAGAACTACCAAAAATAAGTGGTCAAAATGACTAATTCATAATTTTTTTAAATGTTACATATACATATTATATATAGTATATATACATATACTATATTTTAGATATTATATATGCCTATAGATATATATATATCTACAATTTAGATATTATATATTACAGATGCAAAATAGTGTATTTTTAGAGGTTTAAATGATTTTTCATAAAATACACGAACAAAAGCTTGTGTTTCTATTTTTCTCACTTTAATGTCACTTAGATGAAAATTCTATGCGTTAGTCCTTGGTAGTATTAGTGTCAGCAAAGTTTAACTTGAACGTTATTAGTTCACATGTGCACACGTAACACACGTATTGGTATGTACACATATGTATCCATACCAATATCGTTACAAATCGTTAAAAATTATAGAATATACGTTACATGATGCTTCAATACCTCGTACATTGTATCTAACATTACCTAATAAATTATTAGATTAGTTACACAAGAATGTTTCAACATTGAAACATTCGATTTTGTATACATACCAATATCGTTACAAATCGTGAAAAATTATAGAATATGCGTTACATAATGCTTCAGTATCTCGTACATTATATCTAACATTACCTAATAAATTATTAGATTAGTTGTTTCGATATTGAAACGTTAGATTCTGTACGAGTTTCAACGACTATCGCTATTAACGTGCCATATCATAAATATTACGAATTTTCATTATAATCTCTCTGCGGGAACAGCGACACGTGTTCGACATGTTTCTTACACTCGCGATTGAGCCGTGACGTGAAACAGAAACACCATTCGGAGTCGATAATCGAATGGAATTGATCGGCGTGGCGGAAAGCGGGAAACCAGGTGGAAAGGTGTCAGGGATTTTGAATGTCAGTGATTGCGATCTGGTTTTCAGTCGGCTGGCACGATGTATCGCGATGATCTAAAGTACTGTAATTCGCGCTCGGCGATCTGCAAAACACCGGGCGCCCCCTCTCCCCCTCGCTGTGAATAAGTAAGCGATTTAACGCGCCAAACGACTCGCCACGCTCGCCAATCCGCTCGAGCGATTACTCCTCGTCGTTGGTTCGTTTCGCGATCGATCACCGTTCCAGCTAACTGAAGAGCGAATGATGGTGAGATCGACGAAGAGATCGGTGAAAAGACAGGGGATGAAACGAATCCTACGCGCCGTTGCTGACGTCTCTGTGTGAGTATGTATCTCCTGAACCGATACCTTCCTTGTACAAGCAAGAATGTCAGTCTATTTGCAGATGGGGAAAATCCTGGTACCTGAAAGGAATTATTTCGAGATAAGCTACGAGTCACAAATCCCCCCTGCTCCACTCGAGCAATAAAACTATGGAAAATGGAAAAAATCAAATTCGTGGATAACGTCGAAATTCTTGGCCTCGCATTTGACCAGAAACTAATTTGGAGTCCTTCGTTTGAGATGTCTGAAGAGGTTCGGTGTTATTTAAAAAACCTAGTAAACAATCGAGAGATTCTCAAATCATAAGTCCCTCCAAAATTGTGACTGTGGATAAGTAAGGTTGCAGATGTTCGACCCAATTATTTTTAAATCTGTCTACAACACGGCACTGTGAAATATATATGAAACGGCGGAGACCAGTTGCTGCTTGTTTTTTTTTTTTTTTCCAAAAGAAACGGAACGCTCGACGCGCGTGTCTTGAGATTGGAAGTGAAAACAGCCGGTTAACCGAAAACTGCGGGCAAACTTTATTCAACGAAACAAACATCGAGGTCGGAAAAGCAGCACGTGCTGCCCGCGAAACTAGCTTTTACTCTTGCGGTTTCCCTTTCGTCGAGCTGTTTCACCTCGTGTCTCAGCCTTCACGGGGATGGTCCAGATCTGAAAAGCGGCGTAAAGTGAGGTACATAAGGTCAAGGAGCGCGCGGCAAGTGGAGTTTCTCAAGTGTCGGTCGATTCAACCGCGTTTCGCCCTCGCCCTTTTTCGCTATTTCTTTGCCTCCTCTCTTTCTCTCTGCTCTCTCTTTTCACTCCGCTGTCCCGTTTCTATTCTTCCATTATCTTTATGATTAGGATTTTTTTATTTTTCAATTATTTAATTATCCAATTAATTTTTTAAGACATCTAGTTCCATTAAATTCTCCTGAATTTTTAATGCATTTCATAGTAATTATTGAATTAATTAGATTAATTATTCGACCTTGAACTCTATCTATTCGATTGTCAAATTTGATTTCTGGTCATTTGATTTTAATTTTATTAAGAAATTTTATAATAAATTGAATTGTTATTTCACCTTTTTCTATAATTATTCAAAATATATTGTTGGTTTTGGAAATTTCTATATCAATTATTCAAGCATATGTTTTTTCAATTTTATTAATATTATATTTTAATGAATCAAATTAATTATACCTTAAGAATTGAATTGTAATGAAAAAACTTTTTCCATTTTTTTAAATTAAAATTAGACCATGACCAATTATTATATCAATAAATTTGATAAATTTATCGATTAGAATTATTTTATGAATTAATTTTGAATTTATAATATTAATTATATTTATAAATTTAATTATTATTAAAATTTTATGATTTCGAGATATTATTCTTCAGAACGTAATTTTGAAACAGTAGCCGAAATCTCGCGGGGATCCTCTTTTGAGGGTCGGATGAAATATAATTTAATTAAATAGTGAACTATGCGCGTTACTTTGAACGCAGAATATTTTATTTACTTTTTGAAACGAAAGTTAATTGAAATCTCCTGTGAAATGCTTCTCTCTCGCGCGCAAGGCTGAGTTTGCACTATTATTTTAAATGGTATCTGTTTCATTTCAGATTTTGTAGGATGTTGGAAATATTTGGGCTCTCGCTTATTTTATCTAAATTTATTAGAAATAATGACGTACGCACATTAATCAACATTTAATATCCTTTAGTATTTTTCGATAGGACATGTTGATCAAATTGATCTTCGCGTTTCATTGATATACTTCGATATACTTTCTACTGACTAAGAAACGTTTCAAGTAGGTACATATTTAAAATATGAGATTAAAATATTTTACTTCATGATTCAGATTATCCTATTAGAGACAATAATTGAGAGTGGAATTATTTTCAGGTTTTTAATTTAATTTGATTCTGCTGTTCTGAATCTCTGTAAAATGCAAAATACAAAGTAATAAATATGAATTAAATGTGAAATATGTGAACAATGAATGGAAGGTACAAGATACAAGAGAAAAGTATCGAATACTCTAAATTTTATCACTCTGACGTAAACCCTAGTCACCTATAATTCAACTTGATTAATTTGATTATTTTTATTTTCTGAAATCTTGCCTCTTACCTAAAATATTATTTTTATTTCGAAACGTTTGAAGTGAATAATCGAAAAAATATGTTTCGCTTCATTTTTATCCTCTTTCATCCGGAAAGACGTTCCGTTTTCTCTTCGCCGTCTAAACTCCTTCGATTTTTATCCGTTCGACGATTTTCTGGGTCAAGTGTGGCCACGCTTCGGGGATTTTATAAATATTAAATGGCGCGAAAGAAGGTTCGATGCCTGTGGCCGGTGTTCCTTCGGTTTATTTTCTCGTTTTCGGGGTGGATGCTTAGGCGAGGGGGCCCTTTGATAGAGTTGTCAAGGTTTTCGGAACTAGGGCCTATTATTTCTATCCTTGGTTTTTATTTTATTTGAGAAGTGCTGATGCACACGTTATTGCTCGTAGATACATGCATGCGATGGACAAAAAAGAGAAATTACGAAATTAGTATTTTTCTATATGATGTTATGTCATCCACGTACGTATATACATTGGTGTTTGTACTTTATGCAAATTTGTATTTTTAATTCTCTATATGACATTTAATATCGATTTGATTTAAAAGTAATTTCATATTTAGATTAGAGAATAATATATAATATAATATTATAGAATATAATAACTATTAAAATATAATTTTTATAATTATAATATAAAATATTATAATTATAAATATAATATCATAGAATATAATAATTATGAAAAATAATAATCGCCAAACATCCTACAATTCGCCACTATTTTTAATTATTATAATTTTGTTCAATTCAGAGAAATTTAATTTTATCTCGTCTAAAGTTAGCTAATAAATAAATAAACTTTCGAATAATCGTTGCCAAAAAATTAAAATTACTGCCTCCAAATGTGATTTTATTTCTTTAACAAATACTCTAAATACAACGGTACAAAATAAATATAACAAATAGTCTGAATATAATAATACATGATGAATGTAATAATATTTTACAATAATATTCCAAAAATCCAAAATCCCGAAGTACTTTTAAATATCACAATTTTCGCAGATCAGGGAGAACATAGTGACAAGCATTGAAATTTTCAAAAGTTGCAATTCTCCGCGCCAAATACAATTTCACATTCGCGATTCAAACTATTCTATAATAATTTAGTGTTTTACCAGACATAGTGGCAATCACATTCAAATCCGCACACAAAATGAAATAATTATTCGAAAAAATTGAAATTCCTTATTCTACTCTCAAACTTAATTTCATACGATACCTCAGCCAAGAAACTTCTTTCTTCGTCGTTATCCTCATTTTTCCTCGCTTCAATTCTCAGACGTTCGCGAACTATCGAAGCGCTCGACTCGAGAAGTACAGATTCGAACTTTCTCTCGTTCCTGCACAGTGTAACGAGGGAAGGATTTTATTATTCGGCTCGACAACCGTAGCTGCTCGTTCGCGGACGTCGAAATCGGGCGCGTAAACTTCAAATTTCAATTATTCGGACCGATCGAACCCTCGTGTCCGCTCCAAGTGTTTCCGACACGTCCGACCGTGCCGATCGCGTCGGCATTCTTGCATAATTTTATCCAGAAGCCAGTCCCGACGGAACGTCTCACGTCTCACGTCGCCAAAGGTGGATATCTTAATTCCTTTCTCGTCCGATCGAGTAGTTTGCATATCGATTTTTATGCCTGTTACCTCGAAATCACTTTCCTCCGCTACGCGTCCTCTTCTCTTTTCTTTTTCCCTTGTTTTTCATGGCGTTTTTCAAATAAATTTGTTATTTGTTCACGTATCATTTGCGTGATAAAATTTTTGTTATTATCTGTCGTTGTTCAATTTATGTTGTTAAATTTAACCGAGACTCATCGCTCTCCATATTTGTTTTTTTTTTTTTTTTTTTTTTTTTTTTTTTGGATAAAATTCCGTAAATTTATCATTAAATTGTTTTAATTGAATTATCGAATTATATTGCTTAATAAATCTCCGATTACGGATTTACCATTGTTTAATTAAACAGAGGAAAATTAAAAGATGGATCGCGTAAGGGAATGAATTGATTACTTGCTATCTCGAATAAAAATAGTGAGAAAAATGATGAACATACTGAAATTTTAATCAAGCACCATGACACGCGCAAAAGTAGCAACAATAAAAATCTCGAATGTGATCTCGAAAGTAACCGTCAATGGGGAGGATTCATCTTGTCAGACACTGCTTTGCCTCGCTTTTCTCCCAAGCACGGGCAAGTAATCATCCCGAACGAAACATCTCGCTCGACGTCTTTCTCAAAGTCTCCAGACCGAATGAAAGGAGCAGAGTAAAGAATCTTCCTGGGCAAGAGAACGCCCCGAGTCGAGGGGTGTAGCTTCCCCCCTAAAACTTGATTCGCCATTTCTTGCTTCGTTCAATTTTTATCAGGACGTCCGAAAGACAGTGGCGCGTCGTCACGATGGGAATTTAAATTTTAATTTTCGCACGTTCATTAAGAAAGCGAAAACAGACTGTTGCAATTGCTTTCGCAGACGAAAAGCAGATGAAAGACGATTTCGGTGGTAGGAAATTTTCGGAGAGGGAGGTGATGTTTAACAAAGTGGAAAATAGTATCTCGAAGAAGTGGAATTGTAATTTTAGAAAATAAAGGGAGATATAATTTCCACAGTTTATAGTAAAAGAAAAGTGGAAAATTTTTTACTTCAGAAATTCTACTTTCATCTCGACGAAATTCTCGAATTTTGTTACTCTGTTTTAATCTTTGTCAGCTGCGGTTGTTGTTACCTACTGTTTTTTTTTTTTTATATTGACTTAGACATTATTTAGATGTTGTTTTCCTCCGTGCGTTGCGCGGCAATAAACTTTGTGCGTCTGCCGCATCTGAAAAATGTGCGAAAGGCGCGTGGTCCAACGCGCGGAAATTTATTTGACGTCCGACATTCGTTGGATTCCGCAGGATCGAATTAACGGGCCCCGGGCTGAAGTTTCACGGCGATTCGAATGAGAAAAGCGGAGAGAGAGAGAGAGAGAGAGAGAGAGAGAGAGAGAGAGGGGCAGAGTCGCGTTAGCGTTAGAATTACCGCGAACCGTCTTCCCGCCCAAATTTATTAGCAATAATTCACCGTGCAGGCGGTCGGTTGTTAATTGAGGGAAACCTGCTTTCCTTTCGCACGTGTTCAATTTCCACCTTGGTTTTTAATCAAAATTTCACGCAACCCGCGATTTATACCATTGCTCTGGTTGCCACTTGAGTTGCGATCAGTCGACTTTTTCTTCGAGTTTGTTTACAACAAAGTGTAAAAAAAATCTCTACTGTACCTTACGTAATGAAACTGCGTAACTGTTTCATTACGTAGAAAAAAAAAAAAAAGGAAAAGAAACGACGTTTCCATATGCATCGACCTAATATTTAATCCGCGTTAAGGGAGTTAAATGTACAAACACGCGGCGTCGTGCAAAAACCAGCTGCCTCTTCCTCTCCGAGCGGTGGAGATACACCAGAATGGGAGAAACGGAAGAAGAAGAAGAAAGCCAGCACGTGAAAGTGCAAAGGGGCGAAGCCCTGGTGGGGCAGGGTTTGAAACTCGGAGACACCCCCGGTTGACGACGCGTTGCTTCGAATGGGGAGAAAAGAAGGGTGAGAGAGACAACGCCGTTCCTTTGCAACGGTGGTGTTCATAGATCTTTCAGGCCGCTTTGTTCCTCGCGGAGCTACTGCCTGCTGATTCGTTGGTTGCTTATCATTTTCACCTTTGACGCACGCAGATTGGTCTGGATGACGAGAGCCAGCCGACACCTTTCACCCTCTCTCTCTCTCTCTCTCTCTCTCTCTAGCTACCTTCTTCCCTCTCCTTCCCTTATTTTCCCTTTTCACGCATCCCACCCTCAGTCATTCAGTCAGGGGCTCGTCGCGGCCGTTTCTTCACGCTCGAACCCATCCATCGAGACACCGGCGACATCGATGTTTTAACCGCGTGGCCGCGGGGGAAAGGGGGTGTCTTTGAATTGGCTCGTTTGCCTATCGACCTGGCCTCTGATTTCCGGTTGCTTGTCTGACGAGTGAACCGAGGGTGGAAACGTTCGCGTGTGAAGTTTCAGCCTCGGGAATTGATCGAGCGCCCTTGTAAACTGCGATTGAGGACGTCGCACGGCCGGAACTTTTGCCAGATATATTCTCGAATCTTTATATTTCTTAGTGTCATTGTCATATGCGACAATTTTTTTAATTCTGTTGTCGCGCAATCGGTGTAATAATAATATAGAAAACTGCTGTTGTGCGCGGTGTATTTGTGGAAACAGACGATTGTACGATTGTACTATTGTACAACGATTTTCATTAAATTGAAGCTGTTGTGAATTTTGTGAAAAGAGATGGTACAACCAACTAAATATCAACTAAACGTCGTAAATCTTGGGCTTGTTTCAAAGTCTGGAGCCACCACTTTCGAAATGAACGTTCGTTTTTATTTCAGAATGTTTTTACGCTGCGTGGTCAAAGTAAGGCCACCTTTCTCCTCTGTGCTGTAAAGCAGTGACTGAAAACCGAAATATTTCGAGATATGGGTATTATACCCACAGACTGAAAACCGAAATATTGTGAGGTTTAGGTATTATACCGGCATTTGCTCCCATATTATCGTAATATAACCGCTATTCAAATAAATCGGCTTTAATACCGGTATAAGACGGTCGTACCGGTATTTTCATACGTATTTTCATCGGTATTTGTCCACAACGATAAAAATACCGAAATATATATACCGGCACGGTATCGCTTTACTGACGAAAACACATTTTTCATTTTCTACGCACAGTGACTCTTATTGATATTCGGACATCACGCTATTCAAAATATTGTTGTGGATCTCGATTGTTTGTAATAGTAAATTTGGATCAATTGTTTAATAATATAATAGAACATTCATTATAGTTTATAGTAACATAAATTTTATTTATTCATTGCACATACTTTTCTTAATATCAAACAATAAACTGAACCACGTCGAAATGTAGCTTGGCAAAAATAGCTTCGGACATTTGACGATATTTGAACCTGAAAATTGTTAACATAAACGATAATTAATATTTCGTTAGGTAGCCCTTAACTTCGATAATATATCGCAGACGCTTAGGCATATTTCCAGTAATTTTTTTTTAAGTAATTTAGCGGAATATTCTTCCATTCTACGATTAATCGTTGTTTCAACTCCTCTCTCGATTTATTGACGTACGACAATTGGTCATTTTTCACCGAGGAGAAGGAAAAACGTATCGAGAGATCGGTCATCTTTTAAAATGAAGTAAGAGTATCGTGGCTGATATTGTATGGAGACACAACGATGAATTAGTATTAGAAGTAATAAAGGATACGTGTGTAATCAAATTTACTATCGGCAGCTTTATGAAAACATTTCATCATTGTCTCCTTTTCCTTTTCTAACATATTAATATTTTATTTACCGGTATTATACCGAAATGCATCTACAGCTATCGTTTTGATAGCATTATACTGGTATTCGCACCATTTCGGTTTCATCAAACGTAATCGAATAGTAACCTAAAAATACCGGTATTTTATTCGTAATACCGATCTGGTTTCTGCTGTAAAGTGCTGTAAATTATCACAGCTTGTACAAACACTGGAAAATTTTTCTCATTACTGAATCTACAATGAGTTTGAGAATTCCTCTTCCAGCGACCTTTAAATCCTTCTGTAATTTGTGCAATTTTCTCTCGCCATTTTGTTGAACTTCGAATAGCAGATGTTTTGAATTTTCGTCTAAGCCTAAAGTTCAATAAAACAACAACAAAAAAAAAAAAAAGAGTCATACGTCAAGTTTTCGAGGCTTCAGTCTTCAAACCGAGGATAGATTCAGTCATTAAAAAAATTTTTCAATGTTTTTACGTATTTTTGTAACATTTACAACATTCTCGAGAAGAAGATCCATCTACTTATTTGAAAATAAAATGAATAACATATTTTGGAAGCAAAGGTTTCAAGTTTATTATTATTGTATCATTGATACAGTTTCTTTCTACAGTTTCAATGATTCAGTTTCCAAATATTCCAGAGATGACCACCGTAGACGTTCAAATATCGGTCATGCCAAAAAGTTCGCGCACGCGATATTAATCTCGCGCGCGGAACGTTTGAACAACGTTCACTTGACAACAGTTCTTAACGAAGAATCCATCTGCGCACGAATAAATATTGCTTAACGATAATTTTAGTAGCAGCTAAATTCTACATGATTGCACACGCGGCTTGTTTGTGCCGTGAAATTGATCGTGCACTCTTGTAAATTGCAACTGAGGTTTACGTGCGCCACCGTTTCGGCTGAAAGTTTGGCCACACACGTTCTCAGTAGAAGTGTGTGCCGCACGCCATTGGCCAAAAGTTTCGATACACCGTCTGTGTGTGAAATATTTACATATATGGATCTCCTAATATCAGTTTGTGTACTACTGTTGGCCGAAAGTTCGTGTACACGATATTAATTTCGCACACAGAACGACGAATAACGTTTATTTGACAACAATTTCACGAGGATCCAATTTATATGTACGAATAAATTTTATTCGACGATGATCTTAACAGACACCGAATTCTGAATGATTCTACGCGCTCGTTCGAGCCCCTCCTAAGTTGCGACTGAGGTGAAGTACCATACGCGCAGGTATACTCGACGAAAAATTATCGATATTTGACACAACAATTTTGAGTCCTCCTTTTTTTTTTTTTTTTGAAGATGTCTCGTGAAAGCATGAAAGAATTGTCTTCGCGGTTGAATCTTCTATAGTCTCGAAGTCTCCTGAAATCTGCTGAAACGATTTTTCTTCGCCTTTTCATTGAATCCATTCGTTGTTACTTATTTGTTGCATACACGTATGATTTTTAAATATTTAACTTTTAATGGATATACGATCTTTCACTCCTTTTATGGATAAAATATTGAAATACATGTATAGCATTGTATATAAAATATGAAAAATTACCTTTGATGTCTTTTTGATATTTTATATATTTTAACGTATAAAATATATATAATATGTAAATAATAATATATTAATATTATTTACATATTTTTATAAAAAATATATATAAATTTTTAATATTATGATTTATACAAATAATAATATATAATAATATGTAAATAATAATATATTAATATTATTTATATATTTTTATAAAATATATAATATATAAATTTTTAATATTATTATAATTTATATAAATAATAATATATAAAATATTTTAACACATAAGATATAAAAGTGCAAAAGACAATTGACTTACCTCGGTCGCAATCAGTCGAAAAGAAAAACTGAGAAATGGCTGTTTTCGTCAGTTTCTGAATGACCAAGGAGAAGTCAGTTTCGTACGTAAAAATTCCAGTAGACGTGCCACCTTTCTAAAACCGTATATTTACAAGACAATCTCGCTGTTTCTTGGCTACCGTCACAGACCGTGGTCCGCGACAAACACCCCCGAAAAACCCAGGTAGAACGGACACATACGTACATACACACAGGCATAAACGTGTTCCCAGGAGCAAGAGATATTTCGAAGGACGATCGTCCGATTGTTTAGACTCGATGGCTCTTGGTCCAGGTTAGGCTACCTTCATCCTGATTCTCCATCGTTCGTCCCAGTCCTTTCATTCTTGCATTCGATGCAACTCACCCACCCTTCCGCCGTGCAGTCTCTCTCTCTCTCTCTCTCTCTTTCCCACCCAAGTGACCGTCGACCCTCTTCGTTTCACCACGAGTTTGCGTCCATGCGTTCCTTTTGTCTTTTCTTATTTCATCTCGCTTGATTTTTTTCGTCTGCAAGCCTCGCATACCTGACCGCCACGAGCGCGGCCCCGCTAGTGATGGCCATCCTTCCCCTCTTGCCCGTTTTCAGATTTATTATCAACCGTCGTGTTTCAAGCCTGAAGGTACAGTGCACATATTGAAATAACGATGATCGCCCGTAAATCGGTCTTCGATCCGTCGCCTCGTGACTTTTCCTTGAAATCTTCACGGATGTTTAGTGGAAATTGAAAAGGTATCGCGTGGTACAAGATAGCATGCAAGATGTTGGAGGTATAGTGCTTTCTATGACGTTCGGAACAATACGAGAGACAATTTTTCTACCCAGGTTTATATTTATTAAATTTATCAAATCGCGTGCACTTTTAGACAGAATTCAAACTTTGAACTTTAAACGAGTTGCACGAATGTCGGAAAGGGCTGAATAATTGAAATTAATATTTCAATGCCACCGCGAGTGTTTGTGAGACACGAGATAAGAAATTGACGGCTACCAGAAAAATTGTTAAAACGGAGCTGATTAATTAAATGAACTTTAATTAATTTTGCAATGGTTATTTTGTATAACGTTTATACGAGAAAGTATAATACAAGGGAACAAATGAAACTTGTATCAGAGGAGCCAGAATGCAAAAAATGAGAAAGTTTACAACGAAGAAATAATGAAAGCTCTAAAAATGCAACATAGCAAGTCCACGAAATTTGTAAGATCGTATCGTCAAGTTCAGACAAAATTATAATCGATACACCATTTGGAGTTAAAAATTGAAAAGGGGAAAAAAATCATTTCGAAGATTGTGCTATTCTATCTTCTAGCAGATGGCAAGAATTCTCAAAAAGAATATACTTAAATCCCAGAAAAAGGAGATGTAGGTACTCTCGTCGTCAAGTTCGTTTGCAGTACAGAATGAAATGTCACTTCGATGCGTCACATTAATTTGTCAGCTATCAAGAGGATTCTCAAGAAAAAAAGAAATTCGAAGCGTCTCAAAGCCATCGCTAGCTGCTGGCTCTGCCGCGAAGAGCGAGCGAGCAAGCAAGCCCTGTGAACCGAAAACGAGCAACTCGAAGCGAGACAGAGGATGAGAGAAAGAGCGACAAAAGGCTATCGTTGCATCGGTGCAGTGGATGCAGTCGTGTCGAAGCGCAGTTAAACGTGCACGCTAGCGTTTATTACAGGATCCGACATTTTCCTCCCGTGTCTGTCGTTGGCTCGAAAGACTCGAAACCCTTTTTTTCTTCCTTTTGCATATTACGCGGGAGGCACGGAGGAAATTACGATCGCTTTCACATTTTCCTCGCGACGCAAGCATGTTTAATTATGGCAGCTCCAGTCGAGAGATAATTATATCAGAATACAGCGTTCTTGTAGCCTACGGTTATCTTCTTTTCGTATGAACGAAAGAGACAGCCGTAATGACACAAGAAACTGTGATATTATTCGCTCGTGTTCGTACTGACAGGTATATTTTATAAATATATAAATATGTTTCTCGCGGTGTAATAAAATGATGGGAAATTTCGAGCTTTGAGTCTCTTAAGGATTCCGCAAATGTTTTTCCCCGTTTGTCAGCGAAAAATTGAGGATCAATTGAAATAGACGTATAATATTGACATTAGGTACTTTCTAGATAAGAAATTACATCAAGTTTTATTTTATTTTTTATATATATTTTAAATGTTTCTCAATTATGTTTTAACGCGGCTCGATCTTCTGAAGTTCTCTTCCGTTCGATAGTCACGATAAAGAAACAACTAAAAATTGAAATATGGACGTGTAACGTAATCTATGCTTTCTTCTTTTTAAATCAAGTATCTTATCTTTGACAATGACATAAAATGATCGGCCGAGCTAATACAGTTTACGTCGTACGTCATAGATATGTATGGAATTTTATAACAATCGATCGCAACTCCCGACTTGTCCCCGGTCATAATAAATAAGCGTAATCGTTTGTAATAGAAATCTACCGTGAGAAGATAAAATTTACTTCACCAACGCGAGCCTATCCTGCCCAGAAATGATAAATTACGATATTGATAGCGCTAAGTAAATAAATTATTCAGTAGCCACCCAGGCGGCAAGCAAAATATTCATTATCAAAAGGAGAAGAAAAAGAAGAAGAAACGGACGAATGAAACCGAAGCCTGACAATCGAAGGGCGTATAAATCATAGCTTGCCCATTCTCAGATAACCGATCTTGCTATCGCGACGATAAACGTGTCGAGCAAGATAAGGGGTGAGTTGTAATTGAATCTTGGCGCGCTACAATGTTTACGACGCGTGTTATCGGGTGGCGCGGCTTTCGAAAGCGGAAAAGAAAAGAAAAGAAAAGAAAAGAAAAAGAAATTACGACCGTGGACACGCGCAAAGTTGTTTGACTTTCTGATACGTTAAACACCGAAGAGTAATGGCGGCCGGGTGAAAAGGGGATAGGGCCCTCTTGAAAAAGAAGCGATAGACGGAGGTGCACGTTCAGGCTTACGCGAGACCATTAAATTTACGACACGCGCGAGATATTAGCGGACCAAGTTGTCCCTTGTTAGCCAGTGAAAAATGGCGCGTAAGTGTTTCTATCACGCCGCGAGAGATAGCCGAAGGAAATTTTGCCAAGTTGAACAGTTGTTCGTACGGGGAACAAGTTGCAAGCACGTGTCGGTGACAAACTGTCTATGACAAATTTGAGAGAAGAGAGCTGCTCGCGGACTCAAATTTCCGAACAATTCTGTTTGCTCTTGGATGACGCTGAGCATACATCTTTCGACGTGTTATTTTGATTTTCAAGCGCACAATGTACAATGGCTGAGAATTTGGTGAAAATTAGCGTTCTCTGCAATGTTAATTCAATTGTGGCGTTATAACGATCGAAGATGAAATGTGTTTTTTTTTATTTATCTTATTTATGATATATAATATTATATTATTATAATAATATATTTATACTTTTTATATTATCTTATATATCCGAGGTTTGGAGTTTTTTAAATGACGTATTTCTTGATCCGTCAATGCGTCTCGAGATTATCTGATTTACGTACGTCGAAAAATTGTTCACATATCCTAAATTATAGTTATATTTCAACTCCAATTTCGTAAAGAAAATTAAGATGTAAGACAATCATGGAACAAAATATGGAACACCACTAGAAAAACAAAAACTCACGATATAACCCAAGATTTCTGTCAAACAATGCCTATCCCACAACATGAAAAGAAAAGACAGAATAGTCGTGACAACGCTTAGAACAGGACACTGCAAACGAGTATCTATTGAAAAAACAGAACCCCCAATGTGTGTCGAATGCTACCGAATTTTATCAACCTATCGTCTTCTATTTGAATGCAGCAAAGGCGAAAAATACAAAATAACTTCCCCGACGTCGTAGAAACACATACGGAAATGTCCTGAACTATCTAAAGGTAGCTAACGTCTACCATAAGATAGAATCGTCTCGAAAAGAAGGAAACGGTACCTAGCCGTCGGGACATTGATCATAAATTAAAAAAAAAAAAAAAGAAAATTAAGATATCTAGTATCATTAAAAACAAAAGGAAATGCAACATATGAAAGAAAAGAAGAGACGCAAAGGGAAGGAAGCATAGAGGCCGATTATATTGTTTTCGAGGTGGAGGGAATATTTGCAATGGAGGGTATAGCGAGTATAACGAGGCGTTGTGGGGGGGAGGGGTGGAAAGTTGGCGGGCAGAGGCCGCACGGAAGGATTTTCGAGTATCCGGCTAGCGGATCCTGCGGTTTTCCCGACGAGTTTGCCCGCCGCTCGACCAGGCATTCGGCTCCAAATTAAACTCCCACCGGTGGCGGCGTTTACGCCGAGGCCACGTGTAAACTCGAGTGCAATTCGCTCGTTCGCGGAGGGCCGACCACGGCCGCGAAAACCGCGACGTCGTCGTTGTTTTCCAGGGTGATTACCGGGACCCGGGAGGAGGGGGAGAAGGGGGAGGGGACGCCTTTATCCCACGCAAACGTACCCCGTTGTACCTCTCGTCATCGTTGGATTTCGATCGATTTTCGGTGCACTCTCTCTCTCTTTCTGCTCTCTCTGTGACCGAGAGTAGACGCCCGAATCTTCTTATTTCCTTTTTCGTTCGTTTCGTGGAAGATGAATCCTCGTCGGGGGATTAACGAAGAGTGGAAACTGGAAAATCGAAGTATTAGCCACGGGCAGGAGGATTTTTGGCGGGTTCGTTCTGCTTTTGGTTGGCTGTTGTTCAGCCTTGGTGGGAGGGGAATTGAAGGATTTGTGCATCTCGTTTGATTGTTTGCGTATCGCAAATTGCGTGTCGTTCGTAGGTAGTATCTTGTTATTTCGTGAAGAGGTGAACTCGGCGAGACGGAGATTCTTCGTAGAGCGGGAATTGGAAAATCGAACTATCGCTGTGGTGTGGTTTGAGTTAGGCTTGAGTTAGGTTTGGGTTAGGTTTGGGTTAGGTTGTGGTGTGGTTTTTGGTCATCAACTTTGAAGATTTTCAGCATTTAAGATGGCGGATAAGCTAAAAGGCTGAAGTACTGTTTAGTGTACAAGATATTGGAAAATCTAGACATATTATGTCAATAGATTGCGATAGAAAAGTTCGATATCCAAGGCAACGATTAACGTGCCACGCACGTCGAGAATATTTGGCCCAAAATTGCAATGTCTTCACAGTTTTAGGTTATGTTGAAACATAACCCAGCCAAAACATAATAATAAATTTATTACTTCTTCGTAATTTCTGTCCAATACCTATGTATTCCAAAAGAAGGCAAATTATTGTATACGGTTTGGTCACTCGTTATGGTCCGCGAACCAGTTACTCGAAAGGGATAAACGGATAGAAGACAAAAGTAAACGGAGATATTTTGTACTAAATCATAACTATTGAATCTGTCGTTGAATCAAAGGATAAAACGATGACAAACATTGCCAGAAATTCAGTCTCCAATTACGAAGTAGCTCGAGATGATTTCTCAGATTTAAACGAATTAAAATCTCCGAATTAAACAAAATTCAGTTCAATTCTCGTGAATTCCACTGTCGTGAACCCACGATCGAACGATACCGAGTTGTTTAGACTTTTACACCTTTGACTAGCTTCTTCTGAAAATTCTCTAAGGGACAAGATTCTCCAGGAGTTTCGTCAAAGTGGGAAATTCAATCGTCAGTTTGTCAAGGAAGAAGGGACGTGTAAGGAATTCGGTGTCGACAGGAAACAGATGGTGGGACTTTTCGAAAAATTTCGCAAAGTTGACGAAGGTTTCATTTACGAGCGATTGCTCGTCACGATGGTGATTTACATTGAAATTAAGTTAACTAACTGTACGTAGAGGCTGGCGTAGGAACGGAACGCCTTTCAGCGATAGTGGAAAGGTCAGTCTGAACGAAAGGTCAGTTTAATTCCATTAGATCGTGGAAGCCTTTAATGTTCCCTTGCGTGGGCAGAAACGGTGAAATTTGCGGGCAGATCGGTCGAACAATGTCGCGTATCATTGCATCTCCGCCCCCGACTTGTCTCGCAGTTTCTTTGTTCGCCTGAAGGGAAATTAGTCTCACGACGATACCATCGGCGTACATATATTTTTCGATCATTGAACATCGTTGGACAACTATTAAATTTCCTAGAAATTCAAAGGATATTTGTTCTCCCTGCTGTTCCAAAAGTTCGAAATTTCTTTTACACATCCTACTTTCAGCTGACTAACGTCGACTGTTGCTACACATGCGATGAAAGAGAAGTGTGAACATGGATCACTTACTTGAACGTGAATATGTTCGTATCTGTCGCTCAATTATTACAATAATTATCATTATTTTACATACATACACGCATCCTCGTTTGCTTGTCACTTATTCTCTTTGTTTATTAAAGTAGCGATATTTCAGTTTTGAGTGTGATGCATTACAATAATTATTATTTCAAATAACGTGAAATTATCAGTTGCACCAGTGGATGAAATAAATTGAAAATTCGTCGAAACGATGAGGCACTGTTACAATTTTATTATAGTTGATATTATATTTATAGTTTTACAAAGTTATAATATTTTTATTGTTTATTACAATATTGTACTATAACGTTTTTATTATTTATTAACAGTTTTACATACATATTTCAACGAGTCTTTTTTTTTCCATTTCAATGGCACAAAAATAATAATATTCCTGCTGTTTCACTGATCACTGGGACTGATGTAATTGGTCGAAACGCCGATAATAACGAACGTTAATGTTGCACTGCATCTGTATTCTCGTATTTTCGTGTTTAACGTGGAATGTTGTACTTTGATAGCTTTCTGCGCTGCCGTGTAATTATCAGAATGGATATTTTCAATTTATTTAATTGAATCTCGCGAAGTGTTGCTCATTTTCTATTATACCTCCTATTTTTCCCACTTGCTTTGTTACTGCTGCTTCTTGCTGCTTTTTGCACCTTTTAAGGAATATCAAATACGTTCAAGCGTTTTACTTCGTTTGAAAAATGATTATTCGTAAAAATTATTAATTTCCGGATTTCGCATCGGGATAAATAGCTACTAATTAACTAAAATTAACTCCCCATTTTGTTCTAATTGTAAAGAGTCAATGATATTGCACAAATATAATTGCATTAATAATATGAAATTGTACAACGTAAATGAACATTATCCATTCATTTAATGTCGTCTCTTCTTTCACTTCTCAATTCCACTACTTTTCATTTGTTATTATTATATTATTTCTTAATTTTGCTCCATGTTCGAAATTTACTCGATTTTCTGTCCTTTTAAACGCCAGTTCGAGATATTAGATTCAGAAGTGGAACGTGACCATTAACGGAGAAGGATCTAGCGTTCTTTGCGCGAGTCGGCGATTATTATCGTGGCTGATCGCGATTGTCCAATGTGAATCAGCCTGTAAAGACTACGGGAGCACGGTTGTCCGGTGTCGGTGGATCGGCAAGCGTTTCTACTTATGGACTAATGTATTTTGTAACTTGTAGATCTCGGATAAGGAGCAGTTGCAGCTTCTGGAAGTGACAGTGGAGGTTGTAGTGATTCTCAACCATCGAAACTATCCTTTTAACAACGTTTGCGTTCTTTCGTTAATATTTTAGTGAAATTTCACTGAAATTGCTGAAGCTATGCAGTAATCGAAGTAATAGTCATATGAGAAAATAATATATGCAAAATAATGTTAACATTAATGTTTATCCGTTTAGAACTGGCGTGATGACTACTTAAATTGATCGACACTATTTTCAGGAAATTACTTTCATCTTGATGGTACAATAGAGCTTCCTTCGTTCCTATGTGATGATTATCCAGTTATTATAAAAGCATTGTTTTGATAATGCAGTAATATTGAGAAATGCCTACTATTGTTTTAAATTGACTTTAGAATTTATCATTATTTACGTAGTGTCGCATTTGCCTTACAATATTAAAAAATATATGTTAACATTATGTAATGTATTGTTTGACAGTAAATAAATTTATGGAGGCAAGTCACTTGTGCTTTAAAAATTGAACACTGTATTTGTAATAAAAAAAAAAAAAAAAAAAAGTAAAATTGATCAATCTAACTCCTGAGAGACTCAAATAATGCTAATAATAATAATAATAATAATAATAATAATAATAATAATAATAATAATAATATCGAGTGATACTGTAAAATTAATAATATCGATACTATAAATAAAAACATTGCATCGATAGAAAACATAAATAGCGTACGATAATTTTATCACGCCGATGAAACTCTGCAGAACGATCGATTTCAAACCTCGGTTTGTTAATAAAATGTCGCCATGAATGTAGTTCCTGTTGGTCATGTTCATATTCGCGATAAACGTGGCGAAACGTGCTTTTTGCACGTGTAATTTTGCAAACGGAAATGCCGAATCCCATCGATTATATCGCGCATGAATATAATTGTTGCTAACGATTTGCGTTAATGACGGCCGTGCAAATATCGTCGCGCGGCCGCCGATAAATTCAAGTTACCCTGCCAGACAAATTTGCAATACGCTTCGTTATTTGCCGTGTTAATTGATGAGCATGAATCCTCCTCGCCGTTCGAGCGAAATCGATTTTTCAACAGGTTCTAAATTCCAAAGAGTCACGAGGTGTGCAGATCTTCAGATTTAATCCTTCATGTTCTGTTATGTTGTTTTGATTAAAAAATAAATGAATAAATAAACAGACAAACAAAGTAAATAAAAGTATCGTCGAAAGGAAAATAGCGGCAAATGCTTATAAACGCTTATGTTACGTGTCGAGTGTGACAGTTTCTCAGAAAAATGTGTAAAATTGAACATCGATGTACGAAGGAAATATTGTACGTGGGAATTTCAAATTGTTGTAATAGTAACGTATAATGTTGATATTCACATAAAATATTTAACGCCGAGTATTTGTTACAATGTTCAACACCTGTGCATGGAAACATTTTGATGCTTTCGCTTATAAAAGTCTAAAATCGCAGCGTACCAATCGTTATCAACAGCGATATTAATTGCACTATCGCAAAACTAACAAGCCTGTCAACCACATTATTACGTTACGTACCAAATCATTCGGCTATGCCGATCCCTCATGCTGCTCGCTACTAGTCACTAGCATACCTCTGCACCCGTCATCCCACATCATCCCCTGTATGTATGTATGTATCCACTGTCTCTCTCTCTCTCTCTCTCCTTTTCAAACCAATTCACGCGAGCTTCTTCGTCTCGCTACGCTGTATCCACCATAGTACACCATAATCACACTCGAAGCCCGTTCTCGTATTAATAAACGTCCGTGTCGATAGTCGAACCGGGCGAACATTATCCTGCATAGGAAATTGGTTCCATCGTCTTCATAAAGCAAGATTTCCTATGAGCGTCAGCGTCTGAGATTTTTCTGTCTCTACACGCAATTTTTAATTTTTAAACGTTCGTACAATGATTCTATTCTCTTATTCCAGTGGTGATCCCCGTGACTCCTGTTTCATTATAGCACATTTTAGCTTTTGTGTATATTTTGCTGTGTTGTACTTTTTATTTTTGTTATTTTTCCTATAACGATCCCTGTATGTTACGTTCTATATTTTATTCTGTATTTTAGACTCGATATATTTTCTTTTCTTATTCCTGTTGTCGTTTCTGTAGTGATTCCTATAGTGATGACTATTATTATTTAATTGTTACTAAACTTCATTACACATCTTAAGGTCTTGCAATAATTTCAATGGTCTCGTAACAATTCTGATTGTTAAATTCTTATTAAATCGCTGTTGTGACGCTTCGAGAGAAAGCTCTTACGAGCAATTAAGTTAAATCAACTTAATTAAGTTAATTATGCAATTAAATTAACACTAAATTATTATTCAAGCAAATCTTACAAACGTACACATTAGTTTAGCTTATTTACCCCTCACTTCCTTTCGGCTTATGGGGGCTTATGGCTCCTTACTTACAATTTCCTATACAATCGTAATATTTAATTAAATTAATCTTACACCTTAGCACCTTATCTCAACTTGGCCTAGTCTCACAAGCGCACATCTCGATTTAAAAACCACTAGCCCTGGCAAGAATTTAAAATCTTCATCAGGTATATAAATTACTTAGCGCTGTTTGTTCGAGAAAACGCACCAGCAGTTTCAGTTGGAAGGAATTTCCTCGAGATTTCTAGCAGGGAAACCAGAAACACGCGTCGTTCGTACTCGAGCGCCATTATAATACGGATGCAGCGTAAGTGCGTCTGACGCTCGGATAGGAAATCCCACCTTTATCTCCGCCGCAGCTGGAGGAGGATATCGAGAATACCGCCGAATATCAGCGCGAGAAAGAGACGGTGGAGGGGGGGATTTCGTGGGGTGGCTGACCCCTTTCGCGAATCAGCTGTTCGAGAGCGAGAGAGCGAGAGAGAGGCGGCACTGGCGGCGGATTTCAAAGCATACCACAGGAGTGGTGGAACGAGGAGACCGGAGGAGACAGGCAAGGGTGAAACGAGGATGGGAAAGTGAGACGGACAGATGCATTAGCTGGCGTGGTGGAACGAGAACGGAGCGAGTCGAGGTGAAACGGTCCAGAGAGAAAACGCGATGAGAGAGAGAGAGAGAGAGAGAGAGAGAGATTGGCGGACGCGTGGGAGAGTTTGGCTCCAACGGGATGGTGCTCAACCTTGCACAGGTGAGCGGAAGTCGGGACGGACATCTTTGAAAGTTCCATCAAGCTCGTGGGAAAGCTCCGATCCCTCGTGGCCAATGTAGTTTTCTTCTTTGCGGTGGATATTTGTCCCGCGATGGGCCGGTGCGTCTCATCCTGCATTTTCGTTGTTTGCGACGGTGTCGTTGCTTGACGAAGAGCGAGTCCAAGATTCGAGGATGTTCGAAGGCCTCGAGTGGACTTCAGTTTCGTTCCGATTGAGAGATATAAAGGTGGTTGAGTTCGTGTAAGGGATTGTTGAAACGAGTTTAATTTTATAATATATTTGTTTTTTTATATTTTTGTAGTTTTATATATTCTAATATACAAATTCATATTATTATTATAAATTTATATATATTTCATCGAAAATTTTTTAAAATTAATGTGAAACTATTTTTATCATAACAAAATTTATTAATTATTGACTTGTAATTACAACGTTTAACCGCCATTGCTGGCACTTTGATCTATCATTATTAATTTTAATTTCCTTATTCAATTTTTCATTAAATTATATAGAATTTTTTTTATTAATTCTAATATATTTATATATATTTAATTTAAATAAATTATACATAAAATATTAATTTAATTAATAATTCAACTATAATTGTGCGACTGTTTGACCATATATATATCTTTTGAATGTACAAGTTTGTTGTTATTATTTACAGTTATAATATACAAGTTATATAAAAGATTGACATTTATGTGATGAGATGGTGGATACATCTAAAGGATTATTGGAACCATTCTGACTATTTGATCATGTAGTTGGTTCTTTTAAATACGCATGGAGGATAATTTGTTTTTACAAAAGATGGCTTGTCATATATTTTACAAGGGAGTGTATACGATTAGTTTTCTTTTTTACAAAGAATGCTTGAGATTGTAAGAATTTATTTTTCGAATTATTGAAACGAATGTGAACATTTAGTAATGCACAACGTATATATTTCTTTCTTTTAAACATGCACATACTTTTAAAATACGTATACGATACCTTTATTTTCTAAGTATAATACATCAGAGCAAAGGGTTAACTTGAAAGCTAGACATATCCATAAATCCACATTTTGAAAAATTTTATTTCGTACACTTGCCGCTTCACTAGTGCAACCACAGTTATTTGCAGTTATTAATTGCTTGATTTTTAATTCGAATAAATGTTTACACGATAATATCGGGCGATACGAATTATAATTTCTGTTCGAACTTTCAATTTTCCAAATTGATATGAATTGACTTTACATCTGACACGATGAGACATACATATCCAACAAACCAACAACGATAACCGATGCTTGTGTAAGAAGATTGAAAAAACAAATCACGAGACACGAGGTTACAAATCAAATCAGACGATTCTGACCAAATTCTAGTTAAGCAGGATAGTTAATGTAGGAACGAACGAACGAAGAAACTCGAGTTTCGTGTTAAATCTCGGGGAAGAACGCAGGAGAGGAGAACCACGGTGAGAAGGTCTGAAAAAAAAGGAAAGCACGAGAGATAGATAGATAGAGAGAGAGAGAGATATTTCGTCGATGAAGTGGCATAAATTGCGGCTGGTGTGTCGCGATTCGTCGTGGCACGAATATCAAAGCGCGATCGTTTGATGGCACTCGAGGTTCGTGGCTAGAGTGCCGCTTGACCCTGTCACTTGGTTTCCAGCCACGCCACGAAGGCCCTCCAGAATTAAATCAATTAAAGGGACCCGTCGTTTCGTTGTGATATTCGCGCCGGGCGTGCTCGTAAATCGCCTGACAGATTGCGCGAGCCTCTCCGTCGATTATTATCGTGTCGTGTCGCGTCAGTTTCGTACTCCGAGATCGTTCGATCGGCGGGCGAAAAAGAAAAAAAAAAAATGACAGCGTCGAGACGCGAGCGCGTCGATGATTAAATGCGCAATTCGATCGAACGCGAATTGACGCGGTTGAGCGGAGGGACGTTGGAAAGAAATTTTTCCCGACTGAATTTGTCGGAATCGCAGGGTAACTTTGAGCAGAGCAGAACGTTTCACGAATTCTGAGAGAAAAGAGTGCGTTCTCTGGAATGCTTTCGTTCGCTTGTGGGAGAAAATAATATGTACAAGCTGTTTCCTTCGAAATTAAAACCTAGAAGCTGATAAATTTGGCGATTTAATAATTATTGATGAAATAGCGAAAGAAACGATTTTTCAAAGTTACGTAATTCAGTAATTTAATTTTCAAGTTGTCACAGGGGATTCGTAGAATTTTAAAGAAAATTTCGGAAATTTGGGAGAAACTGTAGTTTGCAATTAAAACTATGCACGTATTACATTATATTCGTTATTCGATGATCCAGCTGTGTCCTTTCGATCATTTTCAATGCAACAATATTTCCCTGTCGTTAAAGAAGGTCGCTAAAAAAAAAATGTCGAGAAGAATGTCAATATGAATGTCGAGAATAATGTCAAGCAAAATATAAAGAAGCATTATTAATACGCGTGACATTACTCGCGCCGATGGTTTTCCTAAAACACGTTACTGTCATTCATTTTACAGAATTGAAAATGATGTTGAGATTGAAAATTCTGCAAGGATGGAACACTCGTGTAGATTAGATTTATGTAATTTATGTGTCAGATTACTACAAAGTTCAAATTGATTTAATTCTACATTAATCCTTCGTGGTAATCAGCAATCAAATTGAGTTGAATGAAAAGTTCCAAGAATCAAATAATTTAACTTTGAATTACAGTTCATCCCAAATGTAATAATAACGTGGTTTAAATTACTTTGAGAGATGCTTTTGAATTTTTATTTCCTCGATGCAAAAATGGCACATGACACAAAATGCCTGTTTGCAGAACAACTTTCTTTAAACAAGTATCTTCATATTCATCAGTCAGATTCATTTTAAAAAATTACTTCATTTCTGATAATAAAGATAAAATGAAAACTTTCACTTTATGCTATTTATATTATTCATAAATACTTTCATTTTGAATAACGTGACTAACAACTTGAATTCAATGATCTTCAAATAGTACAAACCGTCACACCTATCACGTTATATTTTCTTTAAAAAAAAAAAAAAAAGAAATTACTCGCGAGTAACTGCTCCTGGAACAACAGTGAAATTTTACAATTTTTATAAATAAGAGAAGAACAGAGATGGCGGAGAGTATGTTCGAAAGTATGAATTTCACGATGCGAAACGAGCAGGCTCGAGTACCTTGTCAGACATGTTTGTTACACGTGTCTATGTGCCGACGCGTGAGCGTGTACCACGTCCACGTTACACATTATCTTTGGGCGTGTGTTGAACAATAGTTAGCGGACGCTAACTACTTGCGAGCGATCGCGGTGGAAACATCGGATGGGTGAATAATTAGCACACTCTCGAGGATTTTCTGCGTGTGTGCACGCGGTATCGTGGCCATCCAATTAAGTGTCAACGATAGAACCAGACTGTTGCAACGATATTCACTGTATCATTGATCATTGCGTTTGAATCTTTTGTTTCTAAGTGCAGACGATAACACATCCTGTTATTTTACATTCGCGTTGCAACGTCGTTTGGTAAATTTATTCTGGATTAACGTGACTTGCCAGGTGTCACACGTGTCGCAGGATTATAATTATTCGATTGTAAATCAATTGCTTAGTCAGTTTAGTTTCATGCATGTTGCTCTTTCAACCCTTTCTTTTTTCCAGAACGTGTAGATCGGATTTATGGCTTGCTGTCTGGATTTTACGCGACCACGTGTCATTGAGGGAAACTCGTAAATTCATTTTATCGCAACATCGTTCTAGAAAGTCTCATTCTAGATTCTGAGGTTCTAGATTTTAGATTCTGAGGCTTAGGTCAAGAATCTAGAAACCAGCGTCTAAGAATCTAGTCTAAGATTCTTAAATTCTGGATTCTGGCTTTTTATGTTCTAGAGTCTGGCGCCATTTCTCGTTTCTTCCCTTTGTTCCTTCGACGCGTGAATTTGACAAACATTTTGCAAAAAGCTCGCGCGCTTTAAGAAATTCTCAATGATTCAGAAAGAACATTATCGTTCGGCAGATATCGTCGAACAGATTTACGACGAACGTCATTGGAGAAAGTGTTCCCTCGTCCTTTTTGGAATTCTTGATTTCCGAACAATACATAGAACATATAAAATAAAATGAAATACGTCGATATATACACAGAGTATATAGAATGAAGAATATTTTCTTTGAATGATCGACGAGAAATTGATCAGTAATGCGTGTCACTGACGTGCACACACAGGTGTTACGTTCTGAGATTTTGAAACCGCTCCCGTATCGATGTATCGTGAGCGGATAATTATGCCAATTTGTCGACTTGATAATTAGGGGAATTGAATCGTTGTCGATCATAGTCGCATTTGCGGAGGCAGCCAATTAATTTGCGGCCGGCACAATAACCGCCGCTCAGATCGGCAATCAGTCGATCGCGACTCGCTAATTACCGATCTGTCCGCTATTAACGAATATCGAAATTAGATGGTAATTATTAGCAATCGTGATCAGAAGCACGATCGGTCAAACATTTGAGGCTGCCGACTGATATAAATATAAATATCCCGAGACGAGTTTCTGCCAGGCATTAACGAACCGAGTCACGCGCATAACGTGTTTTAAGCGTCACGTATTTCTTAAACATTATAAGTTCAATTGAAGTGACTTTTATTTGCGTGACAGCCAAATCTGTTGGTCTTCTCTTATCTACAACGTGTCGTGTTGCAATTTGGAAACTGCATGTACATTCATACGTGCATGTTTAAATTTTATTTCGTACGCTCACGCATCGTTAGAAAAGTGTTAGGTGATTCATTTGGTATTTAAAATTTAGCATTTATTTACTACCAATATTGGTAGCTGGTATATTTAGAATTTAGCATTTATTTACTACCAATATTGGTGACTGGTATATTTAGAATTTAGAATTTATTTACTACCAATATTGACTTGTAACTAAGTAATTTATAATGATTACTGTTTATTCATGGTTATTGGAGTAAATAAATCAACAACCTGTTATTCGTACAAGTAAAAAAAAAAAAAAAAAACTTACAGAGGTTCGACTAAATTCTCAAAGCATGTTTCACCTGTTTCTTTATTTTCGTCTCATTCTCATCTTTTCAATTTTCTCTTTGTTTCAGGTGAGTATCCACGTACCAACGTATGTACCTCGAACCAGTCGTTGTAAAAATCAGTAACTAGTTTCATTCGTCCTCTTTCGAGGTAAGATCAAAATAAAAAACGGCAGAGAGAAGTAGAAGAAGGGACGAGGCAAGGAAATGATCGATCAAGAAAGTCAGTAAATAGTCACTGGTCGTTCTTTATCTCCTCTCTTATGTCTCTAATGTCACAACTTTTCTTTTCTTTTTCTCTTTCTTTTTATTACAATCTTCCAACGACGATATTTATATATATATATATATTAAAATATAAAGAAATTTATATATATATATAAATAAAGTATAAAGAAATTAATATATATATATAAATAAAATATAAAGAAATTAATATATATATATAAATAAAATATAAAGAAATTTATATATATATAAATAAAATACAAAGAAATTAATATGTATATATAAATAAAATTTAGTGAAATTAATATACATATATACATAAATGGAATACAAAGAAATTTATATAGATAAAGAAATTAATATATATATATATATATATATATATATATATGTAAATAAAATATAAAGAAATTTATATATATAAATAAAATACAAAGAAATTAATACGTATATATAAATAAAATTTAGTGAAATTAATATACATATATACATAAATAGAATACAAAGAAATTTATATAGTTAAAGAAATTAATATATATATATAAATAAAATATAAAGAAATTTATATATATATATAAATAAAATACAAAGAAATTAATATGTATATATAAATAAAATTTAGTGAAATTAATATACATATATACATAAATAGAATACAAAGAAATTTATATAGATAAAGAAATTGAGGCATCTTTACGCCTTTATGGAGACGTAGATCGGGAACGTTGATCGATGAAAATCGAATACGATCAATATTAATGAATCGGCGTGGATAGCGAAATACCGCGATCATTATCGTATTTCACGCGCGCCGTACAGTGCATATTAATCGATCGGCAACGACGCGACGTCGGTAGTTGCGCCCGTTGTAGTTTGCCAGATAATTAACGAGGCAACGAACAATTTTCGCCAATAAAAACGTGGGCCTGTTTTGCTCCTTTCGCGGAATCAGTTTCGATTGTAATTTGTCGCCTTGTTGCGACCGCTCGCGCTCGTAATATGTTCGCCCCGGACATGACTATTCCACTCTGACCGCGCGTGTGAAATCTTGCCAACTGTTACTCTGTCGACTTTAGATTAGGTTTAGATTCCGTGAAATGGGAGTATTAATCTTGGGATCGTTGAAACTTCGAAGTGAAATTATCATCGTTGCTCATAATCGTTCCTTCAAATATTTGACGATCAAGGATCGATCGTGCGTTAAAGTAGAGACTTGGACGAGTATCTCGGAATTGTTTCAGAACTTCTCAGAAAAGAGTACGAATATTAATCGCAGTTAAATATCTCTTCTTTCTCTCCTCTCATTGTCAGTCCTCCGTAATTGTATAATAATTAATTTAGACTCTTGGAAACGCAATTAACTCTCTACCGTTTCGTTCTCAATTCAATTTCAGTTTTAATCGTCTGTTCGTAAATTAAAGTATGGATATTCTGGCAATTTAAAAAAAAAAAAAAAAACAATTCTGCCAATCCCTCGTAACTTTGAACTTTGAACCTCTGGCAGAGGTTATTGACTTTTGGTGGCTATTTTCGCTTTCTTTCTCCCCCAAAGTACAACAAAGTCCCTGAAAGTTCTCTTTCTGTCGGTGGCACGCGCGTGCATGGCGTTTCACGCGATTTGTTGATTGTCGATTGAATGTGCATATTTGTACAGGTGTAAATATCAACGTGAACCGCTTGTCCGTGTTTGTTCAGCGCGATACTTGCCGCGCCGGGGGAAATTATTTACGCGCCTTTATGCGACTATCGATCGATCTTGCCGCCTTCGGCAAACGTCCAATTTAATTACGCCCGCCTAATCGGGTTTGCCGTTTCTTTCCACGTCCTCCAATCGTTCCATTTCTTGCCCGATTTTTCTTACGCGATGGCCGATCGAATATTAAAATAATATTTGGCGAGTGTAGCAGACGCGATTGGAAACATTTGCGCGAGCTTGCAAGTCTAATAACTTTATTTCGTTTATTAGTACTTAGCTAATTAGTACTAGAGAACACTGAGTTCAGAATCGTTTAATTATGTCTGCTTCGATCAGAATATAGATAATTATCATGGACCATGAAATTGATCTAGATTTCCTGCTCGTTCCCAGTTCGAACAATTGACAATACACTGGATTAGAAATGGTCGGAAATCGAAAGTTCTCAAAGTTCTCGAAGCTAGAAATTATCGCGAGCATCCAGTAGTATTTCGTCGATTGTCAATTTGTCAGTGATGCGAGAAGATTCTAGGCGATTGCAAATAAAACGGAATAAATAATAAAATAATAAAAAATAATATTGTAAATAAATGGAATAAATAATAAAAAGAAAGGATGATGGAAGAGTGGACGGAGTAAAGAGAGATGGAGGGGGAGAAAAATGAAGAGACAGCCACCGTGAGATGTTTGACGACACTCGAAACGTGGCGGTGGCGCACGTAACGTCATCTCCAAGCGAAACACACCGGTGGTTGTTGCGTGCACGTGAAACTTCGGCCCCTTTGATATAGCAAACGAGGCGCGTGGGTTGCACTGGCCGAAGAATGCACCTTGCTTGCTCAGGTAGGTCCTCGACCGAACCTTTTCAACTCCGGCTTCTACCGGTGTGTGTCGTCACGTTCCTGCGCGAAAAGCCACTTTTTCGCTTGCACGGATTTCCGACGTTCTGTCTGACAAGTTTCTTCTAACTCTACACGCGTAACTCAGTTATATACGTTCATCGAGCGTCGACGAAAGATCGCTTTCATTGATCGAATCGCCGTCGAAAATACCGTTTTCGTACTATCAGTTATGTATATATGTATGTAAATTTATACATGTTGCAAATAAATGTTACATAGTTATTTATTATTATAGTATATTGTAGTATATTTATTTTTATATATTTTTTATATTATAACAAATTATATCATAATTTATTTTTATATAGTTATAAATATGTAAATTATATTTATATAGTTATTTATTATATATTTATTATATATTATTAAATGTTATAAATACGTTACATAGCTATTTATATGTCACATGTATGCGTTACACACGTTACAATAGCAAGTACGAGCGCGTCAATTTGTTCAAAATTAAATTGCAAGGAATAAGAAAAGGAAACACGAACTTTCGTTTGTAGATTTGATGATTACACATTAGAAGATTCGTACGAAAAATTTGGAGATTGTGTATTGGAAGATTACCGTGAAAAGTTTCGAAGTAATTGAGAAGTAGTAGAATGTTACGAATGTTCAGATTTCGGTCATCTCGAGCCATTTCTTCCACGTCTTTTCATCTTTAAATTTGCCGCGAACGAATATTATCCTTTCTCCTTTTATTGATAATGATAAATGTTATAAATATAACATCAAGCTCCTAACAATCATTTCGTCCAATATTCGACTATCTGGTGCCATTTCTTCCTACTGCGCGCATCGTCCACGTCCCTGTACTTTTGAATCTCCCGCGAACGAATATTATCCCTTTTATTGATAATGATAAATGTTATAAATATAACATCAAGCTCCTAACAATCATTTCGTCCAATATTCGACTATCTGGTGCCATTTCTTCCTACTGCGTGCATCGTCCACGTCCCTGTACTTTTGAATCTCCCGCGAACGAATATTATTCTTTTTATTGATAATGATAAATGTAATAAATATAACATCAAGCTCCTAACAATCATTTCGTCCAATATTCGACTATCTGGTGCCATTTCTTCCTACTGCGCGCATCGTCCACGTCCCTGTACTTTTAAATCTCCCGCGAACGAATATTATTCTTTTTATTGATAATGATAAATGTTATAAATATAACATCAAGCTCCTAACAATCATTTCGTCCAATATTCAAGCATCTGGTGCCATTTCTTTTTACTGCGTGCATCTTTATCTTTAAATTTTTCGCGAACGAACGTTCTCCTTTCTTCCCTTTTAAAACAAAACGAAACGAAAAGGAAAAGTATACGTGTCTTCGACAGGTCTGCCCGTTTTCTTCGACGTCTCTGGCGAATCTCGGGCAGGAAGTTGAAATCCTTCCGAGACGTTTCCTCCTCGTTTCGGCAGATCTCGCGGCAGATTAACCACCACGCGCAGAAAAGAAGAGAAAGCTCGTTCGCCGTGCACGATAATCTCGCTCGATTCTTTCGCTCGGCTCCTCGTCCTCTTCCTTTTTCCCCGGTTTCCCCTTGCATTCCGGTTACATACCGAAACCACGGCCGGATTCCTGGGCCTCTCTCTTTGTGCCCGTGTATCGTTGCACGCGTGCAGCTGCAACTCGGCTGGCAACTGTGGGGCAGGTGATACGAACACATGCTACGTGGACCATGCTCCCTCTGTAGCTTCGTTTTCGTGCCGCCATCCGCGGCAAACTGACGGCAAACGGGCGTACACGGCAGCGAATTCTGTTCGAGAATTTGAGAGATATAAAATTTCTCTCCCCGGCAGAGTGAGGTTTTCTCTCCGACACTCTCTCCGATGGATTCTTCGACGGATATCTTCGGTTTTGCGGGATTGAATCTCTCGCGATTTCCCTGTCGTTTGGTACTTTTCTCTGTGATCTAACATGGCATTTGTTTAATGCGATTACGTGTTCGCTAATGTAAGAATGTTTTTCTCGATGAGAGTCCAAGTTCGCGGACATTTGTGCAAATTTCAATTTTCGTCGATGCTCATTGAAGGAAATATAGAGTGTTTCTGTTCTTTTGGCCAGTTGCGCTGGACAACTGATTGCGGACCATAACGAGTGACCGTATACAACAATTCGTCGGTACGATATCGCTGGATAGAAATGATTGAAAAATTATAAATTTGTTATTTGTTTTGCCTCTTTCGTTTTACTTAACATAGGAAATATTGCAATTTTTAGACGAAATGAATTCTCGACGCGCGTCCAGCGCAAGAGGTCAAGTAACACTGCGAATATTTATAAACGCGATCTAATTTTAATTAAAAGATCGATTTGTGAAGTCATTTTTACAAATTGTACATTGTGGTTCACGTGTTCTTACAACTTCAAATTTCTCACGAATCCGTCAAACATTCGCGTCTCACCGTAGCGTTAATGAAAACTTCAAAGTGTTTTTACAGCAGTTGCACGAATATGACGAGTACATACTTTTGTGAGTCACTGTGGACCTCTACGATTCACCATAACTTGTCTCTCGTCTAAATTACAATCCCGCCGATTATTATTAAGTTATCACGTAAGACGATCGAAATGATGGCGTTCTTTCTTCTTCCCTTCCTGTTTCACGCGCGTGCTTAGCTATCGTTTTCACCTTGACTCTCTTTCTTTCTTCTTCACATCCGCTTCAGACGTAACGCGTTCAATAATCGCGCGACTGTACTTTCTTCTTTGTTTCGTCTTTCTCCGTTCCCGATAAAGTCTCTGCCTTCGTTCCACCCGAGGCAAGAATTCAAAGGGAGCCGGAATTATGCTAGTCCCCCTTCTTTACTTGTTTTCACCCCCGCGGCCACTTTCCGACTCAAACGACGTGATCGATACGGTTTCCCGCGCACGCATAATCTCCCGTTCCCCTTTCCGCTACTCCAGACGAGACGGAGACCTTGAGTTTTCAGGGAGATTCAAGTGGAACCCATGTCAAGCTCAACCCCTTAACTGTTTAATAGAATAAATTAAAGTAATTTTCTTTTTTCTTTTCTCTCTTTGGCGAAATGCCGAAGCTGCCTTCGAGAGGAATAAACTTTCAAGAGGTTGATCGATCGATCTGAATTTGAAATTTCAACGGGGATCGTGAAATCTCTCACGTTGATGGAAAATTTATGCCTTGCCTATGGGAATATTTAACTATTGAAAGATATTGTCGAAGATTAGGTTTGAGAAAGAATGATCATTCAAAGAAAGTTTGTACTACTGCTTTAATTAAAAAAATATCGAGATAACGTCAAAGAGAGAAACGTGTGTTACTAACTCAAAATAATGATCTTTGTATCGTCTTGTCTTTGGCTTTAGTTTTACTTTTGCCGAATCGCACGCTCCTGTATTTTCACACGCCCAACTCACTCTCATTCTTCTCCAGCCTTCATTTATTTCACTATTGCCGGCTCTCACTCGCTCGTCAACTCGTACCAATCGATCAGCAGATATCACGTTACAATAAAAGTGCAATCGAAGCATTTTTAAATTTTTCATTTTATGGTATCGTTTAGATTTTTCTTTTTTTTTTTTTTTTTTTTCTTTTTGACGATGACGTTCTAATTATTCCAAAATATTTATATAGCAACAGAAAGATATTCAGAAAGTTGGAGCAGTGATGCCGCTGTTTCTCAATTTCGTTCCAGTTTCAAAACTCGAAACTCACTTGATATAACGATAAAAGTTCGAGTTTTCATCGATCGTTCGATCGTTTTCCGTTTTGTGAATTTCGCAGAACAAGTTCAGAACATTGTCAGATTCACGAAGTTTCGCGGTGTATCGCGCTCGTGAAAAAATCGGCACCGCAGCAGCCGGTGTTTCGTCGCCGGACCAGACGATGATTCACTAGAGTAAACGCGAATGATCTCATCTGGTTTTCACCAGTTTGTCCCTCGAAAACTGGACGACAACGTGCGCCGGATGCCGGTGCACGCTGCGGCTTCCGGCCAGGCCGAAACTATTCATAAATATAAATTGAACTTTGACTCGTGTAACGCGTCGACTGCAACCCCATTACTTTCGATCAATTAAAATGAAGATAAATCATCAACGTGAAACATACTCTCGATCACGTGTGTAATTTTTCTTTTTCCTTCTTTCCCATCGAAATTCATTCCAAAATTGAGACACGATCGACGAAAATAAATTGTGGTATATTTGATGCTCGTCCAACTTTCCATTCGTGTTCCTCCCCGCTGGTCGAATGAAAGAAGTTCCCTTTTACGCTTAATCACCGTTTTTACACTTTTCATTTCTCCCCTCGCCTTTGGCGGAAGGAAATTAGATGTTGGAGTATATCTTTTCTCCGGCGAGATTAATATACTGCCACGTTAAGAAATTATAACTTTGACCCGTGATAAAACGCGGCAGCACGTTAAAAGCTCCTCTGGCCCAAGTTCATAAGAAAACGCTTACTTCCTGTCTCAAAGATTTCCGTCTTTCGGTTAATGAAAAGACTGCGTCAAAGGCTTCCACTTTTACATTATGAACGAACGAGGCGCTTACACCGAGGTGCTTTTGAATTTTAAGGGGACGTGGTTGCTACGTCCTCGCCTCCCTTGCCCCCTCCCCCTCCCCCTCCCCCCGTTCGTATGCTAATAGATGATCTTTTTTTTTTTGCGCGGGCGTGAAACGGCCATAATACGACTGAGACTGAGAAAATCGTCAATAACTGTGCCAACGTTACAGTTACAAAAAAATTTTATTGCGAAAACACTATTCTCGCGTAAAGGAAAAGTCGGAGAATCGTAGAAGACAACTTTGGAAAAAAGCAAAAGAGGGAATTTATTTTAGAAAACACATTAATTTGTAGCTGGTGGATCATAGTTTCGTTTAAAAATTTCGTCATTAGGACATTTTGTTTTATTTCAGTCACGGGAGAAATAATCTTTTTACGAAAAGATTGAAGGAAGAATTTAATTGATAGCAGCAGTTGCTGATTCGTTGTAATTTGGTTTCGAACGATTCATGGATTACGAATATGTAAACATTTTTAGGCAGGTGTTAATGGAAAGTTTGATAAGAAAATTTTATTGAAATTATTGGAAAAATAATCTGTGATTAATTGGCGACCAATTTATTTAACGAATTAATAATCATAGAAAATCGTGCAAGGACATTTTATTGTTGCTGAAGTTACAAACTGAAGAGAAAACGATGGACAACTTTGCCAAGGGAAGAAATATCATTATCGTCGTACAGTGTTTTTTTTTCTTTCGAAAGATTAATAATTTATGAATTTCAAAGATACTTTTAATTCTTCGTCATGTGTTCCATTAATTTATTAGTTCGTGCGATGCAACAACAATTGAAAGAAGACGATTGGAAGAATGGTCTGACTCACAGGAGATTAGGTGACAATGGCAAAATGTTCTTTAAGCAGTTCTCATTACAAAAGTCAGAGGGTGTGAGGGTGTTCCTTGATACTTTGTCCCGTTATCTCCAGATCATTAAAAGTATCGCCCCGTATCTGAGTGAACATCGTTGTACTAACTTTTGTGGACATTTTTTTTTTTTTTTTAGATGTCATTAAAAGTATCGTAATCACGCGATCTTTCAACAAGGTTCATCACGAGGTTCATGATAGAAAAAAAAAAAAAACAAAGACTCACACGAGTCAAATTTTAATTATCACGGAGATATTGAAAAATTCCCCCAATGATTTCGTTTTAGACTCGATAGCTCCTTTCGTCGAATGATCCAATAGATAATGATCAAATAAATAGATTCGTGGACCGTCGACGATTCAATTGCGCGGTTTAATGGCGACGAGTCGCGAACGAGCAGTGAATGTCGAAGAGACGGCGCGTGAAACGGCGGGTGGCTAAAAGACCAGGTCGAAACGATCCATTTGAAGTCATGGCGTACGAGTATTTATAGGCAGACGCATTTTTACTTGCTCGACGTGTGGCAGATTTATAGGGCGCGAAGGCGAGGCCGGGTTTTTTTTTTTTTTTTTTTTTTTACGGCTCAATCTCGGCCCATCCCGAGGAAAAACCGCGTCCGAGAAGTGAATAAAAATCGCGTTACCGATTCGCTGGAGACCATTGGGCAGGATCCTAAACGAACGCGCGATGGTATCTTTAAGAAACGGCCGAGAAGGCAATCCATTGTCGCCTTTCTTTACAATTGGATTTCCAAGATTGGTGAAGAAACGATTTCGTTATTGGAATGAGAAATAAATGTAAAGAAATTCGTGGCGCTTCTATTGTTTAAAATTTTTCAAATTTTGAAAAGAAGTTGACAGGATTGAAGAAAACGTGACACGAGAATGTTCAAATCCTGTGTAAAAAAAAAAAAGAAAAAAAAAAGTACTGGAGAGCGAGATAAAGTGTAATCATCAGACTTCTATTCGATGAGAAATTCAATTTCGTTTGGTCACTCGTTACGGTCCGCAATCAGCTGCCAGTGGTGAATGATTGACAATGATTATAAATTATCAGAGGGCGTGGAAAATATTCGTGAACACGATGAAGGATCGTGGATACTTTACACAACTATGATCTCGTGAGAAAAAGAAAAATCTTAGAAAATAATGCGTCCAGATTCATTTTAAAATATGACACGTTTGCTTTCAAAATTTGTCTTTCCACGTCATTCTTTCCACGCGACTTTCGCAAGTCCATACTATTCTTGGTGGACATTGAATTAAAAAAATTGTTCTTCCACCTAAATCCACCGTTTTTCTCGTTCAATTTCTCCCAATTCCTCCCATTTTAATAATCGATTTAAAAATATAATAACAATGGAATTACGCGTTACGGGACGTAATGTAATTTGTCGGTGCAAATCTGTTTTCAATTGCAAGATATGCAGCGCTTGCGAATCGCAGCGTCAACGAAACGCACTCGTGGGCTCGATGTCATTTTGAAATTTCAGTTTCCTACTGTTTACGACGCGGTAGCGACGTTTCAACGCCATAATCCACACGGGGCAAACGAGTTGGACGAACGTGGGCAGACCGACACGCCATTTGCATAATCCAAGTCATTAAGCAATTAAGTCGTTCCGCGGCTAACTCTTCTTTTTCTTAAACGTCGCCAAGTTGTCGTGCTTATGGCCCGCGAGGATTTCGACAGGCTTTTAAAATTTCGAATGACTATTTTATTCAATATATATATATCATAATATATTTGTCTGACACATCAATGACAAACTATTGTGTCATTAATATTGAATTTAAATTCTTTTTAAATTGTTGTTTTATATCAATATTGTCTGTAGTAATATAATAAATTTAATGTAAATGAAATCGCTATGAACAGTTTGTTGAATGATAGGTGAATGATGGTTATTCGTTGAAGTTTGAGGGTAACTAAATTGAATGAAAATTGCATACACTACAATTGCCATTGGATGCAATCGAGGCTCGAATTTTTATTTGATGAAAGATATTTTTAAACATTTAGAAGTGAAATATTTCTTGTACACTATATAATGTATAACGCATAATCTTGTACACATACATATATGATTGCATAATATTGAAAACTTCAATTTTATAATTTTAATTTTATAATTTCAAAGCGACGAATTATTGTATACGGTTTGGTCACTCGTTACGGTCCGCAATCAGTCGCCAGCGCAAGTGTCAAATTAAATTACACCCCACTGACATTTCAAAATAACACAGTCGTCTTCTGATATTATTCTCTGCCATTCGTTCCATTATCCAATTATTATCGACGCGAAGAAAAGGTACGACACTGACGATACTGTTTCCGTCGACTCGTTTGTGAGAATCGATATTTGTTTCTCGCGCCGTCTAAAAATTTCATTTCCCTGCTCCACTGCGACAAGTGAAGCGCAGGACTGTGCTTGAAAAAATCGAAACGCTGGAGACTTGCGATGTTTCACAGCACGAGGGACACGGTAAGCATTCCTGTTCGTATTTTTTTCTTTTTTTCTTTTTTTTTTTCTAATGCTTCGAGCGCAATATCGAGGGTTGCGTTGCAAAGGGAAGAGAAGAGAAGAGGAAGGGTGTGAACAGTCGTCGAGGTGTCGAGGTTACTAGACCATTAAGCCTTCCCTTTGTTCGCCAGCACGTCGATTTTCTAGCCCGGCGACGATAATATCTGCAGCCAGAGATGATATCTGCGCGCGGAAGGCAATGCCACCGTGTTTCAGATACGAAATCTTGGCCGGACACCATCGAACGAGTGGCGTTTGCGTGTTCCTGAATTGAGTCGTACCTGAATTCATATCCTTTGCAATGTGCAACACTGTCAAATTGCCAAGTATTGCCAAAAATACGTATGTCCAGTCACTCTTCTCTTCAGTTGCACGATAGTTTTTTTCGTGTCTCCAAAAGAAAAAAAAAAAAAAAACGAGGGCGATAGTAATCAGATACGTCGACCCACCTGGTTTCGTCTGTCAGATTAAACATGCCATTTCCTTGCGTTTCGTCTTTTTCTGTCGCGATTGGACAACTCGATTAAAGCTGTCGTCGAAGATAATTCAGCCGGAAGTTGAAACGTCGCAGATTTAGATTCGCCGACCGACGTCGATACTCGAAAAATGGACAAATCTAGAGCATCGCTGAAACGAAATGCTTCTCTATTTTTCTTAGATTTTGACATCTAACTTTTTTATTTTCTGTATTATTCTTCGGTTATGTCATACTTGAGATATGGAGTGTCAATGGGAAGCGCAATCTCTTAAATATTGAATTGAAACTGTTGCGATTTTCATTCTAAAATTCATTTTATATTATTATGTTATTGTTATATTGTATTATTATATTATTGTTATATTATATTATATTATTATATTATTATTTTATATATTACAATTTATCGTTTGTGTTCATTTTACTATTCGTTTATATATACCTAATAATTCATTTTATTCCAAAATGTCTTCATACTGTGAAACGGCAAAGTGAAGACAGTTTTCTTCTCGAAAATGGTGCAAATTGTCACATTGCCGTGAAAACATTGAAAAATTTTTTTCACGACCGAGTCTACAATAGATTTCCTCTTTATCCCATTCAGAAACTTATTTATTGAACTTTGAATGTGTTGGTCCCAAAATTTTCGTCATTACATTCTCCTTCGCCTCATATTCATAGTTCAATAAATTAGTGGGGGGGGGGGAGGATAAACATCATACATATTTTTGGTGGCAAACATACAGACTTAGTTGAAGTCGTGAAAAAACATTTTTCAACTGTGACGATTTCCATTATTTTTGAGAAGGAAAGTTTCACACTACACAAGCTTCAAGCTTCAAGACTTAGTTGTATGACTCTTTTCTTTTTGCAAAATTGTAACAGTCTAAATTATAATTGTACAATAAATTGAAAACTTGGAACAATCGTTTCCGTGCGTTGGAACGCGATCCATTCACGGCAGACTATCTATTCCGGCACTCTCAATGTTTCCTTCGTTTTCGCAGCAATGTTTCGCTGGTTTTATCGAAACTGCGACGTTCACGAGCGGATAAAAACGGGGTCGATGGTCATTCATCGCGAGCAACGCCAGGCAGAGATCACGGGATTTTCACGCGACAGCGTGCTTATTCTCCTCCCATTCGCTTCCGCCGTTTATCCTTGGTTCATTGTAATTGCCCGATAACCTACTTCGTTCGCACCGTTTCCGTCGATTACACGAGTTTCTCGAGCCTTCTTTCCTCAATTCTCTGCCGCGGTGGCAATTTTCTAAATTTCCAAATGGCCCAATTATTATACATTCTTGGCATACTCGCGGATACTTTTCTCCAGACGATCCGTAATATTTTATTGTCCTCGCGAGGAAGACGGTATTATTTGTGACATCGACGGAAGGAACACGCGAATTTTTCAAGAAAATTTCCGTGAAATATTACACTTCTAGAATTATGTGATTTATTTATTTGTCGTATAGTCACGAGGAAACGGCGTAATAGTTACATAATCTGAATCAAACTTTTAATTTCAATGAGACACTTTCATCGCCAGAAGAACGTTTCGTGATCATTGTGAATTTTTCAAAGCGAACATGCATTTAGTATGGCCGAGTCTTATTTGTCTCTTGCATCGTTTTAAAGTGTTCAACTTATGTACATTCTACATTTTCAATTCTCGCTGGATAATTACGTTCGAGAGTTCTAGAAATAGAGGAGGCTTCGTTATTTTGCGAAGGAGGAAAAGTTAATTGTTGAAATTCGAAACGAACCCAATTATATTCAAACAGTTATAGACACTTTGATGTTTCTGCGAGAAAGATAATACTATCTTGTGTAATATTAATAACGGCTGAAGGAAACGTGAATATCTCGGTAAATTTCTATTAAATATTCGATATCCTTGAGATCATAAAATTTATTCATTTTTCATATAATCTCAAGAAAATAGCGCAGTGGAATTATATAATCGTCTGTGGTAAGTAAGGTTAAATTAAACTTACTTATAAATCTTTTCAATCTAGTACGTTCGAATTGTAATTGCAACAACTAAATAGTAAAATACTAAATTATAAATCTACCACTTTTGAGAACCTAATTAATTTACAATCTGTATTTTCTGTCTTTATCGATCCATAGAACGAAGTTCCAACATTTTCAAAAATGTCGAAAAATATATATTTTCGTGCAATTTGAACTCTTCTTAGCACGATGATCGGCACTTTCTAATTTCTTACTTTGTGTTCCTAAAATCCCTAAATTCGACGAGCAACGTAGCAGCAGTTGCGTTTATAAAGTTACAAACGAAATATCCACGTGTAACACTTCTGCACACGCGAGCACGATCCTTTTCTCTTTCATCGTGTCACGAACTAGTTTCCAGCTTCTCCAATACAGCCTGTCAAAGAATTACCATTACACAGGCTGTTACTCAAGACGCCGGTAATAACGCGTTTCCTTACGGCTACATCTATTTTCACCCTTAAATGTTGAACAGGCCGGGAATAGCCGGCCTTCTTATAGATTCATTCACAAACGCGCCGTGAAGAGCAAATATACGTAACGCGATCGTGCAAGCAGCAGAGGGGTTGCTACTGTTCCAGGCGACAGGGTGCTCGTTACCGACGTATGAGAGCCGAATAAAATAAATATAGGCTGGCCACGTGCGTGTCCGTGTTTGCACGAAACTGGACGAACGAGCGAGTGGGGTACGGGGATGAAATATTAACACCCCGACCCCATCAGTTTCCAGCGCCAGCGCCAGCTCGCTTCTGATCCGCCCGTATGTAACGTTGAATCGAGACTGATTCGCCGGTCAAATTAAGCTAACCAGATTGCACGAACTGCGATAAGAGAGTTGTGTGTGTATGTGTGTGTGTGCGCACGATTTCACGTTTCGAGAGCACGTTTTTTTGGGGGTGCGTCTCTGAGGGAGAGGTATCGATAAGTCCGCGCGGGAGGGGGGGTTGAAGATCGATTGAGGGAGTGTTTAGGGTTTGGAGAAGAGAGAAAGAGAGTTTGGTTTTTAGTGAGAATCATCATTTAGAAATCTGCTGTTATTTTTATTGTCTGTTGTATCTAAAGAGATGTATTGTTCTTGTAATTGTTATAATCTAATTTGTATTGTTACTATAATTTTATATTTTGGAATTCTTTGTGATGCAGAGATATAAATTAACGTAAATTAATTTCTAATTTAGTTTCTAATTTTTATTGTCACCTACATACATATGTACATATATAAAACGTTGATTTCCTGTGTTATTACTGTAATTTTATATTTTGGAATTCTTCGTAATGCAAAGATATAAATTAACGTAAATTAATTTCTAATTTAGCTTCTAATTTTTATTGTCACGTAGAGAGTATACGTACATACATATGCACATATGTACATATATAAAACGTTGATTTCCTGTATTATTAATGTAATTTTATATTTTGGAATTCTTTGCGATGCAAAGATATAAATTAACGTAAATTAATTTCTAATTTAGCTTCTAATTTTTATTGTCACGTAGAGAGTATACCTACATACATATGTATATATATAGAACGTTGATTTCCTGTATTATTACTGTAATTTTATATTTTGGAATTCTTTGTGATGTAAAGAGCATATAAATTAATTTCTAATTTAGTTTCTAATTTTTATCGTCACGTATGTACATAGAATATTCATTTCTAAGGGAAAGATATTATTTGATGGAAATATTTAAAGATATACATAAGTTAATTACTAATCCACTACATCTAGTGGATGTTACTTATACTTATCACGTAAGAACCCCGCATTAACGTTCAGAAAAAATATTTTATTCAATTAGAGTTATTATTTAATAGAAATATCTCAAATTCTTTTGCAAACTATTTTTATTATAACATAGTGTGGTATGTAGGCAGTACCTCTTTAATTACTGCAGTGAACGATAAAACTGTACATTATTCAATTATAATATTCTCGTTTCTCAAAAAGATGAAAAATTTCGTCCAGAATGTAAAGATTATACATGTATATCCAAAGGATACATTTAATATAGTGTTATATATTTTATAATGCCGTTACTAACACAACAACACTTTCAATCTTCTTCGTGCAAGAATGTTTATTTAATTCTTAAATAAATACATATATTTAGAGTAGAAAATAATTTCTTGCTAATTGGTTTTAATAAAGATCATCACTAAAAGTTACGTGAAATTCTACGGTAGTTTGCCAATTTTTTAACAAATTGTAATACTGTATACTTTTTCGTTACAGGTAAGTAGACGAGATTGCCATAAGGAGGATCTAAACTCTAGACGTACTCAATTGTAAATTTCTTCCTCAGTGGTGAGTAATTATAAAACTCTTGAGCAATTATTCATTCTCGAGTAATTGAATTTTTCTTCGTGAATGACGGAGGGAAGTTAATTAAAAATTTCATTTGTAATGGTCCTTTTATCAAACTGTTATAAAATTGTAAAATTAGGCGTGAAAATTAATTCGATGAACTTGCCGTTCGTTGTTTGGATATTGTTCGTTATTATTATAAAATATATAACATACATATTTATTATTGTTATATAATTATTATATATAAATATTATATATGTATAACTTGCCATTCGTTGTTTGGATATTGTTCGTTATTATTATAAAATATATAACATATATATATTTATTATTGTTATATAATTATTATATATGTTATTATATATATATATATTATTACAAAATTTATAAAATATATAATACATATATTTATTATTATTACATTATATAATAAAAATTGTTAACCGCCGAAAGCCACTCGATTTAAAATCGATGCTGTATAAAATACCGCACGGAAATACCGTTTCTCACCGCCCCCCATCGACGCGAGACCTCGTCCAACAAGGAATCCTCTCTCGAATCGAGCAAGCTATAACACAGCTCTCTCGCTTTGCGAAGGATGAACGCGAGAGTGCCTGTATTGTGCCCGTGTTACGATCAACATCCTGTCGATGAGAAAAGGGGGTTCACCGGCCAACAAACGGCCCCGGCTATGTTTAGAAAACGTGCTGGACGTTGTTGTCCTTTGGTCAGTGCACCCGCGAGCCTCCCGGGTGGCGGTGGCGCCGATCTAAACTCGGCCGCGGTAAACAGAAGAATATTTCCACGGCGTGTAAACCGTGGCTGCAGGCACGGCTTGCTGATGCTTGAAGCTTTTATTTAAAACGTAGACGGCGGCGGCGGCGGCGGTCGGGGGCCCCCATTGTTTCCAGAGGTCGCGGAGTCGTCGGGGCTTTTCGTCTCGACAAAGAGGAACACCACCGGCGGCGGCGCGAACACCACCCTCGCCAGCCAGTGACCGTAATTGTTCGAATTAAACTGACGACTCGTCTCTCTCTCTCTCTGTCTCTCTGAAAATGTTACACCCTGATAATTATCAAGCTCGTTCGTGGAAAATTGTTCTTCGCGAGCTTTTTTCCGGGGGCGTGCGTGACTGGCTTTCTTTTAATTAGCATCACCTTTGTAATCGATTTTCAAACGTGCCGCAATTTGCGAAATTCCTTTCTTCTCCTTCTTTTTTCAAAGTGTTATATTGTATGTATGTTTGTAAAGTCGTTGATATACGTACAGTGGGTTATATCGTGAATACTCGAAGAAATTTTTATGAATTTTTTCCTTTCGAAATTCACGTCTACGGTTATGGTTTTTTTTTTTTTTTTTTGTTGAAGAATCTGGTTGGCTCTCTTTGGGGTGACTGGGCTCTTTTTAACTGACGTTCTTTCGCAGTCTTTGTGATCGATGTTAAAGTACATTTGAAAATTTACAATTTGTGACGTTCAAAATTAAGTTTAATGAAGTTTAAAATTGTTCTTCACGACATTTATCAATTGATTAATATTCTTTCGAAGCCTTTGCAATCGATTTTATAGCGCGTGCTATAATTTGTGGGATTTTTTCTGGGAATGGATATTTTCAATATTTCAGTTGGTTCGTTTGTTGAAAGTTTATTAATTATTACTTATTTCATAGTATCAAATATTACGTGATACTTATAGACAAAAGAATTCTTATTAATTTTTCTTTCTCGTAATTAAATTGTCTCAAGTTACAACAAATAACTAAATTAAGCACCAGTTTAGTACTTTCAATAGAACAAAAACGATTGGGAAAGGATTGTATTCAGTAAAATGAAACTTCGCATTCCCTTGTAAAAATATAAAAATGTAAATTCGTAAATTCACGTGAACACAGAAATATAAACACCTGTAAACTGATAAATTCATTTATTCGCGCAAAGATACAAATATAAATTCACCGATTCGTTTAAATACAAACGTAGATTCGTACGAATGCAAAAATTCACAAATTTATTTATTGCAAAAGTTTCGTATAAATTCAGAAAGAAATATATTCGATAGAATTATTCGTGAACATCCGCCGTTTAATCACTTCTACGTAACATTCTCCGTATTTAATTTCTCCAATTTCTTTTCTGGGTCGTCTTGACCATTTCAGGGAGACAAATCAGTCCCCCTCCCATTTTCTTTTCGCCCTGACTATTTACTAGCCCCGGCAAGAGAGCCAGTCGAAAAACTATACACAAGGGATTATGGTTCTTGCACTGTTCCTAGAAGAGAGGAGCAACTCGGCGAGTTTCGAACACGTGGAACGTAAATGCGGAAGATTTTGCAAATTGTTGCGTCATTTACGGTTTGGCTGGCAAACTGGCAGCGTGTTCCTCCAAAGCAGGCCTCGAATTAGTACCTTACCATCAGCCCTTAGGAAAACAGCGTCGTCGTTGCTGTACAGGATGGAAACTGCGACGTAGGATTGCGTAGGAATGCGGTTCTGTTAATCGTGGCGATTCATTTGATCGTGACGTAAGTGTTTGAACAATTCTGAATTATTTTATTATTAGAAAATTTGCGAATACAAAGTGTCGCAGTATCGAAACGTACGTACAGCGAACGAGGAAGAATAATTGCTCATTGTCCAGTATCTCATTGCAATATTTTCGCGAATCATGAACAAGCTGGCTCGACAAACGTTGTATTTGATTTGTGTTGTATTTTTGTTGCGTTTGATGAAGCAAATTTTATTCTTTTCAATTGTTGGATGACCAACCCGGACAATATTGAATCTATGCAAATACTGACAACGAGCTGGCAATAGTCCACATAAAAGTGGACTGTGAATAGTTGGTCATAAGGGCAAGATTCAATAGTTGGTCACCTATGCTCCTTCCCATTCCACTTGACGATGATAACCAAATGTATATAAGGACATTCGACAGGATAAAACATTCTAAATCGTTATAGAGACATTCTAAATCATTCTACATCATATTCAAGAGCATTAAAAGCATTCTATGTCATTCTATTTCACACACGACCGCGATTGTAACAAGGAATGAACTCTTCGAAATTGTAAGCGCGTTGACTCCATTACACGCAGTCCAACACGATTTTATTCCTTCGTGTGGGAATGAAATTTGATTGATTACAACGGCGAGAAGATTCGAGCACGAAATGAAGTTAGAATTGATCACGAGCGATGCAGACAGAAGTTAAAGTTCACAGATAATTACGAGGGTCGCGAGTTAATTTTCACGCCTAATATTGGCTGTTGAATATTCTGTTCTGATAAAACAATCGATGTTCTAATCAATTATCAAAGTGCTCGAGCTACGGAGGTTTGGGTTAGGAAAAATTTGATGTTTCTTCTAATTTTTCTTAGAAACTAAAAAAATTTGATATCTTACCGGAACAAGGAATCGTAAAATGGAAACAAGGAGTGAAAAGAAGGGGGAGGAAAACATCCTTGATACCGAGAGGAGAAACTTGCCCTTACCACGTATCGAAATTGATAGTTTCGAAGGGGGGGGATCTCGTTAATAAATCTCGCTGTGTATCATAACCGATGCTCTTGACGGTGTGTAATAAGCGACGAGCAGATTGATTCGTTGCATCTTCGCAAATTTCGCGAGACGTTCGTGCGCTTGGAGGAGCAAAAAAAAAAAAAAAAAAAAAATAAGAAAAAAAACAGTCAAGTGGAAGGAAATTACGTGGTGCAGCGAGGAATTATGCAAATAAGTGAAAGATAGCTATTGACACCTATCTTATACAGATGCTATCGTTCCCTCGTCGATGATAATACGTGAGACGTATTATCAGGCGATTCTTATATAGACCTGTTGGAACGTAGATATCGAGGATACGAGAGGAAGAAGCGACAAAGTCGAATGATCGTCTGTTTCGTTTCGAGAAAACAAATCCTGTCCTTAGCGAATTTCATATTTTACCAAAGTTACCAGAGCGAACGAACGGACATTGTATTCGAGTGTAGCTTGCCGAGAAAGAGGAAGATGGTTCTCCGCTTTATTTCAATTTCAGTTGAAGTTTGCTTCCTCTGAATTATTTATGGTTGGTCTGAATTTGGAAATCGATGGAAGTTAATTAAAATACTATCGTCGACTTATTCTATGTAATTGAGTCTGAATTCAATTCGAACGTCATTCGTCGAAAGTTATTTGCGATATTTGATCACTTCTGTTGTTCTTCATTTTGACTACTTTTCGAATATTGAATTTCGAGCTTCGAATCTTCCTAGGTTCTCGATTTTCAAGTTTCGTTCTTTAATAGTGATTATAAATAAAATAGTTTTCTGTGATTTCTGTTTTTTTTTTTTTTTTTTTTTTTTTTGTGAGTAGAATCTGCTCGTTTTATAGACAGTTCTGAAGGCGGTTAAATTATTTCGCAATAATTATTAATCAATAATTGATTATTAATCAGTCGTCAATAATTATCGAGAAACAATTTATTATGTTAATGTGTAACAGCGTATAATACAAAATATAGAAGTTGAACGTTTTTGTAAAATTATAATAATTTTATAGTTATATAGTAGATGCTTATCCAGTTCTATATTAATTGAAATAATAGAAAAAAAAAAAGAAGGAGAACCAATGTATAGTAAATAGCGTAAGAATTTTACTTTAAATATTTCATATATCTGTATTGAGTGTATGTTACATAAAAATTTTTCCGCATTTAACTATTTGCCATGCTTCAAATTTTGTCTAATTACAGAATCAGCTTTCTCAAATTTCTCACTCTTGATACTAAACCGACTTCTTTCTTTCTGTCTTTCTCTTTCTCTCCTTTAGGAAATTTTAGTATTTTAAAAGAAGTTTTTATAGCATTTACGATATATTATACTGTATTATAGTATTAGGAAATTTAGGATATATTATATTATATTATTAGAGTATTAGAGCATTAGACTTATCATAGTATTAGAATATTTAGGATATATTATATTATATTATAGTATTAGGAAATTTTAATATCAGAGGATTTTAAGGAACATCCAATCTGACGAGTATAAAGTTTTTATATTCGAAATCCTTCGTCCCAGTTTTTACATTTATTGGAAAGAATTTCAAGCGTTAGCTATTTTATTTATTCACTATGTCAGGTGAACTTTTTATTCGGAGAAGTCTGTAGTTGGACGAAATTTGCGAATTCTTTCACAAGTAATCGTTGAGAGATTATGGAACGTGACACGTCGATATTTATCGTTTTACCTTCGACCAGTTTCACGGCGAATTTGTATGCGACAGCCTGACGAGAAGACATGTTTTTTTCAGGGGAGGCCTCGCGTGTACGACTAACTAAATTATAATGGTTTTCTCTCGGCTGTTTTACGAGAACCGATTCCTCCTGCGTGTTCTCGTGTGCGAGAGGCACGACGCCACGTGAATACGAATTATAATCGTTGAGAACGAGCGTGAGCGCGGTTTCTGCTTTTGAGGGGAACTGTTACGGTGTTTCCAGGAGAAGTGGAAGCTGAAAGTAGGACTTGCAAACGTTCGAAACCGGGGATCCAGGCTCTCGAGCGGACGATTTTAAACGGAATGTTCCAGTCAATGTTTCGCGGTGCTCCTTAATTAATATTTAGTAGATTTGGCCAGAGGAATTCGCGTGGCCTCTCGAAATAATACTTGAACGTACGCAGCAATATTACGTACGTAGAAAGTTTCGTTCGTTGAAACAATTGTCCTTCAGAGTGTACAGTTTTCTTCCAGATTTGATTTACAAATTAAAATATCAGGACATCAGACTCGACGGATATTTTAAAAAATATTCTCGAATCCAGACAGGATTTTTAAACAGGCCGTTTCGAGAAATATAAAAATCGCGAGGACAGTTTGGAGAACTATGTTTATTAAAAATTCTTCAATAAATTACAAACGAAGTGATGCAAGATAATGTTTAATATTTTTGGACTTTTTCCATTTATAATTAATCGATCAACTTTCGTTTGAATAGAATTATTCAATCCTTTGGACGAATAATGCAATTAAAAATTACCAAAAACAAAGTTGCTCAAAAGATATGTGAACCTATAACAAATTAATGTGTTCATTTTTAAACGTACCTCCTCGAACCTCTGACGAGTAAGTCAATTACTTTGTTAATTGATTAATTATAAAATTTTACCTGCGCAACGATCTAGACAGACTCAAAGGGTTAAAAGTTAATTCTACATCTAACGTAGCTTCAAAGCAGATACTCCCGTTCTCAGTTGATGATTCGCGCTCCAAGAGGATGAGGAAATGAATCGTTTCAATGATCAAACGTGCAGGTGTAATTAGACCAGATAATTTCCCTTGTGTCGTTGAAGGTTCCTTTGGAATTTTAAAGGCTCTCCCGGAGGAGGAGCAGGAAGAGGAGGGGGAGGAAATTAAGACGCAGCATGTGGGGCAGAAAAGTGTTCTGGTCGGTTAATTAGCGCAGGTATACTTTCGAAAATTTCCCGGTTCCGGAGGGTTGCGTTCGTGAGAGGCTTATTGGAAGCTTGGCTATTTTATGGGCCACCTGTTAGACCAGCCCGCCGCTTCTCTTTCGTTACCTTTTGTCTTCTTTTTCCCTTTGTCTCTCCGCCTTCGGTGTACGCTGTGAGCTTGGGCAGGTATATCGGTGTGCGCGGGAATTCGAAGGTTTAGGTCCTTTGAAACGTATTTCATCGCACGTACATGAAATCGTTATTGATCTCTTTAGAATTTGTGAATAAACGAGCGTCGCGTATTTCTCAAATTGAAAGTTTTGTGTCGTGCGTGTATATAATTGAGGAAGTGAAATCTAGAAAGAAGAACCTCCTTTGCTCTTGTAACAAAGAGATATTAAAATATTTAGTGAAATGGAGATTTATTAGAAAAGATACAAATCTTCTTGTATCTATGTACGTTCATTTAGTACGCGTGTCGTGAAAAACGACGATTTCTTGGATATTTTAATATTTGATAATTTGTTATAACTAGCACCATTGCACATGCTTCACCTGTCGTACAAATATAATGAAACATTTGTTATTTACACACCAAAAATACGGAGGTTCGGTAAACGAAATCTAATCGATCAATGAAACCTAAAATAAAAAAAAAAGCCGATCAAACGTGCGTTGAAGTCTACTTGAAAATCAAATTTCCTCTCTCCCAAACCACTTATCCTCTCGCATCCTCGAGCACTGAAACCTTTTCGCGCGTCGTCGATTGCAGGTTATCCCTGAAACTACCCTTCCCAGAAAAGGTTAAACGAACAAGCCTATATTTTACTAGGTTGGCGTAAGAGGGTTGACCGGGTCAAGCGGGTCGCGCGACGTTGTCCAGCAAGAAATAAAAAGAGAGTCGAGCGCCATTTCTCAGAAAACGAAAATACATTTTCCAATCGCGACGTTACTTCGTACTTTTATTAACATTAACTTTTCAATTTTGTAATTCGAATTAAATTTCAACGCGCGTGATTCTAAATTCCAGATAGACGCAATGAAAATTCACGAGTTAACGGAAAACAATTGTAATCTGTATGTTTTGCAAAAAAAGGGAGATTGAGGATACAAAGGGTTACAGTGAAGAGAAGTTAAATTAAAAAGAAAAAAAGAAAGAAGAAATAGGACGCGGTATTTATATACAAAATAAGGTAATACAGTAATTTATAAAGAAACGTATATTTAGGTTTCTGATATTGTCGACAATCATATAATCATTGTGTTTGAATTGCTATCGAGTCGATCTGTATAACAATCTACAGTACAGACTAGACACTCGAGAGATCAAATTTTCTTTCGTCTTCCCTACGTTTGTCATCATGTCAGTGATCACGACAGAATTTAACAAAAATGTACATGACATAACTCCTAACATAACTTAAAGGGTTGAAATATCAGGCTTGTAACTAGATGAAAGAAAAATCTCGTTGGCGAAAAACTCGCAGAGAGAGAGAGAGAGAAAGAGAGAGAGGAAAGAAGCCTTTGCGTACTAACAAAATGGTTAGAGTGCCGGTGCAGCGGCGAGTAAGGTGGAAAAGGTCAGGAAAGGAGGCGTAATACTCAAGGACACACTAGGCTCGACGATTTTCTACGCAGACACCCTCGAACCGGCATCGGGGAACACGAGCCTCGTGCAACCAATTCCTACCACCCCGTCTACCCCAAGTCGCATAGGGTAATGCAATATAACATGTGGAAGAGGGTGTCTCCTAGCAACCCTATGTCTTCTCACCCCCATTCTCTAAGCTTCGCCCTAAAACACTCTAAATCCGTCGGTTGCACGCCGAACACTGCCGCGAAACTTTCTCTACCGGTGTTTTCGCAGGTGTCTGTTTCGCGATTGCTGGATGCACTTCCTTCCCTCCGTGGTCCTTCGAGTTTGTTTCTTCGGGATCGAGAGGGGGGATGGTGGTGCCACGAGCAACCCGAGAGAGGTGAAATCTGAGTTCATTGTACGGTGATGTCACGCCTGGAATATTGCTGGATAATTATAGGCTGTAATGGAACGTGGATCGTTCTCGCGTGTACTGTATGTCTAGGAGTTTCGGAGATATTCGATGAGGTGTCTCGTATCGTAAGAGATCGATGCGTACAGTGTCCAATTTACAATTAGGGGAACAAATATACGCTCAATTGCAAAGAATTTCTACGTAGAAGAGTCGAATTTTCTTTCACACGTTGCTTCGTTTCTTTTTTTTTTTTTTTTTTCTGGAAAAAACTGACTTTGAATATTTGTCAGACATACTTGTATTTGGCTAATCCCAAATTGGATATGTGTGTTTTTTTTTTTATTTCTGTCGTGTAACATATTCTACGTAGATGAATAAAATTTTTTCACGCGATGCTTCGTTTTTTTCTCTTTTTTGAAGAAAATTGACTTTGAATATTTGTCAGACATACTTGAATTTGGCTAATTCCAAATTGGATGTGTACGTTTTTTTTTTTTTTTTGTTCTATCGTGTAACAAATAAATGAAATAAGAGGTAGTTTCAAGATCACCCGAAAATTATAATTTAGGATGTACGATACGGTAAAAAAAAAAAGTACATACTGTTTAGAAAAACATAGCGGCACGATACTCCTGTTCTGAGATCGTTCAAATCTTAGGTAGAATACCCTGTATATTATAATTTATTATAATATATTAATATAGTATTATAATAAATATCCTTCTTTTGATACTTGTACATTGTACACAACGTCCACGTTTTTGCAACCTCATTATTCTCACGCGAGAAATTTAGAGTATTACACCGTGTGCAAGAGTAAATAAAACATATCTATAGAGTTAGAGTTCACGTCAGAAACATCGATGCCCCTCCGTATCGAGATCGAGCAAACAAGTCGGATCTTCTTCGTTCTCGTTCCTCACTTTCGCTCTCCTCTCCTCTTCCCGTTTCATTCGCCGGTAGCCACAGTCGACGAGCCAACTTACGCGAGAAGATTGGAAAAGTGGAAGCGTGTCGACACCCCCTTGAGGAGGGGGTTGATGTTCGCGGCGTTGGCGCAACGATTGTTTCGCTCTCCCCTCCCCCCGCCTCCCGGTTTCGCCGGGGCTTTTCTTCGATTATCGAGCGCAAACGAGTTTCGATTTTCAAGCTAGGGGAGCTGTGAAACTGCACAAATGCTTTCCTTTCGACTCTCGTTTCGACTAACGAACACACAGCCGCGCCCGAGTGTGTGTTATACACGCAAACGTACTCCGGTTTATACACGGGGCCGTGCGCGTATGCGTGTGCTCGATGATTCCTCTCGCCGAGAGCCAGCTTTCAGCTCGCGGCACGACTTCGTTTGCCGGCAGATTTTATTTAATCTCTACTCGAAACAGCTTGCACTCTCTTTCACCCCTCTCTCCGCCTACCCCTCGCCGCCTCTCTTCTTTCTTTTCGTTCTTTCCCATTTTCGCTTCTTCTCCCACTCTTCGATCGATCGACCTCTACGTCTATCTCGCGACGTAATCGACGATGGATCGGGTGTAAATGCTCGGGATGAAGAGGGTGAAGGTCGGCGAAGCCGTGCAGCCGCAACGCAGTTCAATCAAGAAACGCGTTTTTCATAGAGAACGCGGAATCGATGGAAGCCCAAGTAGCCGAGGGAACTTGTAACTCGAAGGGGGAAAAGGATTGCGAAGTCTAATTTGCTTGCATTTAATTTTATCATGCTTATTTTACTTTATTGTGTATATTTCTTATTATTCTTGTTTTACTTTATTATATATATTATATATATTTTTTATTATACTTATTTTACTTTATTATATTTATTATATTTACTTTATCATGTATATTTTTTATTATACTTATTTTACTTTATTATATTTATTATACTTACTTTATTATGTATATTTTTATTATACTTATTTTGCTTTATTATATTTATTATACTTACTTTATTATATATATTTTTTATTATACGTATTTTACTTTATTATATTTACTTTATTATGTATATTTTTTACTATACTTATTTTACTTTATTACATCTATTATATTTACTTTATTATATATATGTTGTATACATACATATTATAGTATATAGTACTATAATATACTTGTAATATAGTATGTTGTACAGTACATATATAGTATACTTACATTATAGTATAGTATGTAGTATAGTATGTTGTATGTAGTACTGTTGCAATATAGTATGTTGTATGTAGATATAACATACAGTATGTTGTATAGTACATATATAGTTCCTACATATTATAGTATAGCATGTAGTGTAGTACTATTGTAATATAGTATATTGTATAGTACATATATAGTATCTACATATTATAGTATAGTATGTAGTGTAGTACTATTGCAATATAGTATGTTGTATGTAGATATAACATACAGTATGTTGTATAGTACACATATGTTATCTACATATTATAGTATAGTATGTAGTGTAGTACTATTGCAATATAGTATGTTGTATGTAGATATAACATACAGTATGTTGTATAGTACATATATAGTACCTACATATTATAGTATAGTATGTAGCGTAGTACTATTGTAATACAGTACTGTACATACTATTTGCACGCGAAACACCAAAACGTCCTCAATCAATAGGATCAATAAAAACCTCGCACTAAGATCGCATCGTACGCGTCGCAGAATATATCTACAACACGAACCTTTCTCCTTGAATCCTCTCGATCCTTTCATTTCCGTGGAATAACCAGAGAATCAATCGTCGGTCTCGTGCAATAGAACAGCTCGTGTATTGTCCATACAGCGGCATTCACCAAGGGGGTTGGTGTTTGCACGCAGGGGGGTTGAAGAACGCGAGCGTGTCAGGATTTCCCCTTTCTTCACGCTGGCACAATTATCATGATCGTTAATTTCATGTGCTCTTTACCTCTCTGTCTCTCCATTTCTCTCCCTCATCCCCTTCTCTCACTTTCTCTCTTTCAAACACGACACGCACACACGTTTGCACGGTCCTGCAAACACACTGCGAGACATTTCACATAGGTGTTCCCAGTTATAAACGAACGCGCCTGTTACATTGTTACACACCGGTAGTCCCACTTTAGGCGGTTCTGCCTTTGTCGCGTGGATACGCGTTGCCTTTTATATGGTCTCGAACGATCGATAAAATCGTGCGTTTCGTTGTTGTGTGCCTCCCTGTGCATCCGGCTACGTCGACGCTCGCTTTGTTAAACAGGACAACGACGCCAGGAGGACGACAAATAACGCCGAAACGCTCCCGGCTTCTCTCTTTTTCGCGCGTTCGCTCGCCCGAACGATACGTTTTTGGAGTTAACACTTTTACGCCCTGAATCAAGTCGAAACTGTCTTCGCTTTCTTTGTCGCGTGGACGACATCTTTCTGTTGTTAGATCCTTTCTTCGCCTCAAATAACTACTCGCGTGGTGTGTAGTACGTAGGTTAACATTCTTTTTTTTCTTTTTTTTTTTTACTAAACGTGCAAAGAATTTACTTCTTTCGTTTCCTTTTCCTTTCTTGTCGTATCGAGGTCATTAACGACGACGGTGGAATTAGATATGTATGTGTGAAGTAGTTTGTGCTTTTTGAAAACTCTTTGCACGTCATTTTGAGAAGTCTGGTTTATCTTTGAGTTAATTTCGTGTCTCTGTCATTGGGCTTCTGTGGTGACTGTTGATGGGTGGTTATTGCAGTGGCGGCGGTATAGTTCTTTTAATTTTGCGTCCATGTGTCAGCTTGGTATGACCAGTTCTTAGGCATGTGATAATTATTCCTTCCTTCCTGTTGTTGATGTTTGGCGTTTGTTGGCGAAAGTCTCGGACACTTTTGTGCAGTTGAGTGCTTTTACTTGTCATCCATGTATCGTTCCATTCATTTTTTATTACTTCTTTGCACTGGATTTGATCTTTGCTAGGGATTGGAAGGTGGTTTCGACTTCTTTCGCTGTCTCGTCGGTTTTTCCATTTCCTTCTGTTCCTTGATGAGCTGGAATCTAGATGACTGTAGCTTTCGCGTTAGTTCTTGAATGGAAAGAATTTATCTTATTGTAGCCAGTTTCTTAGAAAACGAAAATTTATTATCCATAGCTACGTATTTTATGTGAATATACGCGAGATAATCTCGATCCAGCAAACACACTCCGTTTTACAATCTTTACAAATGTACAATATATATATATAATAAATTTATATTGTATGTTATATTATATAATAATATATATAATAAATTTATATTGTATATTACATTATATTTACATTAATATAAATATTAACATAATAAAAATGCAAGTAAAAATTATATAATGAAAATTAATAGAATAAAAATAAAAACATTGTACACGAACGTAGTTTGCCAGCGCATCTGTGCTCGGTAAAACGTCATTAGCACCGTCAAGATAAATCCGCCCCTGCGCGTAGACACGTGGCTGTTTCATCCACCATCATAGGATTCCCGCGGCGGATCTCCATTAAATATTTACGAGCGTTCCGAATCGGCCTCTGTTCGCGCGCTGGCAAACGCGGCGGTCTTCTTTCTCGTTTGGCGTTTCCGTGTACTGCGCGATCAATCCAGCGTCGATGTGGCAGACAGGGGGGACCAACCGGCGTCCAGACGAAAAGCGTCGTCGTCGTCGTCGTCGTCGTTGTCGTCCACGGCGTCGTCTGGCGTCGTCGAGCAGGAGAACGCTCGTCGAGATTTCAATCCACTTACACCAAAGCCGAGTTACAGGCTGGACACCCGGCGACTCTTACCGATCGATCGTCGAATGGACGAGAGAGAGAGAGAGAGAGAGGACAATGAGTTTCAGCTCGATTGCGTTGGTGGTTGATTTTACAAAAGCGAGATTCAAGGCGCGCGAGATCTCCTTTGGATTCGGCGACTGGGAGTTTGACTGGGAGTCGTAGTTTGGAATTTTTGACAAATCTGTTGTGAAAATACGGAGGAGGAATTCGGAGTGGGAATTTGTGAAAATTGCGAGTTTCAGATTGAAATTTTATCAATAAAAAAAAATCGGGGAGTGAATATTTAGAGTTCAGGCGATGGAAAGTTATGAGTCTGCGATTGTAACTTTGTCAAAAAGTCAGGATTGTCAGAGTATTAATGACGCACAATCAAACGTCGAATGGACAATTAGTTTTACAGAAGAGAATTCAAGATATGAAATTCCCTTTGGCGACGTTTGATTGAGATTCGCGGTTTGGAATCTTTGATAAATCTGTTCTGAAAATCTCAGGAAATCCGATGTGAAAGTTTAGAATTTAAACAATAGAAAATTCCAAGTCTCAGATTGCAATTCTAAAGAGTCGGGATTGTGCTGTCGGGTGGAAATTTATGAATTACAGAGACTTAACTGTCGAACGAAGGAGATCCAATACATTTCAGATCGATTGTCTAGCGAGTTGATTTTGCAAAAAAAAAAAAAAAATTCAAGGTATTCTACAATGTATTCTTTGTACTTTGTGGTATTATCCGCGAATAAAATTTCAAAATATATTCTTCAATATATATATTTTAAAATATTCATAAAAATGCTCCATAAATGTTCGAATACTTTCGTGCAACAACGTATATATATACTATAATATATTAATATATTATAGTATAAAGTTACGATTTGTGTAATAATAATATATAATACTGTATTATTATATTATATTAATATATAATGTTACAGTGTGTATAATAATAATATATAATACAATATTATTATATTATATTAATATATAATGTTACGATATGTATAATAATAATATATAATACAGTATTATTATATTATGTTGATATATAATGTTACAGTATGTATAATAATAATATATAATACAATATTATTATATTATATTAATATATAATGTTACGATATGTATAATAATAATAATATATAATACAGTATTATATTATATTAATATATAATGTTACAATATATATAATAATAACGTATAACACAGTGTTATTTTATTATATTGATATATAATGTTACAGTATGTATAATAATAACGTATAATACAGTATTATTATATTATATTAACATATAATGTTACAACATGTATAATAATAACGCATAACACAGTGTTATTTTATTATATTGATATGTAACGTTACAGTATATATAACAATAATATATAACACAGTATTATTATACTGTATTAATATATAATGTTACAATACAATGTTAGTATATTATATTAATATATAACATAATATACAATATACAATAACAACATATATATATAATAAAAAAAATTCTCGTAAAATTAATCGTTCTTTACTTTAGCTCAGAGATTCCGAAATGATCATTAACTTTGTGCTTCCCGAGGGTTAGGTTCATCGTTGTCTGTGAGAAACACAGAAGAACACGTTTGCGCAAAGAAGAGGTACGGATCTCTCTCTCTCTCTCTCTCCCTCTCCCTCTCTCTTTCTCTACGTTTCTCTTTTTCCGGTTTGTTCTTTTTCCCTCAACCCCCCGGACTCGTTCGCTCTTACTTCTTTTCTGTCTGCGAATATTTGGCAGCGAGCGGTCGATGAATGGACGAAAACCACTGGTCTTTCTTTCTCTCTGTGATTTAACCGCGATACCGTGAGCTCGTCGCGAGTACGCTGTTGCCTGTTTGTCTTCTTTTCTATCCTTCGGCGTTGATGGAGGGTAAGATAGATATACCGCTTTCGATGGGGAGGTGGATATAAAGGGTGGCTGCTGGTCGCAAGTGTGTTTGCGACGAATTCGGAGCGGAGATCCTGTTGGCAGCATTGAAATAGAGATAGTCTCGGTGTTCTCGAGGAATTCAAAATGATTTGCTGATTACAGTACGCTACGAATTTCGAGTTTGTGGAAAATTGTAACACTTTGATTAGTTCTTACAGTTTGTTCTTAGAATCAGTATAGTTCAATAATTTGTTTAGTTCTTGTAATCATTGGTTCACTTATTGGAGATTCGATATATATATATATATTGAGGTGAAAGATATATGTTTGATTACATCCTTAATTTGCTGTATGCTCCTCGTTCGGTGGCAAAGTTTTAGATTTTTGAACATTTTTTAATCATTCTGAGGTTAAAGTACGAGATTGCAAAAAAAGTACAGGAATAATGTGAAAATGTGTATGTCGTATTCAAAATTTATTGCGTTCTGTAATATCTCGTTTATGGATATTAATTTCCTACCGATATTTCATTTTTTACATTTCAATTATATTCGTTCAATTGTGTGTTATTACGTTTCAATTACATTTTTAAAAAAAGTGTAAATTTTAAATAAAAATTCGCAGTTTAGCAATTGGAATAATAGATGAATTTGCAATAAAAATGGTTGGAAAACCAACTCTTTTAACTCTGTTGAAATAAATGTCATAAATGAGTAAATGTGCCTGCTGTAAAATTATAGTATAGTCGTAATGTAAGAATCGGTTTCTCTGAAGAACTCGCAATCTCACTGTTCGAATTTATTTGACACTGTCCACGAATCATAAACATTTTTCATTTCCTTATTTTAGAATCGATCGATCTTAAGCTTGCTGCTTCTCTCAGGATTATCTTAAATTCGAAGAAAGTTTGAGAAAGTTTCGCTTTCGACTGAAACAACTCACAGCGAATACATTTGCTTGACTATAATCCTTGTTCGCCAATCAATCAAAATCGTCTAGCGTCAAAATTGTCTTTTGTTTCTTTCAAAAATATGACCAGTTCCATGTTAACTATCTTTCACCGGCGATTAGCTTGTTCGTAGGGGCATTAAAACGTCGGATTCGCTCGGTAATTGCACCGTTTGATTCGAAAATGTAACGAACGCCAAGAAAATCTCGAGAGTGAGTATTCGGCATCACGGTTCACGGTGTGTCATGCAATTAAACCAACAACCACGATAAACAGCCAGCGAGAGCAACAAAAGAAAAGAAAGAAAAAGAGAGAGAAAAGAAAAGAAAAAAAGAAAAAAAAGAAAAAGAAAAGAAAACAAAGTCGAAGTCACGCCATCGAGATTTGGATCTGGTCGCGCCCGAACAAAACGCTCACGCGACCGGAAGCGTCCATTAAACACACGCATATCTCGAACTCGTTGCTCTTCCACCCTGCGTGTATGCGAATGCATACAGGGGCGAATTTACCTTGACGCTAATGACACTGTAAGCCACAGAGAGCTTCGAGAATTGCCTGTGCCCCAAATAAATTAACAGCGCAATAGTAAATCAGCGGACCGCGGATTTTTATGCAAATTCATATATACGTATTGTTGAGATGAAAGAACCACGATACAGAGTTGTTTCACCCTGTCGAACGTTTGCAAAATAAGCTCCATATTTTACACTTGGGGTTGGTTTCTTATTTTCGTGTGGTTTTGCACTTTCGAGTTTCATGTGAACCCACAGTCTGATTGTCACGATTGTGTGAAATATGAGATCCGATACGAAAATGAACGGGATTGTTGTTCTTTTCTATTGAAATTCAGGGAATTAACTGTGGTACTCTTAAAAGATGACAGACGATGGTTAGTTGACGTGTAATGATATATAATTATCGATATTGATACAGTAATTATATCGTGCAATTATAATAAATATGTAATCTATTGTATGACATATAATTATATACAATATTATAAAAAATTATATAATTATAAATATTATAGTATATATAATCTTTATTCTGTGTATACTATAAATATAAATATAGTATATGTAATCTTTATCCTATATATACTATAAATATAAATATAGTATATATAATCTTTATTCTGTGTATACTATAAAAATAAATATAGTATATATAATCTTTATTCTGTGTATACTATAAATATAAATATAGTATATGTAATCTTTATCCTATATATACTATAAATATGAATATAGTATATATAATCTTTATTCTGTGAATACTATAAATATAAATATAGTATATGTAATCTTTATCCTATATATACTATAAATATAAATATAGTATAGTATATGTAATCTTTATCCTATATATACTATAAATATAAATATAGTATATATAAGCTTTACCCTGTATATACCATAAATATAAATATAGCATATATAGCATATATTTATCCTACATATACTACAAATATCATAGTATATATAGGAATAAAGATTTTAAATCAAATGCATTTCGTACATTGCTCATAAAGCGAAGAAGGTCGATGGTCGAACACTTACCAGCACTGCTGCAATTAAGCACGTACAATTAAATAACGACACATCTTTCAGAAAATTGCTGCCGATCGTCAGTCCCGAAATGATGATCGTTTACAAATGATTAGATCCACCAACTCTGTATGCTTACGTACGTAAACGAATCCTGAATCTCGATAACACGGGCGAAAATTCGATTGCTACCCCCCGCCCCCCTCTCTCGATTACCTGACTCTTGCACATTTCACCCCCTCCCCATCTCCACCTTCGAGTTATCCGCGAAGAAAATTCCCTTTTCGAATCGAAGGCAAGTGGGACGATTCCACGGGGTAGGTGAAGCCGAGGTCTCCTCGGGATTCACCTTTATGGAAATGCCAGGCCCGCCAACAGCAAATATTTGGCAACCACGTCCGAACTTCCATTAATTTCCAGCCTGTTTTCAATTTTGCCAAGATCGGGGGAACATCAGCCCCCGAGTCGATCGCCTCGCTCGTTTTCCCCCTTCCATCCCCCTTTCGAACAACGATCCTCTCTTTCCAACGACGGGGCCGCAAACACTTTCAACTTACGAGCTTCCGCCTCCCAACTCCCCCTTGGGGAGATAGTTCCGTACCGGGTTGTTCACGGGAAGCTACGGTCTTCGATGTCATTTGTATTCCGTGGGAATCGTGAACGAACGACGTATCGCTGCCAATAACTGTAATTTTCGTCCTCCACTTCCTCCCCTTCCCACCTCCCACTGAACTGGGAACGACAACGCGGAAAATCGGATGACTGTACGGTGTTTGAATTTCGAATTTCTATTATATCTCGCGGAAGGAGGGGAGGGGGGAGGGAGATTTCGGTGACGTTTGACCCCGAAGAGACGGGGGAGTTTTTCTTCACAGGGTGCTTGAATCTTTACGTCGATGCGACCAGCAGATATTAACCCATTTCGCTGGCAGCTGGTTCGCGGACCATAACGAGTGACCGAGCCGGTGACACGATAATTCGTCGCTTTCTTTTTCTTTTCGAACTCGTCGGTGCGATGTCACTGGATGGAAACGATCGAGAAGCGACAAACTTATCATTCGCCTTGCCTCGGTTACATTCAAGTATAGTTGAAACTAAGAAAACGTGGCAATTTGGGGCAAAACAATTCTCGAGGCATTCCAGAGGCAAGAGGGTGCCTCACTTGATTTGTGCTCGTTTCGAATGTCTTTGTTTCTTCGTGTCTTTGGTTTTTCTTTCCTTTTGTTTTAAATTGTATTTGTACATTTCTGTAACATCGTCATATGAGAGACAGAAATGGCACAAGCATTTAAACACCACTTTGCGCATTTCCCCCGTGATTACGGTAATTTTCAAGTTTGGTTGCTTGTAGTTAGTTCAAACTTGACCAAATACAAAACAAGTATGACGCTTCCTTTCGTTAGAATTCTTCGAACCAGTCGTTTAAGGATACTATAGTGGTGTACTGTGCTCTTGAATACGAAATCAGCTGGAACAGCATCCTGCTCCCTTGGTTTGCTTTAATCTGTTTCCACTTTGTTTCTTGCATCGTGTATTTATCTTTCTGTATCTTTGTCTCTGCTGAAGAGACAAGCTTGCCTATACCTTCAACTTTCGAGCTCTCTTTCCCGCGTTCCATTTCCATTTTCTTCTTCATCTCGAAGGATAGAACCGAGAAGTTGCTGTTCTTTGTTGTCAAAGTTGCCATTTTTCTGAGAAATGTATATTCGAAAATAATACAAGTACCGAAAGACGGACGAGAAATGATCAAAAGTGACAAGTTGAGAAAATTGAGTTGCAACAGGTCTGGTAATATCGTAAAATTATGAAACAATTAAAAAATCGTCGGAATTTGATTACGATTGCGTTGAAATTAATGTTACAATATTACGTCAATCACTTCATACGCGACAACCCAGTATGTTTACTTACAACTGTAAAAAAAAACCATAAACGTACACGAATAATAATTCTTCAAATTCAACCCGGACTGCGGATATTTACGTTCCTGTGGCAAGTTTTCAAAGTGCCAAATCACACGTACAAAGTGCAAAATCTGTGAAATGTGTTCTTTCTGTAGCGTTTTAACTTCACGTTTCAAGTCGTCGTCAGTTTTCATAAAAATTCGTCGAAGTATCAAAATTTTAATATCTAATATCTGAGAGTCTTTTATGCAAACGTGAAGAAAGGAATAGAAGGGAAAAAGACGAGGCAAGCAACAATAGGACGAGAAGAACGTCATTCGCTCGTTAATCGTACAAAATGACAAATTTTCGAAGGGAGCGAGAGAGAGAAATTTCGCTGGTGGTAACATCCCCTCAGGGTGATGGCTGTGTTTTTCTATGGTTTTTCATGTTTTGCGATAGCGGCGGCGCGAGCTCTCTCCCTTTGCCCCGATGGAGATTGGCATCCAGCGACGCTATTCGCGAAAATCCACTTACAATGGAAATTTCCCAATTTCCGCGTGTAACGCCCTTTTAAATGGCAGTCAAAAGAAGTCAGTTCGACGCTCTCCTCCTCCTCCTCTCTCTCTCTTTCTCTCTCTCTTTCTTTCTGTCCGTTGTTACGCCAAAGTGCGCGCGACAATCAACAAAAAGGTTGTTGATTGAACAGCGATAGAACGTTAAAAAGAAGAGAGATGGCAACGATTTTTTAATTAACATTCTCTTTCTCTTTTCCAATGCAAATTCGAAGACGTGTGGAACGTGTGAAAATGTAGAGTAGTCGAAATAGAATCGTTCGAGAATCTGTTGAAACACTATGTAAGTCGAGAGCGAAAAGAGCCTGAGACTCTCTGCGTGGGCTCAGAGTTGGGTATATTTTATTCCAACAACGAACAACGAATAAATAACTGACTCAAATAACGATTTTATTCGAGCGAAGCTTATTCGAACGTGACTTTATTCGTTGTACGAACTTCAATGATGAGCAAATGTACATCGAGTTGATTGTTTCCTTCATTTGCAACGACGACAACTCGCCTAAAGCGAAATAAGTTCGAATTAAAAAATTTGTACAAAAAAGCAAATTGCGAAAGAAAGACACCCGACTCTTTTTCTAAATATTTCGAATGAAATTTTATTCAAATAATGCCCAACTGTGGCGTCGACAGTCCCACTTCTCCTTTGTAAACGTGCCAAGTTCTAATCAGTTTGCTTCACGAGGAAAACGAACCGAGCGCGTCGATATGAAAGTGCAACATAAAATAAATAAATAAAAGATATAAAATAAAATAAATACAATATATAAAAAAAAATAAAATAAATACAATATATAAAATAAAATAAAATAAATACAATATATAAAATAAAATAAATAAAATATATAAAATAAAATAAAACAGAGGGGGGGGAGAGGACAGAGAGGGAAAAATCAACGATTTCCTCGGAGCATCAAGCGGGGGCATTTAGCAGAAGAGAGCCGAGGCATGTTCAGTCAAGCATCGACAACTTCGCCGCTCTTCTTTTCGTGCGCCCGCGTCAAACGGGACGAAAGTAATTATTTCGAATGCGCGTGAATGAGCCTGCTTCATCGCGCGTGCACCTGCCCGTCGCCGATTTCGCCCGGAATAATAACGAATCGGCAACGAAACAGCCGGCAAACTGGAGTTTCGTTAAAGGGTGAAGGTCCGTTCGAGTGTGAGAGAGAGAGAGAGAGAGAGAGAGAAAAAAGGAAGACAGAAGGGAAAACGATGGGAAATAAATGAAAAAAATAAAGGGGAGGATAACGACACGCCCTGTTGCGTTTTTCGCGGTTTCTCGTCCAATTGAACGGTTTCCTCTCGCCTCTCGCGGTTTTATCGCGGTTCGGAATGATTGTTTCAAAACAAACGTGTTGTCGTTGCGACGTGAAAAAAAAAAAATAAAATAAAATAAAATAATACAAATGTCACAGCCGTAATAACGCGGAAGTATTGTACTTTCGGTTTGGGTTAGGTTTGGGTTGGGAATGAAGAAGTAACGTGTTCTTTTGACTACCAATCGACTTTCCATTGAAATGCATAAATACACGATATACAGTACGCGAGGTTTTATTTGTATATTTTATGAAATATCATCCTTGATATCTCCAAGGACATTTATAAAATGTGAGACAAAAATTAGAAATTGGTCATTTTGACCGATCAAAATTTTCGCGAAAAGGAAAAAGAGAGAAATGAATTACAAGAAGCAAACAAACAAAATCGATACAGAGTACGCAAGCTTTTATCTGTATATTTTATGAAAAATCATCCTTGATATCTCCAAGGACATTTATAAAATATGTGACAAAAGTTAGAAATTCGTCATTTTGACCGATCAAAATTTTCACAGAAAAAGGAAAACGCGAGAAATGAATTACAAGAAGCAAACAAACAAGATCGATGAAAGAAAATTTTCCTCGTTTTGAGAAAATGTACGAGGAAAATTGTTTATTGTCTGGAAGGAAAGGGCAATCTTGAAGAGTGCATGAGTACACGAGCAAAGTGCAGTTTTTTTTTTTAAATCTTTCGTGGTAACAAGTGAGACGTTAGAACGTTGTGCAACAAAGCAATTAAGCTGGCTTTGTCGCAAGGATTTCTGTGACTTTCCTTGACTGTACGCGGCTTTCCAGCAGCTTTGTGCTTTGTAACGTAAATGCACAGCATTGTAAATTGCCTTGGCGGAGTAACATAGGTACTTCCTAACGATTCTACAACTTTGCTGACTATCACGACCTCCGACTATTGAATCCGAATTTTTTAAATAGAATTGAACAAGCAGATTGATATTGAATTTCATCGACTATGAAAATATTGCACACGTGCACGTTGATTGTTTTTTAATCTCCTTTCTTTTGTCTTTGTTATAACATGTATTACCTCCTGACATAGTTCGTGTATATATATATACACACACACATTCTATCATGTCTGCTTTCTTCTTTTAAATTTTTTTTTCGCAATTTTTTAACTCTTCAATGACGGATGACGAAACAATCCTTCACTAACGCGTAGACAACTTAATTTCAAAATTACGCGGTATTTTAAAAATTTTCCAATTTAAGTTAACTCGTCGTCTTCCGCTGAGAAGAATTGAAGATCCAAATGGGACATTCTCTCCGTCGTTTGTCTTTTACAACCGACACTCAAATATAAATGCTCTTATTATTTTAACGCCCTAACTAAATACCCAATGAAATTGCAAATTGATCGCTGCATTGACCAAACTACGAATCTTGATCAAAAAGACACATAATGAAGGATAATCGAATGAGGGACGTACGTTACATTTCATAAGTTTTTCAAGAAAATCATTACCCACGGTGGCAATTGAACAAAGCAATCTCTTTTTCTTTTTTAAAATCACGTTGTTCAATGAAATAGTAAATTCTTCCAAGTGAATGAGAAATTCTTTGACTGCTACTGTGAATGATGAACTGCTTCCTCGTAAATTTTATGAAATCACGCAATACACACCGTTTTTTCACTCATTTTACAGTCACTTGCCTCCATAGGCGTATCAATTATATTTTAGTATATATCTTATATTAATATATTAATTATATAAATATCTTATATTAATATTCCACGCTTTCTACCCTAACCTCTATTATTCGCTTACCTTCTACTTGCAACTCTATTTACCTATTTGTCTCTCCACTACCTATTCCTACCCTCTTTCGCCTTCGTTTTTGAAATTTATTCCCATTTATTTACCTTAACTCTCTATTTTTTTTCCTCTCTTTACTACACACGCCCTCCTATACTAAACCAAGTCCGCCTCTTACATTAATATATTAATTATATAAATATCTTATTACACCTTACTATTCAAATATATCTTCTCTGATTGGTACAATCAATTTTGCCACGTCGCTTTCATTTAGCTAGAATTTCTTTTGTCGCGCTGCTCCACCGTAACAGAATTTCGTGAAATCAACCATGTGAAAATTGCCATCGTGTCACGGGCTCGTCTTATCCCCGGAAGATCAAAGAGACAGTATCCTCCGCGAGGCGTCTTCCAATTCTCGTTCCTCCCCCTGGAAAATTGCTACATCTGCGTATCACTGGCAGTCTTCTCGACGTAGGGTGATTTCTAATCGAATAGTAACCCTTCTAACCGTATCCCCCCCCCCCATACTGTACTCACCGTACAAAATGGAACGCAACCCCTTCGTCCCAAGATTCGAACGTCTCCAACCCTTGCCACCCTTCAAGAGGTCTGTTCCCATCTCGAGAGAAGTCGTTGCTCGCCAATTTTTTTTACGTCAAGATTGAATTAATCGAACGGGTTAACAGAGCTACCAAGCTTGAAGCCTTTCACGCGTGTTTATTGATCGTTTCAAGACATTGTGTAAAATGGAATTGTTGTTGTATTTTGTTTTGTATAAGGACTTTTTTGTATCGTTGCGTTTTGAACGATTGTTTTGATTAATACTTGACTGGTTGGATTGATCCTCGAGCGTTGTTGGATCAGTGACGATTGTCTAGGGTTCTAAATTATTCTCAGTTTCGCAGTTTTTATTTGGAATATTATCATACAATGTTTTTATTGTTTTTACTTCTTAGGGACGTGATTGAAGATCTTGAAACATAAAGATTTGAACGGGAAGATTTGTTAATATTTATGTTGCTCAGAATGGCGATGAGCACTTTCAGTTTTCAAAAAAATATGAATATTTGTTGATATTTATGTTACTCAAAATGGTGACGTTTCCAATTTCTCGAAACAAGAGAAAGAAAAAGTACACGAATATTCCACTAAATTTGTATATATATATGTTATAAATTCCTGTTCCCAAATTATCTCTTAATTTCATTCTTTGGTAAAAACAGAAATTGTCAATAATAATTTTGCGTTTCTTAAAGGAATAAACCATTCCGGGTTGTTTGTAAATAGTTTGTCCATTGATAATTACTAAATGAAAAGTTCCAATAATTTTTGGATATGTAAATGTTACTTTCAGCTTTACATTTTAATTCCCCTTTTTTCTTTTCTTCTTTTTTTTTTTTTTTTACATGCAAATGTTAGAAAGTTATTCACCACTTTCAGAATCTCATTTTCTGGAACATCGATTGCTGGCTGTCGGCTGCTGTAAAAAACTAATAAAAATTCAAATTATTACAGAAACGATAACAATTTGAAATAGAAAAACCTTTTTTTACGAACTTTCTTCTTTTTAAATCAACGTACGTCCTTTTAATTCGATATTTTTTTTTTTTTTCATGAAACGTGATTAAAATAACGTGTAAGATCACAATATAAAATTAAATCTGATGTGAAGGTACCTTATACGTAATTGAATGGAAATCGAGTTTATTCACTTTTCACAAAAGAATTTGCAAATTTAGTTATTCGCTTTTTTTTTTCATTCTGAATATTAATTTTTCATCACCGTGTCAGTCTGACACCAAGGGACAAATTTTTTAATGCTTCTGCACAGTATAACATATGTATAACACTTTCGAGAAGAAAAGTGATGTAAACGATTTATTTCAAAGGCAGAAGTTTCAAGCTTTTATCATATATAATTAATAATATTTCAAATATTCTTCGAACATCAGACGTTCGAACACTTACGTGAGCGACTGTGCACGCATAATAACTCGAATGACCTCGTCGTCTTGGAAAATTTCGATCAAAAATATTCCAGTGTAAAGCTGTATGTGATACTTTTGTGCCACAGACTTTTCATTCAGTAATTACCAATCAAAAAAACATTTGCTTTGCCGAAACGATTCGGTGACGTTTTACCATCTCAAGTGAAGATCCACGCGAAATTTCGCTTCTCTTCGTATGGCACGCATTCCGCGTCCGATCGATACCTCTCTCTCGTCCAGCAGAGAATTTCTGCTAATTCGCGGCGATATCTGGCTGATTCATTACAAACGGGGAATTATAGTCCCGTGACATCCGGTCGCGATGGAAATGAAATTCAAGCGTGACCAAACCGTCGCGTCCCCTTAAATCTCATTATAGCCGGCCGATCGTGGCGCGATTTTTCGATCGCTTACATTCTTGTGCCGTTTTCATCGATCTTAAAGAACAACCAATCACGCGGAATACTATATTTAAGTAAGAACATACCATCATGCGAAACACCATATTTAAGTGAAAATTACATAGTATGTTTATTATAATATTTATATTTATTATAAAATTTAGATATATTTACATCTATATAATTATTTATTATAAAATTTAGATATATCAGATTTGTAAAATCTGGATACAGGCCGAAACGCGTGATTGTCCATTATGTCGTTCGCGCGTTATTCGTCTCTAGAAAACAAATGGTCAATCGATCGCGACATCCACTTCTCCAAACGCTCATTCCGCATCAACATCCGTAATTAACAAATGACGGCGCTCACACTATTATACAAATGAATCCCTCGACAAATCTCCATCACTCGTTCAACTGATACGTTCACGCGATGTTCTCTGTTTGGCCATTAACGACGACGTGTTTTCTTTTTTTTTTTTTTTTTTTTAAGAAATCGCAGGGCTGACCTTTCCGTTTATAAAAAGAGGAGATGAAAGTTACGGGCGGTTCCCACGGCTCGATTAAGCTGAAATCAATCGACCGTGCTAAAGTTGGACACCGGACGATGGTGGTGACACGTGTCGAATCGATCCCTCGAGAGGGTTGATCTATGTTTAGAGAGTTGCACGATGACGAGCGTGCAGGCTTGCGGATTATGTTCGATGTTGGCGTGCCGTTTACTCGTCCGCGGAATCTACGCACGTGTTTTGAACCGTGGATTTTATCGCTGGTGAAACATGGAAACAGTAAATTTAGACGATCTATAACTGTGTCTTTCGTTTAAATTGATCTCTCAATTATCTCGATTGACCAAGAGCGAGAGAGTTGCCGAAGAAAATCGAGTTTCAATGGTACTCTGAATTTCAGTGGCATCGTCGTTCATGGAATGAAGATTACGTCGGTCCAAGAGTTGTAAATCTTTTTCACAGTATGTAATATTTAATAAGTAGTACAACTTGCATTGATGCTCGTAGTCTACAGTCTTAGTAAATTTTTCCTTAGATTTATTACGTATACTAAAACTTCCTTTCGTCGTTGCAATATTAATTAACTGGTAGTAAAATAACTTGCGTTAATATCCACGATCTATTCACTGCAGTTTTAATAACTGCAGTTTAACGTATTGTGTATTACTTATAAAATTTATTTTATATAACACATTATATATTACATTTTATTTCTTGTATTATTACTACGGTGAATTTATTCTAATCACTGCAGAATTAATTAGCAGACAAAATAGCTAGCGATGATCCACGTGATCGTAGTTTAAATGAAATTCTTAAATGTATCGTGTATTACACTGGACCAACAAAATCTACGTAACACGTAATACATTCGTCTTACAGCAACCTTTCGTGTATATCCTGACACTTTATCCACTCTCGATTCTCTTGGTTATGTTAGTGGATCGGACTGATAAACGCACTAGTTGGAGATAGATTTAATAGAAATTACGAAATACATATATTTAACTCTCACACTCTGCTACACTCAAGTCTCGCGTCTATCCAATTCTCAACTGGGCATCTTCCCGATCACATTTGTTTTCGTCACCATGCTCGCGCTCAACTGTTCTCGCATACATCTCTCTCATTCGTTCTTTCTTCTGCCCTGGAATATCTCAAACACTCAGTTCACGCCACACCACTCTTATACTCTCACTCTCGCCACACTCATCCTTCCATACAAACATCATGTATTTTCACTCATCTATGGTAACCACTACCACAGGTTAATCCCCGAAACTCTAAGCGAAAACTCTAAGCAGAAATTAATTTCTCTCCGAGGCCAAAGGCAAGCCGCTGGAGAATCAGCCCAACGGAGGATCTCCCCCTTCGTCCAATTTCTTCTTCCCTGCCTATCATTCACAGTCGACGGATTCCACCACCAACTCCCCCACGGGTATATCGTCCACTGCCTTCCTATCGATTCTGTGTTGTTTCATAATTTCCTCGGCTACGAACCCAAACCCCCTCTTGTTTTTCAGTGTTCCTCCGCCGGAAAAAGCAGCCCGGTATTACATCGTACAAAGTCGTCGGCTGCGATACGGAAGCACGTCGCGACGGAAATCCCGGCGTCTTCGCGACGTCAGGACGCTAACAAACGGCACGCCGCGTTTATGGCACCGCACGCGCTCGTGCACGTAACGGTGGAGTGTTTACGCGGCGTAAAAGATGCACCGAGGGGTGGTTGGTCTCTGTTTCCAAAGGGAAAGTTCGAATTCCTCTCTATGTTTCTCCAATCTCTTCTTCTCAATCTGCCATTTATCCCAATTTATTGTTTATCTGTGTCGGACGTGAAACGTTGTACATGTGTTTCGTAACTTGTGGCACCCACATCGGGAGCTGATTATACGCCTGAAAATGATGAAAAAAAAAAGTCAGATAAATATACGTTTCATCTGTCTTCGTTTACGAGACATAATGAACTTTCCGTTTTAATTACTTTTGCAAATGATGCTCGAAATGACCACCTTTGAAGACAAGCCTGCACGCGTCTTGTCATTGATCTGGTCACTCTCTCCATCGTTCCTGCTGTTTCTCGAATTTGTCGGAAGCCTTGCTATTCTATCTCGTAGTATTTCAGAATTTTCAATCGACGTTGCGTGTACAATAGATTTTAAACATCCCCGCAAATGAAAATCTAATGGATTCAAATCCGGAGAACGAGCAGGCCATGCAAATAGAACCTCCACGACCAGTCCATTTATTTGCAAAGTGTTGATTGAAAAATTGCCTAGCCACTCGGCTAAAACGCGGCGGAGCTCCATCATTCATGAACCGCATACGAAGTCTAATATCGACTGGAACTTGCTCTAATATTTCGTGTAAACGCGTGCTCAAAAAATCAACGTACCTTGTGCCTGTTAGTTTTCCATTTCGAGAAAAAAAGGTCCAATTGAAAATTTATCAATTATTCCTGCCCATTTACGTTTAAAGTAAACTGGTGTTGATGTCTTGAGTGCACAGTAACACGTGAGTTTTCTTCATCCCAATTGTGATTATTATGAAAATTGGATATGCCATCCCTGGTGAAACTAGCTTACCAGAGTTTTCTCTGTTTATAAAATTCATTATATCTCACAAACGAACACAGACAGGACATATATTTATGTGACATTTTTTCATTACTTTTGGGCGTACAATCAGCTCCCGATGTGGCTCCCACAAGTTACGAAACACCCTGTGTAATAGTATATAAGAAGACGTATGTGCCAATGCCCAGAAATACATAAAATTATTTCATAAAATCACGCTCCATCGAATATCGTTCGATTTTAATTTCACACTTCCCATCATATTTTTCTATTCTCCCCCCTCCCCCCCACCACCCCTCTCGCAAACTAGAATAATCATAACGAATTACCTCTCGCTCGTTTCGCGTGGAAAAGCGCGACCGCGGCGGCCAATTCGCTGGAAATGAATCGAGATTATTTTCACGGTCGTGTTTCGAAAGTTTTCGAGCTTTGACTCAGACAGAGGGTGAGAACGTAGGAACACGACGAAATGGGAAGGGGAGGGGGTGGGAGGGCGGAATCAGAGGGGGTTGAAGTTCGACTCCCGGAGTTCCGAGTGGCTGGAAATTAGCTTACTTAGACGGCAGACTGGAAATATTGGCAGATAAGCGATATAGCCTGGCGAGCGACCGATAAGGGTACAAGCCGGTAGGGTCGCCCCCTGTTCTACGACCCTCGATGGAAACGCGGCTTATTGTCACGCCGCTCGACGGCGGGGGTGGGAGGGGGTGGGGGGTTGGGTCTCGACTCGATGCCCCGGTGTCGTTGGATGGTTTATTGGGACGTTTCGAGGAATGGATGTGTTTCCTGGCCTTTGGAAAATTGTTACAGACTGATAACACGGAGGAATGGCAATGTAGGTTGTTCATTGGTTCATGTTTGCTGGTGTGCGTGGGCTGGTGAAAGGGGCTGTCGGAGCAACTGTCAGCGTCTCTATTTGTGTGCACTCTAATATTAAATGAACTGCACGAGGTTTTCGAAGTTTTCTAGGTCTTTTTTTTTTTTTTTTTTTTTTTTTTTTTTTTTTTTTTTTTTTTTTTTTTTGACGAAGTTAAATTACACGCGTGCAACTATTTAGATCGACGAACTGTATCTGTTGCGAGGAGAAATATCTACACCCAGTGTTAAAAGTTTAATGTAAAAATATCATCCTCAAGTGGATATTTTATAAAATTCTGAATACAACTGTAAATATTCGTTGAGAAAAAGCGTTTAAGCACGCTTCTTATAAAAAATAATACGAACTAATTGCATCGTTCACTTTCTTTCTTCAATCTCTTCGATTACAATAATTGATTCGTCGATATTTGGTTTCTCGAGAATTGTTGCAATTGTTTTCATAGAGGAAGATTCTGTTTAAATCTCGGGAGGGATTCCAAAGGAGAGAGAAACGAGCTGATACATGTCGCACAGACGATAAATGAAACATTCACTTTCGTGCCAGAAATCGTACCTTCGTATCACGGTTTTTATATTTATTGCGCGTGCTGTTGCAGAGAATGCTTCTGATCATTGTTTCATTACTTCTGTCACGCGCGTATTCATAATTAACGCAATCATCGGGCCCCAACTGACGGAAAGAGAATAATTAGATGTATTAATTACATTTGCCTATCGAAAACTGTAAATGATTATTTCCAATCGCGCACTTGCGTACGCGTGTCCCAATCAATTTCAAAGCAGACGTGCATCAATCCGAATTATTAATTACAACACAGCTCATTGACAGTGCCTCGCGTCGAAGCATTTATCACTCTTAACATCGATCATCGGAAGATGTCGCGTATTTTTCTGTCTCGAGAAACTATGTCAATGGAAACAGCCAATTTGCAGAATATTTGCCAATATTCACGCACGTGCATCGGTTTCATTGTAAAAGAACAACTTCTGCACTCGGTGTCATGAGAATCATAAAGTTCGATGTGGCACTACAAGACGATCATAACAAAACGAATTCGACAATGGCAAATTGTCACCATGCGTTAAAAGTTGTTTGTATTTTTAATGACGAAAAATTTTTGCATCTCCCACCGTATCCTAAATGCCAGCCTTCTTTTCATATTCGCGACTTTACGATCGATCTAGCCTATCGAAGAATCATATTTTCTTTTTTATACTTCCTTCAAATGGACAGAGGTGTCTTTTAATCTTCCGGAGTCACAGTTTTGACCTGTGCTGAGAGTTGCTTGCTAGTGATTGCACTAACAGCATCATGTGGCTGTGCGCCAAAGACGAAAAAAATCGAAGCAATTTGTTTATTTCAAAGTTTATTTCATACTTTGGTGTTTTTATTATTGTTTTAGTATTTTAGTATTTAGTATTTAATCGTTTGTATTATGTTTGCTTTTAATATTTGATATTTTATACTATTTTCGTGTTTATTATTTAGATTTTAGTTTTTACCACCATTTTATAATATTCTACTATTTTTATTATTAATTTACTGTTTTCGTTATTATTTTTCTTCTTTCTGTCATTACTTTTCTCCGTTGTTTCTATTTGTTGACGCAATGTCCTCATTGCCAACGAGCAATGTTTCTTCGTCTTCTTTCGCTCAATTTGCGCAAGACAAGTTCCTGAATGACAGTGAATGACATAAATGTATAGTAAATACATGTAACTTTATTATTCGTATGACTATTATTTGTTCCTTATACTCTTGCATGTTTCTATATGTCGGGTGTCTGTCACTGTGTTGGTGCAATATCGAGCAACCGTCACACTATGGGACGATCCTAAATATGCATTAGTGAGTCAAAATGACCCAGCTCCGTAGCCTTAGCTTCAGTATTCGGAGGGTTAATTTTTGAGAATCCTCCTCTTAGCTAGCGTTGAAACCAAACTATCCAAACGAAAGGAATCGCCGAGTGGTCGGAAGGTACGATAAAGTTGGCAAATAAGGCGAGAGGGTGAGAAGAAAAAGGACCAACTGTTTCGACCTCTCGAACCATCCTCTTCGACTCCTAGTTAACGAGCTCATCTCCTCCGCGCGTGACCCGAACAGAGAACGCATGAAAATGTGTATCGAACCGACGGTGGTTTTTTTTTCTTTTTTTTTTTTAATCTCGTTTTTTCGTTTGGTTTTTCCAGCAAAGGAGCTGAAGGTATGCGGCAGCGTGAGAAGCGGCGGCGAGGTGTGCTGCTCCGCGGACATGGAGGTGAGGCTGCAGGCGAGGGCACGTGACAAACATGAGAAAGCTACTAAAGAAACGCTTCAACGATTGCACCAGGTGCTGTCCACGAGAGGTACCAGGTTCCACGGTGAGTACAACGTTTTTTCACCATTTTAATCACTTCATCGTCTCTCTCTCTTGATTCCTAGTCGATGGTTCCTAGTCCTGTTTATGCAAGTACGTAGGTGTGTGAAGTTTCACTCGACGAAACAGCGGTTACCAGAGAGAGAAAGAGAGAGAGAGAGAGGGGCAGCCTGTGTGCAATTCCTGTTTGATCAGTTACCTTTAAACCCGAATGTCGCGCGCGAGCCAGACGCGCGTTTCTCTCCTTAAAAACGCGCGTCGAGTGTTTTCGAGTACGAGCGACGACTGTGGTCGCGCCTCTTTGAGTTTCCTTGCGCTTGTGTAAGGATGAAACGCGGAACGGCGTCGTGTAACCGGGGAGAGCTTTCATGTGATTTTTCGTTAAACTCTTTCTTTCGTTTTCTACTTGCAGCGCGAACTTCCACCCGAAGAAGTTTGCACGTTTTGTTAGTAGAGTGTTGTGCTGGATTCTTAGCAAATTTTGAAATAAAATATTCATAGTGCCATGGCGGGGAGGATTATGATAGCTACTCTATAGTTGTAGACAGATGGATCTTTATTGCTTTCCTGTTGAAAATTACAAATTTCCTTCTCGTCCTCCATGAGAAAGAATTGAATGATCGATAATTATAGGAATTCTGATTTTGTTTCGTGAAAATGATATAAGAATTGAAATAAAATTATTTTAATATATTAAATTTGGTACAGTATATTTACGAAATTTCATCGTATTGTGATACAATAGTCTTATCTTACTATATTATAGTAATATTGTATTTTATATATATTAAATTCAACTCTTTAATAAACATTATTTTTCACAATATAAAAAGACCTTTTTCAGAAATCTTACTTTATTGCAATTATTATTAACATTATTTCTTTCATAACATTCGAATAAAAACGTGTCAACACTTACATGGACATACATATGAAACAATTGCTCTAAATTAGTTACTAAAAGAAAAAAAAATTTAACGTTAAGAAACACAGGACTGCACAACAAAATTTCTCCAAATGTGACAGGTTCGTTTTCTCAACAAATTAATTAATTAATTTGAAAAACTCGAGGAGGATGTTTTAAATTAATTCTATAATTCATGTTCGAAACGAATATAATACGAGACTGTTGAACGAACAAAAGTTTCGCAAAGTGATTACCAGATTCGGTAAAGCGAAAGCACGATTATGTGTTCTCGGGCTTCAGGTAGAAAATATACGAACGACTCGTTCAGACTGGCGGTACGGTAATTTTGCTAATCTTTTAATCCCTGCCCCCCGTTTTCCAACCACGTAAATCCCCGTTTGATGTCTACCATTTCTCGAACTCGTTACGTTGCAACTTTTCTGCCCGCGTTCTCACGTTCGTTTCTTTCGCCTTCAAAATTCACGTCAATATTGTAAATCCTCGGCGATGAACTTTTATCAGTGCGTTCGTACGAAAATTTCCAACGAAACGATCGTTTCATCGTTTCACATCCTTTTATCTCTCAGACGTCTTCAAGGTCAAATTTTCCTCAAAATTTAGAAAATGTTTAAGTACAACTGTTACGTGCAAGCGAATTTTTCTCAAAATTTATTTTTATTACGATGGCTTGAGGAAACAAACGTGTAGAGGAGTCTCGATTCACAAAAGAGTGAAAGGGTTAATTTGCAGGGTGGAAGTGTGTATCTCACGTTCAATTACGTTCCTATAAAAATTGAGTCTCTGGGACTCGACGCACTCTGCTGCCTCGTCTCGTCACGTTGGGCGAACCATAGCCGAAATTGACCACGCGATCGTGATGGAAATTAGACGCCACGTGGAAGACCTCTGAGGCGCCTTAACGACACTCATTAACGAAATTAAGGGCGACGGGGCGCGAGTTTCGCGCCACGGTGGTCCGACCTAGCCTCTTGCTCTTCCAGCTTCAATCTCTCTCTACCCCCATGGCCATTTCCGTCTTCGTCGTCGTCGTCGTCGTGCGTTTCCCTTTGAGGCGCCACTACACCTAGCCGCATATCTAGCTACGTACCCACTTTGCCTGCCACTCGCCGCGACAGAAGTGCGCTGACAGAGAGAAGGGTGGCCAAGAAGTAGAGAAACGGGGAGGAAAGAGTGCAACAGCCGCGACGCTGGGGAGAGAGATAGTGTGAAACACAGGGTGAGGAGGGCAGGCGAAGGATGGAGGGAGTCTTGAAAGTTTCGCGTGATAGATTACTGTACTGTTTTCGACTTTTTAACAAGGTGTTCGAGAAAGTTTCGCGGAGGTTGATTAACGTTCAAGGGCCATTTCACGTTGCACTGAAGCTCAGTGAAGGAATTATTAAATAACACACGTTCGATGACTTTGACATTGTACGTCTGATAATTTTGGACGTTTGTTTAACGTGTCTGGATAATTTGATACAATTTTTCGTCAGTGAATATTGCAATCTTGCGAAGAAAGTGATTCAAAGCTCGGCGATGGAACTTTATTCCTTGAAAACTTGTCCAATTTGACCAAGAATTATTATAGAACACACTTGACCGAAAATCATTGTATAACACACGTTCGATAACTTAAAATTGTCAATTGATAATTTTGAAGGTTCGTTTAACGTGTCTGAGTAATTTAATCCAATTATTTTCATCAGTAAATGTCACACCCTCGCGAAGAAAGTGATACAACTCTGAGAAAGCTCGGCAATTTCAAAGTTATCAACTGATGGAACTTTATTCATTGAGAACTTGTGACCAACAGTTTGACCAAGAATTATTATTATACAACACATGTTCGATAACTTTGAAATTTGATCCAATTTTTCATCAGTGAATATTGCACTCTTGCGAAGAAAGTGATTCAAAGCTCGGCGATGGAACTTTATTCGTTGAGAACTTGTCCAATTTGACCAAGAATTATTATAGAACACACTTGACCGAAAATTATTGTATAACACACGTTCGATAACTTAAAAATTGTCAATCAATAATTGTGGAGATTTGTTTAACGTGTCTGGATAATTCATTTCAATTTTTCATCAGTGAATATTGCACTCTTGCGAAGAAAGTGATTCAAAGCTCGGCGATGGAACTTTATTCGTTGAGAACTTGTCCAATTTGACCAAGAATTATTATATAACACATTTGACCGAAAATTATTATATGACAGACATTCGATAACTTAAAAATTGTCAGTTGATAATTTTGGAGGTTCGTTTAACGTGTCTGAGTAATTTAGTCCAATTATTTTCATCGAAGAAGAAAGTGATACAACTCCGAGAAAGCTCAGCAATATCAAAATTATCAACTGATGGAACTTTATTCGTCGAGAACTCGTGACCAAGAATTATTATTACACAACAAATATTCGACAACTTAAAAATTGTCGGTTGATAATTTTGAAGGTTTGTTTAACGTGTCTGAACAATTTGAGTCAATTTTCGCAAGGTTTCTTCTCTAGGAAAAAGAATACCGCGAATTGATTGAAGAACGACCAAAGTACTTAAGTCTCATCTACCGACGAGTCTACCACATCTAATAAGAGAGTTTACGGTTCCAATCTCCGTGGATGTTCCAAACTCTTGATATTTTCACCTGAACCCTCCCCCTCACCTTGACCCTCGTTTAACAGGGAAATCAAAATGTAGCTGCGACACGAGGCGACTATTTTCGACGAGAAACAGAGAGGGGGGGGAGAATTAGTCGCGAACGTGGGAGCATGTCGCGAATTAAAAGCCCGACGAAGTTCCTAGCCAGTCGTCGCGGCGCTAAGTGCTTCCCCCCCCCCCCCCGAAGAGCTTTTTGCCGAAGCGTTCACCACCACCGTCGTCATCGTCGTCGTCTACCTATATTCGTCCACGACGATTCGTTACACACTGTTCTCTCTCTCTCTCTTCAGCCTCTTTCTCCCTCTCTCGCTAGGAGCCGGCGTCGTTAAAAGGAATTTTAATCACATTCTTCGCGACTGAAGTGACGATAAGAACGGGTTCAGGCTTGCGACGAGGTTCGTGAGGTTACGCGTGCAGAGGGTGGCTCGAGCCTCACCCTAGCTTTGTCGGGCTGGACGGTGGGCGTCATTGTTGCTTGGAAACTCGAGGACTTTCCACCCTTTTCCCCGAAAAGCAAGCTTTCGCTTTCTTTGAAAAGCGAATTTTTCGTAGGCGAAGCTACGGTTTCCTCTCGCCGATAATGGCTATTTGATGGCTGGTCTTGCTCGGGAGGTTTCGCAGGTCCGTGTTCAATCGGGGGATAAACTTTTCTGCTTCTTTGGTATTTTTTCTCTTACTCTACTTCTTTCTCTACGGCAGTCAACTGGAAATTAACGTTGAACGCAAACGATGGACTTTCGTGCAGATTCACATTCTTAAGAGCGCGACGAAGAAAACGATTTTAACAATCCTGGTAATTTATCAATTTATATAATAATGCAACGATAATTTCAACGATCAAAGTAATATTACGACAAGTAATATTACCTTTGCAAACGATCTCCGACGAAGTAGTTTGTATTTTAATTTGAAGAAAAGGCCCAAGAGAAACCTGTCGAACGAAAGTCGACGATTCATTTGCAACAACGTTATACACGTCCACCTCTGTTATCCGTTTCTCCTGCGCGATGAATGGGAGCGCGGGGCGAAGACAAATTGGTGACAGAAATCATTCTCGAAGTTCAGACGCGACGCTACGCAAACTTCGTTAACACGTTACCACGGGGCCAGAGTGGGAAGTAGTTAATTAACGCTTGCAAATTAGGTAGCAGTGTAGAGTGTTACGCGCTATCATTCGACAAGGGGGGAGGGGGGCGTGGGAGAGAGGCAAACATTGTTAACGGGCGATCAATCTGGCAAAGTTGAAATCATGGCTGGTAATTGATTTGCAAATCTCGTGTAACAGGGCGGGCGGGGAGGGGGATCATCGCCCTTGTCTCGAACAGGTAGATCGATTCGATTCGATTCGACTCGAGTCCCTCTGCAATTACGGATTATTCCCGGTTACGGCCGAAACCAAGTAGAAAAACGAAAGAGAAAGACGAAGCATCCGTGCAATTAAGTAAATTGCGCTTTCCATTTTGTCCGTTCGTATCAATTAATCAGCATTCGTATAAATTATTTATACGTAGACGTCGTTGTTGGGGAAGCGATTTCTTTGTGAACATATCTCCTCTCTCCCCCGTCCCACTCTTGGTCCTTTATCTTTTATTTCAAGCAGACTCCGGACTCAAGCAAACTCGATTATTACGTAGGAGAGCTGTTTGATAAACCGTTTGGTTTGTTTCGTTGTTTTCGCAGGTTTCTTCAGGGATCTTCTTGCCAACAGTAAAAAGGTTTTCCACGAGATGTTCAAGAAGACTTACGGGATCCTCTACGAGCAGAATTCGTTCGTATTCACGGATTTGTTCAAGGAACTGGAGAACTATTACGCCAAGGGAACGGTGAGTTCTGTTTAATTTCCCTTGTAATAAATGCGGCACGTATTTTATATACAGGGTGTCCCGTCAAGCTTGTTCTAGGGACCAAAAAGAGGAAAAAAATGTTGTACGAAGTAAAGCGAATTAACGCTGTATCGTAATATATTATTAAATAATTTATATATAAATATATATTTATATATATATTAATCATATTTATATTTTTATAAATATAATTAATATATATTCATACTTGTAACAAGTAGTGTTTTTATTTAAAGAAAAAATAAAAATAAAAATGCCACTTATTACAAGTATGTAATATATAATAATTATATGTAAATTGTATAAGATTTTATTATACAAATAATGTAAATAAAAGTTATTACGATTATTATATTATTTAATGTAAATTGCATATTAAATTTTGATTTTAAATGAATTGATATTATCAATGATATAAATAAAATATAATTATGGTTGAATTGTTAATTAAATTTACATTTTATATATAACTCATTTATATTAAATATATGTATATTATAATTAATAATAATAAACCTATGAGGGGCAGCGTATTAAAAATGCGTTTATTGAAATGCAACAAGATACTGAGACACTTCATAGAGTAATAAATTCAGGTTTTCATCGATGTCAAGCTTGTATCCGAAGGGCATCATTTTGAAACGTGTTTTTAAAAATAGCGAGTAACCATTTATCATTGTTCGTTTATATCTCCTTAACGAAGCGTTAATTCGCAAACAATTCGCGTAACATTTTCAAGCTCTCGCAGTTTGCCGGAGAAAAACCCCAGGACACCGTGTACGTTACTCTCCAGAACACAATTTTAATCCCTTACAAACAAGTGAATTCAACCTTTCGATTTCCTTCCGTTCACAAACTCTGCACGTCCCAGTCGCGTAATCCACTTTTTTTTCTTCCCTCCCGACGGTTTCGACCCTTACTTAGACCACCGCGCGTCCATTTTCGAAACTTCGAACGACTATCCAATTTCGTTTGCGACGCGACAAATCAAATTCCACGATAAAATCGATAGGGGATGGGATGGGATGGGGTGGGGGAGGGAGTCACAGGGTCTCGATTTTCAAAGGCCGAAGAATTTGTTCGTTCCCCCGTTCCCCCTTTTTTTTTAATGTTGCACTTCGCGCACACACCCGGCAAAGTTGTCGCGGAGGGGAGAGGGTGAAAGGTTCGTCGAGGGGGTGAAAACTTTCGGGCGAATCGGTCTGAAACCTCGAACCCTCCGTTCAGCGAACGTTTAACCGCGAGCAACGAGACTTCGTGACAGGGGACGGCAGAACGGCTCTCGTGCGAAGGCGAGTTTAATCAATGCTTTTGACGTATCGGGGATCGCGAGCGTTTGACCGATAAAGGGCCAGAAAATATATATATCCTCGTTACTCTCTTTAGATTCCTTGTTCTCTCTCTCCCCCTCTTTCTATCTCATATTTTCCTAAATTCGTGCCCCTCCACGAACGAAGATAAAATGGCCCCGTTGCCGGGAAGCTGCAATTACCGGACGGTTTCACTTTATCTGTCGGCAGTTGTCTGTTGTATTGGAATTGATATCCGGACGGGGAGGTTGTTTCTGGGAAAAGTGGAGGTTGCCCCGTTTCGTTTCAGCGAAGAAATATCCAGGGGCTTTCCGCGTATTTAGGTTCAATTCCTTTTCGTTTCTTTATTGGCCTGTTTTTTCTTTATTCTTTGAATGGTATATCGTTTGGATTGTAGATGACTGGTGGCATTTATTATTATTTCCTCTGAAGTTTTTTCGCCGTTTGAGGATTTTTTTCCATCTCAGTAGATCATTCAAAAGTTTTTCGTTTCTCGAAATCGTACAATTATTTATCAACTTTCGCCCCGACGGGAAGTTTCGTCGATTCTATCTGATAATGGTAATTAATAATTCGTGGTAGTGATAAATGATATATTTTTATCATTGTGATACAGTAAACTTCGTATTGATATGTTACAACGTCAAAAGCTTGGGTCCATTTAGACTCTATATCCCTCATTTGGGACTTAATTCTCCTTCACTTGTATCTCTTAAAGTTTTGAAATTGTTCTCTTGAACCTTTTCTCTTCATCCAATGTCTCCTCTTTAATATGCTCCACTGATTCATAAAATGTTGTCACTCTTTGAGAGTTAATTATATATTTTTAAACAGTTCACATATTTTCCTCTTCAACCTCAAAACTTTTTCCTTCATCTAATGTCTCCTCTTCAACTTTCACCACTGATTCACAAACTGTTGCCACCTTTTGAGAGTTAATTGTATATTTCTAAACAGTTCACATATTTTGCTCTTCAACCTCAAAACTTTTTCCTTTGTCCAATGTCTCATCTTCAACTTTCTTCACTGATTCACAAGACATTGCCACCCTTTGAGAGTTAATTGTGTATTTCTAAACAGTTCACATATTTTCCTCTTCAACCTCAAAATTTTTTCCTTCGTCCAATGTCTCCTCTTCAACATCCTCCACTAATTTACAAACTGTTGCCACCTTTTGAGAGTTAATTATATATTTCTAAACAGTTCACATATTTTGTTCTTCTACCTCAAAACTTTTTCCCTTGTCCAATGTCTCGTCTTCAACTTTCTCCACTGATTCACAAAATGTTGCCACCCTTTGAGAGTTAATTGTATATTTCTAAACAGTTCACATACTTTTCTCTTCAACCTCAAAACTTTTTCCTTCCACCAGTGTCTCCTCCTCAACACTCTCCACCGATTCACAAAATGTTGCCACCTTTTGAGAGTTAATTGTATATTTCTAAACAGTTCACATACTTTTCTCTTCAACCTCAAAACTTTTTCCTTCCACCAGTGTCTCCTCCTCAACACTCTCCACCGATTCACAAAATGTTGCCACCCTTTGAGAGTTAATTGTATATTTCTAAACAGTTCACATACTTTGTTCTTCAACCTCAAAACTTTTTCCCTTGTCCAATGTCTCATCTTCAACTTTCTCCACTGATTCACAAAATGTTGCCACTCTTTGAGAGTTAATTGTATATTTCTAAACAGTTCACATACTTTTCTCTTCAACCTCAAAACTTTTTCCTTCCACCAGTGTCTCCTTCTCAACATTCTCCACCGATTCACAAGACATTTGCCCTTTACCAAGACCTTTACCATATGTAAGTATTATACCGTATCCGCGGAATCTGTCGCGTCCAGATAATCTAATGGCCGTTTCCGTTCGTCATACGTGGCACGCGTTCGGGATCAGGTGGATCGGATCGATCGCACACGGCGAAACGTGGGGCGCCGGGTGAAACGAAAAGGAACGATGAGCGAAAAGAGACGGAATCGAAAGGGTCTATAAACGTGAGACGACGTATTTCGAGGGAGCGATTGTCATTCAAATCGGCTGGAATTATTCAGCGGCGCCACTTGAAGCGCCGTGGCCTCGGTTCTCGTGCACGCTCGAAAATGGCCCCGCATGAATATATTATTGTTGCAATCGCACGCGTCGCTGCCGAGTAACGAATTTATACGACGGTGATATATCGCGTCGCGGAGGATTCGAATTTATCGGGCACCTCTCGTTTCTATCTTTCTGCCCTTCTGTATATATGTTCGATTGGCCAATAACTAACGCCGGATTTTCTCCCGGCAGACAGAGATTTCTTCCCTCTTTCGTTCTTGTTTCTCGTCAGTTCTGAGAGAAACAATCATTCGCCACTTATAAAACGTGGGTCTGAATCTAGGATCTAGAGACTTTGCTGAATTTTCAGAAACCTTGTCAAGAGTCTTTTAATTTCGTTATACCACGTATATGTTTGCTTTATCATTTTGTTTATTGTCTTTAATTACTACTCATTCTTTCATCATACTCATTTTATTTTCATTTCCTTAAACGTTTTCGAATTTGTGCAAAACAGTATTTTCCGAGAAACAAGTTTCTGTATATGTACCTAAGTTGCAAAATATATATAATATAAATCAATTTACATTGCACGTGCTACAATTTTATCAATATTTATACTAAACTAATTACATATAAACATATAAATATATAGTATATTAATTATATATTAATATATACAGTATACAGTAATAATATATAATTATGTACTACTATATTAACGAACGTAATACAGATCTTAAAGAGGTTGAAAAAAGAATTCATTATACAGAAAGCCTCAGTTTTCATAGTGCAGTGGAGAGAAGAGAAATGGTTCGTCTCTGCAAAAGCGAGTCAAAAAGTAAGAACAACATTCTTTTTCCACTTAAGATTTCCTTCACCCTTTTTTCACTCGTTTCCTTTCTCCTAGCTTCTCTTCCATCCCTTTACTCGTGTTTTTCCTTTTCTCTTTCCGCTCGTACGTCCGCACGGCTCGATAATACGTTCCGTCGAGCCGCAGGATTATTTTTTCGATCGAGACGATGCTCTCGGATATGTCGGGGATGGATAGAAATTAAAAAGGAGCATCCCCGTGAATGGCTGATCGACGAGCTCACTGTACCACCCTCTCGTAGGGGCGAGGAGGGTAGCTCTTTGTTTCGTAGGTTTCGTTCGATTACCTGGCCTCTTTGCCAGCTGGTATTTTTAGAGGGATTTCTGCTGCTTTATCCTCGGGCTAGATTGTTGCTTCTTGGCGAGGTCAGTTGAAAAATTTCGAATACGAGATTTAGAAGAGGCGCGAGACTCGCGATTCGTTGTTCTTCAATGTTTCTTCTTTCCAGCGAAGAAATATTTGGCTCGCTGTTATTTTCACTGTGTCACTGAAATTATTTATTTGCACTCGGTCGATCAACGTTGTGACACTCTCGTTTCTCGAGAAGCAAAGGGCAAGAGTTGACGTGCAGTGATTCACGAAAGATGCTCGGACAATGTTGTCACTGTTGTGAAAAACTTTCGTCCATCGTATTGATACAAAACATTTTGAGATTTTCATCAACCAACTGCGAAAATGAATAGACGAATTACATTATTCGTTATATTACGATTGAAAGCAATGTGAAAATGCACGTGGAAATTGAAAGATATTTATTGCAACATCTCGTGCATTAAATAAGTATCAGGCTTGTTAACGTATATTAAGGCTTAGAAATATCAGTTACTAACGTTGATTGTTTTCTGTTGCTGCAGGTCGATCTCGACGACACCATGGACAATTTCTTCAATACGCTGTATCAGAAAATGTTCACGGTGCTGAACAGCCAGTACAACTTCGACAACAAGTACTTGGAGTGCGTGGGAGAGCATATGAAGGAAATAAGACCGTTCGGCGACGTGCCTCAGAAATTAGGGGTGCAAATCAAGAGGTCGTTCGTTGCGACGAGAGCCTTCAGCCAGGCTTTGACCGTGGCCGCGGATGTCTTGAAGAACATGCAATCGGTAAGAGAGCAACGTTTGTCTTCTTCCCTATTTGGAAGATAAATACATAAATTTTTAGATTTAATTTTTTTCTTTAATTTAGAATTTATTACATTGACAATAAACTATGAGTTTAAATTGAATAAAATTAATATTAATATTAACAAACGTAGAGTAAAAATTATTAATCAATAAATTGGTATTATTTGCGGAATAGAAAATTAATTTTACAATGAAATGAACTCCGTGGAAAATTGGTCGTCGGTATGACTGGAAAGGAAGTTTTGATGTGCAGCGGCGTATTACGTAATTCACACTCTTGCTCGAAAATCTTGGAACACGTGCAATCAATGATTAAAACAAAAGTCGGCAAACTCCACGAGAAGTTTGCGAAGAGAAAATTTCAAAGATAAAAGTATTGTTACTTTCACTCCCTCCGTGCACTGTTGCACGATGTGAAAAACTTTCGAGAAGAACTCGGGACTGTCGAGATTAGAGCTTCTACGATTTCACGCACCTCGAGAATTTTTTGTCCCAAAATTGCAATATTTCCCCCCGGTATGGCCCACCATATCTTCAAGTACGTCGAAGTATAACCCAGGCAAAAACAAGTAATGAATTTATTAATTATCATTATTATTTAATTAATAAACAACAGACAATAAATTTATTAATTATTATATTATCAAACTTGTCCAGTGATATCACACCGACGAATTAAAAAAAGAAAGAGATACGAGTTATTGTACACGTATTTGGTCACTCGTTACGGTCCGCAATCAGATTGATTGAAGTTTCAGATTCGAAATTGGATTGTTGTACAAATTTTTTTCCCTCGTCGTCCGTAAATCGAAGTATAAAAAATAGATAGAAGAATCTTCCAGACCACCCCCAAATGAAAATTGTAAACAACGATAAACGTGGCAAGAAGCTGGAAAATCGGTTTGGTTTTTCGCAGTTGAAACCATCGGCGGATTGTGCAGCTGCACTCACAAGGATGACGGTGTGCCCGTCGTGCAGCGGTATCACCGGCAACGTGTTAGCGTGCGGCGACATGTGTGCCAACGTGATGAAGGGTTGCCTCGCTCAGCACGCGGCCCTGGACGCTGAATGGAATCACTTCGTCGGTGAGTAATTTCCACGTGTATTGTCCCATTGGTAATTAGAGGCTCGGCGATGTAATCCGTCCATTGACCTCGAATCACGCACGCGTGAACATTTTTATTTATCAACGGTCGAGGAAACGTCTCAGACAGTGACGTTTGCTGCGAGATTCATTCAAGACTATGCACGAAGGCTCCACAGGGGAGAGGGGAGGAGCGAAAATTTGTTTGACGATTTTGTGTCACTTCTCCGCAAGTGTGTCGGAATAAATGTAAAACTTCGGTGACGAATCACTGGCATATCGCGCGATTTGAATTAGATAAGTTTAGAAAATTTCTGTTAATCTTGGATAGTATTTTTTTCTCCCTTGTCTCGACGTTTTGAGAATTTTTAAGAACGGATTTTCAATGGAATTCCTTGTTAAAAGAAAAAAAAAAAAAAAAGAAGAAATGATCAAATTTCCAATTACAGAAATTAGTATTCCAGAAATTTTGTGTATTTTCAAATATATTGTACGATTTACAAAATTGTTTAAAAAAAAAGAAAAAACATTTTGTAATAATAATTTCTATGATTCTCCGTGTAACTTGCGTCTCTCGCCAAAATTTCAGAGGCCGTGGACAAGGTGGCCGATCGCCTGTTGGGCCCGTTCAACATCGAGATGCTGGTGCGACCGATCAACCTGAAAATCTCGGAGGCGATCATGAACTTTCAAGAGAACAGCAACGACGTCTCGCAAAGAGTGTTCACTGGTTGCGGCCGGCCTGTGTTAGGCAGGCGTAGACGTCGGGACAATCGGGAATTGGAGCTCGAATCGTTGAATTTCGATCAGGAAACACTGACGGACGATCGTGCCGCACTTTTGGACAAATTGGTGAAAGAGACACGGCAGAGGGTGAGGGATTCGAGGCAATTCTGGGTTTACTTGCCCTATAAGCTTTGCAACGACGGCCTTGTGGTTCCTCCTAGCAATACAAAGGAATGCTGGAACGGCACGCACGTAGATAAGTGAGTATCTCGACGATTTTCATACCTTGTCGTTATCTATCTATCTTTGTATTGCCTTATGAAAATCAGCAACTGGCAGAGACTGGGTGAAACATTGTTTCAAACAGTAAATAAGTAAGCACTCTGTTGTACAAGCAGTGATAGCAAATAATTTATTTTATTTTAAGTTGCGTACAACTTGAAAAATACAATGTAATAATACAACAAAATAATAATAAGTTTTTAAAATCTCAGCTTTTAACATTCAATATTTCAATAGTATAGAAATGATGATTTCATTTATGGAATTATTTCCATTTTATATTATAATACTTATTTCAGATATTGAAAATAATACTTCTGAATTAATTAATAATTCAGCATTTTTTAATTTTTGCATCGACGATTGCTTTGTAATTTGCATAGAATAAAAATTCACGAAATAATATTCCATCGATGTTTCAATTTAAATTTTTAATTTATATGTTTATTCTGTTTCCATGTTTTTTAAAAAATTCGCCTGCGCTACCTTTTGAATTAAAATTTGCATAATGATCTCGAGCGTATAATTTTTTGACTCTCTGCTTCATACGTTCGTCCCATGTTTCTCGATAGCTCACGTACACTACTTTTTAAATTAAAATTTCGCCATGGTAATTCCACGTACACAGATTTATTAATAAATGATACTCCAGTTTGAATCTTCAGTTTGTACGTTCGTTCCTCTTCTTTCAAAAGAGAAAGCACTGTTTTTATAAAAGTTTTAATGTTTATAAAAGGTATTTACAAACATTAAAACTCGGTGTTACAAAATTTCAATTTGCACAGCCTGGGTGCATCAGAGTGGCCAATTGACACTCGGATTTAAATCTTTGGTATGCCACTTTCACGTGTGCCACTTTCTAGATTAAAATTTCATTGCAACAAGCTTGTCGATACTTGTTCCTCCTCTCTAAAAAAGTAATCGCAAACGCTGCCCTTATGAAATATATTACAACTATTTGTAAATTGATTGAGATTTCAATTTTCGAATGTTTTTACCAAATGTCCACTTGCACGCTAGTTCAAGTTAATGCTTATGATTCGGATCTTTAGTTTTCTTACATTTGCTCTGTGCTTCAGGTACATTTACCCAGTGTCCTCGAACGGTGAGGAGCAAAAGTTGAATCCAGAGGTACGAGTCACCGGAACAAGGCCGACGATAGTCAGGGACCAGGTGTTCGCATTGACCACCATCACGAACAGACTCAAGTCCGCGTACAACGGACAGGACGTCGATTGGATAGACACAGGTTTGCTCAGCCAACATCTCGTCCGCCATATCGTTAAATCCAATTATCATCGATGAGATCAAAATCACGAAACAATTAGAATATCCTGAAACCAAGAATTTCGCTAATATCAAATTACTGTTCAATATTCGTGGAATAGATATGTAATTAACATTCGATGTGGAACATAGTAGCGAACGCGTAAGTGATAGATTTGATTAACAGGAGAATCAATATCAGTATATGCAGAAAGCTAATTGAATTTAAGCGATTAGTTGAAATACCTCTTTCATACAGGAGTTTTGCTCATCATTGATCTGTTAATTTATTGCATTATTGTTCATCAGCAATTTTCATTGTTTTTTTATTATTTACTAGAGGTATGATGTGTTACAATAATTTCCAAAATTCTTTAATAATGCTGTCCCTTCTTTGCCCCTTTCAAAATGTAGAGGTTGCATTTGAAATAAACGATCAAAGATTCTTTTATTTTGGGATATATATTTATTTTATTAACTGAAGTATTTGATATAAAACTAATTTATTTAAACGGGTTTGACTTTGATAAAGATCTCCAGTTGATGAGAGACGTGTAATCGTTTTTTTCTTCTATGAGCAATAAATTATGATTAAGATGTTTATTTATGGAAACTTTGGTCACGAACTCACTATTTCGGTAAGCATCGATCACAAACTATCAAAGTTTCTTTCTCATCATCGAGTAAAAGTGAATCGTTTGTAGAAGAAAAATAGTGGTAAAAATGCTTGCTAAACAACACGATCAAAAGAGTAAGGAAACCCATGTGACAACTTCCAAGAAGAATTTCAAGTCCTTCACTAAAACTAAAACTCTTCCACCAATCAAACCTAACGATACAAACCCAGGATCCAAATCCAACTAAAGGACATTTCCAAGAAGACATTCTCTCCTCTCCATCACTATCATTGAACACCTCCGGGATTTACTACTCGATTCATCGTCTAATTTTCTTCTAATTCAATTTTTTTACAAAAAAGAAAACATTTTGAATAAATGCGAATATGAAAGAAGAATTTAAAATGACCTAATCCCTAAGTCAATATACTTACTGAACAATATGATCGAAAATCCACATAACACCTCCAAGTAGAACATAACTCCTTCGAGTCTAGTAAAAATAAAACTCTTCCATCAATTGAATCACGTGTATTCCAAATCCATCAATTCAACAACATCTTCCAAGTTCGCCAATCAATATGATCATATCAATCTGACCATCAGTCAGATCGACCAGATTTCCAAGAAGAGATCCTCTCCATCATCATCACCATCGTTGTACCATCTCCAGGATTTACTGTTCAATTCATCCCAACATCCCGAGTGATACTCCAACTTTCTGCTAATTCCATCTTTTTGCAAGAAAAGGAGTTAGTGTATTTGAGTAAATATGAAAAAGAAGTAAATATTAGTTTTACACATTCAAAAGTGGTTTAACAACGACTCAATCTTCAGTCATCACCTGGAAAGATATCTACTAAACAATACTTTCCAAGATAAATTTCAGTTTTATGATAATAAAACTCTTCAACTCTACTAATTCAACCGCATCTTCCATGATCTGAAAACTTGAAAAAAAGTTAAGTAACGTCCACCAATCAAACCTAAACAATCGTCTAGATTTGCCTTCCAAGGACACTTCCAAGAAAAGATCCTCTCCTCTCCAATTACCACCCTTTTTCGATTTACTGCTGCGACTCACCGTCACCGGGTGGCACTTTTTAATTTTCAGAGGACACCGAGTGGAACGGTTCCGGGAGCGGGTCCGGCGACGACGCCGACCGAGATCCGATCACCGACGACGAGGACGGTTTCAAGGAAGGTTCCGGCTACGAGCCCAAGTCCTCGCCGCCGGAGGTGCCGAAACAGTCGCCTCCGATCGACCATCCGGAAGTGGTGCCACCGAGGGTGGACGTGGAGCAGAAGACGAGTATCAACAGCAGCAACAAGACGTCCAGCGTGGACAATGGCGCGAGCAGACAGAAAATATCATTGTCCCGTGCGTTGACAACGTATCTCGTGCCCATAGTGGTGATGTGGTTCGGTGGCTGCCTCACCGAGTGGCTGTGATCATGTGGTTGATGGATGAAGGACGATGCAAGACGATGTAAATAAATATTCCATTTAACAGTAACGCGCTTTGGCTCCTGGCCTCGAGTCGACTGCGAGCAAACGAGCCAGTCGAGGAGAGCAAGGAAGCTGAGAGGACGATGATAAATCGCTTTCCCGACGACGGGATGAAGATCTTCATCCGTTGAGGGAAACGCGTTCTTTTTTTTTTTTTTTTCTTTTTTTTTTTTTTTGTTTTTCACGCGAGCGGGGAGAGGGGGAGTTGCACACGGTCGAGCGTTGTCTCATCGTGTCCAGAGAATCGCCGATGGGATTTTCGGTTTCATCTTGCTGGCTCCGAGGAGTTTGAAGGGAAGAGGAGGCTGGACGAAGGATTGTAAAGTCGAGGCCTGGGTCTGGATGTCTGAACGACGAAATATTTCACGGACTGACGAGTGCGTGCCTTGAGGACGAGTGGCATGGTCGGCTCGAGCAGGGTTACGGATGACGGGATTTTCCTTTTTTCCACGTTCCTACGTTTCTCCTACGCCACTGTACAACTTCTCGAGGAAAATGACAAAGAAAGTGTATGACGATGAAAAATGTATGACACGACAATTACGACGATCGATGGCCATTGGGATATTTTAAGTATGTTTCCCGGCTCGTTTCATATAGTATGAATTGAAGGAGAAAAGAATTCTTATTCTACGAATGTCAGACTTAACTTTGAATATTATAAAATTCTAATATTATAGAACAAAAATCCAAGAAACTCCAACACTTATATTGACTATACTTCGAAATATTGGCTCTCTACGCCGTGAGATCAATTTACATGATTCTCTTTTTACAAAGCTGTCAATCCTTTTCGCCATGCCTTTTTAATTGTAACTCAAATAATTGAGGAGGAAAAGTCTGTACAAAAGTCGAACCGAGTTCTAATTAATATTTTCGATTCAAAATTTTGCAACGCAGCGGCGTAGGAAGTCGAGGACCTAAATGGCCTTGAACGTGCATGGAAAAATATGTGAGAGCGAGTATACGAAGAATAGCGACTGTCGGGCGTCGTGTTTCCTTTCCCTTCCCTGGAAACGTTTTGAAAGATTCATGGCTCGAAGGGCGAGAGAGGTTCGATCGCGTCGTAGCTCGGATGGATCGATCAGAATGCTAGGTTTTTTGGGCTGACACACGCGAGACATTGATAACATGCTTGTGTATATTAATAAAAAGATGGAGAGTGAGAGAGTGAGAGAAAGAGAGAGAGAGAGAGAAAATAAAGAAAGAGGGAACGATTAAACCATTTCGGTTTTCACGAGGAAATAATATTAATTAATTATTTTTTAACACGAGAACCGTCTCTTGTTGATCAGTGTTGTTTGAACAGTTGTGAGTAGGAAAGTAAGTTTTCGTGGTGAATGAGAAAAATTATGAAAGTACGACGATGAATGACGTGTGATAAAAAGAAAAAAAAAAAAAAAGAAACTCTCGTTTGTTTCGATTAAATTGTCGCACCATTGTTAAGTAACATCGAACTGTCGACGAATTTAATTCTTACGTGGAGTTTTTCTGATTTCCGGAGTATATTTTTCAAATTGGTAGATAGAAAATCAATCTTTTCGAAAAATTACAATGAGACAATAGAATCTAACATCATCATTAAAGTAGACTTGTTAGTTTAATTTCGAATTTTTAATTGTTCATTTTGAACGTCATATTTAATATTTATATCATATAGGAACTATTATTTATTATAAATTGTATAATAAATAAAATTATTAGTTTTTAATTATTCAGTTGCAGATTTAAGACTATAATATTGATTGCGTAAATTATCAAATACGTAATAAATTTCTTAATTTAGAATTAGTGCGGAAGTGTTCGTGATCCACTTAAGGGTTAAACTCTAAGAATAAATAGATTTATTTCTCAATTTTCTTTTACCTAGAATCTTAGATTCTCGTTCTCATTTCTTTCGAGATAATGTTTTATCATTCGTCATTCAAGTGAAATCGTTCTGGCAATCGAAACATGTCAAGATGTAGAACAAGTGGTCGAAAATGGGATCCTGTGATAAAATTAAGTGAAAAAAAAAAAATGGCAAAATAAATGTGTAATAAAAAAAGTTAGAAAAAAAAAAGTAAACAACGACCGCCAGTCACACTGTGGCGTTGTCGAGCCTAAAACAAGAGGGTAAAATGGACATGTTCTATGCAAATCTAGTGAAAAATATTCAAATAAATATTATGAATAATTATTTGTAATTATATTATTATATATATATATATTATTATAATTATTATAATTATTGAAAAGTGAAAATTAATATAAAAATTGCGCGTTGCGTTCGGGACAAGTGGTAAAAGAAGAAAAAAAAAAAACGAAAACGAGAAGAAAGAAAAATCTAAGTATGGAAATTACGCGGTTCTTCTCATCTTCCCTTTCTTGCCTGAGAAAATGATCTCGCGAGACAAAGGAAGAAGGGAGAGTCTTGTACACACGTGTAGAGTCGTGCAGGGTTCTTGTTGGATTAAAAAAAAAAGAAAGAAAAGGAACGTCTAACAAGTTGAACACCATGATGAATGGAATGGTAATCTTGGGGGTAAAAATGGTAATTTTTGAAGTACGAGTTACAATAAAAAGTCTCTGCGTATGATTCTGCCGTTCTTCTTCTCACTTCACATTTTATCTTTCTTTCTTTCTTTCTGCAATAAAACTCGTGGAGCACATAAAAGATTGTAAAATTACACTGGCTACAAACAGAGTTTGGAATAAATTTTACTTCTTCAAGTGCAAACAAACTTCGTCGTACGTTCTTCTGAGAAATATATTGTAATTATAATTTTGACATTTAAATGTAATTAACTAGAGTTTCAGTACTATATTAAAATTGTGTTACGAATAAAATATTTATTTACTAAAGAAAGTGACTGTTTCCTTTAATATGAAATTTTAATATGCTCTGAATCTTTTGACAGAAGTGTATAGTACTGTACAGAAAAGTGTGTATGGTACTTTGCTCTATTTATATTTTAGACTTAGTTTGATATTTATGTAATGTATGTCAATGCAACGATAGACATGCTCATTTGTACTGAAACTATTCTAAGAAAGAAAATTACTATTAGCATATGTACATTTTATGTTAATTAATCAATAATTTGACATTACTGTACTTTACACATTGACACATACATATACATTCATTAATGGATACAAGAAGAACGGCAGGCATTCAAAGCAGAAAATTAAGCTCACAGTAATTCTACAAAAATAAGAAAGGAAATAATCTCGAGGTAGAGTAGTTTTTCATCAAAAGACAAATAGAAATCTACAGAAGGTGATAAATTTCTGTTAAAAGGAAATGGAATTGTTCGGTATCATTAATGCAGTATTGCAACATTTTTCAAAGATAACAGGTGCCAAAATCTAGACGTGTAAATGTATGAATATTTATTATGGTGTTCATTTTGTTGAAACGAGAAGATTTAAGGATAAGAAGACAGGGAACAGGGTTTGTTTTTTTTTTGTTTATCGTGGAAGAAACTCGAGCAATTTTCCTGACACTATGGGAGTTCCTTGCGTTCAACAAATAGGAGCATCCTTGTGTTTTAAAACAGCTTTGTCGGATCAACGTGACTTATGGCTAAGTAGTATCTTATTGCGTCGAATATCCTTTGAACGATCGGTTGCATAATTCGATTTACCTCCCTTGATGACGAAAGATGTTATTGTAATTTTATGGAACATTAATCGACAAATATTTAAACGTAATTTTATGCAATATAATATTAATAATCAATTCGATCAATTAAAATTTAAGATGTAAAATTCTAAAATTGTTACAGAATTTTGTAAATTAAACAATCACTCGTATCACGTTTAAGTTATAAGGGAAACAAAATGAAAAGATTTGTGCAAGATTAAACTTAACTCTTACAATTTTTCTGTGTTCATGTTTTCAGTAAAAGCGTCTCTTATATTATCTAAAAGTAAGGCGTATAATTAATTGATCGATTGACTAATATATTAGCTTTCGGGTCAAAATAAAACTATAAAATTGTAAGAGTATCAAAGTCGAAAAAAAATTTCTTGTTTTTAATTTAAAAAAAAAAAAAAAAAAAAGAAAAGAAAATTAAATCTTTCGCTTCGTTTTTAACGAGCATCAAGGGTGTTAAATCGATCAACGTTCGAAGTAAAATATATTTACGTTTTCTTACTATTATTCCTAGTACCGTATTTATGTTATTCGCCATTGTAAAGAGTAACGAGCAGCCTAGATTTCCGCGACGATTGCTCATCGCGGATCTCGAAAGCAGGATCGTCTTACAATTACGTGATATTTCTTTAGCCTCTGTCTCTTTTTTTGTTTTTATTTTTTTATTTTTTTTTTTTCGTTTTAGACTAGCTCACTGTAACCAATTAACCATACTTAATATTCAACCAGTCTACCCTATGAGTTTATACATACCTGTAAAAGATAAAAGTGGCGAGTGTGCGAACGCATTTAGCCAAGCCGTCTATGCCATTCAATCGTGGATATCGAATTTCAGTCACGAATTTCTTAAAAAACGACGTTCGATCCGTAGGGGGTTGAACCGAAGAGGAGAGGGGAAAAATAAAAGGAGGGGGAGAAAAGGAAAGAGAAACGGATAATAATAGATGTAATTTCTCGTCTGTTGTACAAAGATAATTACGAATCGACACGGAGGATAGTTCACGACAGAAACGGGGAAACAATCGCGGGTGAAATTTTAATCGTCGTATGTTCCATTTTTTGTATGATCGTCGATCCTGTCATCAACGAGTATTGTAGCGATTCACCGTGTGAAGAAAAGAAATTCTGTGTGGAAACTTTTCGAGTGGAAACGAATTTACGTGGATAGAGAGAATGAAAGAGAGAGAGAGAGAGGGGGGAGAGTATGATTAATTAGTTAGTAATCGGATCGATATCGAGTCAATATTATCGATAAGAGTATTTCCACAAATACTGGCCGACACAATGTCAAAAATAGAAGATATCGATGCTTGCTTGATGTCTGCAGAGTATACAGTCGAATACGTTTGATGAAAAATTATCGACAAACTGTTGCAACCTCGTAATCTAAACGACTGGCCCATCGCTTCAACCACTTGCGCTGGCAACTGATTGCGGACCATAACGAGTGACCAAACCGTACACAGTAATTCGTCGCTTTCTTTTTGAACTCGTCGGTCATTGATATCAATGGATAGAAATTATTGAGAAGTAAATAAATCTATTTATTTGTTTTGCCTCGGTTATAGTTCAGTATACTCAAGACTGAGGAAATATTGCAATTTTTGGATAAAAAGTCCTCGACGCACGTCACCCCAACGCAAGAGGTTAAAGCGCGAAACCTCTGCTTCATCGTCTTTGAACTCGTTTCTTCCAAAGTTGTAGAAAGCGAGGACACTTTCGTCGTCGAGAACTATAAAAAATAACGCCAAAATTTTTTTCTCCTGACTAGATGTACCATGATGCTGAGGATTAAAGTCTTCCCCTTACATCAATCCCTTAAAACTCGCTATACAATTTTTTTTTTTTCCTTGGTCATCTTATCGAACATTTGAACCACGCGACAAAAATTTAAGAAACCCTCTAACGTTCAAACTTTTCTAGGAGAATAGCGGGGAAAGATTGCACAGCGAGTTTCAAGAGGTGTCTTTGACATTAGTTCGAAAGCTCAAAATCGTTGTCAAACGTCTGAAATTACTCGCCGATATTCCTTATTTTGACTTTAATTGTTAGAGTTATTATCAGCAGCATCGGTGTCGATCCGATTATTAATTACAATGCAATCGTAATCGTACAGTTGTTCGTAAAAGTGAGACGTTCTAATCGGGTATTTGGAGTCGCATGCTATTCGAACTTTTCCAACACCGATAAACATGTACACTTCGTCCCTGTTTTCTTTTTTTCCAATGAAACGACGGCAATTCCAAATGCGAACCAGTGAGAATTTTGGCAAAACACTTGTGTCGATTAGTACGTGTTTAGAATGATTAACCCCTTGTCTCGCTGTTTCGATTTTCAAAAGAAAGATCGCAATCTCGCTCGAATTCGAATTTGAAATTGAAAAATCAACAAGTACAAATCATAGATACGTGGACAATGTTTCGATAGTTCACGTCCGACACGGATTACAATAAATTGGGCAGATTGAGAAAGGAAATCATAGGACGAGGGGTTGGAGAAATATAGAGAGGAACAAGGAGCGAACGATTAATTTGGCCAATTCTGTCGCGTGACTTTTCAAAATTATCGGCGAGAACGAATGAAATGAAAATGATGAAAAGGTCGTGACTGGAGGAGTTCATTGTAGAACTAGTGGAGTATCTCAAAAGTGCCCCGGTGCGATGGAAAGAGGATTTATATTGTAAGTGGAAGTTAGTGAGAATTCACGACCACTGCGAGAATGTTGTGTGTTCAATTGTAAATTATCCCTCTTCCTTCCATTTTCGAGAGAGAGAGAGAGAGAGAGAGAGAGTGCCGGTGTAAAAATTCACGGTTTCGGACCCTTTGTACTCGATCTTACTGATATCCATCAGTTTGTGAATTTGTTATTCGATGTTTAAAAAAAAAAAATATACCACGTCAACATTCGATTCTCTATTTTCTTATATCTTTCGCTGTTGTTGATCGTAGATTATTAACTCTTTGCGCTCTGGGATTATCTTCTAAATCTTTCTCGCGCGACAACTCGATAATTGGAGGCGTTATTCGTTAGATTATTTATTTATCGTGTCTGTTCGTGTGCACATTTATATTTTGCAGTGTGTTTTTTGCATTTCTGAAGGTGCAAAATAAAATGGAACGTAACGTGGAAGAAAATTACGAAAAACATTCAAAGTTTGATGTCTGTTACAATTATTGATTAATAAGAATTATAACGCACGTTGCCCTCGAATGATCGAGGAAAATCGGAGGACAGAATACTTATGCCAGCGCAACTGAGAATCCAAGTTATTGTTGAACGCAAAGGGTTAATATTTCTCAACCAATAAATTTCGATATTTCGCTAAGTATTTAGTACATTGAATAATTTATTTGCTGTGTACATTAATCAATTTAATAAATTCCAATAATTTTCACCGCCATTTATCATTACTCGCGTGTAATAAAATCGAAGTCGACAGTGCCGATTTCAAATAATTCGAGAACAAAGGGTTGAATAGAATCGTCACTCTTCGCGAACGAATTATTCTTCAGATCGTGTTGAATCATCATACTATCATCATAATAAGCGAAGGATCAGCGACCAAATTACCGTCACATAAAATATCTTAAATAAGATAATGGATCTCCTTAATGAAAATATCGTATATTCTTTACAAAAAAAAAAAAAAAAAAAAAAAAAGAAAACAGCACTACTGCCTGTTATATATTGTGATAAGCTCTGTCATCAAAATTACGTGAATCGTATCCCGTTCGTGTTTTTTTTCTCTTTCAATTTACTCGTTACCCTTTAACTCTTAATTTTGATTTATAATAGAATTTACGTTTAATCTTCCACTACGACATTAGAAACGCTATGAGGTAGTATAGAGGATCGTATAAATTTTCGAATAACGATGAAAATCGCATCAACGTATAATATAATTACTAGTTCGAAGGTAAATGAATTTAATTTACGATGTGATTTGAAACTGAAAGAATTTGTTTAATTATAATCTTTAGAAATTAAATAAATTTTAAAATTGAATAGACTGAGCAACAACGTGCCCATTTAAAGGTTAGTAGATACGAAATCAGAAGAAATAAATTGATTATCGTCGAGACGATCGATGGCGATAAAATTATAAATTGTATGGGAGACGAAAGGAGAAAAAAATAACACGTTACAGGTCGTGATTTCGTTTTCAACCCTTTGGCGTTAACGACGTGGTACTTCACCATTTTACAAATCCTTAAATTCTAAATTTCTTTCTAAAAACCTGAATCATTATAAATTGTTACAAAGATACAATAAAAATGGAAAGTTATCCGTACTTCTAACTTTGGAGTTCGTTCTTTCTTAAAGTAAGGATACATTTATTCTCAAAAATTACAAGACATGGAAGATCTTTGAAAAATTCGCGATAGGAGAAATTGTGTCGAATTCAGTATCAAAGTCTGAAATAAATTTCTTATTTCAAATCGTGTCCCAAAATTACAAGCTCTCGAATATGTAACATTTATCGGTCGAGCAAACTTTTGGAATTCGTCGTCGTCGTTCATCCAAGATACACGTTGTTAGCTTAATAATTTTCAGTATTAATCAAACAGAAGTCGGCTAACTGGCGGCCAGCCCTTGCCCCTACTTTCCTGATCGTTATCCCTTCCACTGCATTTCGTCGCTACGTATGAGCCCCACTCTCTCGTGCACGGTGAGGAGAGGGGGGCCGCCAGTTAGCCGACTCTGAATTAAACGATTAGACAGGGATATTTAAGGAAATAGAATTGCTTAAAATTTACAGATATAGCCGTGTATTTATAGTTGTTTATACAAGATTTATATCCTTGTAATACCTAACAGACTGATTAGTGAGTTCAATTTCAGTGATGTGACAAACATAGTAAAGTGCTTGAAACTGTGGCTTTCCTTTTAATTTTTTTTCTTTTTTCTTCTTTTTTTTCCACCTAAACTCACGCAAGGTAATATAACTTATAAATTACACGAAAGAGATTTGCATCGTTCCTTCGTCCTCGAACGATTGCCCTTTTAACGTTCGAGTAAAAATCATATCATGACAATTACAATTGCACAGCCATCGATTAATAAATAGAGTTCGTGTGAATTTCGAGGGCAGATTTCTGCTTGATATAACGTGATAAAAAAAAAAAAACGAACTGATTGCGTTCGTTTAAACACAGGCGAAAATAATGAACAGAAAGACATCGGTTACGTTTAACAATCATGTATATTACTTGTTAAAGGCGTATTAATTTCGAATCAATGTAACATTTCATCGGTGCTTCCTTAAAACTACGAGAGAAAACGAGTAGAGACAGTCCACTGAATCGTCGAAATTATAAGAGTGAGTAATAAGATGGTAATGTCCGTAATCCGTAGACCGGGGAACGAATAAAATTATAACGCTATCAAATGTATTTACTCAACAAATACAAGCCGCTGCTGCGTGAGTCGACGTGATATATGATACAAATTGGATGAGTCGAACATCGAAATTTCGTCGAAAGCAATCGAAACGTAGATCTGTTCATTTGTACAAAGTAGAATATCATTTTTGTTCTCATCTATCAGCAAGAATACTATCGTCAGCAATGAAAGTAAAGGATATACCCTAAGGAAAGATCTTTGATCATGATGGATAGAAGTACGCCACTGTAATACTATATTCGTAAGGTGCAATACGTGCGCGGGAAACGGAAACTATAGATCTATGAATATGCAAGATAATATCCGAGTAAAAAGCAAAGATTCTTAATACTTTTCGATCGTTCATTCGTTCACTTATTGATAAGGCGCCTAACTTAATGTGATTGGCAGCATTAATCTACTACTACTGTTATCTGTTACTTTTGTATCGAGTTTCGTTACTGTAAACCAGACAGTTGTGTGATAGTATCCTTGCTAATGTACATGTCGATCTATCGCTAGAGGAAAGGGAAATTTGTACATCGTTTGTATAATGGTATGACTCAGTCTCGCCTGCGCCACGTGAATTTCGCCCTTTGACTAGACGTCTCCACAGCGACCGGTACTGGGTGTGAATATGGACACGCTGGTTTGGTGCAGAATGGATGATACTTGCACTGTTGGGCGGGATGAGAGAACACGCATCCTAGTTTTGTGCAAGACAAGCCAAATTTACATTTGGGATGTCTGTAAGCGCACTTGTCTCCGAACTTACACGCAGGGAACGCACTATAATGTAGGAAAAGATAAACAACAGTTAAAAAAGATTGACTGACGTGAACGAATAGTGAGAAATGGGAGAAATTAAATGTAATAATAACCTGCACATAACAAGGGGATGAAGATACGCGCACTTATTCCCTAATGTACAATTTGGCCAGTATCTACATTTTTCTTTTGACTTATCTATCACCGTTACCGTGTTCTCTGTTAATGGTTTTTTATCTAGACCTGGATGCAAAAAACAACTGTTGTAAAATTTATATTGCAACATTTTCATGTATAAATTAGTAAAATTATATTATTTACGTTTAGTTAATAATGGGGTCGTTAATAATGTGCTGGACTTTAAGTCCGTGGGGCTCGGTGAATGGGATCTATTATAAACAATCGGGCTTAGTCTTCTCCTTTTTTTCGGTATCTCATCGGTTTTCTCGACGTTTTCCGTATTACAGTTTTCATTGTTCTCTTCCGTTCTATCTTTTACATTCATATCGCCTTCGGTTTCCATTCCCGTTACTTGAAAAACAGAAGCCTCCGACTCATTCTGAGCGTATACGTCATTTTGGATTGTTGATAGTGCAAGCTCATCCTCCTCATTTACCTACAAGTCAATGATGGTACTAGAGAAAAAGAGTCGGAGGAAATTGGATGGCTTAAATCGTTTGTTACTAAATACCTCCATTTCCAGTTGTTCATCGTCGTCAGATGTAGTCTTATCTTTCATTAAGTTGTTGTTATATCCGTTGAGTGTAACTAAAAATTTTTGGTTGTCGTCGCTCCTTTGAAATAAAGACATTACGACATCCATGTGCTCCTCGGTAACTGGTTGCGGCACATCTACAGACCGTACAATACTAAATATATTAGAGAAACAATTTTAAGTATTATACATACATATCTCTCTCTCTCTCAAAAAGAAAGAAAGAAAGAAAGCAAGAAAGAAAAGAATACAATAATTATACTCACAAGATTTTGACTTCGATTCCGATACATCTGTGTTTAATTCTACTTGTATTTTTTCCATGACCAATCTTTTGTTGGAATTCAAATGTACAGATAAATTTTGACCCATGTCCCATACAGCAGCTGATTTAAGATGTTTCAACGTCTGCTTCTTCTCTTGTGAAAATTTCTTAATGAAAAAGAAAAAAAGAAATATTATTGAATTAAAATATACAATGTCGAACTGATTTTTGGTAAATGACATTAATACTTATTACATTTTGTACACACCAGTAATGATGGCTCGGGATTCTTTTGCGTAACAACAGACTGATTTGCCTCTGCGACAGCTCTCAGTAAAAGTGACTGTGTGGCGCGTTTTTGCGTTGGTTGCAATGGTTTCAGAGGTCTTGGCGTTACGATTACTTTACTGGGTATCTTGGCTTCTTCGACTTCCTCTTCCGCGTCGCTGCATTCTTTATTATTCTTTTCTAACAATTTCGTTCGTTTCCTTTCAGTCTTAGCTGGTGCAGGCTTATTTATAGCTATTATATGAGACTTGATAGGTCCGACTGTACCTACAGATTGCGTCTCATCGTCTAATTCCTCTTCTGCACCTAGATTGAGGTAGTCGTCGTCCTCGCTACTTTGAGAGCGCCTGATCGACGAGTTAAAGCCACACTTCACGTTGGCTGGTTTGAAATTATTCTTCAATGGTCCCAATCTGTTCTTTATATTCTTATTGTTAGCCAGAGTATCGCGATCTTGCTCCAAGAGCTTGCTCTTAAATTCTATAGAATCTTTATTCCCTAACTGTTTAGGCGATTTATTGGTACTCGCAATCCCCAAACGGTCTTTAATGGTACCCATCGTTTTTTCTATCGGCTTCGCCTTTAAATTAGAATTCGCCTTTTCCCTTAACTCTAAATTTTTGGTTGCTTTCTCGACCTTGGAATTGCCCAGCCGAGTCTTTATACTGCTAACTTTATCAGGCTCATTGTGTTTCAATTCGATCTCGCGGTTCCTCTTCATACGATCCTCCGTATCGAAGATCCTACCACGCGAAAAATTATTACTCCGATTGTCGGCCCGATGCTTCTCGAAGCGCTTTTCGTTTTGCCTGTAACGACTTTCAAAGTCGATTTTCTCTCGGTGGACTTCGAACTTTTTTCTGGACGACACGACACCCAAACGATTTTTTACAGATACAACAGACGTGACTTTTGGTTTGTTAACGCAAGATTTCAATCTCTTCGCGTTATCCTCTACTGTACCATCTTCGTCCTCTTCGATCTTTGACCTTTTCGCTTCACTCTGCTTCTTCTCCGAGCAGACTTCCTTATAACTGTTCGCAGTATCCAGTGGTCTCTTCAAACTTCTGGATGATCCATCATCTATCTTTGTGTCGGTATGAGACTCTTTGGATTTGTTATTGGAAGAAGATTCCAAAGCTGAAACTTCTTTGTTTGTTTCTTTTGCATTCTGACTGTCGCTTGCTTGTGTTCTTTTCGTCATAGATTGCTGGGGAACAGCGTGATTCGATGCACCATCCGGTTTAACCTCATTACTGACATTTTTGACAGGCTTATCGGCTACGCTCTTACTTTGCGTAGTCTCTAATTTTTGATTGAACAAGGATGCCTTTGCAGTTTGCTTGTGGATTAACTTGTCATCCTTCACACTTTTGTTGGAAGACTTCTCAATGGTTTGATTGGCAGCTTGATCTTCCAAGAACGAAGTCGTTGATGTTTTCTTCTTTTTCCTTTCTTCCTCCTGCTTTACGACGACTGTCGGCACAAACTCTCTCAACGATCTTTTCTTGGCAACGGTAACCTTTTGCAGCTTTTTCAATACCTGATCGTGCAGCCAATCGACAAACGGTGTTGTGCAGTTCTCCAGAAACAGATACAGATCCTCGTGCATCTGCTGGCGAGACTTTTTATTTACAACCATCACCAAAATATAATCTGGCAATTCCTCATCGTATCTTATCCCCAATTCCAATAATTTAGCACGAATAGCACTCTGAAAAGGAGAATGATAATCTTCATTAACGACGTTTCTAATAAATATAAAAATAGGAAAAGACACGCGAATTTTTGTAATTTTTTATTACTAATTACTAGTTCTATTGTTTCTATTTGCAGTAATTCCGTGATTTCGTTTTCCCCCCATTTTCTCTCTCTCTCTCTCTCTCTCTCTCTCTCTCTCTCTCTGTCCATCTATTTGCGCTTTATCACGACTTTTACATTTGCATGAAATCTCTATGCAAATTGATCAATAAATTGATCGAACTATATATTAAATACTGCCCTAACGAGACTACGATTGTACTGCGTGAATCGTCGAAACCTAGCAACAACGTTGTCGCACGGTCTCGTTGATCATCAGATGCTCGTTGATAATCGTTCCAAAACTCCGCGTCCGCGAAATTATTGAACACAACGAACGGACGAGTAGAACGGCCAGTACGCACAACCAAGTAAAAGCGTGAATCTTTTATTTACCCGCAACTGATTTGTAACTTCTATCCCGCGTATGTCCATGACGTTGATTACATTTAACAAAATGAACGCACGAGGGGCAAGAACCGTTGTCGTGTCACAAAATCGACGATATTCGTGCGAACGCCGAGGAATGAAAACATTCTCCGCCACGAAGGATCAGTATGCTTTCTTCTATTGAGCGAGTCGTTCATCTAGATGAGAAACTCTACAGAACGTTTGCCTCGTTGATTTATCGCAGTATTCATTGCTCGATGCTTCATCGCAGTTTCGCTGCCTAATCAACAACGAGATCGATCAGCAACGTCAATTCCAGAAATACACTAGACACGATCTGCAATTAATTGCTTTACGATGAGTTTTTTCGTCCATTTGTTGGGGGAGATGTACCGCGAGTTGGCAAGGTAGGTATCACTACGTTCATGACGTAAGAAAGGCGGGAACGTACGAATTGAACTTACGTCGAAGCGAAAGGGAGAAATGCAATTTATTTATTTGACTAACTTCAGCGATATATATTTTCTTCGAATTAGTGCTCCCCGATGGAGCATGAATAAAGAGAAATGTAAATATATTTTCGCGAAGTAAAAAAATGTTTGATATTTGAATTCATCATTGAAGATTAGTCGAACAGCATTGAGAAGAAAAATCGAGATGCCCCGTATGAAAAGCTTTTTGTCATTCTCTCATTTGCTGTACGATCTTCTCGTCTTGTCAATGAGAATCACCGTTGCCATGGCTGTGGCCACTTTTAAAATGATCATACCACCTCGGGCAAAGAATTTGCTGGGCGAAACGGTGCTGGTAAATAATCAAAGTATTTTCAGTCTTCGCATTCTATTTTCCCATCTTTCGCGTACTTTCACTAGATAACCGGCGCTGGACGCGGAATTGGCCGCGAATTGGCTATCCAATTAGCCTCTCTCGGTTGTATAATCGTTTGTTGGGACGTAGATACCGAGGCGAATCGATCGACCATGAGCATGGTATCAAAAAATGGTGGAGAAGTAAGAAACAATGAAAGATGAATTAAAGTAGAAACGAGTTCATTCAAATTGTGGTAAAAATGTCTGATATCATATTGTTGATTATAAAAGAGTTTTTCTGAGGTGTTAATCAGCTCGAGCGTAAATTTACAAATGTTACAACAAGAAAAAATGAATTTATGGATATGGAAAATAGAAAATGCAGAAATGCAATTATATGTAACAATATATAAACATATAGAACATTTATCATAATATATAGTAGATGTTTAACAAGTTTTTACTTTTAGATATTTGAAATACATGAAAATCCATTTAAGTCATTTGATATAGTAGTTTAAATGTGCATGCACATTTATTAATAATTCACAGTGATTTTAATTTAATTCACAATTCTGTTGTTACATTACTAGACGCTACAGTTAATACATTTAAACGTTTGAAATTGAAAGTCATTGTTATTTAAACATTCTCTCTTTAAACTTTTGACACACAACTCCATAACAAGATACGTACATGTATTCTTGTGAACGATACACGTATATTTTAGGCCTATGGTTTCGCAGTCGATGTATCAAAAAGAGTAGAAGTCCGAGAGGCAGCAAGATTAATGAGAAAAGTCGGCGTGCCGGAAGTGTCCATTCTGATTAATAACGCCGCTGTGTTATACCATCGCCCTTTCTTCAACCAAGAATCGGATCTTATAGAAAAGACATTTAACGTTAATGTCTTGTCAAACTTCTGGGTTTGTTTCCTCATTTCAATTTTATAACGTTCCATTGTGATATGTTATAAAATTCAACGAACTGTTATAAAATTACAAATTAACAATTGCAAATGTTCGCTTGAATCTTAAATGTTTGTTGGACAGACGATAGAAACATTTTTGCCAACAATGATGCAAAACAGAAAGGGACATGTAGTTTGCGTGTGCAGTATGTGCGGTATATATGGTGTGTCGCAGAAAGTAGCGTACTGTTCCTCCAAATTTGCTGTGAGAGGTAGAGGAATTTTTAATTGAAACAGTCATTAACAGGCTGGACTGCAGATTTTTATATGCGAATTCGTATTTCTTGAGAACGCGATTGAAGAAGAATCAAATTGAAGAAGTAATACACCTCGGTAGAGAAAAATTTTGTATTTCATAATTTCTTGTAAAATTCATGGAAATCTGCAGTCTGATTATAATCCTCGAATTGTAATTTTTGCTATTTTATTAATTCAAATAACTAAGAATACATAAAACTGTAAAATATCAAAATATCTATTCGTCTTCTTCAAATAAATATTGTTTGAAGCAGTATAAAATCGATGATAGCCAAAATTTAATAGGATTAATGGAGGCTCTTCACGAGGAGCTACGACTGGACCACAAATATTCTAATATACGATTTACGACGATTTATCCGTTTTACGTGGACACTGGACTAGCCAGAGATCCAAAGTATAGGTAAACTGTATATATGATTAATAAAATATCATAATTTGATCTCATTCGATTTCATACACGACTTTTATAGGTTTCCTTACATATTCGGTGTGGTATCACCTGAATACGCTGCTAGAGAGATAATCAGAGCAATTAGAAGAAATTATACTGAATACTCGATTCCTAGATGCCTTTTCACCTTAAATTCTATTAATAGGTATTTCACGTTTGTTTCACAAGATCTTCAAAGATTTGATCGATCCAATTTAACTTTAAATTTGACCAAGTTTCACCAGATAAATGATTCTTAACTATCCCCCACCATTAGGTAAAATAATAGGTAGAATAATACTAAATAGTCGCACTCAAACATAATTATTTTCTAATTTTATTACTTGAACGTGGACGAAGAAAGTCGAGTAGATTTTAACTCTTAGATTGATACTTATATTTCAACTCTTCGATTAGATACTTATATCTAAACATATTAATTTTCCAACTGATGGAAGTCTCTTGGAATCATAAACTTTTCCTTGAATGTGTACGGCTTCTAGATTGCTTCCTGATAGCGCGATGAGGGTAATCCTTGACTTCTTGGCCGACGTGGATCGCAAACATCGAGAAAAACTTACTTGCAAAAGTGTCACTTCGTAAATTGCATTAACATTTACACGAGGCGATGCTTACGTTTCATTAATTATACGTTTGTGTAAGATCACACCACATGCGACCTTAATATTAAATCCGAACTCTGTAGTTAAGTGTTTCTAGAATAAATAAATAATTTAACAATCGTTCTGTCAGATGATTTCACTGTGATCTGACGTACCGTATGAATAAAAATGTCTGCCAAATTACGTAGCTGTTTTGCTATGCTTCGCGCTGCGAATTTATTTCATATTACGCGTAATACCTATTACGTAAGCTCGTATAATTGATCAGAACTTCGTTTAAAATGAAAATTTTGTTGTAAATGCCTTACGTCCACGTCTAAATTAAATGCGTGATTTAGAAGGAAAAGTTCCTCGTGGCAATTTTTTATACAAGTAGACCGTAAAAAACAAGATGATTGGAGAATAAAAACGTAAGATAATTATAACGTGAAACGTCAAAACAAATTCAATATGGAAAATTTTAAAATAATAATCTCTGCAGTATCTACGAAGAACAATTGTTGAGGCTGAGAAAATAAACTAATTTTTCGTCGATAATAGTTAGGCAATTTATAACTTTTCAGAAACAGTCTTTTTTTGTAGTAGTATTTTCTTTGACTTTTATAAAAAAAAAAAAAAGAGAAATAATATTACACTTTTCTTCAAAGTACTCGTGTCCTTGAACTTTGAACCAGCTGGGAGGTCATTGCGTGTATCCTCCATGATGCATCCTTTCACTTTTAGGGACTTTATAAACACGCTCTATTGCACGACGTATTATAATTTTTTTGCGTCTCAGGTTCATTGATAAACTGATTCATTTCTTTCAGAGCCATTTTCTGTAGTTATAGCAATTTGCAAATTATTTCGAATGGTGCAATTAATAAATGTTACAACAAATATTGAACAAGAATTTTTATACATTCTTACGACAGTGTAATAACACAATAATAATACAGAGAATGATCGTTTAATGTTTTTTTCATAGTGCAATGAGTATGGAAATGAGTCAAGAACGTGCAATAAAATTTCTTCCTTCGACGTTTCGTTCTAAATTCACTTTTGGCATACTTGAATTAAACAGAAACCGTGGCAGGAGTGAACAGTCTGGATCTGAATTCAAATCTGAGTCTAAATCAAAATCAAATGACAAGAATGACAAAAGAAAATGACGTTTCCTCTTGATACGATTATTCTTAGAATCCAACGAGCACTCCTCGTCGCAAGTTATCAAGGTAATCGCTTCGAAGATGCTGTGCCATTTAAATAATCATTTCTCAAATGTTTCTATTCAATTCATGTTCAAAATTGACTGTATATTAGTTTTTTTTAGAATTGCTGATGTCATTCCGCGCAGTGTTTTTCTTGCCTATAAAAAATTTCGTTAACTGGATTGACGCAACGTGGATCTCGGTACATTCCATACAGAATAATAAAACGTAAGATTCTGTTCAGTCAAGTTCAACCGGTTGTAGAGTTCTATCGAGATACCATTCGCTGTTGCTTGTTCAAAACCCTCCAATGTTCGTTCAGTGCAGTTTCTCTATGTGATTTTTGGACTATTTGTGTAACATCATACTCCTACAGTGATTTTCGTTCGATGTATTATTTTATCACAACTTTCATTGATGATGGTTATTGACGGAAGTTGAATTAAAATTTAATTTGAATGCAGTTATACTACGTAATTACACTTCTGATGCAACGTTTTTGACGCAATGTTAACATAATCGGTGATTCTTGGTAATCTTTCGAAATTCATTCATCAGTGAGGTAATGCTTCAATTTTTTTGCTTTTTTTCAATTTTCATTGATATTTACAATAATTAGTGGTTGTCAACGAACAGAAAATTTCTGAATTTTTCTAATTCTAACTGTGACTGTGTTTGCTGTAGCAAAGTGGATTTGACAAGAATATTCCGTTTTAACAATAAGTCTCTACTCTTTCAAGGTTTCTCTTTGTTTGGTAAATTTTTTAAAGACATTGAGCTAAATCCTTCAATAAACGTAATTAAATAGAAATTGAAGAAATCGTACAATATGCTTATTTTTTAATAGAAATATTAAGAAGAAAGAAATGTAGTAGTGATTCAGGACAAAAATAAGTATGATATAATCTACTTCGTGATTAATGCGAAATCATTTTAAAAACTATAATGAAACGATTATATTCTATTCAAAGCACTACTTGATTTTGCATGAACATATAATCGGAATAATAAGTTTTATTCGCTTCATCTATCTGATCTATAATTGTGCAGACTTTCTCCGATTTCTGTTTAAATGTTCTTTTAAATGAATGTTAGAAGCATTTCAATATTCTCGTATTGTTAATTAACTTCAGTATTTTATTTTCTGTTTCAAAACATTCAAGTGTTTGAAATTTGACAAATGTACATTGATATTTATGATTGATTGAGCTGTCATATCATATTTTTTGTAAACGCTTCGTTTTTAATCAGGAGACACATACCATATCAGAAATAGGAAATACAATATGTTGATAGAAAGATATACAACAACAATATGTTAACATACAATTTTTAGGAAGTCGAGTATAATATGTCAACGCGGTTAATTCTTGTTCAATTATTTCTTTTCAAGTGTGTCTGTACCTCGGTGTACAGGTTTACCTTGAAGTAAGTTTAAGAGTCAAGTTCATGACAAACTCCTTTATAAAACTGTGCAAGAGATCCGAGTTTGTCGCTACCGCAGCATCAGGGCAACGACTTTTCTTTGTTCCATTGAATTCGAATACGTAGCTAATCAGAAATGCAATTTTTATTAAACTAATAGGAAGAGCTGTTCTTAGAACTATTCCTCTGTTTCCTCTTGCTTGTGCAAAACTTGAATGAAATTTCTTGAGACTTGCAGAAATATTCTACACGCTATTAGAATATTAGTTTTCAAATATTGGTTTCTCGAACATAGAATGTCCTTAGAGTATAAAAATGTTTACAGAGTGGAGGAGTACTTTTAAGCTTCTCAAGAACCTTTCATACCTCAGTAGCTATTGAAATATTGCAGTTTCCAAATTTTAAGGATAGTTTCTGTAATCTTTCACAAAATTTTGACACTTTTGAAAGGCACTTGTACAAGTTTGGGTGAATCTTTGTGTATAAAGAAAGACAGTGTCCAATTGGAATAATCCAAATCTTATGATTCAGATGTTTCATGATTTTATGTTGTAGAAAATTATCTCGTCATTCCGAAAGCGTTGTAAAATTAGTTTCTCTGGCATTTTCATTTAATGATCGTTCATGTCCTTAGAATTTTCAATTTTCAAGCTTCTGTGTTCAAGATGTTCAGTGAACAGATACGTCTAAATTGCCATTGAAGAATCTTTAACTGTTTCTTTCAACAACCTACAACGTTTCATAAATTTGACGATTTGCACATTTTCAAGCTCGATGCAAAGGCACCGAATTAATTTCCACGCGTGTAAATAAATGAAACGTGCGGCATCACTTTTTCTTCTCTCTTTCTAGTTCATCGATCGCCATCAACATCAGCTCGAAATCTGGTTTCATGCGCTTTGCCTCTCGACGTCCACGTAAAAAGCAAAAAGAAAATAACATATTCGTAACAGATCAGCTGTTTCGTGAATAGAAAAAAAAAAAAAAAAAAAAGAAAAAGGGAACAAGCGACACGCGGGAGAAATTTAACTGGTTCGTGCACAGTCGTTTTCTAGCGCACGTTGGCAAGTCGAACTTCATATCTGAATCGACCATTAGTTTGATACTTTTACGTAATATCGTAAGTTACATAAGGGGCGTAGATTTTTCCTGGTTTTGATTTATTACGCTCGGGCTACTGTGATAGTCATCTATTTCATATTTTAAGCAACGATCGATGCACATTTCAACCGGAATCGAAGGAGAAAGTGTGAAAGAAAGGGAACTGTACTTTCACGTAACGCCTTGCACGCTTTATATGCAATTTTTTATACCTCGTAAAACAATTGGTTCTCCTTTTGTGAATGACGACTGTATACGGGATGTCTCGGTTTCTCCAACGTTGCCAGTTATTTTCATTATGTGGATAAAAATATGAGCATCTTTCATTGTTGAAGCATTGTTGATAAGTTATAACAAAAAAAAAAAAAAAAAATAAAAGCAATAACATAACAGAAATGAGCAGTAACAATATTTCGGCCATTTTCTATGTAAAAGTTTAATATTATGATACAAAAAGTATTGTTTTCTATAAAATATTATATATTATTAATATGTTATTGCTCTATGAAAATATATATAACAAATAAATGATATTTTCTTATGATGACGTCGTTTACTTGAACTGATAATAAAAAGTAAAAGGAACAAACGACAGCTCCAAATGAAACGAGAAATGATAATGAAATTACAAATAAATTGCAATACGTGTTTTATTTGAAACTGCAATGTATTTCTAAGTGACAGTATCAGGTAATAACGCAAAATAAGAAATGACAGTCATTTATATATTATAGACACATGCGTCAAAATGAAGGTTTCACACTACGTATACACAGTGTATTAAGATCACTATTCAGACATCATGATATCAAGATTATTGCTCAGAATCCATTATTTTTTTGAATATGTTAAAACATTTATTCTCATTAGCATCGAATCAGATTAATGTTACTTTGTACATACGTATATGTATATGATATATGTTCTTGAAACGTATGTACAGGTACTATTATTAAATATATAGCTAGTCTTGTTTTTTGTACCTCGCTTTTTGTATATTCTTATGTATATTCTTCACTTAGTTAACGCGGTCTTAAAATAAAATGAGTGACGATAATGATAATGATAAAGATACAAATCGAATGTTGCTTTGAAAACGTTGATACTGATATAAGAGTTTATTATGCAACATATATAATAACGTACAATAACATTCAGTCATGCTGCAATATCAAAGAACGCTGTGCTATTACGCAGATGAAAGAATTTCAGAAACAAAATAGTATAAAACCAACAGCGATAGTGGTTACAAGGGGGGATGAAAGGTTCATAAGGACCTCGAGTTCGCCGGTTGGCCAGTGGTGTTTTGAACTTACTAACTTCAATCGTAAATCGATGGTGTTTCGATGCCATTTGATCAGTTACGAGTTGTTCCATTATGCAATTGTTGTTATACTTTCGCCGTATTATGGGACACCAATATAATTAGCACACTACGGCGCACGAAACTTTCATCCGATAGCGCGCAATTTATTTCCACGAGTATCAACTATCATACAGCTCGATTTTTTCCCAATGTGTTTTCTCTTCAATTTCTTTGATACTGAATCGTCAATATACTTCAATTTATTGATATAAATAATTCTCCAACGATACTGGGCAATGAGTTCTTTTCGTCGTGTCGCATTTCTCGTGATTAACTCTGTTAATTAAATTATTCAACAAAATAACTCGTGGTTCATTTCACAACGTAAACGATTATAAACTTGACTGTTCGCTTCAGGTTTGATTGTTAACTTGAAATTTTTAATCTCGCGATATTTATTTTATTAATCAGATTGTCAAACTCACGGCAATGTTTTAGCAAATGTACTGGTTAATAATAGAAGAGGAATTAATAATTTGGCACGGATGCAATTCATATTAACCGGAAAGTGTGTTTGCATTTAATTTGTATTCTTGCTCATTCCTACTGATTTAAACCCTTTTGCTTTCATTTCAGTGCAGTCTTGCCCCCGTGAGAGATGATATGATAATTCTGAACTCAAGAATGCTGTGCCCTTCGTTCACCATTTGGTTCCTCCTCACCATTGAATTCTTAGCCAGTACGTTTCTATTTATTCTCGTGGCCATCCTTAAGGTTTTCAAGTCCCTGCTACCCGAACCACCCAGAGATTTGACTGAAACTGTCGTTCTGGTAAGAGTACAAGCATCGCCTCGCGACTCTTTAGAAAATTTCGCTCGCTTTGAAGATCTAGAAATAGTCAAGTTTCATAAATTGAAAGAGGTTGCACGCTTTAAACGTCCGTAGCAAGTTCAAAAGGTCTTGAACGCAATTTTAAATTAAAGTGTCCAAGTATTTAGACCTCGAAACGAACAGATCAGAAGATTGAACTGTAATCTTCAACAGGTAGTCGGTGCTGCTTCCTCACTGGGTGAATCTCTGGCGAGTGAATTCGCGAGGAACGGCTGCTCCGTCGTTTGTCTGGACAACGATCTCAAGTTCATCGAGGCGACAGCATCCAGATTGAAAAAACAACGTCTCGCCGTCGAGGAAGTGGCACCGAGTCGCCGGAAGGACGACTCCTCGCGATGCCGATCGACTATATCCGCGTATCGGTGTAATTTCTCAGACAGAGACGCGATCAAGAGAACAGCTGAAAAAGTGAAGGATGATGTCGGAAGGATCGATATTTTGGTGACCTGCATTGACAATAGGAACGAGGATGCCTTCGACACGACCGGCAAGATTCTGATGTCACATTTTTGGGTATAAACTTGTTTTCTAAATCTTAGAAGAAGATCGTTCTCCATTGTTGCCAGTCTGAGACAAAGTGATGTGGCGTTCCTGGATTTTTCGTGTCCCTTAAAAATTGTTTTCTTAGTAATAGACAAAATTCGTTGCTGTTTAAGTTACTTTCTCAAAATTATATTTCTTTCTGTATTGTTAATATTTTTTTCTTGTTTCCACTTGCAGACAGTGCTGGCCTTCTTTCCAATGATGCTGGGTCGAAAACAGACTCATATAATCGGAGTGACTCCAGTCGCATTGACTAATGACACTTACCAAAGTTCCAAGATGGCTATAATGAGTAAGCATCATCGAATGATAGTTTGTTGCCAATTTGTTAATGTATGTCTTGTTAACGATCAATGCAGGTTTCATCGAATGTATGTGTCAAGAGTTGAGCAACCACAGTAGCAATTTGACATTTTTGGCGTTCTCTCCAATTGCAGAGTGCAGGTAATAATATTTCGAATATTTAAATAAGAATCCCTATGCAGTTTGGATAATTTAACGCTAGAACTACTGATAACCATAATTAGAAAATTTATATCATAGAAATATTATAGTGAAAGAGAGAGAGAGAGAAAAAAGGAGAAGTTCTATAATACAACAAGGAACACAAATTTTTGCTATGATAATAATTTGATAATAAAAGGCACAAAGTATTTTGTATCAAGAGAATTAGAAGAAAAATATTATTAGATTGGTTATCTTGATCACTTTAATAATTTTGGTGTTAATTGAATATATAATCATTGTACAATCGAAATGTTCATTGTTTGTGCATTATAGGAAAACTCTTTTTCTTATTTTAATGAATGTTTTTTCATTGCGTATATTTCCTGCAAAATCTCTCCAATGTTTTGTCATTCTCAAACAAGTACTCTTTTAGTTTTTTTATATATGCTTCTGCTTTAATATGTTTCCTTTCTATTTAATTACAACTGTTGAAGCACATTGAAAGAGAGTGAAGAACGAGTGGCTAAGAATATTGTCACAGCAGTGAGGAGTGATCAATATAACATGAATTGGATGTCCAGACTGCTGTATCAGATAAGGTATTAAAATATGAATAGAAAAAACAGAAATTAATTTTCATCACACGGAAAAACGATTTGAACATAATTTTATAATCCAACGATTATTTTGTATTTTTTATTTTCTGCATTTCTCACAATGTTTTCTTGCAGTCGGTTCAATAAATAAATATTGAAATTAATATTAAATTCGAAAATCTTCTACGCAGGACAGATTCGGTTTTTATGTTATTTAAATTTTAGTTGTTGAAATTTAATACATTGTATATTTCTAATTTTTACTCTTTACTTTTTCAGTTGCATGATCTACAACGGAATAACATTGCTCACAGAGTGGTCCCACTTTCAAAGATGCAATTATCCCACGTAAAAATGAATTCTTTTCTTGTCCCATGCTCCACAGAATCATTGATCAAAAAGATAGTCTGCTGAACTTACTAAATACTGCCATTGACTATTTCAAAAAAAAAAAAAAAAAAAAAAAAAAACAGCTTTGAAATCTCTCTTAATAATTAAGAAGAAACCATATGCAAAACGAAATTTTATTTCGATACATGATACTCGTGTGTCATCCAATAATTCGAAGATCTACATGAATTCCAAGAAAAAGACATCCAAATTGACGCAAGATTTAAGAAATAATCGACAATCATCAACAAAAAAATATACAAACTATATGCATCAGAAAAGGAGAACTAACGTGTATGATCATGTGGAATCTTTTTTTTTTTTTTTGAACGTTCATCAATCAGGAACTAATACGTCGTAATGACCGCTGTCTGAGTTCCCGGTGAATAAAAGTCTAGCTGTCGCGAATTGCGAGCTAACATGATTGTGAAACACTCGTTTAAGTTCGTGTCTGTCGTTGATCTCGCGATAGATCGATAGATTCATGTCGTACATCCTGGTGGCTACCGTGCATTCGAGTTCACTGGCGAACGTGCCTACCATGTTCATGTAATTGTCATAAGTTTGCCGATCCGATATGTTCCATTCGGCTATCACGAAGGGCCCATACTCGTGCCAATTTTCCTTGACGTGTTGCACCACCTGTTGAAGCAAAATTTCTATCATTTGTGCAAGCGACGAGAAGACTGATTCTTTTTTAAAATAATTTAATTTTCTTAATTGCAATTTCTCTCAAATTCTTTTTAACTCTAACTTTGTTGTTAGTTGTAGATTAAATTCTAAATTTCTTCATTTTACTAAATATTTCAAATGCTATTTATTATTTTATAATATTCGTTATTTCTTAATATTCTAATTAAATGTTAAATATTATTATCTTACACATTATAACATTTTTATAATATAATCTCACATATTTTCTAATATTTTTATAGACTGTCTTTAGACTTACTTTTAGCAATTTATTTTTGAATACTTATAAACTTTTCTGTAGTACATTTAAAAAAGAATCAGTTGATACTTTTTATACTTAATTATTTTTCTTTTCAAGTAATATTTTTTATTCAAACAGTAAAGATAGCAGCATAAATATAAATCGAACATCAGTTGATTCAGTCAGTGCATTAATTTAAAAATTAAATTAAATTCAGATATTTAATTTTAATATCACAATAAAGAATGATGGATCATACCATTGAACGCAAGTACCGATGTTCATCCTCGTTTCGCCATAAAATATAGCTAATCGCTCGAAACATACAGTTACCATCGCCATAAATATTGTGCACGCGAAACGTGCCTTCAGAGCACCTTAAACGAGCCGTACCTGCGAAATAGAAATAAAAATTTGTGTTCTGTCGACAATAAGTAACATACTAATCATCGATTCATATTTTAAATTCTCTTAGAACAATAATAAATTAACTGGCCATCACTGGGCCATTGGAAACCATAATACGTCCGAATTAAATTCATTGGAACTTTAAAATTTTAATTTGACTGAATTTCATTGATGGGAAATATAAAATATAAATCAAACATTCTGAACTGCGATGCTGCTAGTGGTCAGGTTCATTACAGATGAAATGCACGTAGTGTTTTATAATAAAGTATACCTATACGTAGCTCAGATTGTCTATTAAGAAGACATATTAAATATATAATATTAAAAAATTTAAATAAAACAGAAATTATTACAATTATTTATAATATTCGAGGGCTAAATTTCTTCACGGGTGACTACGTCGAGATGTACCTCTTTTAAAAAAGATAAGAAGCCTGTTTTTATCTCTTTTAAGACGTGCGCGTGAACGAAATTGTTCACAGGGTATCCAAACGGACTTCGTTTCTCGAATACCGGAAGCGTGGTTGTAGAAATCTCCGCGGTCCAGGTAGTATTCGTGTTCGAATCGATTATATTTTTTCGCATTCTTGAGCAGCGACGAGCGACGTACGCACTTGCCTATTAATAAAACGTGTAACAGATAATCGATCATGGTTTTTATAAATAGAAAAGAAGGAAAGATTATAGCTTATTTGTTTTCGCGAGAGAAATCTTTACTTATCGATTCTCTTTGCACGTCCGAGGACTTTTTAAGAGAATTTTTAAATTATGTAAATTATCAATATACAGCGAGAATTGATTAATTTTCTTTCATTAAGAATATAAAATTGCAATCTGCTCAGAACTGAATTTTTTCATTTCTATTAAAAAGGAAATAATGACAAATAAAATTAAAAGTGTACCACGAAATATTCGTCAGTCGTTATCAGTATTTTATTCAACTTTCGACTTTACCTTCTTCAAAGATGTGGCTACAGAAAAGGAAGCACCAAAGGCAAGGAAAGAAAAATGCCTTTAGAAATTTTAAAATGTGGACTTTAGCGACGTCCAGCTTAGGTTTTCTTCAAGAGTATTTGTCAGCCTGATCGCCTGCTGCATGTTTGATTAATGTGCAAGTGAAATAGCTTTGGTACTGTGTCTCTTTTCTTTCTCTTTTTTCCCTTTTTTTATTTTCTGTTTTTTTAAATTAATTTCAAGTTCATTCGTATATGAATAATTTATACAAGCATAATTTCGTTTGTTGACATTAGCATTTTGGAAAGTTTGACGTGAAAATTGATCTTCTATTGTCTTTCTTTTCATCTTGCAATGAAATTGCGTTCCTTCGTTACATGTACACATTGGAAAATCAATTTTCAACAGATAATATCAATATTAATTATTAAATCAGATTAATTGTTCTACAATTTTGACGAAATTATAACAGTTCAGAGTATTTTTTCAGACAATTTTTTTACCTAGTATATGAATATTTTCATTCTTTTTTAAGAATATCTCATGAATTTTGTGTATTTGATTTAGACTAGATTTTTTTTTTTCTTTTATTCCAACATTTCTTTTGAAACGCACGTGTATTAAGTTTAAATTAGTTAAAGATTAGCGCCAACGCTGAAATATGCAATATCGAACATAATCGATATTTCTCGTGATCGATTTTTAACTGGGAAGCAGGAGGCGGAAAGAAGCACAGCTCATCTGTAAAGAGGAAACTATTATCCAGAAAAATCATCCAGGAAGAAGTATTATCCAGAAGTTGTCAGTAAATTTAAATCAATAGCTATTAAATTTGTGTTTGTGTTGTGAATGTTTATAAAACTTGCATTTTTGGCTTCAAGTCATCGAAATCTGTCAGATTACCAAAAACAGTGTGTAACTTTTGCTCCCCTAAAGTAAGATTTGACCACATAATTATTACATATAATTTTCAACAATTAAAGAAATAATATAAACATTTAAACAGAACATGCTAGGCTAAAAGTTATTTATAATTTTATATCAAAATTTAATTTCAATTCTAATCAAGAACAATATTATAATCTTGTAATTGACTAATTCATTGTTTTATATATATATTATATTTTATTATATGTTCTTAATTATACTGCGTAATTACTTAACAATTCTAATGCTAAATTCAACAATAATTTATTAAGAATGTATGTATTTAATAGTTAAAAATAATAATTTTACTGTATAATGTAATAAAATTTTCCATTTCTCCAAATCCAATAGATGGCAGCAGTTACATTACCATACACAAGGAAAGCAATAGAGTGCAACAAGGACAGTTATATATGCGCGATAGATAAGGAGAGCAATAGCATGCGACGAGGATAGCAATAGATTTTAATTTCATCTTTTCACCGCTACGCGGCGCAAGCATTTCAGTGCCCATAAACCGCGCTAATCTTCAATTACAAAAAAAAGACTTATTTAGACAATTAATTAATGAACTTTCGCAATTATATTTTCCAAATTAGAACTTCCGGCTTTCTTACTGTACTCTATTTATCTTAGGAAATGTCTGTACAAAGAATTAGAAATTCTTCAATAGAAAGAAATCATTTAGAAATAGACAAAGAAATAGAAAAAGACAAGGTTGTTTAATATTTATTAAACAATGATTTATTTATATATATATCTTACAACGTACATAAAATAATACATTTTAATATTGAACATGTAACGAATATTAATTGCATTTACAAAAATAATCAACAGAATATTACATGTACGTGTTTTGCAGATGTAAATGTCTTCATTCTCTTCATCCGTATATGTTTCATGGAGAAATGTAAAACAGGAAATAGAAATTGTAATATTACCAAAAACTGGCTCAAAACACAGCAAACAAGAAGAAGCAATAGATAAATATAGAAAAATAAGAATAAATCCAGGATAAATATAGGAAAATAGGGATAAATAGGAATATAAAAAGCATGAAACGGGAAAAGAACGATGGAACTCGCTGCACGCAATAAAAACAGGGCATTAAGTGTTTAATACTCAGGTAAATGTATCCTCATCTCGCTGCGCATCCTCTTTAAATGAAATTTAAACCTGCAAGAACAAAATATAAAAGTACGTACATACTTGTAAGGATTAGATTAAAAGTCTGCTTACCGAAACTATTTTATTAAAATGGGAGGTGTATCATTTCTATTTCACCTACCAGTATAATGTATACTGTGCATCCGATGTATAACACGTAACATGTATTGAGTTCCAAGCCATTCACAGACACCGAAATTCATAATACATTTCGCGCATAATAGAACAAAAAATTCAATACGTTTATATATATAATATATGTGTGTGTACATATGCAATATAGTCTACTCGAACGCTTTCTTAATTAAAATTTTTCCAAGTTCATCTATTAACTACATTAATAAAGAAAACTCGCGTTCTTTTCTTCTAATCTAAATGAAACTAAAGAATAAGTAAATTAATTCGTCTGCGTTAATTTTTCATTTTAAGCGAGTTCCCGATACTGTCTTTCATGAGTTATTATACCCCCTAATTAGAATCGTGAAAACATGTTCCCGTTTATATTATACACAGTCATGTACAGAAAACGAACTTAAGTTTTAGCAAGTGTTAGCTCAATGTTTAACAGCACATATTAATGTTTATACATTATATTTTATTAACCATTGAGTCAATCTCTGTCTATCTTCTATACATTATTCTATATAATACATAACAACATATAATATACATTAAATGTTAAATATTTTTATTTCCATGATTTCAGTATGGAAACTGTTGCGTTTGTTATCCCCATAAGTCAAGGTAGATATCAAAAACTAATCTTTCAAGAGTAAACGTGCGACAGGTCAAATTAATGGTATAATTTTGTAGGATTTAGACCGCGAATAGGTTAATTTATAAGAAATTGTCTAGCTCGATGTATAACAGGTTAAGGTTAAAGATAACGAAACTATATATACGTACGTACGTACGTACGTATTATCACCGCTAATTATACTGATAGAAAATAACAAAAGTGGACATCATCGTTTCGGAAACGGAACTGGCTCGGAGCAGACCGTATAGTCGAGTTGTAGCTTGGCTACAAAATCGTGTCGTGCGAGCCGTAGTTGCATGCCACTTGCACCAGTCGGCCGCGAGAAAGGGACGGAACAAGTGCCAAGGGAACATGGCGACGCGTTGGAACATGCGACAGTGATGCAGCCAACGTGCAACGAAATCGTTTCCGTCGTGTGACCAGAAGAATACCCGTGGCCGCGTACCCTGGAACACCCGCCTGGCCAAATGACATGGGAATTTGTAATCGAAGGCACTTTCTGCTGACAATATGCACCTTGCAACTCGTGAGTGTGTCGCTGATGGAAAAAATGTTTTTGTTTCCCTCGTCAGGGGGGAAATGATCGTTCATTCCGTGACACGCGTAATTCGCGTTTCTTTGACAATGAGTCACAGTTGAGTAGCTTCGGCAGGAACGCAGACAATCCGAGGAATTTGAATTGTCGAGCATTTTTCAAACGAAAGTGTACTCTCTTCATTGCGCGTCGTTACGTTGTTGCGAACGAACCGAATGATTTTATCGTAGCTCGATGAAACGTAAGCGTTTGCTTGTTTATCGTATCGCTTTATCGATCCACAGGTCGCGTGGTTTATCTGCGTTGAATAGAGATCGCCGTGTAGAAACTAGACGATCCATTTAATACCGCTTTTACCACTTTCTAAGCGTGCTTTCTTATCGACTCGCGTCGAATATCACAGTTCTACGTTGTACTTGAGAGATGTTCCTTTTCTTTTCTTTTCTTTTCTTTTACTAATTAAAGAATGTAATAAACTCATACGAAAAAACAGGATACAGTCAACGAAATTTGTTGACTCGATATTATTGACTACATGTTTTGAAACAATTGAGCTTTGAAGCTAACAAATGTACAATGAAACAAGATTCTCAAAGCAAGAAAACATATGTGGTTCATGAACACTGGTTCGTATTTGGAGCATCAGATTAATTGGGTATTTAGAACGCAGAGCAATTGGTGCAAATTAAGATTGCAGACAAAAAGAAGTTGACAGAAATGAAAGAAATTAATCTTAAGGCTGGAATATTCTGCCTAGACTTCTTCAATGGTTTATTAAATCTAATTGGAGTTGTTTAATATCTGCTTGTAGATCACTACAGTAGAGCGCCAGGTCTTCGACTTTCTAGGCTTTATGTGGGCCCCGATACTGGTCAATTTCTTCAACATTATATTTGTGATTTTAGGGTTTTTCGGGGCTTTTCAATATAGGCCTAAATATGTCATATCAGTAAGTAGAATCATTTGTTTTACTTTAAACAAGTCACATGTAGAAGTATTTAATTCTGTGTGTGAAATTCATTTTAGTATTGTATATGGAATACACTATGGTTAGGCTGGAATATATTCATGATATGTTTCTACCTTGATGTTGGTATACTCGACAAAGTAAGTATAAAGTTTTCATCTAATTTCGTCATTCCAATTTCAATAGATCTTTAATTGCAATTCATCTTTTTTAGAACAGCGATATCTTAAATCTTGGTACTGGTAGCTTTTCTTGGTGGCATGTCAATGGACCAGGTTGCAAAGCTATTTATGATGTTACTGAACCAGAATTATTCAGACCTGCCCGACCTACAAACGTAACAGATTGTGTGTTAGATTATGAAGTAGTCGAAATTTTACATGCATCTACTCAATGCATCTTGGGTGTAAGTATCATCAACTTTCGCTGTCTAGTAAAATTGTATGAATTATGGTATCGAAGATAATATTTCCTTTGTTTTAGTTTATCGCAATAGTGGGTGGTATTTGTCTAAGTAAAGTTTTCCTGGAGGAAGATGATAGCTGTAAGTATAAGACTCAAGAACTGTTGTAATTTCAGTGTCAGATTGGTATAAGAATTAGTTTACAGTGTGAAATTATTTCTAATTTTGTTCTGGGGTACTATTTGGTAATAAATTTAGGTGATATTTTGTCATGGGATTGGTAAACAAGAAGTTGGGAAAATTGTCAAAATTTAATTTCCTATTTTTATACATAGTGAAAAAAAGAAAAAGCAAAAATAATGCAATGATAAATCTTTTTATGGTGCAAAACAACATTATATGGAAGAAAATTATGGTAAACATCATCCTGAGGATTCTTTTTCTTCTAATTATAATAAATTTAAGATTTATTATTGCTTGAAAAGAGGGTTGTCGGTTACAGTTGATTTCATTGGTGGATTTGATCCTCCACTTTGGTAAGTGCTTTGCCTGTATCATGGTTTGCACGCATTTGCTCTTTATGTAAAAAGCACGAAGTAAAATAGTTTCTCTCATGCACATTATTACTCATCGACTCTTCTGCGAATGTTTGGTGCTTGAATATTATGCGAGTTCATCTGTGAATCTTCGATACAGCATGTATCCTTTGGAAACGTTATAAACTGTTATCAAATTGGCCACATCCGAATGAAACTTAATTTTTTATCATTTAAGTTAGTTTTAATGAAAAAAAAAAAAAAGAAAAAAGAATCATTACGCTCACGTCACAGGCACGTCAATGAAATTCGATCTAATGAAATCGATTCTACGATTCATATTTCAGTTGACTTTGTGGGAGGTGATGACTTTGGGTTGGCAGGCCACACGCCGTTGCATCCTATGTACGTTAGCTACTCGGCTCTTCCATCACCTGCCCACCCTCACAAAAATTCCGCTCAAAATTACCCCGCAGGCACAGCTAGCTCTCATCAATCAATTTGTCACGATACCAGCTTCCCAAAGCATAACGATAAAACGTTTAACAGCTCCGGACGAAGTAAATGTAGCTTCAGAAACGACACGATCAGAACTGAACGAAGCAACCTGTCCAGTCGCGACTTAAAGCACGTCGATTACTCGAACGACTATTCGAATCCGTTGGATCATTTGCAGAGGCCCGTGTCCCCGTACGACGAGTACGATTCGTTGGACAGTGCTGCTAAATTGAAGTATCAAAAGAACAAACTGTACTATCCGCACTCGTCCAAGTACAGTCCCGTTGCATCTCCGCGTGTCAAGTCTCGACCTGGTGTGGTAAGGCAGAATAAAGCCTCCAACAAGCCTAGAGTCTTCACCGATCATGTTCGCGAGCAATCGATGAGGTCATTTTACTCTGATCCAAGATTGGCAATCGAGAATCAGCAGAACGTGACCGACCAAGATAAACAAAATAAGTCCAAAAGAGATAGTAGACCTTTGTCGTTATATGCCAGTAATTTTTAGATTGTTAAAAACTAGAGAAATATATATATATGTATAGGGAGGATTTATTTCTTTCTACCTTAATCCATTCGAGGTCGGGGCCACATTTGAAGATGATCTTGAGAAAGTTGATACTATTTTTTAAAATGTCTTGGTAGGAGTGATTGTGAACTACTAGCTTAATTTTAAACCAACAATGATTTTCAAATTTTTTTCTATATTCTTTGACTCTTGCATAATATTTATTGACGTTTGTTTAAATTATTCATTCGCATGAAGCTCTTTCCAAGAGGTATTGCGTCGCAGATGAATAGCGTAGGACGCATACGGTGCGTCGCCGGCCTCGAATCGATTAAAACAGTATATGGACTGACGTTAAATGTATTTCGATGCTATTTTATAGAGAATTCGAAGGTGTAACGTAGAATTCCTATCCTTGCCAAATAGAACGATTAGAGAGTTAGCTTAGGATGCCTTCTTCAATCGATTTCTTCTTGTTAGTCTAGAAAGGATATCTCTTTCTCTCTTTTCTGAACCAACTTTGTTTTACCGTCACAATCACTTAATATTTCCTGCTACTGTCTTTAAAGTATTTCGACTGATAACTGATAACGTGAAATAGACAACGTGTGTTCAATAGCATCGATCGCTTCTTCGTGTTCATATTAATTCTTTCTTTTCTTTTTTTTTTTTTTTTTTTTTCTTTTTACGAAGATTTTTCTTTACGTTTGCTCATAGTTATCTTCATATATAACGATTTATGTTGGATTAGATAACATGCATTTTTATACTGATATATACGCACTGTGATACGTTTAGAACTATGAATCATTGTTGTTTGAAAATGTTTATTCAAGCCTTTTATCATCGAACTTGTAACTTTAATTAGCTGTGCTTCACAGGAGAATGTTTTTTTTTTTTTTTTTTTTTTTTTGTTACGACATAAGAGACGAGACGACATTGCATCTTAAAAGGAATAAAAAAAAAAGAAAGTACAGCATGAACGAAAAAAAAAAAAACGCCACGATTGTAAACGTTCACGAATGCGTAGGATTGTTTTGTACTTTTTCTCCTTTTTCATTTCCTTTCCTACGTCGATGTGTTTTTTTGTTATACGAATGATACTTAACTAAGAATTGTCCTGATGACACAAAGTGGCCTAGCTTACGAGATAGCATCTCTGACGGAGATCCTTAGACTGCATTAGAAATTTAGCTTAATTGTATTCACGATGGTGAAGAACTTGTGTTTATTAAGGTGCTGCGAAACACTTTTTTTGATGAAACTTTGTATGAGTATTTGGTAGTGCATGCTAGTACTTGTTTATGGTTCTTAAGTTGGACAGAATGTTTTATTTGATGTTCTCCCTCTTTAAACAACGATACAGTAGATGTAAAGTGATACGTGAATTGAAAAAAAAAAATATATATATATATATATATATGTACGCAGACTTCTCTATAGATTTTCATCAAATTAATGTCTTTGACATTTCACGGATCAATTATTAATCAGTGGATGTCTAATGACACGTCGAGGCTGAAAGACAAAATCTGAAGTGACAAAGAAGCCTGTCCTTATTATAGACTGTGTATCTTATAGTTACACAGAACGTTCTGTGAATCGCAGGTCAAGGCTCGTACGAAAAATTCGAAGTGTCCAATTCCAAGCTAAACGTGATGAGGAAAAAGACATTCAAGAAAACTGGCAAGCTTACGTTCCAGATTTCAAATTCCAATCGAGTTGAAATTCGAAAACTTCGTATCTCGAGAGCAGAGAAAAAATCCAAAAAATCGTTTACTCACCAAGAGCTGTTCTCTTCAGACGGCAACGATTATAATGCACAATTATAAGTCATGAATGAGCACGGGGCATATCACTGTTTTCGATGTTCTGACGAACGATTGATTTATTTGCCTACGTTCAAGATCGCAGTTTGCACGCAATGATCGATCGGCGAATAATATTTAATGCGATCCGATGCTACTATCGTCTACACGACAATTATAAACGTGCACGTAATGCTTGTGCAGGAAAAAAATACACTGAACTGAACGATACAGCTACGTTTTGCAATGATTAATCGATGCTGATAGTTATGTAATTTTGCAGTTTTAAATGTTCACGTAGACATCTGTGCATACATCTGTATCAAACTTCTATCACAGTCACAAGTGGAATTGCTCGATACTAATAATGAATTTTTTTTTTCTCATCACGTCTGATTGGACTTATATCTTGACCTTGGTCACGGCTCGCGATACTGCCTGCGCGTTACTTAAGATATATATTACCTTTTAAGTTTTAATTCTTATCGAATGACTTACCTACCATCACCGACTTACTTATTCGCACAATTACATTAATTATATTTTATATATCTTAAATCGGGTATGCTCGATTTGTTGAATCTTGCAAATAAATTGCTCACTAAATATATATTGTACATACTTATACACGTACATATACAGGATGTCGAGAAGTTTGGCGTTCAAACTTTGTCAGTATGTCGTGGAGGTAAAAGTAAGATCAAAGTGTTATGTAGCGAAAGGTCCATAAACGTTTCATGAGAAAAATATGAGATCTGTTAACGCCATTTCTCGTCGTTTAATGCAGAATGAGACTGTGACGTTCATGTCCATGGTATTGATACGAGATACGTTTATTATCTTTGTACGTGATTCTATTATTATACCGTTGAAGAGATCTACTTATGCTCGTGTTTGAGAGTAAAAGTTTAGGATACAAAAATATCTAGCACTACAAGTGCCAAATATTAAATTTTATAGCCCAAATTGTACACATTATATACTTTTGTAATACATTCTACTTGAAAATGAAGGGATCCTCATAAAAAATATATATTTTTGATTCTCTAGGAAGGAGTAATTCAAGAACAAATGAGAATGGCACTTTCACTGTCTAAAAATTTAAATAAATAACAGATGGAGCTTTCTCTGTAACAAAAGAAGTGTATTTTCTATTTTATGAATGTTGAATACATCGGCACATCCAGCTAATCATTTATCAATTTATCACGATGAAATTTGATCTGCAGTCGATTCAACTGCATACTGATATTAACTTTTGATTGATGAAACACTTCGAAATGCAGACACACACATGAATATAACTTGAAATGTTATATTTGTATTGCAACTTCTTAATGGAACATTCATGGACTTTTTACTGTATGTCACTTTTATCTTATTTTTATCTATAGAACACACTAATAGATAACGTTTGAAACGTCAAACCTCTGGACATTCTATACTCTTATATATTTTACTTAATTTATTTATATAAGACTTAGTGAAACGTTTTCACTTCATCAGAGAATTTATAGTCGAACTATAAACGTCGTATTGTACATTTTAATATTAACGAGTCACTTCAGATTCAATATTGAAACGTTTGTTCTCTAGTACAATCGAGGATTCTTTTGTTATTTTTTTTTTTCCCTGTCCCCCTTCTTTTGTCGAAGCTTGTACAAGTAGTATCGTTACAGTAGTGTCGTTGTGTACTTGGTTAAGATCGTAGATCTTAGTTTTATAATTTATTTTACTGTATTATATATTACCTTTGGTGCAAGTTTCATTGGCGACAATAAACGTGCAATGTCTACTACTTGCTTGCTTTTTTATTTATTAACCCCCATTCTTTTCTTTCACTCCTTCTCTAACATTCTCCTATTCTTCTGTGGGTTCTCGGCAAGACTATTTTATTTTACTATTATTATTATTATTATTATTTTTCGATGTTTTTGTCTTTCGATTAGTATATGTCTTAGTAAATTGCTCGATTTTAAATGATGATTCACCGTTTATTTTTTTTTTTTTTTTTTTCTCTTGATTGAACGAATAAATGGTAATTTTAGATCCAGTTGATTGGGACATAATTTTGACTTGTTTCAATAATTGAAAGATACAGGAAAGTGGCGTCGTTGTTTTAAAATTTTAATGTCAATTGGACATTGAAACGCGTTGTCGCTCGCATGTAAGAGATCGATCACTTCGATCAATCATGTAACTGAGAATTCATATTAATACTTCGATAACATACAGCTACGTTTGTCATTTGACTTGAAAGTGTGTGTTCAACTCTGCGGTTTGCGCTTGGTATACAAAAAGATACGAAAAGTTTTGAAAAATATTTAACTTTTATTTAAAATCATCACTCCACGATCTTTCGTTCGTATCCTCTTTTCGATCTATTTGAGAAATCTTTTAAACATCATTCAATATGTAGAAATGAATTTACGAGATCCATTGATAAATTGTCCAAAATTTTCCTCTTTCTATTCTAAATGTTTGTGATGTGACAAATGTAAATGGACTATCGTGATCAGCCATTGATCTTAATCACTCGCGAATCATTCATTTTTAGATTTCAAATTTTAGATCCCTACATCTAAAAAGGCTACTTACATTTAAATAAAAAAAAAAAACTACGCAAGTGTCTGTTTACATCTAAAACTGTACTAAAACCAATCCACGATATAAATTGGTCAGTATCCAAGCACAAACTGAACAACCATTATCAGCAGAACACGTGTTAACGATATGTGTTTCTATCTGTTTGCAACGCAGCTCAAGCTAAACGGAAGAAAAAGCAACCACGGCCCCTGTACAGCATCGAGTATTCTCAACCGGAGCCGGCGGTTCACGACGAGAGCGTATCCCCGAAGCCGATGACGCCTCGCAGAGTGAAGAGACGATCGGTGATCTCTCGCGACGGGACGAGGAGATCCAGCAGAAGGAGCTCGGTGAGACAGTCGCGCAGAAAGAATCCCGTGAACAGGATCATGGACCATCAGGAGAGTCTCTATGCCAACACGACGCCCGTGAGCAATCTCACCAATCAGAACGTGAACTCGCTGTCCCAGGGTACCCTCAACTACGATCGAATTTCAATGAGCTGGGACAGAGATAGGAACTCGAACTGGCAGCCGGAAGCTGTGAACATGGCTGTGTCCTCCCCCACCTTGTGGAACCAAGATTCCTCCAACAACTACTCTAACACCAGCAACTACACGAACCAGAATTACCCGAACTGGGACGCCAGCAGCTCGACCAGGAATCTCACCGACAATTGGCAACCGAGTGAATTGAGTACGATGCAGTGGCAGGGGCAGAGTAACCCGACCTTCCAGCAAACCAGCACGCAGAGCTTGAACGGAGAAGACTTGGACGAGATCTATAATAATCGGCCGGCCAGTGCCAGGTCTAGTTATAGTAATTATCACGGGGTGAGGGCCACGCCTCAGGTCCCCAATAGAACGGATATTGTTAGGCAGAGCCAGAGGCAGTTTGTTCTCAGCGGACCACCTGCCTATCAGGACACGGTGATCTGAGAATTCTGAGGGATTCGGAGACCTAGATTTGGTGGATGTTTGGTTGGTCGCGAGGGTTCATTCGATAGCATTGTTGTCAGGCGGGCAATTTCTTCAATTGCGATAGCTTTAACGCTGGAACTACTAACGAATAACTTCCCTCGAGCATTGTTCGTAGAAAAAGCTGTGTCGTTAATGTTAATACTCGCCTTTTCTTACTGTTCTACGCTGAAAATGTCCGTATTGTTCAATGTGTTTTATTTTGTCAATTTTCTTTGCGAAGATTTTCAGGGAGAGAAATTTGCTTTAAAAAAATACATGAAACTTGTATGAGGTATTTAAAATACGATAAAGAACGCAAGCTTTTATTCGTATATTTTATGAAAAATTATTAGAATCCCTAAAAATTTGTTAAACTTATGACATTTCTATGAAAAAATTGAAAATTGCTAATTTTGATTACTCCGGTAGTTGTAGCGTTAATGTAATTATATAAATTCCCTAATTGTCTGTTTAGATCTGTTTAAATGCAAATGATCGAGATCTAGAATCCCGATTTTAATTAATTTTTATGTTAATTTCACTTTTAGGGAGAATCGATACTAAACGTCCAACACGAATATAGGTCTATTTTTTGATAACTAATAGTTACTATATTCTTACACTGTAATTGTTACTATTAAGAGACAGGAAGTATTTGTTACTTCACTGATCGATCAAGCTTTATTTGGTAACACTCGATGCAATTCTCTGCATCTGGTTTATACACCTTGCGACGAATGTCTCTAAAAGTTTATTAACTTTCAGAAAGAATTCGCGATAACTCTGATCTCGTGACGATGTTCTACATTTCTAAGCCCCGCCTTTTCTTATCTCAGGACGTTCCTTCACGTTTTTAACAAACATTTAAAAATCGTGTTTCTTACAATTCGCGATACACATATATACATATCAACCGTTGGTAAGATTTTTGCAACGATGAAAGAAAAAGTTATATCTTTTATATGAGAAATAGAATTCGATAGTTGATGATATCAAAATTGTAATTTTTAGAAATCCCACGATTGTTTTTCAATTTACTTTCTATTTTACAATTTAACACAATTACTTTCGGACTGTTTTTTTTTTTTTTTTTTTTTCTTAATCGGAGGAATCATCTGTAAATCTATGATTTATGATCTACGATCATTCTACAATCATCCTTATTTATACTCCTTTTCTTTCTCGAGCCTTCGAAACGAAACGTTTACACGATATTTTAAAAAGAACATTAACTTTTCTATGCACTGTTTTCTAAACGATTTTATAATGTATATCGAATATTATTCGTATCGCATAGTCTTCCAAATATCTAGGAGAAATTGTTATGAAGCTGTGAATTTCTCTGCGACCAATTTGATCTCTTTAAGTGTTCATTGAATTTTAGAGAAACTATGCTTAAATCTTATTATTAAATGTTTGTACATTTTTAAAAGGGAAATTTAAAAGTGCAAATTATAAAACAGAGTAATATTAACGTTTAATAATATTAATATAGTAATAGATGAAATTTAATAGATGAAATATATATTTGATATTATGTTTGCACAACTGAGGGGTTGATACGAAATTGAAGAAAATGAAAGAATTGATTGCATTGGTCACCAGATGAATTCATAAACGTGTTTGAACGCTCTATGCATGAAGAGTGCAATAACAGATATTTTTTTTCATGCGAAAAATCAAAATAGACTACGTCGATGATGATGATGACGATGATGATGGACATGTGAAATGAAAACCAAAGTATTAAACATCGATCTAAGTTAATTATAATACTTGTATGAATGTAAAACTGCCTCAACTCTTTCGCTGATTGTCGTACAACGTAGGTTTAATTAATTACCTAAGTACTTAATTTTTATATTATCATACTGAGAATCTCTAGACGCTTGGTTCATCGAACACGAAGTTCTAATGTTACTTAAAAATGCTGTACTCTTATTCAACGAACGTGTTCCCTATTTCTGTTGTTTGATCGGATGTTGAATAATTGTCGATGAACAGGGTGTTGATTTTTAGAAATTTTAACAAGTTAAGTTTTTAGAACTGTTGCTAGACGATTGTCTCTTTGAATTGAATCTTTTAAATCGAGGCAATACTAGATACAAATATTCGCGTTATTTTTGTAGATTTTTTTTTTTTCGATAGCTCGATCTACCGTGCAGTGGAGAATGTAAAACAGTAAGAGACTTTTATTGTAGAAGGATCAAGTGTAATAGATTGAAACGAATTTGAGGAAATCGAGGTTTCTTCTTCGGTTTTATTTGAACACTTAATTATAATCAAATGGAAATAAAAATATGAAACGTCGTTATTGTGATATTAATCTATAAATTGGCATAGTGAACATTCGTATGATTTTCTTATCTGGAATTAAACTTTCAAGCCTATGAAAATTACCTTGATTAAATCGATAATATTTCAAAGAAGTTAATTAGAATTTGATTATATAGAACAACGTTTGATATGCTCCAATCTATGCGCCTATTATCTTATAAATAATATCTTTTCGACGTCCAAAAAGAAAAAAAAAAGTATTATCAACGTTCTGTTTTGGAATTTTAAAAATTTAACTTAATTGATCAATTTTTAAAATTGCGCACACTCGACGCGTATGCGACTGAATGAATTGAACTTTCATTTTCCTTTCGCACGGTATTGCAATTTTACGATTGTACTCTTCGTATTTTATAATGACGATATCGTTAAATAATGCGTTATGTTTATTTAAAGGGCAGCTACCTTTAATTAATTAAGGATAAGACTCAACGTGCATCAGCTTATACTCTGTATACACTGTTTTCGATTTCTTTCACGCTCAGGATTCAATTGTACACGATCTGCCATTACTATTACGATTCACCAATGTACAACTGTAGCACGAAGCAATAACTGCAAGACAATAATAAACGAGATGTAATTTTCATTCGACAAGTCGAAAGTGTTATTTACGAATTTATGACACTACATGGAAATTTCGAGTTTGCACTGTGCCTGTTTCAAAGTGTTATCATCTTTGGGGAGATCGAAATTGTCATTGTTTTACAAGTTTATAAATTTCTCTGTCGTCTATTTAACCAACCACACTTTGTATTGCGAACTTCATCAACTTGTAGACCTTTGCACGAAAGTGCAAGGTTACAGATTTATCGACTTCTTCCTGTTTCAACCAAGTTTCTACCGCACGCACGTATCGCAAAAATAAATCTATCGTATCTAACATTTTTCAAGCACCGTTTGAATGGCAGCCTCCGTGCGAGGATCAATTTTCATGGAAGAAACAGAAACACGAAGCCCATAAAAAAGAAGAATCCAACTCGTTCGACCCGAGTATCGGGTTAACCAGCAGATGGACGTGACATTTCACAGAGTGTCGCGTCGAAATCGCGCATGTGCCCTCTTCGCCGGCTTCTCTCCCTTTCTTGCCTCAGTACCTCGTCATTATCGGGACGTCGAGGGTCTCTCGCGTCACCGTCTCTCTCGAGAACGAAGATCGAAAGAAGAAGCCACCTGAATCAAGTTGATCGCTGAAGTCGAGAGTCACAAGTGATTGGGTTCTCTTTGGAGAACTGAAGCTGCTTGAATGAACAGCGAGGCGATCGCGAGGTGCGCGAGGATGCTGAAGATCGTCAAGGTCGGCTCGAACGGACTCAGAAGGCTGCACACGAGCAATAAGGTGCGAGGAATCACTGATAGAACCTGATGACGAGTAGATTCGGAAGGATTCTACCTCTTGGATTTATTGATTCGAGGATTAGTTGCTGTTCGGAGTGTGTCTCGTGTTCGTGGGGGTGTATCATCGATTGTTTCGTAGATTTAGTAGATTCTGTAAACGATTCTGAGAGATTTCGGTGATTCTTTTTGAACCAAAGGGAATGTCGAGAGATTTAATGCGTGTCGGATAGAGGACGAATAACTCTGATCGTATCGTCAATCGAATATTTTACGAAAAATATTTAATTGGGAAATTACGAATTCTGCAATTGGTTCTGTAAATGATTTCCACGAGTTTGAAACTACGAATTGTCGAGAGATTTCGTACGTGTTGGACAGAAGATTGAAAGACTGTTCAGCTGTTGACAATTGAATTTGCATTCATTGCTCGACACATTACAGAATGTTTTGGCTGGATCTCAATTTCATATTTCACGGATAGTTACTGAAGAATATTTAGAAGATTGCGAACTCTGTATCCGTTTTCAGAAAAAATTTTGAACAAACTGCAGAGTTAAAGAATTCGAATGGTAGGAAAAACGAAGAAATTTTTACGTGGATGCAAAAGTGAATGAAATGTTCATTTCTAATAATTGAGCTGTCCGACGATATTCAGATTAGAAGATTCGAGTGAGAATCGTCGCTGATTGATCAATCAACAGCAGAATACAAAAAGATCCAAATGAAAGAGTGCCACTGTGAGACTAACAAAATATGACCAACTTTTCATTCTTTCATCTCGATGCGTTCAACATACGTGCGCTCAATAGACAAAAATACAGTACTGTCGCAATAACACTTAACACGTTAATCGAACCTTGACATTCAGCAAACATTTGAACAACGGGTGACATTTTCGTGTAAATTTTCGTATGCAGTTCGAGGGGGAAATGATATCGATCAGAACCGGGGTGGCACGTGAACACTGTTTCCGCCCACGTGGATGGCAATGGCCCATTTCAGCGACAGAAATACTTGAAACGGCAGCTACCCCACTTGGAGTAAACTGGCGTTTGAATTGGACAGCGTTAGCATTTCTGCGCGATAAAATTGATGTCAACGATCGCCAATGAACTGTCTCACGCCTGTTGTTATTTATGATTTGCCGTAATTTGACACAGCGCCTCGATTGTAACTAAAGAATCACGTGGAATTTACAGAGACGATTCTCCAATATCGTGGAAAAGAAAAATTACAAAAGTAATTTGTTCCCTCTGTTTTTGAGTTTTGAAATCTCTGCTCGCGTGTTACTTTTCCAACTGAGAGCTCGATAGCTGTGTCTGTTAATAATTGAACGTGATTTTGAATAATTTCTACACTGAACCTCTTTCGAGTCAAATCACCTTCTACGAAAAGTTGAATTAAAAGTTGGAGACAATTGTCGAGTGTCTGTGAAAGGACACAATGTTCCTTTTCATTCACAGATTCTACTGATTCGAATTAACGAATTTGTCACACGTGACAGGTTTCAGCTTAGGTCTATAAGGGTTGATTCATTCAAGGATCAATACGGAATTGCTTGGCAACCGGCGTTTTGCACCCCTAGCATACTTCGCCGACCCGAAATTCGTCCATCGATCGTTGGACCGGTTTTCAGAAACAGTATTCCTTTCTCTTTTCATCGCAACCGTTTTACAACGGAAAAGGCAGACTGGAGATGATTCTTTTTCACAGTGGAAGAGATTTCTTCAGTCTTACTGGAGCAAAAATCATTGAAGAACGAATATCTAACTGTCAAGGATTTTTGTAATTGACTAGACCCTGGATCCTTGTGCAATTTCATATTTTGTGTAAACGCAAATTTAAAAATTGCAGCCTAATTGCAGACAGAGTGACCGGAAAATGAGACGTTCGGTCCTTGAATTTTGAAACGAAATTTTGTATTCAAGCGATAGCGCATGATGAGACATCGTCACGATCACGGCAAATTTTCGAGTCGAGTAATTAGTAATTTCTATCTTTCATATTGATCGGATGATTTAAAAAATTTCTGCCGCTTGCAAACGATGAACGTTTAACTTTAACGAAACTTTATATTTACGTTAAAATTATATTTAGTAAAATTATTTGAAAGGAGAGGAAATAATAATATAAAAATATAAAATGTAATACAAATTTTATATAAATTATATAATTATTATAATATAATATTATATAATAATTTGTATAATATATAAAATATAATATAAAATGTATATTTAGTAAAATTATTTGAAAGGAGAGGAAATAATAATATAAAAATATAAAATGTAATACAAATTTTATATAAATTATATAATTATTATAATATAATATTATATAATATTATATAATAATTTGTATAATGTGTAAAATATAATATAAAATAATATAAAGTTTAATTTTACATAAATATAAAGTTTAACGAAACTTTATATTTATGTAAAATGTATATTTAGTAAAATTATTTGAAAGGAGAGGAAATAATAATATAAAAATATAAACTGTAATACAAATTTTATATAAATTATATAATTATTGTAATATAATATTATATAATAATTTGTAATATATAAAATAAATATAAAAAGTTTGGAAAATAATAAAGTTCAGATTATGCCCTTTGCAAAGGTCATCTTCTGGCGTCATCTTAATTTTTTTAAATGTCCAGTGACGTATGGACGAAAGGGAGCATCTTCTACCGTTTTTTAAATAAATATTCACAGTTGTGACAATGATAACTCAGATCAACGGGATACAAGTTACAAAATGATAAATAAAGTAGAATGGCGCGCAACTTGAACATCTGTCAAGTTGTAAGATAAAGCGAGGTGACATACTCTTGGCTAACATTTTCTCTGTATCGTTTCAGAGACGAGCGACGGTACCAGCGTCGAACAAGTTGGGAAGTGTAAAATACTTGGACGCTGCATTTGGAAGTGCCTTAGAATTGGAACGAGCACAGACACGGTAATTAATCCATTATCTGCTTCTTCCTCTAATTTATTTCCCTTTCGTTTTCCTTTTTAAACTCGACAACTATTAATTCTCAGTATGGTCGTCGCTTTCGAAAACATGACGTGTATTTTTAATATACGATGGGACGTATGTTTTCAAGTTTCACGAGTCAAAAATTTAATGCGATTTAATTTTACATTGCGCTCTGAATTAGAGTACTTTAAATTACTTTAAAATTTGAATGAAAGTGTGCTGCTCGACTTATTGAGACATCGTGCAGATTAATTTGATCCTCAGTATTGATCTCGGTATTTTAGTTTTAATTTTATTTATGTTTGCTCGTGTACGTTTTTGTTTCTCTTTTATATATCGTATTTTAATATATACTTTTATAATAAATAAATGAATCATTGTACTTTTAATATACACCTTTCAAATAAATTAACAAATAAATGTTCTTCTACTCGTCCAGAAGTAAAATTGGCAAGTTTATTTGACAGTTTTTTAAATTTATAATTACAGTGGACGTTCTCTCGTCAATTTAATTGTTTCAATGAAGAGAACGAATCTTCATTGTTTATTTATTGCCGCGAAGCGACCTAGTGATACGATCGGAATAGTGTTTCATGTGATCGTGCAAGATGATCCGCAATTACGCGATACTCTCTGATTTCGCATAACTTCGACCGCGAGAGATATGAATCGCGCAAGGCATAACGATGGAGATTTATACGTGACACATTATGAAATTTCACTGAATACAAATTTATTTTTTCTTACTCACAAATTTATATATTTTTCTTTGTAAATCGTTTCTTTGTAAATTTCAATTTGTACTAAATTCTATTTGCCACCTCATAAGCTCATACAAGTCTCGTGAATATTTGCATAGTTTACGAGCACGCATAAATTACACACTTCGCGTGCACAAGTGTCCACAGTCTAATTAATTAATATCGAAATCGATCGAGCACAGAAGAATATCCCAGCAAGTTAAGTCACGTAATGGAGCAGTTTCGATTGCACAAATAATTGGAGCAAACGAACAAAGTCACAGAGCATTTGAACCACACCAATGGACACAATAATCTCTGCAGACGTCTGATTCGTTTCGTTCATTAAAAATAAAAAAAAAAAAAGAAAAAAATAGAGGATCGTTTCTCGTAACAACGAGGAAATCGTTTCATTTAGATAGCTATTTAAATGGAGTGCCAATAAATCCAAAGTAACCGAGTACTGACGGTTCTCAATCGCTTTTGTTAGAGAGAATTGTTAATTATCATCGCACAAAGAGAAGGAGAATGCAATTATTCTTTCAGTTCCACTCAAATCTCATTGTGCCTCTAATGTAAAAATAAGATTGTGTCGTTCCTGTTTTTGAAGGAATTGCGATGATTTTCAGTTTATTTCTCTAATATTCCTCCGCCCCCTTTTTTAATCATTTTTTAATATATAATATTATCTTATATATAATAATTGAATTCTGGTTATTCGTATTTTTTTAAAAAATTTGTAGCATTTTCTTATTTTTCCAATATCCTTCCTCCACTTTTCAATTATTACCCCCTTTCTTCCTTTGTAATTAATTCGATTATAATCCTAGCTCTAATAATTGTTAGTGTGCTCTGGCAAGCGTTCATAATTCATATTTTTGAAAGAATTACAACATTTTCTTTTAGTATCCTTCAGTTATTTTCCCCCTTCGTCACAATTACAATAATTCATAATATTTCTTTTCTTTCAGTTTATTCCTGTAACATCTCTTCATCTTTCGTTTATTTCCCTCCTTTTCGTAACTTGTGATTAATGTCGTTCGCATATTTCTAAAGGAATCGCATCGTTCCCATTCGAATTCAACTCAACACGCGTTCAATTTTAATTTTTACTTTTCGAACATCGTCTTCTCTTCCAATTTGTAACATGTCGATACTGTTAATATTGAAAGAACCAATATTGGTTATTAATCGAGAACCATTGACCTCCATAGAGACCCGACCCCATAGGTTCTAATTGATCGTCTGAACGTCACTGCTGTCCATTTAAATGCACACTATCCAAAGAATGTCCCTTCGTTGCCTCTCAGAACTTTGCTCGGCTTTCGAGAAGCCAGATCCTTCGCGGAAGAAGAGTGTTTGAAATTGACCGAGATAATAGACGTTGGACAAAGATTCTTGTCGAAGACGAGATGGGCGATTAGCGTTCGATCGATCGCTCTTCGCGCCGAAGGAACGACATAATGGACAGCTTCGACTTCAGCGAACCGTTCGTAGGCGATTTTTCCGATTTTCGCAAAGCATATTTACGGTAAGAATCGTATACTATATATTTATATATTAATATATTTTGTTTATTATTTTGTTCGTTTACAACTCGTTCTGCGACTGTTTCTGTTTTAGTTGAAGTTAGATAAAATCTTCTTTTCGCATCCTCTCGTCATTCTACGTATAATGCTACGTATCGTATTGCAATATATTGAATTCAATTCAAAAAATTTGCGATTTTCGACCTATCAATATAAAAAGATCACTGTAAATTGCGGTGATCTTTATAATTTGGTAGAGAGGAATTATTATGTTGCTCTTTTTGATTCATGCGACACACACACACACACACACACATATATATATATATATATATATATATATAATATAATTATAATTATTATATATATAACATATCATATATTATAAATTTTGTCTTGACTATCATTGCGAACAAATATCGATAAGCCAAGAAGATTATTTATTACTTTTTTATTATTGTGTTATCTCTTCAACCAACAAAGTAACATTTAATTCTGTTCGAGACCAGTTTCTCGCATCTTCTGGAAAACGTGTTTCTTTCCAATTGTGACCGCAATTTCTGCGCAATAGCGTAACGTGATGTGTGATCTTCTCTTGGGAAAGGGGAAAAGGATTTTTGGTTTTTTCTTAAAAGAAATTGTTGCTTGAGTAAGGAACTGAAAGTGAAAAATCAAAGCAAATTTTAGCTTTAATTTCATCACTTTGCGCAATCGTCTTCAAATAGCTTTAAATATCGACTTTTAAATTGAATTAAAGAATTGTTACCACGACGACGATCGTCATTCTCGATGCATCGACGGTTCTAATTGAACCTAATCTGCTGTTTACCATCCGGGGAGTTTACTATGTAAATCGCACGATAATGGAACCTCTTCTCGACGTCAGAAAAGATACGTCACACAAATTCTCCGAAAGTTCAGAGAATTTATACTCGAATCTCGCGTTTTTTCGTGTAAATCCCGCTCATTAGGTCCGATTGTATTATTGTATCACGCAGACAGGAATTGATTTCTCCAATTCCACGAATATCGTAAAGATACGGCGTGAAAATAAAACTATGTGTGCAGCAGCAGAAACGAAACCTGTGGTCAGTAGAGAAACGTTTGTTTGCCAACACATGTATCTTTTTCAAGATTTTAATTTACCGAACCAATTTGTTTTAAAGTGTGCACGAACAGGTGCAGAGTGTATTTTCAGTTCGGTTTTTCTGCTATTTTCGCATCGTCATTTTCTCTGTTTCGACTGAGGTCGTTTCTCGTGTAAAGAACCAATATAAGACCGCGTTTTCCGGTCATCTAATGCACTCATCTGCGCGCATCATTCGTGTACATGTACGAATTTGCTTTGTGACTGATCTAAGGGATCCTTCGTTTGATTGTTAACTCGAATAACTTAACTCGGTTGGCAAATATCGATTTGGAGGATTTCGATATTTTAATATTCAAACATGAAGGATGAAAGTCAGAGCGTCGTTGTGCCTTACGTGAAAATGAACGACAAGTGTACGACAGAGAGTTCGGCGTTAGTGTCGACGAGCAGCCTCGTTGACTCTGAATACTACTCGATCAGAACGAAGGTCGCGTGCTCGATTTGGTTAGAGAAGAACACTGAAAATTCGAGGATGATGCTGGCGCGTTTTCTCAGGTAAAGTCACGTGTCATACTCTTTCTCGCAACTGATCTCTTGTCTGTTGTTCTATTTTTCCAGCGAGTACAGCTTCATTCATGACAGCCATTACATGTAGTGAGTACTATGCAACACTATGAGTGTTGTCTATTGCATGTGTGCAGCGTGTGAAACTCCGAAAGCTATTACTTGTAAATTTTCTTTTTTTCTACGTGGTTTCTAAATTTCTGAACTGTTAACCGCTAGTTTTACCACTCTGTTCGTCTAACTTTGTTTCCTTTACAAATGTTACCGATCTGATCAATTTTCAACAAAAAATAAAAACATGTTACTCAGTTGCAACAAATTATGTCATTCAATTAACGTCAACTGAGGCGCCATAGTCAGGATATCGATGATGATGTACACACAAATTTAGCTTGCTCTGTTAGAAATTTCAGAGATTCAAGTTCAAAATTGTGGTTTCATATCCTTATAAATAGCGAACGTTGGATCTTAGTTTAGATGTTTTATACAGTTTATACAATTAATATGCATTGCAATGAATATGTAATACATTTATGTTGTGCATGACAGTAGCAAATTATCTTTAGACCTATAACTTTATGTTATGGCGATAGATGGTCTTGTAAATTCAAACAAACTCGTCACTTTGGCAAGATGATCAATTGCATGCCACACGAATAGAATAGATCAGTCACCAAAGATTTCTGTATACCACATTAAAATGTTGATTTCAATATTAAATCAAGTTAGATTGAATGTTCGATGAATAAATATTACTAAGTACAGTTAAATGTCGAACAAACGTTATAATTATAACATTAAATTAAATAAATAACACTTGTACAAGATTTACATTAACATTGCATTAATATTTGTACAGCATTGAGAAACGTGAAATTTATTATTAATACGCAGAGAAAGCAATTTACATTTACTCGTTAACAATCAATCTAAAAAAAGAAAAAACAGCAGTATAACAAAAGTGAAAGTTATAGTATAAAAGTTACATTACATTTAATATGGTGTATGGAGACTTTAAAGACTGACTGTAAATAGAACAATAGTAAGTAGACAATTATATCTTCCCTCTAATAAATTGCACTGAAGTAGGTTGAGAAGATAGTGATTTGAAGTCTTATTTCTGTTTTATAAATTTCCTTTTCTTCTCAATTTTGATATTGAAATGACTATTTATTCCAGCACCAGAGACCAAGATCAAGCGACGAACGCCGAAGATGTTCTCTTCGACATGTTCAAGAACGAAGATACCGGTCTTCTAGCAGTGGGGAAATTTTTGGCCGTGAGCATTTGTCTGATTCAATTTCATTCGTTTCGTTCGTCAATGATTTACATATTCATTCGTAGGCTCTGAGAACTACCGGTCTGCGAAACGACGACCCTAGGCTTCAAGAATTCACGGACAATCTACAAAAGGAACACTTGAAATCCGGTGGCCACGAGGGTGTGCCCCACGAGACGCAAAAATTAAACAGGGAACAATTTAGAAGGTAATTCTCTCACGAGGAATCGACGGTTCGTCGATTAAACAACAAAGATTCGCAATTCATTTTGTATCTAGCTAAAAAAAAAAAAAAAAAAAGAAAAAAGAAAAATTCTCAAGTTTCACCTCGCTGTCCTCATCGATCTTTTGTGATTTGTTCATTTAAACGTGAAATTCGCCGTTTTATTTTGCTGATGAAACTTTTCGAAGACGAAGAGCTTGAAAATCCAAACGACATTTCAGAATTGTGAATCCGAACATAGTGTTGATCTCGCGAGCGTTCAGGCATCAATTCATCATCCCCGACTGGTTTGGCTTCACCAAGCACATAGAGGACTTCTATTGGAAATGCAAGTCGAACTCGGAGGGCAAGGTCGCGTCGTACATACCTCAGCTGGCGAGAATGAATCCAGATTACTGGGGCGTTTCCGTTTGCACGATCGACGGACAGCGATTCAGCATCGGCGACACCTCGATCCCGTTCACACTGCAGAGCTGCAGCAAGCCTTTGACGTACGCGATCGCCTTGGACAGACTCGGGCAGGAAGTGGTCCATCAATACGTTGGCCAGGAACCATCCGGGCGAAACTTCAACGAGCTGGTGCTGGATTACAATAGTAAATCTCGTTGTTAATTAATAAATTACGGATTTTTAATAGACTTAGTTTTAATAGACTTTAGTTTTTAATAGGCCAGTTTTAATAGACTTAGTTTTTAATAGACTAGTTTTAATAGACCTTTTTTTAAAATAACATAGAATTTTACAATTGCACAGTTTATTATCATATTTGGTCCTTTCAGGGAACCTCATCTCTGCAAAGTCTATATTTTGTATATTTTGTATGTCAAAGTAAATATTTTTCACGCGTTGATCATTGTTTGCGTATTCGTGGGAAATTCGGGCGTGCGATAATTTTTAAAAAGAAATTAATTTTTCCTTCGGTATTTTCTTCTTTTATAAAATATATCTCACATCTGTATTTATATTGTGGCGAATTTCTGTAAAAATACATCGGGCAATTCTTTACAGAGAAACCTCATAATCCCATGATCAACGCTGGAGCGATCCTGGTTTGCTCCCTCCTGAAGTCTCTGATCAAGCCTGAGATGACGCTGGCCGAAAAATTCGATTTCACGGTGAACTATTTCAAGAAGCTGGCAGGTGGGGAGAATCTCGGCTTCAACAATGCTATCTTTCTGTCGGAAAGGGAGGCTGCCGACAGAAATTACGCGCTTGGATTCTACATGAGGGAGCACAATTGTTATCCCGATAAATCGAACCTGAAAGAAATCTTGGATTTCTATTTTCAGGTATGTATAAATACAGGAAAAATATATATATATATATATATAATATTAAAAAATATTTAAATGATTTTATCTTTAAAGTGTTGCTCGATGGAGGCGAACTGCGACACAATGGCAGTGGTGGCAGCCACTTTGGCGAACGGCGGCATTTGCCCTATCACCGAGGAGAAAGTTTTAAAGCCCGATAGCGTTCGAGATGTTCTGAGTTTAATGCACAGCTGTGGAATGTACGACTACAGTGGCCAATTCGCGTTCAAGGTAACTTTCATCTCTTTTAACAGGCTTCGACTATAATATCGTTAGGAAAGGAGATATTTAAAAAAGCAAAGTTCAAAGTGTCGAGTCTTGCGCAATTTCCAACTCAACATTCCATAAATAAATATCCTTCTGCCAAAGACACATCGAATTTCTAACGAATTGATCCTCGCGATCTAATTAATCCGGATTGTTTTTAATTTGAAATTGACGAAATCATGACGAATATGAATCGTGTAGGTTGGCATCCCAGCAAAGTCCGGAGTGTCGGGAAGCCTCCTGGTAGTGATACCAAACGTGATGGGCATTTGCACGTGGTCTCCGCCGTTGGATCCCCTTGGGAATTCCTGCAGGGGCGTTCAATTTTGTCAGGAGCTCGTCTCCGAGTTCAACTTTCATAGGTACGCTTGCCGTTTTTGTTCTCTATTTATCGTGCTTGCATAGGTTGCAACTTGCACTTAGTCACTAGGCGTAGAAATTAATTCGGTTTGGTTTTCATTGGTTTATTGATTTATTGGATCGTTAATTCATTTCCCCTGTCGTTCTGTATCGCGAAACAAAAACTCCTGTTGCACTTGGGAAGGGAGTTGTCCAAGTTCTTCGAATTTTCAATGTTTTTAACATTTTTTTAACATCAAAATATGAGCTATGGACACAACAATCGAAGAACATATTATTTTCTTCTTCTTCTTTTTTTTTTAAATAATGGTCCAGTGCATTAAAGCACCGAGTTAATTTCTACGCCCAATATTTCTTACACATTGACGATCACGTTGGCCGGGAACAATGTGTTAGCCAGAAAAATAGAAGAAAAAAGGAAAAATAATAAGAATATTACCTAACTATAAATACACGAAACGTAGAGAGATAGACGCACTTTATATATATATATATATCTATATGTGACAAATTTTCTTGGTTATTAATACTACATAAACACCGAGACCGAGTGATAACACACATTAATCAAACTGTTTGTTCTCCCTCCTTTGCTTTTCTCACAACCCCCCGCTCACACGCAAACTCTGCACGAATATACCGAACCCTGACAAACACGCTCTTTGCCTATTACTCTTCTCTTCTGTACAACGTCAATGTTCATTGGTATCCCGTCGTTTTCCATCCCGTCCCGATTAGTGTAGCACCTACTATGATCACAGGTACGACAACCTGAAACACGCGACGAACAAAAAGGACCCGAGGAGGCACAAATACGAGACCAAAGGGCTGTCGATCGTTAATCTATTGTTCAGCGCGGCCAGTGGCGATGTCACCGCGTTGAGAAGGTTAATTATCCATCATTTGTTATTTGATAATCGTTTGATAATATCTTAAGCGTAAGTCCGTGTTTTGAGGGAAAATCGAGGAAACGAAAGATTTGGATATACTTGAGTGTACTTTTCAGTTTTTGATTCAATTTGCATACAATTTCCAATCGAAATCTTAAGATATTCATTTGTTTTGATCATTGAAATTTCATTGGTAAGTTATCATTTGCAGACGCAAACATTTTTCAACAAGAAACGGACTTCCATTACTAATCCTCCTGCTTCGTTTTTTTATTTTGGCGAATCTTTTGTTTAAACTATATATATTCAGAGTGAATATTGTATATATTCAGAGGTTCATTTTGTATATACAGTCAATCACGAAAATTTATTATGTATATATATATATATATATATTTAATATATTTATTTAATATATATATATATATATATGTGTGAATATCTTTAATCATTTTATAGATACTAATAATTTATATAGATTCTGAAAAGACAATAATAATATTTATTATCAGTGTCTGTCCATCACTAAAGAATTTTCTAAACTGGAAAGTAACATGAAAAAATAGTAATTTCACGTTCCAATTTTATAACATAACACGAACTCCTAATGACGATGGATGTAAATTATAATATTCGGATTATTCCGATACGACTTAACATCATTTGTAAAATAATTTCAATTGCGATATTAGTTCGTTAAATATTCCACTTTTGTCAAAGCAGAGTGAAGAGTGGAGTCTCACGTGGAAGTTTTAATAATGAAATTGTAATTGTAATTTCAGGCATCGATTGAGTGGTATGGACATGACACTTTCGGATTACGATGGCAGAACAGCTTTGCACTTGGCTGCCAGCGAGGGTCATCTGGATTGCGTCGAATTTTTGATCGAGCAGTGTGCAGTTCCTTACGACCCTAAAGACAGGTACACAAATGCCCCTTTTGTCTTACACCCTTTGATTTTCATCCAAAATTAATTCGCAAAAATTCATTGAAGAACGTGCTTGGAGAACACCTGATCGTTCGTTGAATATGAATATCATAAATTACGATTGATCGTGCTTTCGACTAAATTTTCATCGAAACTAATATCAGAAGGAACTTCATACATATCTTACGAAAGAAAATATTTATATTGCGTTTTAAGATGGGGAAAAAGACCGATCGACGAGGCAGAAACATTCGGACACATGCAAGTGGTGGAATACTTGAACAATTACGCCATAAGCCAGAAAACAGAAGCGGAGAACAAAGAGAAGGAGAACGGTAACAATAACGGGGACGGAGATCAACGAAAAGTGGAATCGACGGCTCAGACACCGTTGCCATAAGATCACGACAGGATAGATTTAGATAGGATATTTTTGATTGACCAACGATCACACAGGAGGAAGATAATGGAGAAATCTCGTGATCACGGTGAATCGATTATTTTCATACGACAACACACTTTGCCGCTGATCCAGCTCGTTTTTTTTTTTCAATTATAATTGAATTTGCAGTCCTGTTGCTACCATCGAACAGTATAAATTATATATAAGTTATAGAAGTTTCTTTCGTTTTGTATCTTAATTCTCTGGATTTTCTTTCTTTTCGAACGAGTGTGTGTATATATATGTGAATTACAAAAGACGTATGAATGATTTTTCTTGAGAAATACATTGGTTATGCTTGTATCGTTTTCTTTATGAAGAGAGCTTGGATGAAAGAAGGCTAGTACTGTCAGAGTATTATTTTACAGTATTATTCACGTGATTTAATTTGTACTTACGACAATGAATAGTTGAGGAGTTGGGTGCGAAATTTTCTTGAAGAATGAGCAATGAAATTGCCAAATCTCTTGAGATTTAGACAAATTGAAAAAATATTCACAGATCACTTTCGATCAGTTATTAAAATCATGTGTATAAAAATATTCTCCAAAAACTTCGTCTCGATATTCCATAATTAACCAGTCAAACATAGCAATATATTTGAAAGACTAAAACTAAAACTTTTGTCAGAGACAACCTTATAGTAATTTAACGTCCTCGTTATGAAAATTTTATTTTTACAAAAGCCTTAATATCTCGCTGTTATTGTGACATGTCTTCTTCTTCGCACTGAACCCCTTAATTCATATCTCTTTTTTGTAATATATGTACTTACACGTTGGTGCTGTCTGTGCTGAGGTACTAATTTAGATTTTGAACGATTGTACAAGAGAAGAAACGTGCGTCGATGATAATTTCTCATGTAAAGAGCATTTCGTTGATTTGTGTAATACTTGTTCCTACGTATCCATTGATATAAGAGTAAACTTTGTATATTAAGTGAGAAATACTCCTAATTTACAATTAAGAATTCGTTCCCTTTCGATTTGTAATCGAAACTTAATCAATCTTAATTTTCCATAACAATATACGTAATCCGTATATTTATGTAATGTCATATCATTTTTGAAATTTCATTTTATTACTACATTTCATTCTATCATTCTATGCTTCATTATATTGATTTATTTATAATAATTGACGTTCTAAATCGAAACAGAAACTTGTGAAAACAGAAAAATAAGCAAAATTATCCGTGAAAAATTATGTACACTACTGGCCATAAATATCAGAGTACATAATAAACATACAAGGCGAATGAAATGATATATTTATAATGAAGTAACTATAAAGTATATAAATAGCTATAAAAGCGATTGTATTTGCAACAATAAAGAGGTAAAATACACTACTTTCACAAGAGAAGCAATTCAAATGTGAATGTATCAAATACAATTTACATATGTGCATATTGTATGTATAAAGGTACAAACCTTATTGCTAAGTTTATTGGTTTAAACTAGTACTGAATTTTTGTTGATTTATTCAAATCATTGGAAAATGGGTCTGCCTCTTTATTATTGGAGAAATCACTTCAATCATTAGTATGTAATCAAATTTATAGCCGGTGGTGTAATGCTTGATAATAATTTGATTGAATTTGCAGTTTATAGATTTAATCCAATCTGATTTCGTTCCAAACGATTTTACGTACCTTTAAACAACCGGAATTGTGATCCTCTGTGTCGTACATGTGTATAAAATCATTAGTCGAGAGAACGGGGATCGTAAATTCCTAAATGGCAAATGAAGAGAAGAAATAAGAAATATCTGGCGGAGGCATGTCGTCTGTTTCCCGTACGAGTGACAATACTCCACATTTATTTCGATTAATTTCTAAAAGAAACGCATTTTCTTCTCTATGCGTTGTTCGCTTTTTACAAATTTATCGAAGCTCGAAATTGCCGATCAGAGGGTGAGTGTTAGCGTCATGTTTCGTCAATTACCTCGAAATCTGCCTTAAAAATCGACGAAAGAGTGAAGAGTAAGAAGTGGAGGAACTTACCACACTATGCTTCGTACGATTCTCCATTATCTCGCGACAGAAAAAAAAAAAAGAAAAGAAAATAAATAGGATAAGCTTCGTGGAAAACACAGGGATACCGCTTGAATTCGAATCTTTCGCCTGGAAAGAGGAATTTTCACGTTCGAAATGATTCCCTAGATAAGAAACATATCGTTCTGAGCGCGTGTTCAAATTTGGAAGTTTCTTTGCAATTCTTGCCAAGTGTATTTCAATGTCACGATATTTCTGAAAATTTTTTAGCCTGATCGGAAAAGAATTTCAGTTTAGTAGCATCGCAGCGTTTTGCTTCTATCTCATTTAGAATAAATGTAATTGTGAAACCATGAATGCTGAGACTGCTTGTATTTATTTTTTCTACAATGCTAGCTGAACTTGGAAATTTCTGAGAGATGTGGAAATTTCTAACAAGTGCTTAAAAAGAACTCCTATATATATAAAAGCGTTTTTTCTCGAAAACGAAAAAAAGAAAAAAAAAGAGAGAAAGAAACAAACAGCGTTCCTTCTGAATTCATTCAGAATCGCTGGGAAATTCGTGTAGTTGTCATTAATTAATAAGTGTTAAAGTGTTACATGAAAAACTTATACTCGAATGGTAGATTAGCAGAGACACGTACAATGAACGTCAATTATTTTTTTCCACAATCGGAATAACGGGGGGGGGGGGGATGAAATGAGTTCGATTGACGTAGAAATCAAAAAGGGAAGAAAGAAGAAAGAGAAACGGCTAATATTTAGAAGTGTCGTGTTAAATAGATCTTTCGAAAGTTCTACCTTCGCGGATACGTCAATTTCAACGTTTGAATTCTTCGTCATTTAAATGTTTTGAAACGTCCAGTTAATTGATATTACGAGTATCTAACGTATAACAGGATATTCTCCCAATGGATGAAAGACAATAACGATGTATAACGTTGGGAAATAGTGCTTGTCCAAAGCTGATTTTTAGCTTTCAATTAACGAGATGTAATATTAAATAAATTTATTTTTATATTATTTAAGGAATTTTCTATATCAGTAGATAAAAAATTAATTTCTAATATAATAATTTCTTTATTGATATTTTTATAATTTCTAGATTGATATTTTTTATCATATTTACAAATTTTTTTAAATTATTCCCATATATTTCTTTCTTTAACAGACATTTATTGTTTAATTTATCAATATCTTTATTTTTATGATTGGGATTTTTTATTTTTCAACTATTTAAGCTGTATGTTTGCCAAACTAGTGCAAAATATAAGTTATTTTACACAAATGTTGATTCGAGCGATCATTTGATTGTTAAAATATTTAATATTATTTAATTTTATTTAAAATCGAGTATATATATATATAACATACACATATGTATATATAAGTACCTGTATATAATTCGAATTATCATCGAATATTTTACCTTAATTTTTATCGTAAATTTAAGAACATCACTACGAAATATATTTTTTATTTTCAATTGTTAGAAATTGAACTATCGTAAAATATTCCTAATTTTAATGACGTGCAGCAACATTGACAATTGAAAGTAGAAATCAGCAAGATCTAAAAGACCTTCCTCTGCCTTCTTCGTGTTTTACGATTCTTCGGCTGATTTAAGTTCAGATACAAGTGGACAATAACTCTCATCGATGTTAATCATTATTCCGTTCATTCGCACCAAATCGAATTACACTCTATTCCCTTATCGTAGCATTGTTAAAATAAATAATATAAATGAATTGTCTGTCCTGCGTATGGATATATTTTACACTGCGTTGGTTTAACAATAACGTTGATATAATATAATTTGCAATGCGTAGCACATAGAAAGAATGGAAAAGAGGATTGAGAATCTCGTTAATGGACAAATTATTTTGAAAAATAACTCCATCGTTGTAACTGAAACTGCTTGTGTAATAAATATTTCGAGTACATGTTCTTTTTGTTTCCATTTTTTTACTGTTCGAACTATTTCTTTACTAAGCATTTTCGACGAAATGATCGGCAAAATGTAAAGTACAACTTACTCGGTAGATTCCACAAATCAAACGTTTCGCGCGACTCGCTTTCGTCTTTCATGCGAATCGATATCGCGTGTAATCGCAAATCGATTTTCGATACGCCGCGTGGCGATTTTTAGCGCGCTATTTGAACGTGTTTCAACGCACGACATTTCAGAATTCTATAAACATAGACATGTATCCTTTAATTCAATTTATTATTTATCGCCATTTAATTAGAGGCCAAACACTCGTTAACGATAAACGTAACATACAATTTAGTTGAAGTACAATTTTGTATCACGTAAGAACGCGTGCGTGCAATTAATTTTTCTCACCGAACAAAAGGAAAACAGAAGAGAAGAAGAAGACTTTAGGAAATATTTTCAATTCATTGCCTTGTCACTCTGTTATTTTATCTCGTACAGTATGCCAATATATTTCATTCTCATAAAGTTTAATAAACATCACGGGACGTGCGAGACTGGCAAATGTTACGCCACTGTCGCACACGTCCAATCAGCTGTTTCTGTTTCGTTTCCCGGAGGTATCGTGGCCGTCAGATCGTTACCGATTTTGCGTCTGCTTTCGTCCTCGTACAAAAATCACCTGTGGCGTAAGAATTGACAGTAACGACGAGTTTTAATCGGCACGCGTCGTACGTACCGCGTCGCAACGCGATTAACGAGAAAAGAAACGGTCTCTCGATGGAGAAAGATCGCCGAGATGAACGTCTAACCTCACTTTTCAGCCGCTGGCTACGTCGAGCAACCATGTAAATCGTCGAACGCACTCCAATGTATCATTCAAGCCGATCGCACGGCAGGAAAAGTTCATCGACGTTCCTCTCAGCGAGATATCGGGGCACATCGGGTCGTTCTTCCCAAAGTGTCATCCTCGATGAGATTTCTCGCGGGATCTCATCGCCGCGACACTCTCGAAAGCCTGTAAAGTACCGGTAGTGCTCGGCTGTTGACGTTTCTGTCGGTTCGAATACGACACGATGACGGAGAAATCGAGGAAGATAGTGACCAGATTTCACCCGATTCACGGGGAGAACATCATGCTGAGAGAGGATAACACCGTGGCGTATCGCACAGCGAGTTTCGCGAATTCTCTGGCATTCAGCGAGAAGCCGCTGCAGCCAGGTGAAATATTCTTGGTGGAGATTGAGAAGACGGAGAGGGGATGGAGCGGGCACATGAGACTGGGCTTGACTCTCATAGATCCTGCCTCTGTGAACGACAGCCTGCCGCAGTTCGCTATGCCTAATCTTGCTAAGCTTGGCAATACATGGATATTTGCCATTACCAAGAGTCACACCATATGGGACAGTTTCGAGGGCTATGGTGAGAATTTGTAATATTGATTCGCATGGTTCGCAATTCATGTTGACCAGGTTGATATTTATGTATGGTTTAAGGCGAGGGGATACCATCCGGAGAGAAGAAATTGATCACAGACGGAGTAAATGTGCAAACATCTCGTGGAGTTATTCCATTTAATGCTCTCAGACCGAACACAATCGACTCCTCTCAGTACATCCTACCTACTGATGCTGGTAGTCGTATTGGGATTATGTACGTGCCACAAGCTGGTTCGGACAAGGCAGAAATGCATTTTATAATTAACGGCGAAGACCAAGGTGTATGTGGAAAAGACATACCATATAAGGCAGGACCTTTACGCGCTGTAGTGGATGTGTACGGTACCACGAAACAAGTCAGAATAGTTCAGCTATATGGCGGTGTGTTTCCTTTGTTTCTTAAGTACACACTGCCTTTATAGGAGTACCGCTTTTCTTAGTAATTGTATTGTTTCAGCAGTATCTACTCTACAAAGTGCCTGCCGAGATGCTATACTACAGTATACTAAAAGGAACGCAGTTAATTTGCTTCCACTTCCACGGGTTCTAAAAGATTATCTGTTGTACCAATCGCAATGAAATTCACATGATTCCACCCTGTCTTTCAATCGTATCTCTCAGCTCGTTTGTATAGCCATTTCAATACTCGCATAATTTCATTGACAATTCAATTTTTCTACAACTTGCAACGCATTTATCACGCAAATTCATTCTAGTTTATTTTATTCTAAAACGGATGAATGAAACTCAATAGCATGGATTTGAAATTGCTTTCATTCTTCCAGTTAGCTGTTAGTTCTCTCACTTTTCTAACGTGTATAATTTATCATGTATGTAGTACGTGTACTTTCGCGTGAATGCTAGGCTGTATCGTGTATGTATATAATGTAAGAAGTTGTTGACAAAACATCTTATCAAATTCCGATAAGCGGAGGTGTATCTCGTTTTTTCTTTTTTTTCTAATTCTCGCATTTAGCACTTATTAGCGATTACACTTTGACTGTATCATTCGCTAGGATTATCCATACATTTCATGCCGCATGTAAATCTATATAAAATTTCATCTAAAGTAAGTTTCTTCACTCGGGACTATCGAGGTATGTCGTTCTTTTTCTATTGTTACAAGTCATTGTACGTAACGGGGGTTGTAAGATGAACTTGCACTGTTAACAAACGCAAAAAAAGAAAAAAAAAAGAAAGAAAGATTCAATTGACACAGTCAATTAAATCCAACATGTTTTTCAGAATAAATGTATTTATAAAAAACAAAAGGAAGAATCAAAGCTCCTTTTTCAAAATATCCTATTGAAACTTCCTCGATTCTTCTGCTATACATTATAAAAATCTAGAAACTCGTGATTCAATTATACTGTCATTTTTCATTTTTGCTGTCTGCTCTTAATTCACAGCGAGAACGACATACATGATCAAAAATACTGTATAGCACACTTTTAATAACAAATCTATAACACTCGAGGGCTCAATGTACATTACCATTAAAGAAAAAAAGAAAGAAAAAAAAAGATTCAAAAGATTTTAAAAGAATTTTGCAAACCTACTTGTTGGTAAGAAAATAATTAGCATTACTGCATAAACAAACGAAACGCTTAAAAAGGCGAGCCATCCGATCAAAATGGAAGTGTACCTCCAAGTGGACTCCTTCTTATCGAGCGACATCAAATTCGTGTTGTCATCCGCATTCATTTCGATTCTAGCCGATACCTTCGGGTCCAAAATGCTCACTAAAAGTATCTGGCCCATTCTGCTTTTCAAAATCGAAACGGTGATCAAGGATATCCACGTGGGTGCTTCCGTGTTCAGTTGTTGCACGTATCGCAGAATGCTGGTCAGTATGAGCGAAAATGCAGCCAGAGAAAGAGATTTCTCATAGAAGAGAACTGAAAAGGAAAGGACAGATGAAACACAGTAATTTCCATCCAGGAGAATTTGTAAAGCAGAGAGATTCAAACTGTACAAGTCTCTTACGTGTCCAAAAAAAAAAAAAAAAAAGAAAAGGCAGAACGATTACAAAAACTTACTTAATTGCGGGGGATGAATACCATTAAATGGTAGTTTCCACTGTAGATCCAACAAGCAGAGCAGATGCAAGATAAAATTCATATTTGCCACCACCATACGTTCGATGGACCTTGGCTCTAGCCACAGTGTCATCAGTGTCATCGTCATCAGCACTACGCACGTTAATGTGACATAACTTTTACGACGTATTTCCTGACGAGATTTGTCTATCGTGGAATATGACACATGTAACATTTTACAAACCTATGGACGACGCCACGTACACTGTTGCATACATGGAGGCATGTCTCTTTAGAAGAATATTATACGACAATAAGTCGGTGGTAAAATCCAGTCCGAATTTAGATTTTATTACACGTTCGCTCTCGGAGATATTTGCTACCTCCCATTCCAAATTTTTCTCCATCGAATTCTCTGCAAACTGACAGTTGTCGTATATAAGAATAAATATAATACCCTAAGTAAATAACACCCTTCGACTCGAATAATTAATCCATCGAAATACCAAAGTGAACTGAACGATTTAAGATTACCGGACCCGTGCAAGAAGTCGGGAGATTATAATGGACACGAGATCATGGGAACGTCATAGTTTCATACGTACTACGTCCGACGCATCGGTGAAGGAGGGACGTAAATTAATCTCGTCGCTCGCGTAAGACCATGAACCAACGTGGATGGTACAATTCATCACGTCGTAAGGCCACCATGTGTGATCCGACTCGCAGAACGTCGTGTACGTTGTCATCGGTACGCACCATACCGTGCCTTCGTAGTTCACCACGCAGTCAACTATCGGTATCTCGATGTCGATATCTGTATTTGTTCTAAAACATCAAGATCAGCGACAATTAAGGAATGAAACATTGTAAAATCTCACTGAGAGACCTTCAAGATCATGGCAGATCTAGCCGTGAGAAGAATTTTTCAATGTTTTCACAGAACGGTGGAATCTTTACAATTTTCGAGAGTTTTTACAGTTTAAACTGAGACCAAAATGGATTGTCGCGTGATATTTTCTTAGCTTGTAATAATTTATCCATTTTCTCGTCGAGATCCTTCTTGCATCCAGCAGTACAAGATAAAATTCACGAGTCGAGTTATCCAGCGATAATTTTTAACGAAGATTGTTAAATAAATGTTGTTTTACGTGATACGCATTTTTTTTTTTTTTTTTTTTTTTTTTTTATTAATTACTCACGTGCTATGCATCACGATATCCGGAACCCAGATCTGATAGCTTTTCACTCGAAGAGAAGTGATAGAGTCAAACTGCGACTTGTCCCAAGTGAAGTGAGGCTCCGTCCAAACCTGTTATTTATCAGAAATTCTTTCTGAATCGCTTGATAAGAATCGAGGATACGTCAGGGTGATTTTTTACTCACCATTTTTACCAAAACGCTGAACTCAACGGTGTTCGTCATCTCATCCTGACAAAGATGGACAAAGTGCAAAGGAGATCAAAGATTTAAGAATTATATTTCTATTAATCTATCGATCTCGCCTTTAAATATATATTTCGATATTTTATTCAATTATTAATCAATTTATAACGAGTCTAAATCATTTACGTAACGATACTAAATTTTACTATTCACTTACTACAAACACTTGTTATTTAAATATCACTGGCTGAACGTCTATGACTCTTCTTTATCCGATTTAATAACTCAAGAGTTGTACAATCTACTCCTATCGTGTTCGACAATTGGCAACTACCAATCTTGTCGTCAAATAATAATAAATTTTTGAAAATCAGTCCCCTCGACACCCAAAAGAAACAGAAAGCTTCGCTTCGCGAAAGTTACTTACGACTTCGAATTGGTGTAGATTCAACCCAAAATTAACAACGGTGGCGTTGTTTCTCGCGAGCATGCGATCGTTAGGATTATAATCGCAGAATAAATACTCCTTCAGCCGGGAAAGCGCGGAATCATCCACGATGTCTTTGCAGCGTAGCTTTATGCATGTCGCCTGTTTATTTAGCAGAATATTGACGATCACGAGCAAAGCAGGAAGTAAGTTCTTCATGTTTGAACGATGAGGGCACGGAGCAAAGTGACTGTACATGGACAGATCGAGAAGAGCAGCCGCACACCCAGTGAAACACTAAACCGAGAACGTTCGAAAACCGCCCCCTTTTCCACGTTATCGTTCCCACTTTTATCAGTTTCAGAATTTTCACTACGACTGCGACTATCGAGTACAAATGAAAACAGACGACTCTCTGTTCATACGAATTTGAAGAAGTTGCTTTAGAACTTAGATAGTCGAGACTGTCTCGTGTCGATTAGGCAGATGCAAGTGGAATGATTGTTGGCAGAAAGTAATCGCGATGTCTTTTTAACAGTTTCATTTAACGTTTCATTCAGAAGAGAAGAAATTTTGGTTTGGAGTTATATTTTTTTACAGCCAGAGGCGATATTCAACTAAATTTTATATCTAGCACGTTATTCTCAACTGTATAGAATAGAACAGTATATAAAGTCAAGTATAGTATATAAAATCAGTTTCGTTTTGCAATTGCACAGTGATAAATTCATCGGCTTTACTTTTACATGTCGGTACTATCCACTATCAAAATGTCTATTAATAAAGCCTGTCAAAGTCAAAGAACTGAAAAACATTCACACAATTCATTTGAGACTCTATGTAAATCGTCAATGTTCGTTTATAATTTGGCATGCTCAAGCAGAAAGGAATAATCTGAATCTTTTTCGTCGATACAATAAGAACGAAGAGGTATGGTCGTAAATGATCGTTTATTGTATAAATGAGAATCTACAGTTGATTTCCGATGAGAGGCAAGACAAAGGGGACGACTTTTCACGTGGATGGTACAAGAGTGATTAAAATGATGACGTAGGTGAAAATAACGACGAAGAAGGACAGCCACTCGACGATGGCCGCAAAATGTCTCCACGACGATCCCCTCGGCTCGATCGCTGACTTTGGCAAGTCTGAATTATCCTCGCCCTCTCCGCCCAATATTCCCCTGTCGGACGATTTGGGATCGTCGTCGGTCAGAATGAGAAAACGTCCAGCCTTGTTACTCAAGATGAACGACGTGGCCGTCGAGATCCAATACGGCACTTCGATGCTCATCTCTTGCATCTTGCGCAGGACAGCGGTGAGAACTAGGGCGAACACGGCTATAGCTAGCGAATCTCGGTAGTAGAGCACTGGAAGAACAAGTATTTCGACTGTAAGAAGTATGTTTTCTTAAACATGCAACGCGATAGTGGACGAAAAATGAAAGTGTAGCATTTGTGAATAAAATATTCCAATTGACGTTATGTCGGTTATGTTCGTGAACAATAGAACTGGAAAATTTTGTTAGGAATTGTTGAATTAAGAACTATTGCCAAGGTAATGTTACTGATCGTTTCTGAACATTGCACGACCACTAACTATTGGAAATGATACGACAGTTGCGTCACTGTGGCGTTATAGTATAACTATATATATGTTTATAGTATACATATATATATATATATATATATATAATACTGTAGTAGTATATTTATAGTATATATATAAATACTATAATACTAATACTGTAATACTGTAATATATATATATGTTTATAGTATATATATATAAATACTATAATACTATAATACTGTAATATATATAATACTATAATACTAATACTGTAATATATATAATACTATAATACTAATACTGTAATACTGTAATATATATAATACTATAATACTAATACTGTAATACTGTAATATATATAATACTATAATACTGTAATACTGTAATGTATATAATACTATAATACTAATACTGTAATACTGTAATATATATAATACTATAATATTATAATACTAATACTGTAGTAGTATATTTATAGTATATATATAAATACTATAATACTATAATACTAATACTGTAATACTGTAACATAATACTATAATACTATAATACTAATACTGTAATACTGTAATATATATATAATACTATAATACTAATACTGTAGTAGTATATTTATAGTATATATATAAATGCTATAATACTGTAGTAGTAATATAATACTAAAATACTATATACTGTAGTGTATATAGTATATATATATATAGGCGTTATAGTATAACTATATATATATATATATATTTATAATATATATTTCCTTGTAATATAGTTGGATAAATTTATACTTAGAGTAATATAGACATAAAGTAGAATTAGATTTTATTGCTAGATATATTCAAATTGTTTTGGAAAGTTCATAGCGTTTATGACGAGATCAATAGAAATATTTATGCTCCTCCAACTGCTGACTTCGAACGATTGATATCATTTAACAAAATAAATTTCCAGATTCCTATCAGTGACGATGCATTTCAGAAGGAATTGATTAATTAGTCTTAAAAACATGTACGAACAATTGAAAGATCATGATAAGGATACACTCGCGACACACTATTCTGTTCTGTTCTATTTTTACTCGACATCATAAGGCACGTGTGTAATTTCCATAATAATGTGTTTGCATCAAATCATGCTTCTACGATGCTACGTTCATGTGTGATTACGTTTCTGCAGTACTGCTTCTCGCATAAATTTACGTTGGTATTATTTATATCGTCGCGTGGAATTATAGTTCCACGATACAACGTTTAATTACGCACGTTTAATCTAATTGTGATCTCTCGTCCTATTTTGCAAGGAAAGTTGCGCAATTTGAAAAAATTTGTGGCACAATTTTGGAAACAATTATATTATACTTATATTATTTAATTATATCATATACTTATATTATAACATTTACAACTGGTGAAAAATGATCTTGGGAATAATAATGATAGGACATTTTCCTAAAAGAAATTTCGAATTTCGAAACGAACATGCTTCGTCCAATTTGTAATACCAAAAATCATTCGTCCGTCAACATTTGAAGATTCTCTGAACTAAAAAAACAATGTACTGTCAATGTACTGTCTTCACTCTCGTCGTCTTTATTAATTGTCAGATCAAACTCTTGGACATGTTTGAAGCGATTTTAGAAAACTAGAGATTAGAGAAAAGCAGTAATAAACAGAAACTTGTAACATTTCATTCTAATCAGAGAGAATTCCAAACAGAAATGGTAAATAAAAGTCTTTCTTCAGTGAGGTGGCCCTAGTACTATTTTTCAGTAGAAAGAGAAGATTGTTCCATTATTAGAATCACGTGAACTATGTACTTATATATCATATAAATTTATAGTATTTACACACATTTATATATATATATATATATATATATATACAATTATAGTATTAATTATAGTATTAATATACAATTAATATTAGTATTAACATGGTATCAATATACAATTAGTATTAATATATTATAGTATCAATTATATAATTGTAATTAAATTGTACAATTTATAGTATTTATATAAATCTTTTTTTTCGAATTTTCCACTTGCCAAATTTTCCTCGTCAAGTTCATTTTATATGTTTATAATGCTTAGTGCGTTCAAAACATATACTTACGTATATTAGGAGGATTGATGCCATTGTGAGGTAATTGCCAGTGTAAATCGAATATACATATCATATGGCAGATCAAATTCACACCGGCGATGGCCATTCTCTCAGTCGATCTCGAGTCCAACCAAAGTACGATCAGCGTGAGCAACATCATTGCTATTGCAGGCGTTATATACGTGGTGTGCATTATACCATAATGTCGACTTATAGTGAACTCGTACACGATCATCGGGTACGTGTCGTTCGGGCAGCATTTGTACTTCTTCAGCACTTTGTACCCGTTCACTATTTTGAAGTCCCATTCGGTGTTATTCGTGAATCCGTCCATTTGGAACTATCCGATCAAAATTACACATATTATACATTACAATTCGAATTAACGTAAATTCATATAATTTTGTAAATACATAATTATGTAATTATAAATATATGTATAATTATATAATACAAATAAATATAATTATAAATATATGTATAATTATAGATAAATATAATTATAAATATGAGTGTACACATGACATATAATTATACAAATACAAGTACAATATAATATGATTATGCGTTTTATATAAATACAGATATAATTATAATTATATCTGTATTTATATAAAATGAAACGCAAGTAAAGAATTATTAGCTATTAAATATACTAATGAATACATAACTATACTAATGAATACATCAACCATCCTTCACATTCAAAATCTTATCTGTGAAAATTCTGAAACATTAGGTTGAATTATTTCTGGAAAAAATTCTGAAACATTGAGATTAAGAATTCACAATTATAAAGATGTTGTATCAGTTTGCAAGATTGTTGATGAATATTTATGAAAATTGAAATTCACTTGGGTTGAGTGCCAATTACCCCTTTCTTGTCCAGATGGAAATTCACCTCCTCCCCGGAATGTGACCACGAACCAAAAATAATCCGACACCGATGCGTGTCGTAGGGCCACGAGGAAAAGTCTGTGGAGCATTTAGCAACGTGTTTCACCGATGGCACGCAGCTAACCGATCCTGTGCTGAAGATCAAACACGTTGTCGGCGGTATGCCGGTCTGATCGAACGTCATGTCGCCGCTATTTAAAAAGAAACAAAAAGAAAAGACGATTATATAGCAATTTGTAGACGAAACGTGCTGTATTGTTAGCTTTTTATTCATTCGACGCAACACTTATCTCTTATTATTGTCGACGAGAGAAGAAAGACAAGTTGTGATTGTCTGATGTAAAACAAAAATTGAAACTCTGAAATTAACACCTGATAACAATTGAAAAAGAGGATCTGTTTCTTGAAAGGTGTAATCACTCGAGTTTTTTTAGCGTTTATACAACGTTTAGCCCTGATCCTTACGATCCTTCAAACATAGATATACCGATAAAATTTGCTCTAACACACAGTTTGTTTCGAACAAAATATTTTTAGATGCTATAGCTGGTAAGGTGCATGATGATTTTCAATAGGCTCATCAATTCGGTTTCTATGATATGATAGTATGAACGTGCACAGAGAGATCCTAATAACAACAATCATGGTTCTGCTTACGAATTGTAAACGGAGAGATCGGGAACCCAAATCTCGTCGCTTCTTACATGAATGAAATTAACTCCGTCGTAGTCGCTGGGTTTCCAAGTTAAATGGGCGTCGTTCCAAATCTACAAAACGAGATTTCTCGGTGAAGAAACACGATCGAACAAATATAGAGATAAAAGTAGGGAATAATGTTCACTCACGAGTGTCATCCAACTGTGCAACGTCATTCTGCCGTTCCAATCATCCTAGAGGCAGATTCCAACAAATAAGAGCAGGGTCAATGGAATGGCGATCTTTAGATTGCGATCGATTCGAATAATTTTGAAAACAATTACGGTGGAGACGAATTTTCGGACAGTCGTTCGTATTTGATATGAAAATGAATTATTAAATTAACTTCTTCATTTTATATTTCAACAACTCCTTTCGTACAAATCGTTTTAATTTTAGCACGCACAAAAATAAAACAATATCATGCGAATATACTTTCTAAAATATAACAATATCACTATACTATATAAAATGAAACAATATCATCCGAATATACTTACTAAAATTCTGTTTATTATTTTGACTGAGTTCAAATTGATTACTTTAATCAAATTAATTGTTTCAACTGAGTTCTGTTATAGAAACCTCAGTTATCCGAGTTGTCCACATGTTGAAAAAGAAAGAGAGACACTCGAGACGTTGGATAGTACGAGTTTAAGAACGCGGTGTAATTTCAACGACTCGGAAACGATTATTGTCTCATTAGTCGAAAGTAATCTGAACGAGAGCTTACGAATTCCAATAATTTCGGCAGTAGTTGCATGGTGACGTTGTTGGCGATTTGATGAGACAGTGTCGGTCGAACGGTGTGATCGTACTCGCAGAAAAGGAACCTCTTCAACCTCAGCATCGGCGACGTGGTGTAAGATTTGCAATTGAACGCAAGATCGACATCCATGAAAGAAGTTGCTGAGAGAGCATTACGAAATTTGCATCGAACTTTCTAAGTGGGAGTTAGCGGAGAGAGAGAAAGACAAAAGAAGTTCAACTAACGACACACTGCAAGCTTAATTATCGAGGAAATCTAGTTCAAATAACTTGTTTCAACTTCACTTTCAAATAATTTACTTCAAATAAAATAGAAGCAAGCTTCAGTAAGCTTAAGAAACACTCACGAGGTGGAGTTGACCGCTAGACTGCGAATTTCTATGCATTTGTGAGAAAAAAAGGAAGGATTTAGAAACACCGGAAGCGCAAGCAAAATGCAAAAATGTGTAAAACACTCGAAAGTAACTGTTACAATACGTAACAGCGGGGAAAGGATTTTTGTTCAGGCTTTCTTTCTCTTCTTCTTTAATCGCGGTTTGCAAAAATATGAAATAGCGTAAAAATCTGTTTATTAATCACTCTCGCTTGTGTGTGTGACACTTTACCCGAATCATGGCCAAGAAGAAGGAAACATCCGAGCACCGTTAGTATCCTCATTTTTGATTGAAATGAGCCAACAGCCACTAGTCGACTGAACAATTTCACGTTCGCGGGCCGAAACGATTATCAGACGCCCCGTGAAATTCGAGGCGACAGATGGACGAGACGCCCCCAGGGTGGTTCAATGCTTTTTAAATATTTCCCGATAGAGTAATAATAACTAAACGATTCACCGTGCATGAACAGTCTGAACAAGAAGATCGACCAACAGAATTTTTCATGGATTTGTTTGGGTTTCGACCGATGGTTTTCACTGCGAAATTGCACGAGAAAGAGAAAGAAAAGAAATATTTTTAAAATATTCTCGCGATACATCGAAACACAGAATGAGAATTTCTAGACCGAAATTTTGGAATTAAACACACTTTTCCATCTTGTTTCTTACTAAAGTAAATTTTCGAAAATCGTATCGTACCTTAGATAATCATTAATTACGATTAATAACAAACGATATAATAACACAGAGATAGTATTTTTTCATTTCTCAAAATAAGTCGATATATTTCAAATTTTTCGATAATATCAATCATCAATTATCAATTCTATTAAAGAGAAAGAAATCTGCTCTAAATCATAAATATTCAGTATTAAGAATTACGCTATGAACCAGAATTCAGTATTTCTCACATGAAATCGAAATGAAAAGTGATTACTACGAATAAGACGAGAAAGAAGTTCATTTTAAAATAAGAGTAAATGCAAATAAATTGCATTGATATTTTTGATATCGAAAATGATCATTTCAAATAAAAATACAACATAAAATTTCATTCAAGTAAAAACATTCATTTTAATTCTGTCATTTGTTCCGTTGCTTTATCATCAATGATTTTATTTAAATAATAATACATCTGAAAAATAAATTTCTACAACATCATATAACAAAGTTCCAACACCATATATCTGTATAAAAAATGATTATTTGACATCCGTATAAAAAATGATGATTTGACCTCTCGATGTACTATCATTGTCTAACTGCCATAGACTCAATATCCAATGCATTTTAACGCCACAGACGACCTATATGAAAAGACCTGGCATATAATGTATTTTTTCGGCCAACGATTCGAGAGTCTCAGGACCCCATTACCATTTTCCTGTCACATCCTACAATATCAATTTACGCAGGTTTTGCACAATAGCGCCACTAGCTCCGACGAGATATATAAATAAACCATGCAACTTACGGGGTTTCGTGGCAGGGGACCTGAAATACCGACATAGTAAAAAATCACTGATTCTTTAGCGCACTCTACATATAGAGAACGGTGAAATGGAAAATTGCAAGTAAAACGATCGAGATTGGACAAGTAGTCCGTGATGTCTCATGCACAAGCACTCGCGTATTGAAACCAATCTTTCTTTATACACCAAAATCCGTGGGCATTAAGGTGGGATTTTCCATACAAAAGTCATAAAAAATAAATGGATTTAATTTTCAATCGCAAAGGAATTTAACTAAAATATTTATGATACGATTTTCCTAATTAGACTCTCAGTAACCTAGTTGAACAGTACAATAAAGGAATCAGTATTTTTAGTAATAATGAGTATTAGCATAGATAAAGAATGCACTGCGGAAAAGAAGAAATTCCTGGCGGTAATTTCGAACTTTGTATCAGGAGAACATGAAACTACAGCAAGTGGCACGACATAGCCAGACATTCAGCAGTTCTCCTGATACAGAGACTGCACTAAAAATTTCAAGCTAGAAAATTCGGTGGAAGAGATGAAATATAAAGGTGAGTATTCGAATTTTGTATCAGAAGAACATGAAACTCGAGGAAGTGGCACGACATCGATGGGCGGTGCTCCTAATACATAGGTTTTTCGAAAAATTTTGAAACCGCAATATCTCGTGAACCAAAAGGAGTAGCAGGCTGAAATTTCGTATTTTGTATCAGGAAAACATAGCACTCGAAGAGGTGGCACGTCATCGCCCGCCGATGGGTGGTGCTCCTGATACATAGGTTTTTCGAAAAATTTTGAAACCGCAATATCTCGTGAACGAAAAGGAGTAGCAGGCTGAAATTTCGTATTTTGTATCAGGAAAACATAGCACTCGAAAAGGTGGCACGTCATCGCCCGCCGATGGGTGGTGCTCCTGATACATAGGTTTTTCGAATAATATTGAATCCGCAATATGTCTTGAACGAAAAGGAGTAGCTGGTTGAAATTTCGTATTTTGTATCAGGAGAACATGATAGTCGAAGAGGTGGCACAACATCGCCCACCGATGGGCGGTGCTCCTGATACATAGGTTTTTCGAAAAATTTTGAAACCGCAATATCTCGTGAACCAAAAGGAGTAGCAGGCTGAAATTTCGTATTTTGTATCAGGAAAACATAGCACTCGAAGAGGTGGCACGTCATCGCCCGCCGATGGGTGGTGCTCCTGATACATAGGTTTTTCGAAAAATTTTGAAACCGCAATATCTCGTGAACGAAAAGGAGTAGCAGGCTGAAATTTCGTATTTTGTATCAGGAGAACATAACACTTGAAGAGGTGGCACGACATCGCCCACCGATGGGTGGTGCTCCTGATACATAGGTTTTTCGAAAAATTTTGAAACCGCAATATCTCGTGAACGAAAAGGAATAGCTGGTTGAAATTTCGTATTTTGTATCAGGAGAACATGATAGTCGAAGAGGTGGCACGACATCGCCCACCGATGGGCGGTGCTCCTGATACATAGGTTTTTCGAAAAATTTTGAATCCGCAATATCTCGTGAACGAAAAGGAGTAGCAGGCTGAAATTTCGTATTTTGTATCAGGAAAACATAGCACTCGAAGAGGTGGCACGTCATCGCCCGCCGATGGGTGGTGCTCCTGATACATAGGTTTTTCGAAAAATTTTGAAACCGCAATATCTCGTGAACGAAAAGGAGTAGCAGGCTGAAATTTCGTATTTTGTATCAGGAAAACATAGCACTCGAAAAGGTGGCACGTCATCGCCCGCCGATGGGTGGTGCTCCTGATACATAGGTTTTTCGAATAATATTGAATCCGCAATATGTCTTGAACGAAAAGGAATAGCAGGCTGAAATTTCGTATTTTGTATCAGGAGAACATGATAGTCGAAGAGGTGGCACGACATCGCCCACCGATGGGCGGTGCTCTTGATACATAGGTTTTTCGAAAAATTTTGAAACCGCAATATCTCGTGAACCAAAAGGAGTAGCAGGCTGAAATTTCGTATTTTGTATCAGGAAAACATAGCACTCGAAGAGGTGGCACGTCATCGCCCGCCGATGGGTGGTGCTCCTGATACATAGGTTTTTCGAAAAATTTTGAAACCGCAATATCTCGTGAACGAAAAGGAGTAGCAGGCTGAAATTTCGTATTTTGTATCAGGAGAACATAACACTTGAAGAGGTGGCACGACATCGCCCACCGATGGGTGGTGCTCCTGATACATAGGTTTTTCGAAAAATTTTGAAACCGCAATATCTCGTGAACGAAAAGGAATAGCTGGTTGAAATTTCGTATTTTGTATCAGGAGAACATGATAGTCGAAGAGGTGGCACGACATCGCCCACCGATGGGCGGTGCTCCTGATACATAGGTTTTTCGAAAAATTTTGAATCCGCAATATCTCGTGAACCAAAAGGAGTAGCAGGCTGAAATTTCGTATTTTGTATCAGGAAAACATAGCACTCGAAGAGGTGGCACGTCATCGCCCGCCGATGGGTGGTGCTCCTGATACATAGGTTTTTCGAAAAATTTTGAAACCGCAATATCTCGTGAACGAAAAGGAGTAGCAGGCTGAAATTTCGTATTTTGTATCAGGAAAACATAGCACTCGAAAAGGTGGCACGTCATCGCCCGCCGATGGGTGGTGCTCCTGATACATAGGTTTTTCGAATAATATTGAATCCGCAATATGTCTTGAACGAAAAGGAGTAGCTGGTTGAAATTTCGTATTTTGTATCAGGAGAACATGATAGTCGAAGAGGTGGCACAACATCGCCCACCGATGGGCGGTGCTCCTGATACATAGGTTTTTCGAAAAATTTTGAAACCGCAATATCTCGTGAACGAAAAGGAGTAGCAGGCTGAAATTTCGTATTTTGTATCAGGAAAACATAGCACTCGAAGAGGTGGCACGTCATCGCCCGCCGATGGGTGGTGCTCCTGATACATAGGTTTTTCGAATAATATTGAATCCGCAATATGTCTTGAACGAAAAGGAGTAGCTGGTTGAAATTTCGTATTTTGTATCAGGAGAACATGATAGTCGAAGAGGTGGCACAACATCGCCCACCGATGGGCGGTGCTCCTGATACATAGGTTTTTCGAAAAATTTTGAAACCGCAATATCTCGTGAACGAAAAGGAATAGCTGGTTGAAATTTCGTATTTTGTATCAGGAGAACATGATAGTCGAAGAGGTGGCACGACATCGCCCACCGATGGGCGGTGCTCTTGATACATAGGTTTTTCGAAAAATTTTGAAACCGCAATATCTCGTGAACCAAAAGGAGTAGCAGGCTGAAATTTCGTATTTTGTATCAGGAAAACATAGCACTCGAAGAGGTGGCACGTCATCGCCCGCCGATGGGTGGTGCTCCTGATACATAGGTTTTTCGAATAATATTGAATCCGCAATATGTCTTGAATGAGAAGGAATAGCAGGCTGAAATTTCGTATTTTGTATCAGGAGAACATAACACTCGAAGATGTAGCACGACATTGCCCACCGATGGGTGGTGCTCCTGATACATAGGTTTTTCGAAAAATTTTGAAACCGCTATATCTCGTGAACGAAAAGGAGTAGCAGGCTGAAATTTCGTATTTTGTATCAGGAGAACATAACACTCGAAGAGGTGGCACGTCATCGCCCGCCGATTGGTGGTGCTCCTGATACATAGGTTTTTCGAATAATATTGAATCCGCAATATGTCCTGAACGAAAAGGAATAGCAGGCTGAAATTTCGTATTTTGTATCAGGATAACATAACACTCGAAGAGGTGGCACGTCATCGCCCGCCGATGAGTGGTGCTCCTGATACATAGGTTTTTCGAATAATGTTTAATCCGCAATATGTCGTGAACGAAAAGGAATAGCGAGCTGAAATTTCGTATTTTGTATCAGGAGAACATAACACTCGAGGAGGTGGCACGACATCGCCCGCCGATGGGCGGTGCTCCTTATACAGAGGTTTTCCAAAAAATTTTGATGCTGATATACTAATAAAAGAAGTGGTGTTGTTGCCTGAATATTCGTATTTTGTATGAGGAGGACATGATAATCGAGGAGGTGGCGCGGCATCGCAAGCCGATTAGCTGTTCTCCTGTTTTGGAGTTTTTTCAAAAAATCTTGAAGCTGAAATACCTCGTGAGTGAGTAGGAATTGCTGGCTGAAAATTCGTAGTTTGTATTAGGAGATCATGAGAATCAAGTAGGTAGCAAAACATAGCCCGCGGATGATCGGTTCTCCTGGTGCAGTGGTTTTTCGAAAAATTTTGAAGCTGTAATCTCTCTTGAGCGAGGAGGAATAGCTGGCTGAATATTCGTATTTTGTATCAGGTGAGCATGACACTGAAAGAGCTGGCACGACATCGTCTGATGATGATCTGTTCTCCTGATACAGAGATTTTTTTAGAAATTTTGGAGCTGGCATATCTGGTTAACGAGAAGGAATTTCTAGCTGAAAAGTCGGATTTTACACCAGGAGGACATGAGATCCGAGTATGTTTCACGTAAAATCATACAATTTACGAAGAAAGACCATCTTTCTTTTAAATCGTTATATTCCTTATTGATGATGTACTATCACGTTCAGTAAGTAATTTTCGAAACAGATCTGGCAACACTGTCCATATTTTTTAATTTTGATTTTCATCACTTATAGTTCTGCAGTGGTAACCTCGCTTGAATCGGTACAACAGGATGTGACATGAAAATGGTAAGGGGTCCTGAGATCCCCCGATGCGTTGACCGAAAATAATACATTGAATGCGTGATCTATACATATACCTCTTCTGTGGTTAAGCATGCGTAGTAAGTACTTCTTTCTTTAGGCTGCAATCAAGTCGCGATAAGCGTTAGTCTGCCGCGCGCCTTCGCGTGGTGATGAATCGTTTGGTAGTTGTGTCAGTCTTTTCTCTCACTGGACATTAAAGAACTTTGGGATAATGAGCAATAGGAAATACATTGGGGCCCTTGACGTCGGAACTACTACCGTGCGTTTTCACATAATCGACCAGGATGGGTATACCGTTGCCTCTTCCGCTGAAAAGGTTCGATATTTATCATTTGCAGCTTTTCAAATTTTTTAATTCTTAGAAGATCTTTAAAACTTGATAAAATCGAGAATAAAAATTTGAATGTTTACAGAACGTTTAGAAAGTTTAAGCCTGCTAGTATTTTGTTTTTATATTTTTTATTTTTTTAAGAAATTTATAGTTTTTAATGAGCAAATAAAATTCTATAGTGTTTTTGTGGTATTTTTCCTAGAAGAATTCATTAACGGATTTAACCTTGCTACCGTCTTTATGTTTTTTACGACATTTCTTTTTTCGTATTTATTTTAAGAAACTCGTAAGCTCGAAAAGAGCAGAAAATCAGAACTTGGAAGTTTACAGCATTGTGCGAACGAAACTTGAAGGTTTAGAATATTTTTATTTTAGGCGATCTCTTTTGGAGCACTTAGAGTAGAACTTTAAATATTCTCCAAAGCACGTATGTCTTCAAATTATTATGAATATACTTATTTACTTCTAGCTCCTTAACAAGCATGGTATTGATACTCTTTGCAGAAACAAAAGATTTTAAAGAAATAAGAACAAGAGAGGTACTCCAAGTATATAGCAAATATTGTAAACTAAATATTATAGTTATTGAGAAAGTGGGCAGAGACAGGCTTAATTTCAAAAGTTGAATATTTTGTGTTGCCAGAATTAGTATAGATCAAATTTTTAAACGTTTAAATATTATGTACTATAATTTTTTATTTTCTAAAGTTTAAATTATTATATAATTTTCCTAGACGAATTCGTTTGAAGATTTATGCCAAGTATAACAGATAATTGATTATTTAAAAAATTGTGGAAGAACGAAGAGAATTGTAAGAATTAGTTTGGAAGATTCTAGATTTTCTTGAACGTTTTTAAAGTCCGTGCGATCTTACTAGAGTGCTTGAATAAATCATTTTTTTTTTCTCGTGCATCTTCTAACAAATTAGAAATTAGAATTAGAATAGGACTGTCTGGAATCGGAAATTAATATTGCAGGAAATTTCCTACAAGTTTGCGTCTACGAATGTAAAAAAAGGATATTCGCATGTTGTTGAAGTAACAGCAGTCTAGATTTAATATTCGCTTTCGTATAAAACTATGAACGAATCGATAACAGTGAACTGTGGTGGTGTACGTAAGAAACTCGTAGGAATTTAAAAATCCAATCGTACGACCTATTGATACCGCATGACTCTTCTCTTTTTATATTGTGATATTTTTGCGATTCGAATTATAGTCACTGCCAGAATGCTAGAAAATGCAGTAGTGCCAAACAAATTGCTCGGCTTTTTCAAATCGGATATCACTCCAGATATTTTTATCAAAAGGGAAATACAGATTAAGATTGAATTACATAAGATAGGGTACTGATTGAATTAAATATTTTCAGTATACGCAACACTATTTACAGTTAATGAATATTACAGTTTACAATAAATATCCCGTACAGTAAAATTACACAATTATAATTCAAACGACGATATAAATCTATTTATATTCAATTTATATTCAGTTTTATGAGTAATTCTGTCACGAGTTTATCATAAATTTATTATTGAATTTTGTGAAAGAAAATGTTCGATTGAAATGAGTCTGACAAACACGATTCTACGATCGTGAAATGTTCATGTACTTCTCGTAATATAAATGGTGAAAATAAATTATTAGATTGCGATTAGATTTTGTGCTAATGGATACAATTTAAATTTATTCTGCCTTGTAGTATATTACAGAAAGCATCGCAATTTGAATATTTGACACATTTTTACATATTATGTGCATTTTGGTTTTTATATTTTTGCAACGTAACATAAGCGTAACAATGAATATTAATCACCGAAGACCTACGTGTATAATTATAAAATTACACAAGTAATTATCTATCTATACTTGCAGAACGTAGACGATAATCATAAGTTATAAGATCTATTATTTATGTAGAAATAAGTTATTTATATGGAACGTACGTAATTACAAAATTACGAAAAAAATTGCGAGATTTTGATATTTCGTTTATGAATGAAACAGAGAAACTTATGCACTGTAAACTATTTAATTTAACAGTCTCTCATCTAGTCCCAATATATCAGTTTACTGACAAAATACGACACTGTACACACAAGTAATAAATATATGTAAATAAAATGAAATGCAAGAAAAAAAGGGTTCAAATTTTTCAGAACCAAAGAATTAAAAATTACAATCTTTAGAGATAAAAATTTCATCGATTTCTTTTCTTTTAGCTGATCTACATTTTAACTAGTCACGCAACGAGGAAAACTGCAGAGACTATTCGATCAATAATAAAATTATCGTCGATCCTCTTAACTCGATCTTACATGTGTCTACGTAGCAACATAAGATCGTGGAAAAAATATTTTCCTAAATCACCTTCCCGATCTATTAAAGCAGCATTCACTTTCGCGGTGACATTGTCGTTTCAATATTCAAAAGTAGAAACTGGTTTCGATGGTAATACCTTCTGCCTATGCTCGTTCTGTTGTCATATGTGGGTCGAGGCGAAACGTTATCAATACGACTAAACGGCCTAACGATTTAAACGGTCCTTCATCGATCGTTTGTTATTCATCCCTAACTAGATATCGGGACGCGCAAAAATTTCAGTTCCACATTCATTTTACTTCGATATTTTCATTATTTTATTTATTAAAATTTCTAATTTTATTTCATTGTTCAATTGTACGTTTAATTCAATTCTATTTACAGCAATTCTCCCGATCAGAGAGAATATAAAATACAAAAATGATCAAACTAAATCGAACCATTATGCTTTTGTGATATAACGCAAATTTCGTCCAAACTAATTATGGAGGCAAAAGTTAATTGGAATGGAATTTTTTGATACTAGAACAGCCACGTTTCTGAATTTATATCGAAGAAAATTATCAGCTCACTTTATTATCACATTTATTTATTTAGCTGTATTTTTATTTACATTCTCTTTGTACTTCGAACCATCGAAGTCTTTTTTCTAAACGATGAACGTTTCAGAGTAAACGAGTACATTCTCGTTATTTTCGCTCGCTGAATTATGTATGTTCACGATCTTTATCACTCATAAACGAAAAGGTTGATTTTTCACGGAATTAGACGTGACAAACGTAATCTCTTACGCGATTGTTCATTGTGAACTCTTATCTCGGATTGAGTTTTTAGTAACACCTTGTGTCTTGTGTTTTAGTAAGTGACTATGGAAAGTAGGAACAATAATTTGACACGAATAATACGTATAAAATACTCTCTTGAGATAATCTAATGTTCAAACAATAATCGATTCGAATATTGGAGTTTATTAATATTAATTGATCTGTTTATAACAAACATTTGCTTTCGATAATAATTTTCATCAGCGATCACGAGTTCTATTAGGAAATTATAGAATTCTTGCTAATGTGTAAAAAAAAACAATCAGTAAGGAAACAGAAGTACTAAATAAATAAACAAGCGTGTATATATATATTATAAAAATATTTAAAAAATTATGATTTTGATATTAATTAATTATTGAAAAATTTTATAATTTATTATTTACGTTTAAAAATTAAATTTAAATATTTTAAATATGTTATATATGTGGGATTGGCAGTTTTGGGAAAGGATCCAGGAATTTCCCAAATGCTCGACAGCAGATGTCGCGAGTCGTAAAATGTAAATAATAAAAAAGAAAGTTAGGCCTGGGCCTTGAGACTGTTTATGGCCAGCCCTTCAAGCCTAACGTCTAAGGCTAAGGGTATGAATTCGTTTGCGTGTACGTGTGTATGTGTTTACGACTAACGAATTTTGTGCAGAAGAAGCAGAGTACTTATAGAGAAATCGGAGAGCGTACCGAGCAGTGAGAGAGCAGTGAGAGAGCGAGTGTCGAGAAATCGAGAGAATTAAGATTTCAGCATATATCGTTATTCCTTATTTAATATTAATAAACCAACCTTATTATTTATTCAATTCCAAACAACCATCATTTAATAATATTCTTATAAATTGGAATCTCGTCCGGGATATCTAAAACTGGCGACTCCTACCGAGATTCCTACATATATATATATATAATTATTAAAAAAATATATTTTTAAATATTTTTAAAAAAAGATAAAATGATTAAATTAGTAGTAATAATTTTTATACAAATTATATTTAATTATAAAATATAAATATAAGGAACCAGGCAAAATAAATATATTCACCTGTTTATCAAAAACGTGTCTTATTGAAAATAATTTTAAGTCAACCTGCCCAATGAATAATTAAATGGCTGCAGTATAATTGACTGTACAAAGGTAGCATGATCAATTGATTTTTAAATGAAATGTGGAATGAAAGGATTAATGAAATATATACTGTCTCGTATTTATTATATGAATTTAAAATTTTAATAAAAATGTTAAAATTTTTTCATGGGACGACAAGACCCTCGTAATACATTTTTCAATGGTCAATGACCGCAGAGAATCACGCGACGCATGCTACAGTACATTGACCATTATATTATAGTGTTAAGCTAATTATGCATGTATTACATTTGTCACTTATCATCGTCTGAATTTGTAACGATCATACACCAACAGAGAGAAAGATGCGAAGAAATGTAGAAAATGTTTGACATGTCCAAGTTGAAAGGCATTATAAGTTAGTGAAGAGAAGAAGAGGGAAAGAGAACGAGGAGAAGGGAGAGAGCTGTTCTACTGAGCTAGTAATCTAGATTCTGGATTAACACGGAACGAAGATCTAGAGGAATAATTCCATTATTAACAAGAGGTTTCTAGATCGCATAGATTATATACGTACAATGTATGTATGTAGTTCATTGTCAATTACGCTCTTCTCTCTGTACGCAGGCACGTGTGACGACATTGTCCACAGCAAAAATATTTCTTCTTCAGTGAATAATAATTATTTTCTATCAATGTGCATCTGATTATGAATCTGAAATCCATTGTCCTCCAATAACCTTAATTTTCAATTTTTAGTAAAAATTTGTAGTTCACATTATAGAATTTACATTTGCTTCTGTTACAAACAAATTTATCGTACGTGTAATCGTATGTAATTTATTATAGATATAAAATTGTGCAGTATCCTATTTACTGTACAATCTAATTTAATTAATAATTGAAACTAACCTTTTCGATCCTTCGAATGACCAGCTCCAGCTTTTGTATCCACAACCAGGCTACGTAGAAATAAATCCAGACGATCTATGGGAACTAATCATAAACGTGATGAGGAACACCTTCAGAGGTAGGTTCCAGTAATTGAATAAAATTATCATACGAAAAGAAAAGTTGAAATCATTTTCTTTTTTCCATTATTGCAGAAAGCGAATTGAGTCCAGAATCGATCGCTGGCCTCGGTATTTCCACGCAACGATGCAGTTTCACGACGTGGAACCCGAATGATAGAACATATTATCACAAGTCAGTATAATCAACGTTTCCTATTCGCTTCGTATAAATAAATTTCAATGACAAACATCGATGTGTCAAAGTTTAAATATCTGAAACAGAAAGGAAAGTATTTTGGATGTTTTTACAAATCTTAATTAATTTATTAGTTACAATTAAATGAAATATCGATTCTTAAATTTACATTTAGAAGGATGTATAAATAAGGAGAAAACACGATCTTACGAAAATTTATATACAATCACCGTGTGTATAGTGGAGACAATAAAACTTATTCTGATTACAATCACTAGACTGCGGATATATATATATATATATATTATAATCTGAAGGATGAAATTTTTTTTTAGATTTCATTTCTTTAGATATATTTACAAAAATTTTAGAATACATAAAAAAATCCATAGTCTAATAATTACAAAAGTATAAAAATACATTTTCCACACCTAAACGTGTGCAAATATAATAACGTGACTATGATAAAACAATTCTTAACAAAAATCAATTCTTTATAAAAGTCTAGTTCCTAAAAGTAATTGATCGTTATTGCATTGTGATGTATGCTAATTGTATGCTTTGTGACTTTCTGTTTCAATTTATTTCTGTCTTCTTATCTATGATAAACGGATGAAGAAACATGGCATTTCTCTCAGGATCTATACGTAACTTCAACTAACAGATAAATTAACGTTTATAAAACGATGAAAATCCTTTGCTTTCATTTTAAATATTTGAGATCTACGCAGATCTACGTGGATTGTTTTGTAACTGACTTTATATTGCCTTTCAGCTTCATCACGTGGAAAGATCTACGAGCTAACAGCATGGTGAAGGAATGGAATTCGTCAATGACAACAAGAGGATTACGAATGGGATCGCGGATTATGTACATGATCCTCAGGGAGAACCGATACTTGTTGATGAGTGCTTTTAAATTCATGAACACGCAGGTTCTTGTCTTCTTTCTTTCTTTCCTCGAGTTTTCGTAACGTGTGTGTTTTTTTCTTTTTTTTTTTTTTTTTTTAAATCTTTGTATCTTTCTTATGACAGCTTGATTAGCTAAGAACGAGAGATGGAAAATGAAAATTGTAATGTTCTCCTTTCGGACAATCGATATACCGATTTTCATTTTCAATCGATCTTGAATCCTTACTGATTCTTTTTAAATTCGAATTAATCCTCTATAATTAAATTTTGCTTGATTACGAATATATATAAATATTTTATATATATGGTAGGACCTCCGTACCCCACGAATTTGTTATTCGTATACTCGGTTTCACGTGCCTTACAAAGGGTTTATTCCTGTAATATTTATTCATTATTCACACACAGGAGGCAGTGTAACTAGTCGTGAATTTGAAAGTAAATAACGACTTTGTAATTCCGAATTTTTTCTACATTTCAATTTATGAAGTTGATTACCATGGCTTCCCAGTAATATACATATGGAGGCTAGTCTGAATAATATTATAAATTATTTTCTATAAAAAATGACACGTCATCATACAAACCTGCTTTCCTGGTCGAAACCTTCAAGTTGATGGAACAGTTTACTTACAACATTGTAATAATTGACTAAGTGCGGATTTTTATCAATTTATGGGAAACTTAAATATGCAAAACGCAACAATGTATAAAATATTCAAAACAGAGAATTTATTACGATATATATATAATGTATATTTATATAAATATATTAATATAAATATAAAATATATTTAAATAATTTTAAATAATTATATTTAAATATATTTATATAAATATATACTTTATATAATAGATAAAATTTCTACTTAAGTTCCATTTCTTTAGCTGTGGTCACAAATATTTGAAAATGCATTAAAAAACACAGTCTAATAATATCTAAACTATTCTGTCAACCGACAATTTTAATTGTCTTCGGAACACATATATATCCTCCATGTAAAACATTACATTTTCGATTGAGAATATTATAATGAGAACTTTAAAAACATATTCGTCCAACGTCGTGCGTGTGTAATAACCAATAAAATTATATTGTAACAAGACAGATATAAACGTATATGTCAGAATTGGAAAGATACGGAGGTTCTACAATATTTAGTAGAGTGATACACAGTGATAAATAAAATGATAACAATGAATGAGAGTGAAATAACATTTGAAATATATGGAGGATTATGAAGTTTTGATTTAAATATTGTTTATTTTTTCCTACTTGTTTTTACGATGCAACTTAGATAACACTAAGGTTATTGTGGGCTCTGCAAAACGTGCCAGGTTTGCAGGACGAGGCGAAGAAAGGAAATGCCTTATTCGGATGCATTGATAGTTGGCTTTTGTATAAATTTACTGGTATTCATTTCAATATTATACTTTAACAATACGTATATAATATTTCAAACGAGTAAAAGTGACAAAGATAACTTTGTTATTTCAACTGTTCAATTTTGATATATATATCAAGTTCATTTCGAATCTGGATGACAGTTCAGTTCGTGGATATATTTCATTATTTCGGTTTGATGATTAGTAATCTGATTATTACCAAAATACAGTACTGAAATAAAAAGATTGATCAGAACGACATATACTCTCTTATACAGAATGTCCAGAAGTTTAATGCGCAAATTTGGCCAGCGTGTTCAATAAATAAAGACGTGATTAGAATGTTCACGTAACGAGAGGTTCATTAAATGTTTCATTAAAAGGTTGAAGCAAATATGTGAAATCCAATCTACATGAGCTCCGATCACGTTAATGCTTTTTCTCTTTGTTTGACAAAAGATAAGACCACGGGATTGGCAAACTTTGAACACATTGAACTTCCGGAATTCCGTTTATACTCACAGTCGGATCCTCCGAAATAACGTGTCCTCTTTCCACAGGAAGGCACGTGACAGACGTTTCAAACGCGGCAGCGACCGGAATATTCGACCCGTTTCTTATGAATTGGTCCAGTCTAATGATGAGCATTCTGAAAATCCCGCGCGCCATGTTCCCGGAAGTAGTCGACACCGGCGGCGATTTCGGTGTCACGCACAAAGAAATATTCGGCGTTGAGATTCCCATATATTGCTCAGTAAGTCTTGCAATTCCCCTTGAAAATCCGTGGCGATTCGAACGACGCTCCCAATTCCAACGAGTCGACGAATCATCATTCACTGATTGACAATGTGATTTAAAGTAGATGGCTGATCAATCGGCCTCGCTGTTCGGCTCAGGCTGCCTGAGAAGGGGAGATCTGAAGATTACTCTGGGCACTGGCACCTTTGTGAATGTGAATTCAGGGACTAAAGTGCACGCCTCGGTTTCGGGTAATTTTTAATAATTTTTAATAAACAGGGAGGGGAGCAAGTCTTCAATGTCGGTGTTGGTTATTGAAAGTATTATTAAGTAAATTTGAAACAGTCGCGACTTGAAGACGAGGTGAAAAAAGTCATAAACTTACGAGTACTACAGTTTAGGTCCTGCATCTTTCTATTATTTAAAATTGCCAATGACGTTCATCATACTTTCAAAATATAAAACATTTGTAATTTTTCTTTCGTGATAATAACGTCACCTTTTGAATCGAAGGCATTGCAACTGAACAGTATTGTTTAGAAGTCGCAAGAAAGAGATACAGAAATTTTTCTAGAAAGACAATAAATCCAATTGCAAAGACGATTAACTATGATTCTTAATTTTTTTTTCAACAGGATTATACCCTGTCATTGGATGGCGAATCGGTAGGGAATTAGTATACATGATAGAAGGTGCGTGGAACGACACTGGAGGTCTTGTCGAATGGGCCAAAAAAATAGGTACATAATTTTTACCATCGTAACTTCATAAATATTCGGACAGCTTGGTCGATTTGTAATATTACGTCCAGCCCGACCAAATCTAATCAAAGTGTACAAATTAATGATCTACGAATACGTCAATTTTGCGATTTCAGGCTTAATCGACGAAATTGCCGAGGTCGAGGACGTGGCAAACTCAGTGAACGACTCTGACGGAGTATATTTTGTTCCTGCATTTAGCGGATTACACGTGCGTTCGATATTTCCAAGATCGTGTAATTGCATCAATTTAATTCAATTTGATTGAGAAAACTTTTCATCGTTCGTTTTTCACAGGCCCCGATAAACGATTACACAGCAGCAGCAGGTTTCATAGGCATGAAACCTACCACAGAGAGATCTCACGTTGTTCGATCGATGTTAGAAAGTATCGTTTACGGTATAATCCTGGTTTTCGAGGTGTTAGATCAAGAAACGAATCAAGTTTACGACAAAATACGGTAAAATATGACAAAGAATTCTCTACGAACATTTTACTGGACGCAGAAAGAATGATCCGAAGTGAAAAAAAAAAAGAAACATTAGAGAGTGTTACTGAAAAATATTAGCACAGAATAGTAATCGAAAAGGATCAACCTATGGTCATATATTATCAATTTCCTTGATTTTTAATAATTCCGATTTGTTTCGAAAGTTTTTCTTTTCCTCCTCTTCGTTTCATTTCATTTCTTCGATCTTCTTCCCACAACTGTTGAATTTAATTTACAAAACATAGCAGAACAGAGTTATACTTTATTATTTACAGTTTTTCGTATTATGATTGTGATTCTTCGATTTGTGCGTGATTTCTGTACGAAAATTCGTTTCAATTTCAATTTCAATGTAACGACCCGATGTTAATTTTCATATGAATTGCTATTCTTCAGCGTCGACGGCGGAGTGTCAGCAAACGACTTTGTGTTACAATTGTTAGCCGATCTAACAGGTCTCGAGGTTGAACGAGCGACAACTACGGAAATGTCTATTTTGGGAGTGGCATTTCTTGCTGGTTTACAATGCGGTACGTAAATTGCTAAACCCCCTATTGACCTGTTAACGACACAGTATTACAAGCAGCCTTACACGTGCGTAGCTCGAATTCGATTGCTAAATTCATAATTTTTGTTATTTTGCTCCTGTACCTAGGCCAAGAGAACCTTTTAACAAAAATTTTGTCTTATACAAGTTGTGACTCGGTATAAAATATCGTAAGATTAATTTTCGACCTTTAAAAGTGATATTTTGTAAAATGATTCATACTTTTCATGAGCTTCGTAGCTTTGCTAAAATTTTAGTCTATTTACACGATTATATTTCATGTAATTCTTATAGGAGATTTTAATTAACAATTGGAACATTTTCAAAATTTTTGAGAAGAAATTTTAACATGAAATACAACGTATTATTATACAACGAGCAAGTTGCACGTATCTACGTACCTATTATATTTCTCATTCTACTTTCTCTCTCTAATAACGGAGAAAGTTCGAAACATTGCGCTTATTTAACCGCTTTCTCGCGTAATACAAGATATTGAGGAACTAATAATGCGAAACTACGACACTACATTTTGCAACGATTCTTTTGCTCACTATTTTAATAAATCGACGAACATCTTGATAAATCGAAGAGTAAAAAAAAACAAATTAAAAAAGTCTTCTTTAGGCTAATAATCGGAAAATCGAACAGCGTAAATACAATAAATGAAATATATTCTAATTTTAATAGTAATCTTCAGTACGCGGAGATGACACTGTCATGTTTCAATCACAATTGAAAACGTAAGCTATAATATTTAAATATCCAAAAATTACATGGAACGTCATGTACATGCATTCGCAATCGATACAAATATTTCATGTACTGACAACGATTTTTATCCGACGTAACGTCTTTACTTAAAAATTTCCTTGTTTGTTTGTTCAGGTGTATGGAAGAGCAAGGAGGATGTACACAAACTTCGAAAGATAGAGAAGACATTTAAGCCAAACGTGGAGAACATGATGCGATATCGACTGATGATGAATCAATGGAAACAAGCTCTTCAAAGATTCGGTCGATGGTACTCTGATTACTAATAAATTGCCAGTATCTGCCATTGAAAAGAGAGAGAGAGAGAGAGAGACAAAGACGAAAAAGTTTCGTTCGTGTATAAAATACAATGAGATGAAAATATGTTAAGAAATACGATGTCTAGTTTGATAGCGACAATTTATAAATATATTTTTGTACAATACTGTGTATACGCATTGCAATAAAGCTGTTTGTAAATATTGTTATTAAAAAAAAAAACGAGATAATGTTCCTCTTTCGAAAATAATAAAGAATCTGATCTCCAAAGTAATTTCGTTGCCTTTTCCCTTTTAATCCACTTTCGTACGCTACTTTGTACGAATCTCTTTATAAATTTTCTTTGTCAGAAGTCGAGGTCACGAAGGTCAAAATAAATGTTACACCTTAAGGATTGCGGTGTCCTGAGTGCATAAGAAAATTACACATTACACTATGAAATAAAGGCATTTTACACGTGAAGAACTTTACTCATCAATCATATTATAGATCCTCTGATTAACCATCTTTAAATTTTTCATGTTTCTGACGTGGTGAACTTGGCGATGTGTGTTTCGTAGAAATATGAAATGAATAAAAAAAGGGAGAGTCGTGAGGATTTAGTAAAAAATTTTAAAAAATTGTAAAGTGCTCGGAACGCTACAACATGGAAAAACAAAATCAGTAGCCAAATTTAGATCAGTATACTTGAACGAAACATCTAACGATCTATGAATATTGTATAATTTTTCTACCAATACCGTGCTCTTTAAAAATATAAATTTGCACGGAGATCCGCGGTCTAATTAAAGATTTGCTTCAGCAACTAGATATAGAAGGTTGTATAAAGAGTTCTCACTCCATTGTATACTAATTTATTTAATTGATTTTGCCATTTCTATTCTATTCTATCTATTTCCATTGTACGTGAGTCATTGTCGCGGTTATATTCATAGCAATCATTATCAAGGTATCTCGCAATTTACGATTTAAAAACGCGATAAACGTATTTAAATTAGTACAACATAAAGTAAACTTCGCAAGAAAATATGCCGCTGGATTATCAGTCATTTCTGTCGATAGTGTTTTATCAGCGTGCACTCTTCGCCAGACAGAATTATCGTCAGCTTTTTCGACAGCGCTGCGGTTAACCGATTTTCTAAGGTCATTGCACAAGCTTCACTCGGAGATTACATGGCGGACTTTCTCAATTACGCTTGCACGAAAAGCGAGATTGCCCACGCGCAGAACCAGATACGTCTAGCAGAGAAAGTTCGAAGGAAAGTGAACGGTTTCACCCATTTCAGGAACGATCCAAGGAAGGAGGAAGCAGAAGCGTAACAAACTCGTCGACCGTGTAATGGAAATTCAGCGAACGTCTGTAATTCGCACGGTTGCATTCAATCGAATTATCCAAATTCATTCTCGCCGGTAAAATGGGAATTTTATGCGATGGAAGAGTCGAGAGATGCGCTATGATTCGTAACTGTCGTGTAACTTGAAATTTGCCTGTCCATACACAGGATGTATCGATTAGTACAACAGGCCAGCGAGTGGATTCCTTGTGAGACAAACAAATCGAAATCGATCTTCCATTCGAAGCTCCGTTTACGAGAAAGAAATTCGTCGTACGTATGCGCTCCTGTCACAGTACGACGGTTTTCAGTCTAGTAGATCACTTTCTTGTCTTACCGACTACGCCACTACACATTTATTAATATTTCATACATATTTTATACATAATTACATATTTTATACATATTTTATACATATTTATTAATATTTATATTAAATTTTAAGTTTCTAAGTGAGATAGCTGCAATTGACTAACTCTTGGAATTTTGTTACTAGAGAATATTAATAGAAATGCGTTTGGTGTTCTATTACAAAAATATCAAATTAATCGTTTGCCACAATTGGAATTAAAATTGGAATAAAATTTTTAAAGAGTATTACAGAGGTATACTTATGGCTCGCCGACAATACCAAGTTCCATCACAGATCCGTTACAGCCATTCGTTCGAATTCAAATTGCAAACGAAACGAAATTCTACTTGAAAAGAATTGAAGTCAAGTTTCAGTGAAACAAATTTCCAAAGGAAGGATCGTCGATGAATTTTCAAATCGTTGCCTACGTGAAAAGCGTCGCGCGAGACATTCAGATCATGGAATCGTCAGCGATTGAATGCAAATAGGCATGACCCCTGACATTCTCACTCGATAAAATGGATTCCTAATGAATTTCAACTCTGTCACGAGACCAGTGTTTCGTATAGAGATCGAGGGAATCAGTTCTGTACGAACGATTTTCCTCGTTTTTCTCTACAGTGTTTCGGGATAATTCAAGGCGAGATATCAAAACCTCTGGAAAATTACTTCGCGACAGCGAAACGCACGTTCTGACAGCGAGCCTGAACTTCGAACAGCAAAAAAATGACGGAACAGCGGGTATCAAGTGTGCCGGTAAGTGCGAATCTTATCGTACATTGTAACTTTTTTTTTTCAGTCTCTGCTGTCCGGTTTGATTTTCACCAAGAGACGGATTAGCAAACGTTTCTCAGTAGATACTGCTCGAAATGATTGGCTACGCGATAATTTTCTTTTTTTTTCGCAGAGTCATGAGATTTATATAAATTAGAGTTGAAGTAGATTGCTGTCAGTCTTCGCTCGGGAAAAAGATCGAAAAATACGACACGTCGTTAATTTATAAAATTAAAAGTGTGAGTGCGGATGTAATCTGCGGGTAATGTAGAAAAAAAAAGAACAAAAAGAGAGCAATAGCTCGCGAGTTCTTGTTAAGAGCTAAGAAAATCAAGAAAGGAAAGAAATACGAAATGATTTTTGCCGATCATTGACGACGAAAATTGAACTCAAATATTTGAAGTTTTTCGAAATGACAAGAACATGGTCGATACAGCGTTACTCAGCGAATACGCGTAATTTAATTATCGGACTGTGTATGCAATGTAATTTCAAGCTTAATGTCGAATGTGTAATAATTGTAGAATATTGCTTGCAGAGAAATAATTATTATTATTAATAATTGCTGCCACTCGTAATTGTTATTCTATTTACTTAAAAAATAGAAACTCGTGTGTTAATGAATACCGGCTGATAATGGCTATTTTACATTTCATAGTCAAGATAATAACGTGATACATTTAATATATATAATACATATTATATATTTAATATATATAATATATAATACATATAGAATAACTAATTACAATTTCTAATCAGGAAATCCAAGTTTCATCCACGTTTATAAAGATATAAATTCGCATGAAAATCTGCGATTTATTTATTAAACTTTTTTTAACTGTAAGAATATATAAGTTCGTATTTAATTATACGTTATATTAATAAGCCTCGATACTCACAATCAGTGAAGTTATAGTTAAAATTTCAGATAGATTATTCATGCTATATACTAACTTCTTATCGAATAAGTACGTTTGCAATAAAGCATTCTTCAATGCAAAATCAAAGAGACAAAAATAAAATTATTGCAACACAAGATCTTTTCACGCTACACTTCTTTTCGACGATGGAGTAATTTTGTTACTAGTATATGGATTTATGCATTGTTGGAAAATTGAGAGTTTCAAAAATGTATACAATATAATATACCTGTATATTATAAAATATCCAAAGTGCATACTAGATAAAAATAGAATATATAGTAGAGTATATAGTATAGTATAGTATATAAAATAAATAGTATATAAAATATATAGTAAATAAAATAAATTTTTCTATTTCTTTAGTGATGTTCATGAAAATTTTTAAACGCCCAAAATCCTAGTTTATTGCTTAAACTAGCAAGTCATAAAATTAAAAAAAAAAAAAAACAATTAAAAAAATAGAACGAAGCAAATAGAACAACATATTCAAAGAGAATAACGTATATTTCTCGTTTGACTTTTGTCTCTCCTATTATAATTTAATATAATTATAAATGTTATATTAGTTAATGTTATATTAGCCATTCCTCAGCCATTCCTTTTATCAATATCTACCAATTCTATATGTTAAGATTAAATTGAAGAGACTCGTTTGAATAATTTATGCACCTCATGTTGCGGCGCGGTGATCAATTATCGTTTCTTTAGCAGCAAAGATATTCTGCAATCTACATGTACGTTGGCGAGTTACGTCATTTTTTTTTTTCTCCTTACATAATTTTTCAAATCTCGTGATCTGCTTGCGAAGAAAACAAACGTAAACAGGAATTTATCGTTGAATGCTGCGTTACAACGTGAGATGACGACAGCGAGATAAATATTAAGGAACATTGTGGAAGAAACGTGAGACGAGGACATTTTATATTCTTTTGAAATAAAGATCAACAATACTTGACGATATAATGAAATAATCACATCATAGGAACGATAAAGATCGAAGAACCGATAGAAACGACAGAATTGATTATGGGATTCGTAGTCTAGTCTAGATCTATTAAATTTAATATATCGCGTGATATTTTTAATTTAACGACTCAGTTTAAGTCGAGACTACGTACATACGTTCCGGCTACGTTTGAATTTATGAGACGTAAATCTGTTTCGAACGTTCGCTTCAGAAGAAAATTCAGAAGAAAATACGAGAATATGCATAATTTGCATCTCAATATTTTAAAAACATCAATCATATCAGAGACATTAATCACAATTCTTATCTCAAGACATTTCGTACTTTGAACTGTATTTTTGGTTCTTCTCGTCTCTTAATTTTCCAATGTATTTTACCTTTTCAATCCGGTGGCCAACAGTTCCTTAGGATTTTCATTTTATTTTAACAATAATTTCATTTGATTCGATTCTATAGATTCAAATCTCAATAACCTGAAATTGGAGTAAATCTAGATTGAAGACATTGATTTAAGGAGAGAAAGGATCTTTGCTTCTATATTTTATTTCTTGTTATAACAGAGTATAAATTATAATAGCACGGTAACTAGGTAAGATTTATGGCTTGGCAGTTTTAGTAATTTAAATTTGTGGGCCTGTGAATTGTTTGCATTTGCAAAATTATGGACTCTGTGGGAACTATGTTTAGCATATATAGCATTATATAAATTATATGTGTACAAAAATTTAAGGTATTTAATTTTATTTTACATTCTGTTTATCCTCTCTGATAGGAAATAGTGATAAAATTAAATCAAATTAAAACTGAAGCAAACAATATCAATATGCAACAATATCAGCTAAGAATTAAATAGAAATTTTTAACTCTAGTGCCATCCTGACAATGAGACAAATTTTCAATTTTGAACTTGTTTTATACTCTGATAACAATTAGTTCGAAGCCTTGACTGTGCAAAGAAGAAATGGTCAAAATAGAAGACAAACACAAAGTAGAGATTTTCTCCGTTTGTATTTCACTTCAAACGCAATTCGAAACCTCGTAATATTCAACTCTAAGAAAAGGAAATAAATATCGAAGCAAAGGACAAACATTTACAAGCAGACAATTCGAAAATTCCTGGTCCTTGATTCATCATGCTCACGTTTAACTGATTTTCTCTCTGCATATCGTTCCTGGAATCGTCATCGCTGTCAACACAAAGTTTCACTGTGCAGCCTGTGTTCTTTAACTGTTTTTGCATTTTCCATCCAGTGTACGATTGAATAAGGATATCTCTCTGTTCAGTCGTGATACAGCTGTGTGAAAGGCAACATCGTCTTTTCTATGTTACTAACGTGAAATTGTGAGATAAGACGTTGTCCGGTAGTAACTCTAAACACGTAACTCTTTCACAAGTGGAATCACGTTCGCTTCATTTCGAGCATCGTTTCTCAATTGTCAGAATGAACGAGTCGACGAGATTTCGGGTTGAACGAACTGACCACGATGTGATTTAACGCTGACAAGCATAACGGAATTAAATTAAAAGGGAAAACATTACTGTGTTTATACGAGCAAAGGTTAACAGTAATTGGAAGAGCAGATGGTTATTATTAATCATCGAAAAATCTGATTTTAGAAAGAGAACAATTTTTTTTTTTCAACTTGGAATGTGCTTCGTGTTTAAACAGTGAAAGATACACAATTTTCTTTCACAGGAATCAATTCAACAGACAGTGTAAGAATATTACATAACTTGGGCTCCTTTGGACTTGGCAATGAAATTCGAAATTTTCATTCACAAAGTAGAAAGAAAGAACTATTAAAATGATAAAATACGGTAGATATAGAATCGACCATAATTTTAGTAAATTCAATTATTGCGTACAAATGATTTCGAAGTCTAATTAACGATTATCTACGAAATAATTACACAATACTTGGGAATGTTGAATTTGAACAATCTCCAGTGGTTCTCTAAATTTCTTAAACTAGGTAACATTATTACAGAAAGACAGAAAATCAACATTGAATCAACTTTGATTAACAATTTCAATTAACCTTAACATTGAGAGGAAAATCGATTTTGCAGTTATTGGATATTGTTGCGCGCACAATTTTTTTCTTCTTTTCGCTGAGATGCTAATTCCGTCAATCATGTTTGCAGTCGGAAGTGGTGCTTGAAATAGACGAAGAACTTATCTACACCGGAGCAGAGAACATGTTGCCAGTCGTGGACGAGTGTCGAATCACTGTGGATTCAGATTTATCAAACGACACCCAGACCAGTGAGCAGCTATCTTATTTTTTTATTTCTATTCTCGCTGTAATTTATCATATAACGATAGGTTGACTGTGTTGCACGTAGATACACGTGAGAAAAAGTAATGTGATTGTGCATTTTGTTGGAAAAGAGAAAGATTTCGAACACGAGAATGATGGTTTCTGAGACCACGAAGTGATGATTGTACTATTGTATCAGTGACAAAAGTCACATTTAGTTACATTTGAAAGTGAAAATATTTTTTACATACGGTGAAATTATTGCAAGATTATATCCAATATTTAATATTTTTTCAATAGCTTCGTTAATACGATCTGAACGTTACGTTAAGGTGTCCCATAAATTGTGGACAATCGAATGAGTCAGGAAAATTAGAATGAAATTTTCTAAGAAAATTGAGTTTGAAAATTTACCATGTATTGAATATTTGGCTAATTCTGAACTGTGTGGACAAAAATGGAAATTTTCTCTCTTTTTTTTTTGCATACATCAAGTCCTCTGATTCCACGTAAAAATGAATTAGATTAACGTGGTCGAAAATTAGTGAATTTAAAAAAAATATTTCAGTTGTAATTTTGCAAGTGTTTGTTACATGAAAAACAAGGAAAATAAACTCGTGGATCCTGCGTCTTTTTCATCGTCGTACTTTGTTTCCCACAAAATGAATTTTACAAAATTAAAATTAAAATATCATTTTACGTCATTTTTACGTAGAGTAATGAAAAGATTGAATACATGCAAAAAAAAAAAAAAAAAAAAGAACAAGTTCCTATTTAAAAAAGATGATGCACCTGCAAATATTTGCAAACAACTATAATCAGTCGATTTCATTTTTACTGTGACGAAAACAATGTGTGAATCATCCTACGTGCTCAAAAACTACAGCGTTCGGCAATATGATCTTAAAAATATGATTGATATAATAAGAAACCTTTCTTCGGTCTTTGTTTCATTAAATTTACATTGCTTTTTCTTACCTTTCCTTTCTGTTAATTCAATTGCACAAAAAGATTGCCACGTTACACGATAAATACTCGTTATCGCAATAGTTTTTATTACGCAAATAGATGAATGTCAATTAATATCTTCGTATTTAATTCAGAATTCAGTAGAAGGTCAAAGCAATAAATCACTATCGATTGGCAATCGACAAAATTATTTCTTATCAGAAAATTATCATTTTATCAGAAAACGACAATGTCGAACGTAGATTATCAGAATATTGAAATGTCGAAAAACAAAGTAATGCAACTATCATTATTCAATATCAACTTCAATTTTTTTCTATTACAATTTTTATTCGTAGAGTAAAATTAAGCTGCGCCTGAAGTTTGAAAACGAATTCGTAACAAAATTCCACAAATAAGTGTGAATACTTGTACGTGACCTTTTTGTTTTTTTATCTCTTCCAGTCGTTCAATCGTTTCTTAGACTTCTTACTATGATGAAATCGCGTATCTGCGCCGCTTATCGGTGCGACATATTCGTGGTACATTTTAACAGCGCTAGCAGAATTACAGAAATCTGCAACCGGCCAGAAGTTTTTATTTTTATTCCATTATCAATGCATTTATACTAGGTCAACTCGTAGAAAGAGTGTCATTTAGAATAGAGTGTCGAGTTTCAATAGTTCACTTTAAGGACATATAAATTATTCTGTAAATCGACATTAATCGCATGTCTAAAGAACTTTCTAAAGAACTTTCGAAGCTCTAAACTGTTCTAAAGAACTTTCAAAGCTCTAAACTGTATATATATGTATATATATTACCTATAATAATTACCTATATAATCTCGGCCGAGCCTAGCTAAGAACTCTCTTATTAAACGATTGCACGTTGTATATATGTACAACGGAAAGCTATACAACCCAGAGTTCATTTCGATTCTTAGAGCGTTGTTTTATTAAAAGACATAGCAACGTTGAATGAAATTCGCAAAAACGAACAGACTGCTAATTTTTCATGCAAATTCGTATTTTCATAAACCTAGTTACATAGAAAATAGAATTTAAATAGAAATTTCATCTATTGTAATAAATAAATATATGTGTAATATTATTGTGATAATAAATAAATAATATAAATAATCTAATATAAATAAATAACAAATAATATAAATAATCTAATATAAATAAATAACAAATAATATAAATAATCTAATATAAATAAATAACAAATAATATAAATAATCTAATATAAATAAATAACAAATAATATAAATAATCTAATATAAATAAATAACAAATAATATAAATAATCTAATATAAATAAATAACAAATAATATAAATAATCTAATATAAATAAATAACAAATAATATAAATAATCTAATATAAATAAATAACAAATAATATAAATAATCTAATATAAATAAATAACAAATAATATAAATAATCTAATATAAATAAGTAACAAATAAACTTCGTACATTTCGTATATTTTTGCATTATGTGCAATTCTAACACTATGTAACAAAACGAAATAAGCGCAACGATGAGCAAAAACAAACTTTTCTGTCATTTTCGTCGCAACACTTACTTCATCGATAGAAAAACACAGAACAGGCACTTGCCACTGATTAGGTAATAAAATATAATCATGGAACAATAAGGATGGAAAAATGAGTTACTTTCATTTGAGTGTACCAAACCAAACTTAAAATCCATGGACAAAGGTATTACAGTATGTATTTCATTCCTCGGTAAAAGGGAATCGTAATTTTAATTAGATAACGCGCAAGTTTATTGGAAAATTACTACAAGAAATCAAAATACCGAAAACGACTGATTTTACATTACGACAAGGCTCCTATTCACGTGGCAAAAGATTATTGGAAATCATTTAAGACAAAACTCTACTAATATTTGGAATGGTCCCCCTATTGAGAACATGTGGCCTATATCTGAATGAAAAATAGTTGAAAGTAGACGAAAAAACATTAGCGATTTTAAACGATTAATTCGAGAAAAAATGGCAATTATTTACCATCGATGGATTGCAGGAAGTTGACATTCTTGTTGCTAGACTGATGAGCGATTAAAATTAAACAATGACGGTCATTTTGGTTATTAAATAATTAGATAAAGTAAATGTTCACTTACTTTTAAATTTATGTAATAATAATTTATATTTTGTTATACCATGTTTTGTTAATTGATCAACGTCAATTGATACGTTTTATTTGCTAACACTACACTTGCACAATAAATGAGTTTATATTATTTTACATAGAATTAAATCTTCATAAACGTCGTTATCATTTTATTACTGATTATTTATTCTTTTTTTTTTTTTTTTTTTTGTTACATAGTGTATGTATGAATTGACGAGTATATGTTTATCTTATCAGCGACATTGAGGTTCTTCGCAGGCGCGAGTACCAGCGAGCGATATAGCAAATGAGAATTTATAAAAAGCTGTCTTGAAGGCTTAGTCAAACGAGTATGTCATAGAGTTGCACTCGCAGATCTATTTGTTCTGAGAAACTAGTTACTCGCGCGCAATCAGTCTCGCATAGTTATCTGAGTATAGTTGACCGAAAATAAGAAATATACAAGTAAATAAATTCAATTCTGTCGAAATAAATAAATAAATATATAAATAAATAAATTCAACTCTGTTGAAACAAATAAATGAATGTATAAATAAATAAATTCAATTCTCTTGAGCAAAGTGTGTGTATCGACTGTACAATACATATCCAATAACAATAGCTATTTTATAATTCGTCTAATTATTTCATAAATAGGAGGTGAGTGACAAAAATTTATTTTCTTTCTTATCTTAGAACAACTAGAAGGCTATTCTATAAATGTAGAATATGTATTCTACAAGTTTTTTTAAAAAGTTTAATTCTTGAATATAAATTGTTAATACGATTAACTATCAATTATAAATTATTAAATATACGTGTAAATATAAATTATACTTATTATTAAAAATTTAACTTTAAATGTTAGTGTATTCATGGTCTCAAGAATACATTATTCACTTGTTTTTTGCTCTCCTTACGTGCATAGCGTGTTACGCGAGAACTTTTAATAAATTAATAAATTAAACGTTTCCAGTTCTGTCGTGATATAATAATAATATCAAATTATCACGGTAGAACTCTGTACGAAATTCATTTATGCGAAACCAAATTTTAGCCAGTGCTCAATTATAAATAAAACTCTTGTTAAATCCGTTTTTGAACGTGATTTCTACTACCTATATATGTAAAATATCTATATAAATAAAAAATTACCGGGGTATTATATGAACTCCAATTATAATTTTTCTAGGTTTCTCCAAGGTCGTTGGTATTTCTCATGTAGGAAACCTACATTTCTTTCTATTTTTCATAATAGACGAAAGATGATCTTGATCGCCAGAGATGTAATGGAATTTTACGACGGTGTTAAAATAATGCGTGAATGTATTGCTTATGTTATTCAATTTTCGAACGATGCATTTTCTAAAACGATTAATATATACCTACCGTGATTATTTTCATTATTTCTGATGAGATAGCAGAACAGACGTTAATTATGCGATTCATTGTGTCTCTGGAGCAGCTTAGGAATTTTTTATTCAATACTTGACAAGCTACCCGTGAATAAGAAACTGAACCATCTTGTTGGCATTGTACCACATATTACACATTTAATGATTCGATCTGTTCGCATCACGCCATAAAAATGTCGCGTGTTTTTCTCCGTGTAACTTTCCATTGGCACTTGTGATAATTATTAATAGAGTACATTCATTTATCATAATTTTGGCGATCATCTGGAAATCATGATTCAGGAATATTTAAATGTATTTCGGCGTCTGTTACAAGATGAAAGAAGTACGTGTACAAGTTGTTTTCCTAGATAAAAAATAACGACGACTCTAAAAAGAGAAACGGTAAAAAAAATGAACAAAACAAAACTTCTTCTTCTAGCTATTTAAATTATGTTAAAAATCTTTTCTCAGGAGAAAATATGTATATTCGAGTGGCCTCTTTCATGTACTTCGTATAATTAGATTTTGTATGGAATATATAATATAATATATAATAATAATAATAATATATATATATATAAAATATATGCTTTCAAGGAAAAAAACAGTAATCATCAGGAATTGAACAAAAAAGCGACGATAAAATATGAGCGTAAAAATTGCCGTGGAACCATCAACAAAGTTTTATAATAATATTGATGGTAGGAATTTGATGAAAAAGTATAGTGCACCACTGCATGTTTTAACGCATCATATTCAATATATGTTTCGATATTTACTATATTTTCAACATAAATCTCACTGTAATGATATTTGTAATCTTTCAGACACTGAAGTATGCATTTGAATTTCGCGCGGAATAACAGAATTATAATCCTACGTACATACTTCGATAATTTTGTCGCAACTGCTTAGATTTATTCCATACTGATATAAAATAATACATTCTCAATAGATTCTCACGTGCATTGAAAAGAAATTGACGACGATCAGGATTTATCTTCAACTAACACGAACCTGAAAGTAAAATTTAAAAAGTGTTGAGTCCTTCGTTCAACTGATCAGAGAATTATATTATCATTCAGTAGTAGTAAAACTCAAGTCCTTTAACTTTTAAGTAAAACAAATGCCAGCTTAAAGATACAGTTAATAAAAATTGCATATATGTAAATTGCTATGACACATTTATCTGTACAAAATATGTAATGTGTTGCGAATAATTTTGTAAAATGACTTAATTGCACTTATCACTGAGCGCAAGCATTATGCATAATAATAACGTATCTAACTGTTCTTTCGTTAACTATTTGAAACATTTTTGATACACTGCACGTAAAATTATCAAAATAATTAGGTAGCACAAAACAAGTATTGAGCACTTGCCATCATGGACTAACAGATCATTTCAAATCTATCATTTCTCTTCCAAACTGTGCTGACATCTACAAAAAAATACCTCATATATGTATTTCGTCTATGGTGAAATATTGAAATGTCTTCTTTATCGATACTGTACCACGTAGGGAGTAAATTCTTCTTCTATGGAATTTTGATAAACGTGTGCTCAAAGTTCAGTTTATTGTTCTTCAAGAAATGAAGTACGTATATCTACAGATATGATAAAAGCAATTTTTAATTTTTTACTTTCAATTTGTTTTGCTGTTTTTATTGTTTTTCTTTTTTTTTTTTTTTTTTGGTTTTATTATTTTGAATTTAGAAGAGAAATATAGATATTACTTCCAAGAGTTTTTATCAAAAATTACGTAATTCCAATTCCATTTTTTATAATTAACTTATTAAATGCAATCAATATAGTTTCGTCTGTAACTTTTATGTAGTAGTATGCAATAAATTCATTTAAAATATTACTCAAAAGTTAAGAATGTCACACAAATTTATTAATTAATATCATTCATTTCTCAGTAATATTCTCAGTAAGATATGTATAAATATATATGTAATTTCTTTTTTTAATAATTGTATCACTTTATTAATCAATTTGGATTTTATTGCAAAATAGCTACATTAAATTTTATTGTTTTATTCATTAGTTTAATTGCTTTCTTCCTGCTATCATTCAAACAAACATTTTTATTATGAATAGTTTTTTAAATACATTTATATATTAGTTTCTTTCTTTTAAAAAAGCACTTTCACACAATTGCATTTCAAAATTGCTTTTATATATATACATTTAATTCTGGATACTCATAAATTATAATATTGAATGTAATAATAGATTATATAATGTAATATAAATAATATAGAATTGTGTAGTATTATAATAAATATTTAAACTCTTTTATGTTATTGTATTTTAATATACTTCCACACTACAGGAATGAAGTAATTTGAATATCTTTTATCAAGTACATTTACAAAAATATAAAAGTTTATTTTATATTTAATCATCATAATTATTATTTATGTAACTATTTGTGGTACTAATGTGGTAATAATGTACTAATTATAATATTTAATATTCATAGATATTAATAATATTATTATATTGATCATTTATGTTCTCTTATTCTAGCACAAACTAATGGGAAAATGGCAGATTATGCAAGTGTAAGTACATTGATTTTTAAATATAAAAATTTTTTATTATGTAAATAAAATTTTTCTTTATAGCTTGTAGATCGCACACGAACTGTATTTCTTAGTGGTAAAACAAGATCATTAGAATGGAGAAAAAAACAATTAAAACAAACATTACTTATGTTAGAAGAATGCGAACAGGAAATTATATCAGCTCTTGCTACTGATCTGCATAAGGTTGTGTAAAAATTATAATTATTATTTCACTTTATATTCATGTAACATAAATAATGCATTTCTTTTTTAGTGTAAATTTGAAACTGTTTCAACAGAAATAAAATTTACAGAAGGAGAAGTTATAGAACTGCTTCGACATCTTAAGGAATGGTCAGCTGATGAAAAAGTATGTTTGATATTTTATAATTTTTTATGTATAACTAACTGATTTGAATAGATAAATATAAAATTCAATTTATTTGTATATTTCAGCCTTCAAAAGCAATAGTCAACATATTGGACAAAGTTGAAATTAAGAAAGAGCCATATGGTATAGTTCTTGTTATAGGACCATGGAATTATCCTTTCCAACTATGTGTAGTTCCTCTGATAGGAGCAATAGCTGCTGGTAATTGTGTTATTCTTAAACCATCAGAATTATCTTCTGCCACATCAGCAGTTTTGGCAAAAATTATTCCAAAATATTTAGATCAAGTATGTACCCCAAGCAAACTTTAACAAGAAGACGAAAATAATTTAGAAAACGCATAGGTATTTCTTATTTTAAAATAATATTATACATTCTAGGAATGCATTCATGTTGTGGTAGGAGGTGTTTCTGAAACAACAGAATTACTCAAACAAAGATTCGATTACATCTTTTACACAGGTTCAACTACAGTCGGAAAAATTATAGGCAATGCGGCAAATAAATTTTTAACGCCTGTTACGCTAGAACTTGGCGGTAAAAGGTAAGAAATGTATATTTCCTATTAATTTTGTTCTCTACATTTGATGATATATAAAAATGATCAATAAATGTAATATTTTACAGTCCTGTGTATGTAGATAATACAGCAGATTTAGAAATAAGTGTAAAAAGAATACTTTGGGGTAAATGCATTAATGGTGGACAAACTTGTATCGCACCCGATTATGTACTTTGTACAGAAGAAGTTCAAAATAAATTTATAGAAAAGGCAAAACATATACTAAAAGAATGGTATGCCGATAATCCCAAGGAAAGTCCAGATTTTACACGTATAATCAACGAAAATCATTATCAGTAAGAAAATTTTTTTTTTTATTATATATTTTTTAATTTCATATATCTTTTAATTTCACATAATCGTATACTTTTAAAAGGCGTCTCGTAAAATATTTAAACAATGGTAAAGTGGCAATAGGAGGTGATTGCGATGCTCGTGAGAGATATATCTCGCCAACTATACTCATTGATGTTAAGCCTACGGATCCTGTGATGCAAGATGAAATATTCGGTCCAATATTACCATTTATAAACATAAATAACGCCTATGAAGCAATTAACTTCATAAATAGTCGGCAAGTCCTTTATATATATCAATTTTTTTTTTAAATGAAAATGCCAAAAAGTATTCAATAATGATCTTCATACAGGAAATTTATAATAACATAAAATGCAATTTCGTAGATTTAATTAGGAAAATTAATAAAATAAATAACAAAATATAATATATAACAATTAATTTTTTGCGTTTAGTGAATCCCCACTCGTATTGTATATATTTTCCAAGGACAGAAAAGTTCAGGATTTATTAATAAGTCAAACTCGTAGCGGAAGTGTAGGAGTAAATGAAACACTAATGCAATATTGTGGTGAGTCAAGATATTAGGTGATGAATGCTTGATTGCTTAATGGTAATATGATTTAGCTTGGCTGCTCTAATAAATTAACTTTTTACTGGAAATTAGATTAAGATACTGGTCGCGACTAATGATATTGCATATTTTGATATGAATCCATATTGGCATTGGTATTGGGTATATTTCATTATATCATATCTTACTCGTTTTTAAAGTGTTGATCAGTTAAGAATTTTTATAGACGTGAAATTTTCATTAAATAAGCAAATGCAAAAAGTTATTCTTTCTCCTTTTATAAATATTAATTGTAGGGGAGGAAATGATTTACGCTATTGTTTTAAGCCAAATTTTAAACAAAGTATACTTAAATTCTTCCTATATTTATCCTGTCCTATATAAGAATATACGTACATATATTGGTAATAATATATAGCAATATTTTAATATTAATGTATATAATACTTTATCATTTATAATTTTTTGCAACTACAATCATTATTATAATGTACAAATAATTTCATTTCTCCACAAATCTTTAGTTACAATTTGAAATGTTAATTCATATATTATTACATATTCTATACAGGGAGAAGCCATTATGTTTGTACATATTTTGCACCGACGAAAAAACTATATCATTATTTCTCAAAAATACAAGCAGCGGTAATGCATGTGTAAATGAAGTAATACTAAATTTAGCAGGTATTGAAATTGTCGTTTATTCTTTGTTTTTTGTTAATGGATACAATTTAATAATAAAATGTACATATAGTAACACACAGAACTTCTTTTTTGCACATATGTACATATAAATATTTTTGTATATGTACATATAAATATTTGAGCTTATGTATATTTTGTTGGATGAAACATAGTGACTCACTCATCAATAAACGTACCATTGCATTAAACTAATCTGTCCACAAAATCCAAATCCAAAATCCTAAACTGAACCTTCCATACACAATATTGGGACAAAAAATCACTGCTATTATTTTCTTACAAAACTGCTAATATATGTAAAATCTAACAGCTTTTTTTCTATATTTTCATGCTTCTTACTCAATTTTCAATAGTCTGCATACAGTAACATCTCGCACAGTATCGTACGGCATTTGCATAATTATTTGTACTCTATTATTATATTATAGAATTCTATATAGTAATATTCTATATTATATATATTAAATATAAAATATTACATAGGATATTATAGAATATTACTACATAGAATATTTGTGCTCTCAATCTATGTATATGTAATATTATAATATGTTTCATATTTAATCACATGTTAAATATCTGTTTTTCAGTTGACACTTTGCCATTTGGTGGTGTTGGTAATTCTGGTATAGGAGCTTATCATGGAAAGTATACATATGATACTTTCGTGCACAAGAAAGGATGCCTCATTAAAGATTTCAATAAATTAGGAGAAATATTAGGATCGTAAGCAATGTATTTCATAAAATTATATTGCATAATATTGATAATGTAAGAACTAATTCATGAAAGAATAATTATTGTTTGTAATTTACTCCAGATGCCGTTATCCACCGTATTCTGACAAAAAGTTGTCTTTCATAAAACTTTTACTGTCAAAAGAACCTAACATACCAGGAATCAAATACATTCCACATCTTTTAGCATTCGGTTTAGGAGTTCTTGTTACATATGGTGTTTCAACTGCTTTAAAGGTATACAAACTGAAGCGTATTTAATGCATTTACTAATCTGTGTAACAATTTGAACTATTATATACCGCACAAAATATTGCCGCACAATATTTGAAAATTTTTATAGTCAATATTAATTAATTTGTTGAAAATTAAATATTGTAAGAATAAAAATGAGAACGCTTAATTTGTATTTTAATTCAAGAGATTTATCTTTAAAAATTTGACAGTTTAAAAAGTAGTTTATGCTGAGAATGGTATATAATAGTGGAATTTCAAAATCATATATTGTTAAATTTTTGTATATTTTATTTATATAATTTTTTTATGCTTTTACATCATTTAACATTTAATGGATATTATCATTTATCATGTTAACATAACTATTGGAGGCTGAATAAAGGCAATAAATGTTGCTATATAAATCGCAATTATGTTATTCTGTCCTGACACTTAATTAACACATAAAAATATTTTTTCAGGTTCAAGAAGAAAATTACTAATGGATTCCTCACAATATTATTATAAAATTTTGTTATCAATTACAAATTTTAAAACATTGTTTATGTATAATTTTTATGTAATTGATTCTTTTTTATTTTTTACATATTATATATGATTTTATAAAATATGTTATTTTAGTTTTTGGTGTAAAATAGTCTACTAAATCGATTATTTTGTTGCCATGTAAATCATCGATTATTTAAATAGCTGGAAATACAGATTGTATTAATCTAACTAATTCGTATCTTTTTGCAATAATATAAGTCAAATGTATTTTTGCGAAAATTTTACTTTAAAATTTCTATTATATATGTATATAATACTACAATTAAATAATCATTGTAATATTATTATTACTATTGATGGAAGATAAATTATCTAAAAAGAACTGATTTTAAAAAGCTCGTACTTTTTAAAATATTCCATAATTAACTAGAGCTTTTATAATTGCATATTGTATTTTTTTAAGATTGCAATAAAATTTATTATAGTGTATAAAATGTACATGTAAAATTGTTGTTGCTATGTTAATCAAATGTATAAAGAGCACAAACGTTTCACTCTTACAAAAATTGTGTACAATTTCATGAATAATAATTTTTATATATTTATAACATGTTACACATAAATATAAATAAATTACATATGAAATAGTTGGCATTTGAAGTATTAACATAAAAAATTTCTTTAGAAAAAGTACTTTTTTTGTTTTAATTATTATTATTATTATATGTAACAATTAACATACGTATATTAATTTTATAATATAATACATAATTATAATACAGATGAACGCGGTCAATACGGAAAAGAAAACATTCATGCATGAAAAAGTGTTCATATATTTATTGATAGTAAAATTTTAATTTTTACATTATGTATTATCAAAGATTCGTTCATACGTGTAATTAACACATTTTTGAAAATACTAGTTTTGTTTCCACTTACAGTATAATGTGTTATATACATATTCTGTAATTTTACCGAAAATTTATTATCAGCATCTCAAATATTTATTAATATATCCAATATAGCATCGAAATACTTTTTCATATTTTACTGACCGTAGCAATTTGTCTGCATAAATACATTTATCAACCAAAAAGTTAACATAAATCACAGTTCATTTTCTTACCACTGAACTATTGCTTCCAAGTAACGGACATTTCTCCTCCTTGAGTACTATCGCGCTGTGGACTCTGTAACATTAAAAAAAAATGGACTCTGTAAAATTAAAAATATTTTTTAATTTTGATTCTATCATAAAATCTAAACGAAGTAAATACAATTACTTTAACTTGAATCTGTTGCTTCAACATTGCAGCCCTTAAAATTAACATGCGCGTACGTCTTTGATACTCTTTCCCAACGCTCATAGACTTCTCGAAAGTTGTGCTACGTTGATCAACATCCTTTGCATATAGAATCTAAATTCATATAACAAATTAAATGAAAAAAAAATGACTCTACAAAAATATTAAGTAATGACAACAATAATTACTTTATTATGAGAATCTATACGAGCTTGTATCTGACCATCCAGAATTAATAACATCAGTTCATCTTCCAATTCTGAAACTGTCCTATTAAAAGCGGTTGCCATACGTCTCATATCTGCGCTTAAGTATGGACTAAAATATTGTATCAATGCTCTATTTCGAATTTGCGTGTATAATACATTAACGTGTGGCGCTATGTACATGTCCAAAAGTATATTATCTTTAATTTCGTCCAGCAATTTTAAGCAGGACGCATACTTCGATTCGTAAAATTTGAAAATAATATCTCTTAATTGTGGTTCCAATTCTAGAAACAATTTAAACGAACTGCTAAAGATAACTTGTTTTTGTAATTCATGTCTATCAAATGTGGCCAAAGCACAGAGTCCTCCATAGAGAGCAACATTTCCAGGAGACAACAATTCAGGGCAATCACAATGATCCAACGATGCCTGTAAAAAGTGTCTTGCAGCCATTTTGTATTTTCTAGTTGCTAGTTCTGCTAGACCAGCTGCAACTTTTAATTTTGTAACTATAGACTGATTGTTGTCTTTTCCATGAACATCAGAAAAATCTGGTGTACTTTCTGCCTTTGTTACATAGCTCAGTACATGAGTCCAATTTTGCAAATAAACAGAAACTTTAATAACATTCAGACACATGTTAACAATATGTTTTCCACTAGTGCAATAATCTCTTGCTCTGGAATAACACTTCAAGGCATGGACAAGATCACCGCAATCTAGATAATGATCTCCTAAATCGTCATGACCTCTTCTGATACTTTCCTTAATTGAATTACTTCTATAGTTTTTAAGATCTGTATCAAATTTCTCTAGTTTCAGAGCAGCCTTTTTAGAACGAGTTTCAACCCAAGCTTGATCTAAAGTCAACATATCCTGGGACGTTGACTGCGCTGCAACATCTGGCAATCCAGGTGTACCTACAGCTTGCACTAATTTTTTGTGTAATATGATGTATAAAGAAACATTGTATGTTGTCATCACATAAGATATAGCCATTTTTAGTGCCTCTATCCTTAACATTGGACAATGGTCAGCTATGTATATGAGTCTATATAATTTAGCAAGCCCAATGTAGCTATTGGCGTAGACTTCCAAGTCCTGTAAAGAAAGCAACGTTAAAGCAAGTTTGTCAGGACTATACAAATTTCTAAAGATTGTTATCAGAAACCAATGATTCAAAATGAAATAACATTTACCAATGTTGGATTTTCCACAATGTACGGTTCTTCCTCTGCGTTATCATTATCTTCTGCAGGAGCATCGACTTGCATAGGCTCCACAACATTTTGCTATGTATAAAAAAACGTCATATATATGTATATCATCATATTGTATAAAAATAGAAATTCATGGTTCACCATGCTTCAAACAATAAAAATATGAAGCGTGAAAGTAACACAATCAAAACTGACATAACTATAATACAGGAAGGAAATATAATATACACGAATATATACAAAGGCGACAACATTCGAATTTGCCCGTGAAATATTCTATTCGCGTAAATAAATTACTGCATAATTGTGTTAATAAATTACCTGAACATCGTGAACTTGTAACGGCATGACAAACGTTCTCCTTTATGTTAAATAGCCGAGGAATTACGAAAGAAAACAAAACTTTACGAGAATAATATGTAATACAGAACTATGAACTACATACATACATGTATACTCGACACAGTGCTGGCAACTTAGAGCGATTAAATACCGTCGTGATTCTGTAGGGATTTTGATTTGCTCGAAATTATTCGTCGATGCAAATTATTGTTTCAAACAAAGAAATTAGTAATACAATAATTTACATTTCAATGAACTTTAACCTAAGATATTTTGCTCCGATTTTGAAGCAATTTGAAGTAGTCTGTTATCTGGCACGTCATAAACATAATAATTTCCAACGATGCCAAAATAAATTCGTCTTTTTTCTTTTTCTCTCGAAAAAAGGCACGCGATATTTTCGAAGCGTTGAAGATACTTTCACACGTAGAAATATCTCGCGGTCTGAACTTTTGAACGCTCATTTACGTATTGATCAATCGTGACAGGGAAACTTTATCCTCTACTAGATCGGATCGAACATTTTCCAGGAAAAAAACGAACGAAAGATTTCCAAAATGAAAAACGTATTCAATTCGTTTCGCGATAACCTTGATACTTTGATATTTCATACGCGTCCCAAAATCGACATACGTTCACTTCAAATATTCGTAGATCGCGCATTGCGAAGAACTAACGAAGAGAGCACGCAAATTTTAACTAACGTGCATTGCTTAAAATAATATTATTAACAATTAGTTAAAACAATATTATTTATATAACAAGCAACATTCTCTCCCATTCTACGGAATTGTAATCCCCCCTTCTCGCCGAAAGCAAAATGTTTGCGCAACGCTAATCGCGCGAACGAAAAGTAACAATTGTCGCGAAAGTGGTTAAACTCGTGCGATTCGCGGCTCTCTGGAGAAAATAACGTACGCGTACGTTTCCCGATGGCCAATAAGTTTGGCAACGTGAAAACACACGCTTCGAACGTGCCGAGTGTTTTCTAGGGAACGCAGAGGAGTGCGGTCGATACGATCGAACGGTAACGATTAACATGAAACGTAGCTAGGCTACCTGGTTCCAGAAAACGCGTGATGTCCATCTAGCAGTCGTGTCCAATATGGCGTGTACACTGTGCGAATTGCATTAACGTACAGGTAAGAATCGGTTGAATTTTTTTTTCCTTGGCTCACGTCGCCCGAACAAACATGTAAACCGAGAACCCGTGGACATCGCGGTCTTTGTCCCTCGAAATATTTTGCGTGTTATCGTTCGCGTGACGATCGAACAAGGCTATCGGTGGCGTTGTTTCCCTAAAATATGTGAACCTCGTCAACCTTTGCCCCTTCAAGGTTCCGTTCGCTCGAGGTGCATTTATGATGACAGATGTGTGTCGTGTGGAAAACGTGCATCCTCGGTCGAGCCATTTCACGATCCCGAAAGAAAGGGAAAACGAGATCGACTAGTTCTTTTTTTTTTTAACGACAACTCGGCGCGTGATAACATTCGCCGTCTGGCAGCTGCCAGTTGGATCCTCTGAAAGTAAAAACACCTCTGAATCAGAAGAATCGGAGCAAAAGTTATCAGTGAATGAATCGTGGCACGTTGACGAGGTTCCGATCGTTGGTCGCATTGGCTGTGAAATGTTAACATTATTCAATAAAACTTGAACTGCTGTTTCGTCGTAACGCGTGACAGATATTTTGACATATTGGCGAACGTGTTGTGAAAATGGAGCAGATGCGACGAAACTTTTTGTTTTCGAAACGTTCAGGGATATGACCTTACGCATTTTTTTTTAACGAAAGCTACGTAAAATAGATAGATGTTTAGAAGTATACAAAGTAAATGTAAGAAATATATATAAATAATATAAAATTAAGCGTAGTACTGTATCAAAACAAGTAAGTGTCTTCAGCTGATTGATAAGTTAATCATTTTACAGAATGTTTTCTTTTTATTACCAGCGTCAATTTTCTTCTTTTTATTATATTCTTAAAAAAAAAAAAAATGAAGTTTAAAATAATTCAAAGTAAATCGATATAATTCCATGAATGAGTAAGCAAAGTAATAAAGATTCAAAAAAAAAGTATAATTGTTTTTTGTCTCTACAGGTACTGTTCCTGCCTCTGGTGTGACTATCTTTTGTGAATAAAGAGAGATAAATACTGTAAATTTGTAATAAAACAATGTACAATGAACTACGGTGGGAATATGCCAGATTGGCACCAGTATAATACCACGCAGACAAGTGAAGTTACACCTTCTACGCAAAATGTTAATTCTGGTCACCTTGCATACATTCCTGGTGTCAGTCCATCGACACTGAATGCAATTAGCCTTAATTCAGAGGGTTTGAACAAACATCAGAACAATGCTAATTACAATCCAAGAAATTATCAATCTTTCAACAATGCATCAAGTAACTCAGCCATACCGAATAACAGTCCCCTTGCATCTATGGTGCAAATGCAGAATTGCATTGGCCATTATGGCTCTCCAAATACAAGAAATCCTATGTTGGATAACATAAATACTTCTGTGGATCCTAGAAACACCACGATCGGAACTGTAAATGATGATATAGGATATAGAAGTAATCAGGGGCCTTTCAATGGACCTATTGGTCATCTAACTGGACCAAACTGCAATTTGAATGTATCAACTGGACCTAGAACAGGAGCTGTTCATGGATCTAGAATTAATTCTGGACCAGGACTCGGAACCAATCCTAATACTGCAACTGGCCCTGGCCCTATGTACGGACCTAATTCTAGACATGGATCTGCATCGGTATCTGGTTCAGGTTCTGGACCTGGAAATATGGGGCCAAGAAGCACTAATGTCTGTCCATTACCTTCTGGGAAACCTGGACCATCTTCTTCGTGCATTCCGTGTAAAGGAATGTGTTGCAATTCAGATTCAAACATTAATTATCAACAGTGGGAGAAATTCGGATCCTATCAGAACAATGGTTCATACAGAGATAATGTGCACCCGTCGAATTATCAAATTGAAAATAGACATTTTGGAAATAACTGTAATTTTAGGAAAGATAATTTAGATGGTAAAGAAGTAATGGGTCCTGTAATACCAAATGCGTCCACCGTAGATCATAGAAGAAACTTTGCAGATTACAAGTATCACAAAGATCATTTAGTGCATAGAAACTACTCAACATCTTCGGGAATGTTTCACAATTACTCCATGCAAGGTTACAATTATTCCGCAGAACACCAGAAGTATCCTTATCCTGTGAAAGAACACACAAAAACGAACAACATGAACGTGCAGAATTCAGGAATGCTTAAGCACCAGGAACAAAATTTCATAGCCCAGCAAAAGTTTAATAATAAACAATTCCAATATCAAAACGGAAACATGATACCCAAAGGGATCTCTACTTTAAATGTAAACGCGAATATGGCGTCGTCTTCTCAAAACCCGTATTTTAATTCGCAATACCCGAGGAACATTTCCACAGAAATTTCTCACGAATGCCAAGAAACCACCGATAATACTTCAATGGTGAATAGAATGCAAGGCTTTGTACACAATTCTCCTTCACAGCATCAAGTGTACCAACAGAAAATAGCAATGCAAAAATTTTCAATAGAAAATCACCTTCGAGAACTGGGTAGGATACCTGGTTATCAATCACACCCCAAATACAAAGAATGTATTCTCAGATACAGAGAAATATTAAAATTACAACAATCTTCTGGCTACCAAAGTCCAGTTCAACAAATTCCTCGTGTAGCAACACCGGCAAATACCTCAATGCCGCCTATTAATTTGCAGTTTGACCAAAATGGTATGTTAATAAATTCCAGTTATCTACCAGATAACTTTTCTAAGTTACAGCACGCGTCAGCTGTGGAACAAGCACCAGAAAACATGGACAGGCAAAATAAAGACCAGGATATTGTCATGGCTAACGAAAAATGCCAGCAGTCGCAGCAGTCAGAGCAATTAATGATTCCTCAACAAAATGAACATGTTCCTTCCTCTTGTGCAGAGACATTTCAAAAGCAGAGTCAGTTCTCTATACATAAGGACTATAATCAAAATCAACTAAAAGTACAAACAAGCGAGAGTCACAGCTTTAATATTTTAAGTACTAATAGTAGCAACGAAACGATGATGCAACAGAAAGCCTCGAAAGAGTTTGCCAATAAACCGGATCTAGACGTTAGACAGTTTCTGGCTAATTGGGATGAAACTGACGACGAAGAGGGAACGACGAACCTACCGGACACGATTCTGAGTGAAACAACTCCAGTTGTTGTGGTAAGCTATGAAAATATAGATCTTTCGTCGAAAACACAGCAAGGCACGGAGGTTCCAAGAAAAAATAGTTTCTGCTCGGACGAAACTTTAGAAAGTGGTAAAGATGGCGAAACGAATATAATAACAGCCCAAGATTGCTTGACAATATCGTATTCCGCGTCTGACAGTTCTGAGATTCCTAAAACTTCTGAAAGGACGATCGGAGAAGGTGTGGTAAAGCCTGGAAGTATCATACACTGTATCAGCAATGGTCCTGACGAAATACCCACAATTCACATAGTGGACAATTTAGAAATAAGTAATATTTTAGGAACACCTAATGATCAAGTTATACAGACTTTGGAGAAGCAAAAGGCGATACCATTTTTCAGAGAATCGAGCAACAGTGAAACGATGGCTCTCGAAAATACAGAACAACAGGACAAGGACAATGTTCATGTATTGTCTGCTAATTACACCACATCTTTGGATAATGTGGATAAGGATACAAGTATAGAAGATTCCAATATTTCTGAAACGGCTACAATTTCAATGAACAATCAGGAATTAAGAGTTTTATCAACTTCACAAAAAGATAATTTGGGCGTTAGTGATAATATAGTGGAATTGAAGAAACAACACAGCTTTGAAGAATCTCATAATCCTGATGATATTAGTTTACCAGATTTACCAGAATGTACACCAATATCTACTACACTAAACACTCCTATTCATTCAGACACTGAAGAATCTTCACAGAACATGGAAGAAGACTTATCGATATCCACAAACCCGATAGAAGTGATGCAAAACAGTCCAGTAATCAGTTTTACACAGCTGAACAGTGAGCATAAAGTAAAGAACATGTCTCTTGGTACTATAGAGTTGGAATTTCAAAAGGAAAATCGTTATAAAAATAATGAGACCAATGGTGAACATATACAGGAAGTAGGCAATTTCGAATTGTCTGGCAACTTGAAGGCAAAATCGAGTGAAGCGGTTAAAAATAAACAACTGAAAAGTCTCGGGATCAATGCTGTAAGAAAAAAGGTGTGTTTGATAGATGGCAAGGAGAATGATACCAAAATTCCCGATACTTGTGCTGTTTTAACGTCCATGGAGTATGAGCTGGATATTCGGCAAAAAGTTGTTGATAGCGAGAAGAATTCAGATCGTGATTCCTCTGATTATACACATAATAAAGAACAGAAAAGCGTTAGTAGATCGACGGAAGCGATAAAACACGGAGTACAAAGAAGTGAGTCTGATGATAACATCGGTTCTAACGCGAATTTAAGCCCAACGTTGTCTGATAATGAGTCACAAGCATCAAAAAGCGACAAAGAAATGTTCAGAAGGAGAAAGATAAAGACTTCGACTGTATCTACAAACACCAACTGTCTAATACCCTCTGAACTTGATCAAAATATTAGGAAAAGAGCAAAAGAAGCAACAACCTGGGAAGATAAGTGCATAAACAAATACGTAGATAGAAACTTAAGTCAGAAAAGAGATGCTGATCATTTGAAACAATCAAAAGTTTCTGACACGAGAAAGTTCGATGATTCAAGCTCACCCCAAGGCGGAGAGCACTCTGTGTGCCATATGATTTCTCAATATAAACACTATTCTGCTGCTGTGATAAAGGATAACGTTATATTAAGTGATAAAAGAACGCACGGCATCACAGACAGGATCATGAATGAAAAATCACCCGAGTTCCCAAGTAAGATGAATAATACAAATACCAAAGATCTTCCTGAAGAGGCAGAAATTAGAAAACGGGCAACTAGCAAGGCAATTTCGACGTTGCACGAAAATATTCAGTCTCAGACTTCTAGGTTGTTGCAGAAAGATTTGAAAGGTGTCGATGGAGACGTTAGATACACTGCAGAGGAAATGCGGTTGTTGAAAGAGTACAGAAAGAAGAAGGAAAAGTTGTATCAGGCTTATAATACGCACGACGACAATAAGAATGAGAAAACAAAGTCTAAGAGCCACAAGTTAGGGGACAAGATGTGCTTGGAGCAAAACTCTATGTCTTCAATAGTTAGCCGAAATTCAGAAAATTTGGTGACGCAGAAAGAAGCAAAAAGCCACTCGTGCTCGAAAAGCTTAATAAAGAATACCGACTTCGGTATTCAAGTTGCCAATGTAAACTTAAAAATTAAAGACAACGATATTGGCAAGGAGTTAATTCTGGGAGAGAAGAGCCAGGAACACGCAAAAGATCTGGAAGGGATTAAAATCGAAATCAACGTGTCGTGCACAGATAGAAACGTGAAAGGGCAGGAGCAAAATAAACGATTACTGTACGATGATCGTAGCCTGTACGAAATCGACGATTCACTGTCTTACTCAAATGCGTTGGACTGTCAACGTAAATCACACGCCAAGGAACAACCTAACAACTCGAAATTGTCCGAAAGAGCTCACAAAGTGTTTGAAAAGTCCGATGCGATAGTTGATGTTGTCGAAACGAATCAGGGTAAAAGAGAGGCGGAGAAGAATTTGAGAATAACATTCAAGAAAGATAGGAGAACTTCGTCAGAGGCAAACGAGGAAATGACCCCCATCGTCCCTAAAGAAGCATGTAGTTCAATTTCAGAAAGTCAGTCTTTCAGCAAGACCTCGCGCAGTAACATATTCTGTAAAGATGTGTCGAAGGCCGAAGTGATTAAGGATGCTAATTACGCCGTCGATCACCTGGATGTAATTAAATCGAAAAGTGCAATATCAAATACTGCCACAGCCGACGCAAATAATAAAGTTAAAGGGAAGAATCAGCTTGAGGACGATAAGGAAGATAATCGTGCACGTGAGGATGAGGATCGAGTGGCGAGGATGCGAAAGCAAAGTTCCACGAGCTTCATGAACGTTTCAGGTGTAATGGAAAAGGAGATAGCGAGCGTACCTCATTCGAAAGCTTCTGTAAAACTGCCAGAAAGCAACTTTGTCGAGCTAAGAAACAAATCGTTGAATAATCTGAATAATATGGACTTCAAGTTTGGCAAGTATCTCGAATTAGATTTAGATCGTGATCGTCGTGTGGTTGAGGAATTAGACGAAGAAGAAAGTTACACGGGTAAATGGAAGAAGCCAAAGATAGATGACATTTTAGAAGACTGCGACATGTTCCAAAGTAGCAGCGGGTATGTAAATCCGATATTCTCAAGTATAGATAAGCTGGAGAATCTGCACACAGTTCCTGTATACACTACCAAAGACGGAAAGATATCCTATAGCCCCAATCGAAGATTCACCTATCATGAACTAATGATGGAGGCTCGTAGGCGAGAGTCTTATTCCTCTGTAAAGAAGTCCCATTACGCGGATACTTGGAACAGCTATTACAGCTCGAAATTCCGCAAAATGAACAAGAGAAAACGGCATCATGATCTTAGCGACAAGAAGAAGTACGAATATAAGAACACCAAGTGTCTTTACGATAGGAAAAAGAATTATTCCGATGAATTTTATGGGAAAAATCATGTTAAATATAAAGATTATATACACAGTATTAGAAATGATAATGCCATTTGGTCTGATCATTATAAAATGGATAAAATGTATAGTAGCAGCGATTCTGATGATCAGATCATAGATCGTAGCAAATATCGCACTACCGAGGTAAATAATAGTAAGAAAGATCAGACTATAGAAAATAAAGGCATAACTATCTCTAAATTACAGAAAGATGTTATTTTTATCAATGAATTAGACCTAGAATCTAAGAGTAAAGAAAATGAAGCTGATGATCCTTTGAATAAAGATAAAGGTATGGATTTAGAGGAAACACAAATGATTCAGTTCCAAATCCTTGATATGGAAGAAAATAATGAAAATTGTAAAAATAATAATTGTGTAGATAATTATACATCTAGTGGACAATCGGATATTCCATCAACATCTTTGCAATTAAGTCAAGAAAAACAAACTGTAGAATATAGTGTAAATGAATCTTCAATGTTAAATGATTCAGAAATCACGTCGGAAAATGTTCAAACAGTTGAAGATAAGAATCCGAGCAATGTATGTAGTACCAATCAAACTGTTGATAAAGTTGAAACTCTTGAGAGTGAAGAGAAAAATGTAGTTACAAAGATTGAATTGCTCAATAAAGCATCTTTATTGGATGAGCAAGTTAATTTATGTGATCTTGAAAAGAAAAAAGATGATGAAAAAATTATTTCAGAGGCAGATATTAAAGAGCAAGAAGCAGATACTGAAGAACAGAAAAAAGAAATTGACATAAATGTATCTGATAGTCAAACTTTTCTAGAATCTGAAAATAATTTTGGAAATATAGAAGATACAGAAAGTAATAACAAATCAGAAACTAACCAAGTTGGCATTGTTGGCATATTAGAGTTTGAAAATGACATAACAAAAGAGGTTTTAGATCCTCAAACAGATTCTGATAATATATTTGACCAAGTTTCACAAGAATCTTTGGATTTAGAAAGACCAGTGGATGCATTTAATGAAATTGTTGAAGAATCTGAAGAGAATATTAGTGAAGAAAATATTTTAGAGTGTGAAGAAGAAATTGTGCAATTTAGTGAAGAAGTTGAAATTTCAAATGAAGAAGCTGTAAACAAAGTAGAAGAAGAAGATAATGAGTATTTAGAGAATTCAAATGATAATTTGTCGAGAGACACTTTTGCAATGACTCAAGAGGAATCTGAATCTCAGGCAATATTAACAGAGAAAACAATTGATCAAGAAGATAATTCAAAACACATTTCTGTTGAGCCTATTCATCAAGATAATATTGATACAAACTCTGACCAAATAAATAATGCAATTACTGAAGAAAAAAATCTTAATGATTTTTCAAAAACTGAAATTTATCCTGAAAATGAAAATGTTACAGACATTATATCAAACAAAAGTGAGATAGAAGTTATTCTATCAAACATAGAAGAAATTTCAGTGAAACAAGTAATAACTGATAACTTAAAAGATGAAGGTGAACCAAATGATTTGCCGACTGTCCTTGAACATGAAACAAAGTCCGATCAAGACTCTTTTGAAGATAAAGAAATGCATATTCTCAATACATGTTGCTCCATTAAAAACTCTCCAGTTACAGATGTCGAAAGTAGTAAAGATAAAACTGAAGTGGATAAACAGAAAGAAGAGCAAATTCCTCTTGAACAAGTTCCTTGCAAAAGTTTGGCTCATTGTTCAGATAGCAATATCGACATGAAAGCAATACCTAAGCTGATTATAAAGAAAACTGATACACCAAATTCGAAATCGGCCTGCTCATTGAATTACACAGAAACTTCTGAAAACTGCGATAAATACGATGCAAAATTATTATCTGAACTACATCCAAAAATACCAAAAGTGATTATCACTAAGAACAGATCACGTTCAGCAACTCCAGTTGAAATTTTCCAGAAGACTAAATCTGATAAAACGCAATCTTTTCTTCCAGAACAGAACGATGAAAGCATGGATGTGGATAATAGTGATTTTGAATCATATACTTTAAAGTACAATAATTGTGAGAATAAAGTACCTAAGGTGAGGATAAAGTTAGAGGATATATCATCTAAAGATTTAAAAGTGTACTTGAAACGCAAAGCTACTAAGAGGAGCATTCCAAAGGTGAGAATCAAAAAACTTAAAACGCAAGAGAGTAAGCGAATTGAAACGAAGGACAGTTCAGAAACAGAAGGCACCGATTCTGATGAGGATAAGAATTTTCACGAATTAATGTCCAATGATACAGAAATTGAAAGAACACCGAAATCAAAATTAAAAAGGCAAGAAGACAGATCTTGGTCACCTGAAAAAAATAAAGGGAAAAATTCTAATATTTCTAAAGTCTTTCTGAAAAAGACTAAAAGAACAAAAGAAGAGGATTCAAAATACACTGCCAAGTATGATACGGCAATTAGTGATGAATTAAAGAAGAAGTTTCCCCAGTGCATCATCGAAAAGATTCCCAAGGTTATAATAAAAAGAACTCAAATTGGTGCAGAATTTAAGTGTGAAATAAGCAAAAGTAAAAAGACTTCGATCATTGAAACAGCCAAATGGCAACCAAAAGTAAAATTACAAAGATTAGATGTTCTGGATAATATGGTGAAAGATCTAAAGCAATCAAAAATCACATTAAGCGATAAGTTTGATTTTTCTGCTAGAATGAAAAATATTAACAATGAAGATACAATTGATAAGGTAAAATTATCGAGATCTAATTCGGTATCTAATTTGTCTCCTACTAAATACAAACAAAGAAGATTTTCAGACTCTAGTTACATGAAAGTTAACACAAAGTCAAACATTGAATTCAAGAGTAATTTAGATGAAACTGATAATGCAGCTATTTTTAAATCAGATGATAGTGAATGTAAAATTATTAGGAAAAAAGAGAAGAGAAAAATATCCTCTGAGAGTGAACAACTATATCATAGTCAGAATAATGAGAGCGAAAGAGAAATGGGAGAAATTATAACGAAACATTCCTTTCGAAATATTCTGACGAACGAAGACAACGATATGATGGTTGTGAAGGAAGAATACTTGTCTTTTGATACCACGGAGAGCACACCTCTTATAGAAGACAAATTTTTAGACGCTGCCACCCGTTCGCATAATTATAACGATAATGATAGTTCGATAATTAAAGTCGATTCCTCAGATGAAAGTCAAACTACAATAGAAATTTTGCCAGCATCACCAAATAATAGCGATGATGAAGCTAAGAATTCTGAATTTGAGAGTATCAATAGAATGGATATGACAGACGCAATGCCAACTCAATTGGAATTAGAATTGGAACTTATTGACAATAATAACACATGTTCTGAGATATTTATGTCGGAAATAGATTATGCATCGCATTCTAAAAGCAAGTACAGTAATGACGGATCAACTAAGACGTTCTTCAATGAATTTCAACGTTCTTCACAAAGTACCTTTGATCAAAATAAATATACCTTCTTAATGAAGAAGCAACATTTTGAACGAAACACAAATGATAATTTTTATTGTAATGACTTGTTAATTAAAGAGGTATTAGCTGCTAAAGAAACATTAAAAAAGTGTTTGACAAGATCTGAGACTGAAGATGTGGAAAGAACAACGTCACGACCTAAGACTGTAGCTGAAAAGAAACAAGGCTTAAGTTTCAGTTTTAAGGATCTTGGTAAATCCTCAGACAAATCTGAAGAAATATGTTTCACTAGTCAGAACAATAAAATGAAAATAAGTGATTCTCCCTGCGATATGGAGACGGAGGAAGTTGAAGAAAATTGTTTCAAGCAACATGAAATTTATTCTGTTGACTGCCCTACAGTTTCTACGCATAGAAATAGCAATGTACCAGAGCCAACTACAATTTCTTTGAAGTCCTCTAAGACATCCATAAATAATTCTGATTTATCAAACAGACGCAATAGCAATGCAGAAAAATTGCAAGAGATCAAGTCTGTGAAAAAAACTAATAGTGACAGTCAGAAAAATAATGACAATTCAAACAACACAAAGGTGAAAGAAGACAATATGCCATTATTAGTGCCAGAGTTTGTTTTAAATTTTGATTCCAGTTCAGATAGAGATAGTTCTAGATCTCCACCTGTTATAACAAATCAAGAAGAAGTTGAACATGTAGCAGAAGATACAAAATTGGTGGAAAATAAAGTGATAAGTCAAATTGAGAAGATAGAAGAGAATAAGAAACATTCCTATAAAAACTGTGAAATGACTATTGCTGATATTATAACGCAATTAGCTTATCATGAAAAGGTAAAGATCATTATTTTTATGGTATCAAAGTTTTTATATAGTTACAAGATAAAATTAATTTTAATCGTTTGTTACAGGCAACAATAAAACATAAAAAATATTGTAATTTGTGTGAAAGATGGTTTCCTACAACTTCGCGACATCGTCGGCATTTAGCTGGATACCAGCATCGTTATATGGAATTAACACAGCGTAAAAGTATTCACGCGCTTTTTATTCTGTTTACTGGAAAACCTTGTCCAAGACTTTTACCAGCAAATGTAATTCGCAATGACTGTTCCATAGGAGAATTGACACCTCTGCAAATTGCTGTTCAGGTACGATTATGCTTATATACTATTTCTTTATCATGAATTTCGAACTTCAAATTCCATGCATTTCGTTTTATCAATTATACATTTTATAGGATGTTGCAAAATGCGTTGAATACATACAACAGAATCAAAAAACGAAAGAATGACAGTAACAAATTATTACAAGTTACATCGGTTGCATAGATGCATTTCCTGTGATTACCTATATTGGAACAATGTGGTGTGATGTGAGTACCTTTAAAAATGTACTATAATAATAAACATAAAATGAATTCTATAATTCTTTTAATCTCAATGGAATTGTACAACTTTATTATGATTACCATTGAAATTGATCATTATACTGTATACTATTATGAATATAAAGGTAATGAAATTAACATCTATGAACTTTGCAAAAAACAAGCTTTGTTGATTGATGTTAATTGTTAAAAGTTACTTGAAAGAAAAGAAATTACTTTAAGTGGTTAAATATTTAGCCAAAGATCGTAACAAAAAAAATAAATAAATATATATGTTAGATTATTTATAGTTTTTGAAGACTATGCAGTCTTTTATTTGTACAAATGAAGATATGAATAATATCATAAATGAATGTGCTCGTTATAAATTTTTATTTATATCGTGAAAAGACTTATATATACAATGTATAAAAATACACACACATACACACACACACACACACACACACACACACACACACACACACACACACACACACACACACACACACACACACACACACACACACACACACACACACACACACACACACACACACACACACACACACATATTTATTCTTGTTCAAAAAAGAATATGGACCTTTGCAATGTTACACAGACCTAAATCTATATATAGTTATATTTATATAAAATTATATATTTGAAACAAGGGTAGCCAAAGGAAAAAAATAATTATACATGTTACAAGATAAAATGAACTATGAAATGTTAGAATGTCTGTAATTTATACGATAGGAATTAATGGACGATAAACAATGTAATTTTCAAAACAGATAGAATAGACAGACAAAATATGTAAATTTTTTAAAAATATGAATTATACTAATTACTGTGATTTTAGATCAAATTTCTCTATTCTAATTACGTTTAATAAGTATAAATTAATTCTTTATAATAAAATTTCTTTATAATTGAAATTCTTAAAAAAAATATGATTTGTTTAATTGAAATAAATAGCAACATCTCATAGTTCAGTAAAAAATCTATACATAATATAAATAATGTTCACACTCCTATCATGTGTTTATATTTGATTCAAACTGTCTAGGTGTGCCTAATGAGTTATTGTTTATACAAATAACAAATTTTTAATTGTTTTTAAATGTTATAAATGTTTCTCTTATTATTCTATTGATCTATGCATATTGGGAGTAGGAAAGATCCTTAATGAACAAGTTCCTGATTATAAAGCAGAATGGAATAAATATATTTCTTGTTAAGAGGCTAAAAAACAGCTCCTATGCTACTACAGGGTTAACAGATTATATCTACGATTGTTTTATAATTTTTGTTTTCCTACATTCCAAAGAATAAAAATACAATGAAAGTCATTTTATTAAAAAATCTAGTTTAATCATTGAATGCAACCAAATAAAAGAAATATATAATATATTTATATATATATATATATATATATAAATCTATCGATTGTTATTCCACTTAATGTTTTGTTTCTCATCAATTTGTTTTAACTATTTCATATTTTATTTGCACGAGTGCCTTAAAATACACCTAACAGTATTTGTCGTATCGTGTTATACAAGATTAAATGAAGCTATATATTTGTAATATTCTTGTATAATATATGCATAATATATGCTGCAATTATGAGAACATTAAAAGAAATATACCATTGCATAATAATTATTATATAAATAATTTTTTTATAAATATGTACATCATATTTGTTTTATAACTTTTACTGTAATTTTAATAAAAAAAATTATCTAAAGAGTTTCATCTCTTAAAATAAGAGATTAATATATAATTAGAGAGAGATTATAATATAATATCCTCGCAGATAAAATGTAAAATAAGCTTTTATATAGTGGTATAAAGTAAAAAAGAATGTTCTCATGATTGAAGTTCTGTTATGCAAATATTTTATATCATTGTGTGTTCTATGTGCCTAAATTTTAAGAAATTTATTATATGCATCTAAAGTTCAAATATGCATAATATTACTTATATACATTTAATGTAATACAAATATGCATCACTTGTACATTGTATGAAGAAAACAGGTTTAAAAGTTTTTATAAAAAATTGTATCAGTTTGACTTGTATGCTGTGCTTTATAGAAATTGTTTTGAATGTTTAATTGTGGCTATAAGGTATCTAAACAAATTACGTACATCAAAAACATCAAATTACATCATATGATATTAAAATTCAGTAGATTTGAATATTATAGTTTCTTCATTTAAATTTAATTATTTGTTATATAAATTAAAGAATGAGGATATTCTTAAGGAATAGAATTACATCTAACATATGCTTCATTTAGATGAGCTATGGTTTTTTTAGAAAAATTCTATTGTTGACTTCCAATAATGTAAATTATTATAAGAATGCACTGATTTCAAAATTTTCATTTAAAAAAAAAATTCTATTATTATATTGTCATAAAAAAATTGTTTCATTTTTTTAATATAGATTATTTAGTTTAAAAATTAAAGATTTTTATGTATACACACAAGTTAAGAATCAATTTGTAAATCAAATTAATTATAGAGGTGGGTCCATACAAACATTTATGAATTAATGAAAAATATTTTCATAAGTCAATATTATATATATATATATATACCCATCTACTTATGATTCATAATTTTTTTATACATTTAATCATCACATATAATGACACAATTCAAATGGGCAGATCTGTATAGAAAGATAAGTGCAATTGTATATTTTTACAAAGTTTACAACTGATAATTCCATAAAAGAATATTAATTTTAAAAATGGTTGTTAGCTGTGCAATTCTAAATCAGATAAATCATTTATACAGTTCTGCTAATTTTATACACAATGTGTGATTAATATAAAATAATTGTGTGGGATACATTACAATTAGTTCTAAGTGTGTTTTAGATTTGTAGCACTTTTTTCAATTTTAAAATCTTGAAAAAATGATGATTCAATATTTCTAAAAATTTAAATAAAAGTTTAAATGAAATTTACTAAAATGTCCTAGATATTATATGAATAAATTTCGGAATATTTTGAAAAGTACTACAAAGATGTTACATATCTAAACACTAAAAACATTCCATAGTTAGGTTAAGAAGTTTAATTAATAAAAATAAGAATTGTACGAAACAATAGATTATTTTCTGTTATTGTACTTAGGCTACAGAAATGTATGCAAAATTCTAGTTGACATTAAAGAAACAATAAACAATAAAAATTACCATGTATGTATTGTGTCTGTTTTTTAATCATATATATATATATATATATATATATATATATATAACTTCTTTTTACTCCTATATATCCCTGTTTTTTCACTGATGCAACTATATTATAATGTATCATATATAAAAATTATAATAAAATATGATATTTATAAGTTTACGCTATATAATTAACACTCAAAAATTATTCAAAAATGCATACATGAAATATGCACAGCAGGAACATTTATTTTCACTGCGTTATTAGTTGCATAATTGTTGTCAAATATAAATATATAAATAAATAATAAATATAATATAAATACGAATAACTAAATTCAGAAAAATTTACATATCTTTACATTTAACTTATTGAATTCATTTATTTTATGAACGTTCCAGCTGTTTATTGTAGAATTGAATTTAATTGTTATGCACAATTTGAAGCATGATTTCAAATTTCATTTAAAAAATATTAATATAGTTTACATTATTTCGCTTGAACTTTTAATTTTTATTAGATATTTTTTTAATATTTTTGTTACATATTTTACCGTCATCTTCGGACAATTGACTAATTTAATCAGATAACATATAAAGTTATTGATCAAATTCGAAAGGTGGAGGGACAGGCATGCGCGTTTTTCTTGTAAATGGCAAGAGGATGATGTTTTACAAAAATTTGCAAGTGCTTTTCCATTTTTTTACGGTCTTGTTATACGTGTACGGTGAAACGTCAATGAGGAAAAATGAAAAACGCGTCAGCCTCAGAAACAATTATCAGATGTGCCTCGATGCTTTTAAGATCCATGAAGATAAAATTATTCGAACGCAGGAGTCCCTAGACATGGGTGCTAAGTATTTAAAGGAATTTGATGTTAATTCTAGAGAAGAATGTTTGAAATTTTGCTGTGATACAGAAAGTTGTGACGTGTTTATTTTCGAAGAAAAGGTACAGATAATTTAATATGAAATAAATAAATGACTAATTATTAAAAATGATTATATTTTGTCTTAACAAATAAATCTTTTATATTCCACTAATGATAAAATAAATTAAATATCACACAGAAGCCTGGAAGTTGTTACCTTTTTCAATGTGGCCCGTTGCACGACTTCAAATGTAAATTCACAAGTCATGCTAATTATAGTAGTGCAGTACGTAGTAACTACAATACACATAGCAATTCACAATTAGAGAAAGAAAGTAGGATTTCTCAACAAGAGCATGAATTGAAATCTCTTAGGTATGTAATTATTATTTTGATATTCAAACTGTTTGGATAATAAAACGATATATTCTTTATATGTAGAAAATTGGTGGACCCAGCACCAGTAGAATATTCTTTCACAGAATCTCCAATGAAATTAATTGCAACACTGGCACCAAAATTACCATTAACAACCTCTTCACCTATTAAACAAGGTATGTGCAAATTTAAGTTTAAATTTATGATTTGATAAGGCAAAAGAGTAATAATGTACATGTTTAGTTTGCACTAGGAATCAGTATGAATGTCGTTCATCAGGAGATTGTATAGCAGTATATAATGTATGTGATGGTATACCACAATGTGCTGATGGATCTGATGAAGCAGCAGATGCATGTCCTACAGAAAAACCAACAATTTTCCCTTCTGTGATTCAAGGAGCTCAACCACCTCTATCACCATATCAACAGATGATTGATCGACATAAATCTTATGCTCCACTGTATCCTCATATTCCAGAAATTAATTCTTGGAAACTGCCTAGTTTAGCTCAGCAAATGATTCCACCTCATCTCCTATATCCACCTCAGCAAATGGAAGGTGCTCCAGGGTATCAATGGGATTATCAACCCATGTATGATCAAAATAAAGGCATTTATAATTCTTATCGCGAGCAAGGCAATTTAAATCCTTCTGAACGTAAGTAGTATAGTTAAAAACGCTTATTTCATGAATGAAATGGAAGTATTTCAATTGTTCATTATTTTCAGAAGATCAGCTACATATTTTTAATCATAAGGGACCTAGTGTAATAGGGGAAAAAGAATCTGATGGGTAAGACATCAAATTGTGATTTTTAAGAAAGATATTAAGTGAGTATATTTAAAATATTAAGTAATTATATTTAATTTCAAATTATTTCAAATTATGCAGTGGTACATATTTAGATGTAAAACATCCATATACATCGTATTTTCAATCATCGAACAGAGGCCTGTGGCCTAACAACCAATTTTATCCATCTCCATCTCCATCTCCAATATCGAACGTACAACAAAAACAAATAATTGAAACAGAAAAGAATGTTATTACAACAACACCTCCTTGTGATGTAAGTAATCTCCTATAATTTTCAATTTCATCGTGATATTAGCATTGCATTACTTTCTCAGACTTCACATGAACAAAAAGATGTTCCATTAAGAAGTCAAGAAATTGGAAAAGTAGGTCAGCAAGGGGACGAACGTACACACGAAAAAGAAATTAGTCAGAATAATAAACAAAATGTACTAAAAAATGAAACTCTGAAATTTAATCATGTTCAAGCAAAGGAAACAAAAGGTATGCTATTAATGAATATTATTTTTAGTTTGAAGTTTTATATAATTATAATTAATTTAAATAAATTCATTTTAGAACATAAAAGTGTGATAGTTATAAAACATCACAGCAGAGAGCACGGAAGAAATACCATAATTGCGGAGCATTTGAAACAAGCAAATGAAAATGAAGTTTTAAAGCCAAGGGGAGCTGTCATATCGCTGGCTTTAGGACTTACAATAACAGCTATTACAGCTACATTAATTGCTTGCCGATTGCGAGTTGTCCAAAGACGCGGAAGACGGCACGGACCGTATGCTCATGATGCAGATTATTTAGTAAATGGAATGTATCTTTAAGTAAGTATATAAATTTCTTTAGTCAAACGAATCTAGTCATATTTTCATACTATTGTAAATGACAACGTAATAAAAACTATTTTGTCTTAGTTGTTTTATTTTTAAACTAATTGAAAAATGAACATGTTTTGAGACATTCGTATTTGCTTTGTATCTATAAAATTTGTTTTATCATTTTATGTGTGATAGATATTATGTAAAACAATCGCGCTGAATTTGCGAATGTGCTGTAAAATTTATTTGTTTTCACGATGAGTATTAAAGCGTTTCGTAAAATAAATTTTTGTTCGAGTAATTTATATTTATCAGATCATTGTAGAATATCTAATTTGTATTCGATCATCTAACTTAAAATAATATTTGGTTTTTGAAAAATATTGACAATACAAGAAGAGATTAAAAATTTTTGAATAGAATGAGTTCTAAGATAAAGTGTAATACGAAAATTTACTTTGAAAAGATTTTAATAGATCTAACGTTGCAAGCGAACGCAATAATTCTAATTCATGCAGCCTTGTTTAAGAAGAGAGAACTACCAGCTTATAACAAAATTATATTTATATATAACTTTTACAACCATACAATACAAAGGTATATATGATTCTTGATAATAGAATCATTGTTTTCAAGATTATAGTAATTAGCTATTCCAAGAAAAATTGTTACTATGTCGTTTTTATACCTTAATTGTATTAACAAAGAAACTAGATATCAAAGTATTTCTAAAAAGAATTGTTCTTATTTCATATGAACATATGTTTCTAGACAAAGGATACATGTAGCACGTACATTTCCAATTAAACTAATCTATGCTATTGGATACAGTGAAAATATATAAAAATTGTTACATCATTACAATTGTGTTGTATATAAAACATTTTCTGTACTTAATTTTCTTTCTAGATAATATGATACTATTGATTTAACCAAACTCAACAACTTGTATAAAATATTAACAAAATAATGGAAGCATTTAAATGCTTTTTATTAACATTTCTCCTATGTAACTATTTTCAATAATACTAAAACATTAAGTTAGCTAGAACTTTAAAAAAGTTTATTTATCAAAGGGAATAGTCTTTAAAATTTTTTTATATTTTATAGATAACTGAACTCTTAATATAATTTTCACCTACATAATTATATTTTATTTAAAAAATCAAGTATTTGTTTAAATTATACATAACGCTTTTCTCCAATATTATCAATTGCATATCTAAAGAATTATTTCATTTTAGTACTATTTTCTCATTTACATTTTTGTCAAAATAAAAAATCTGTGTATATTTATTTTAAAAAATCGTATTTTGTTTTTTATTTGAAAAAATATTAACAAAATGAAAATAATTTTAATTATACGCAAAGTAGTGCCATTATTGCAATACTAATAAATAAAAATTATTATGATCAATTGGAACTGTACTTATGTTCAAAATGAAATAAAAGTACCACTTAATAATATTGAACATTGTATTGTGTGCAACTACTGTCTGCCGGTAGCTGCTGCATTTTGTTGTGCTTGTATGAATTCAGGATAATCAATATATCCATCACTATTAATATCATCCAAAGAAAGTATGGGATCTATTAAAGTAACCAACTCCTCATCCCTAAATAATTTCTGTCCAGGATTGGTTCCACCTACCTCTTTGTTATTTTCTTGTTCTAAATATAAAGAGTTTGTTACATTTTTCATGCCAAAAGCTAATAATTAAATTTAATAATTAATTAATTAATACATACCATGCCAATGAATTAAGGATTTTATGAGCTCAGAACCATCTAGCTTGTTATTATTGTCTGCATCATGCATTTTAAAATAATGGAACTGTAATTCCTGCTCTGTCATTTTAGTAGTATCTATTGGAACTTCCATGTGCTCTGCAATATGACTGCAAAACGTTTTTTAATAACTATAAACTTTAAGTGAATAATATTGAAAATTTAAAATCTCTATAACATACGCTTTTTCATGAACTATATTGGCAGCATTAAGTATTGGTTGCGAATGTTCATGTCCATGTCCTCCTTGTTGTTGAATTGGTACTTGATGAGTTGGCATATGTTGCTGTACAGGTACTTGTTGAACTGGAATTTGCTGGATTGGTACTTGTCCTGGTACTTGTTGGAACTTCATATAAATTTTAATTATCATAACAGAATTGTTTTACAAAAAATTTGGGTTTGTTTCAAACATGCATAACATAATACAAATATAACACAATACATTGTGTTGTGAATTATATTTACTAATGATTGATGATTAAAAATTAAGAGATACTAGATCTCTGATATTTTTATGTAAATCTACCTGTTGTTGTGGAATTTGCTGCGGTACTTGATGCACTTGTTGAACAGGCTGAAACAAATGAAATATAAACCATTTGTGAATGAAACGGTGATTAAAAATAATACTTCCATACAATGTATGGATATTGTTACAATTACCTAATAATAATAAAATGATAGACAGAAATCTATAATGAAATTTCGATGTAGCAACCATATGTTTAATTATTTTAAAAGGAACATTTACTTGTTGATAATGTTGGGGTGATACACCCGGTGGAATTCTTTGTTGTTGAGCGTGTGTATATTTACAAGCAAAAGATCCGAATATAAAAAGCCACAAAGTCCAATTCATATTGCAATATTCTGTAACAAATACATATGTTTAATTACATACTTGATGCACATCAAATAATACGCACGTATTATTATACTTGACACTATTGATTTAATCTCAACTACGAAAATGACAAGAAATAAAGAAATACCTTATTTATGTTATTCAATATATACAAAAATTGACATGTACGCAAGTGTCTTGTTCATTGACGAGATTATATACCGGAATACGAATTTCAAGGTTATGTTAGAAAAGTCGCAGACTGACGTGGACAGGTATGTTACTTTCTGCCATATTTGTAAATTAAAGTATGATAGAAGATTAACGAGATAATCGTTAGTATAAATATTTTCTATCAAAGCTTACGCTAATTTGAAATAAACATTATAACACAGAAATGAATGAAGTTTTAATTTTTAATCTTACAATATCTTAATTTGTGATAAAATTATGGATTAAAATATGAATTAACAAAACTTTATTTAAAATCTGAAATTTTTTCTTTTTACGCAGTTTTTTTTCTTTTTTAGAAAAAAGTACAAAAAAATATAACAAAAGATATCGCTTGATTTTAATTTTTAAAAAACTAGTCAAATAGTAATGTGGAAATCATTCGCAGCCATGGCTCGTTGTATAGCACTTCAAGCTGTAACTTCGAAACTTACTGGCCAATCCACATTAAATATTGTATATGCACAACATATGAATCCAAATTTATTTTATTCTACGTACTTTCTATTACTTTGGAACAGTGACAAAAAAAAGTACGTTTTTCATACTTGAGTACTGAACTTCTGGGGAATATTCGGATATCTTTAAATGGGCATTAAAACATTTTTTATTTGTGAGGAACTAAACTACATTTCGATAAATATGAGTGTTGTTCATTCGAATGTGTAACAAAAATTGAAATAAACCTTTGTAACATATGCATATTTTATTATAATTCAAACTTTAGAATGAACAATGTTCCATTTCCAGTCAGTGAATTTATCCCGCCGTTGTGAGGTTCGTACTTTCACAATGGCGGAGAAGTATTACACTACTCAGTATCAAATTTGTGATGTGATTTTAATATTTTAAAAAATTCTGGAATAACTCATTGTTGTGTCGAGCTGAAAGGAATTCGTATGATTAAAAAACTACCCGCAAATCGAGTAGTTTAAAAAGGTTTAATCGTCTTAGCGGGTATGTATCAAAATTACACGATTTCGTTGATTTTAGCACTAATTTTTGTTTTATACGATTTCAGAATTCAAACATTTATTCTCCTATACTTTTTTAATTTGTCTCATGTTATTACTTGTATTAAAATAAATATGTTAGTATATAAAATATTGCGTGTTTAATAACCCATAATTTGAGATACATTCTTGATATCTTCATTTTACTCCAAGTGCTTATTTTTTTATATTTTCTATATGTTCAATTTCAAACAATCAAAAAAATATACGTCTTGATGTTTTTTTACACTTTTATGTAAATAAATTTAATAAATAAACTGAACTATATGTATGATAATTTTGTGACGTATTATTTCTCTCAGTTGTCATTACTTTTTTGTGAGTTTTGTATTTTTTCGGTATTTGTTTCATATTTTAGAAACTCAAATAATAAATGGAAAATGCCTCAGATACTAAAACGAAAAAAAGCTAAAAGATCACAAAAGAGGGTATTAGTTAAAAGAAGACATTTTTTAACAAGTTTCCATGAAACTAAATCTTACAAACCATGTGAGTTTTGTGAAAAGTATATGTTTGCAATATGTGTAAGTATATATTTTTAATATATTTAGAATTAATAATACAATTTTATTGTTACAGTATGTAAACAGTTACAAAATAATAACAACTTATTGGCAAAAGCACTATCTAAAGAGAGACATGAAAGTCAACTATTATTTTCTCAGAATGTTGCTTTAATTGCCGAAGTGCAGGATTTAGGTTTAGCCTGTAATAAACGTGATGTAAGTGAAGTATGTTAAACAAAGATATTTTGTCAACTTATTAAAATTAAATTTATAAAAATATATTTTTTCAGGCTATTATATCAAATGTTTTAAAGAATGCTAAAGAAATGCTTAAAATGTTAGTAACAATGAGTGGTTACTTGACAAATACAATTTCATCATGTCAAGAATTTGCAGAATCTGTTACTACAAACATGCAGATGACCTATAACTCTAATGGACGTAAGTTTCTTAATATATTATTTTTTATATTATATAAATTTAAAGATAGGTATCTAGAAAAGAAAATTCTTTCAGAAAAGGAATCATTGAAAAGACTGTCAATAAAATCTCCAACTAGAGGAGTAGTGAAACCTATGGTGAGCGGTTACACCATTACAAAACCCACCATTAATTTAAGTAGATTAAATATGCAACATATTAATAATTCGTCAAACTTAAGTATAATACCAGAAATAAGAACACCCCCTAGAAATCAAGAATTGGACAATTCGATTTCTCCCAGTGGTGTCTCTGTAAGACGTACGTGCGTAAGTATTTTGTAAAAAAGTTTTAAGTTTGATAAAATTTATTTGAAAAATTATATTATGTTCTAACGAATTAAATACTGCAGAAAAATGGTCGCACATACAGAATGCCTGAAAGATTAACTGCTACTTCTCCAAGAGATAGTGGTATGTTCTTTTATCTCAGCATATTTCTTACAAATTGATTATGATTTCGAAGTTGATATTAGTTATTCATACTCATTTCTAGATGAAAGTGAGAGAAGATTCAGTGAGAGGAATAATGGGCATTCTACTGGAAAAATGTCAGGAAGAATGTCGGGAAGAATGTCAGGAAAGCTTTCAAAATCAAAGTCAAGATTGTCGAGGAATAGTAACTCTCGATGTAGTATTGAAAATTTCGAATATATAGGAAGTCCTAGAGTAAAACTTAATGATGTATCGAAATTATTGCAAAATTCTCACACTATTAATATTCGAACGGTTTGTATCATCAGTAAACATTTTCTTTTCACACGATGTTAATTTTCATGTTAATTAATTATTACTTTTTATAGTTAACTGAGAATCAGAATAATCAAGAGGTCGATGGTTCGAAATGTAATAATGTAGTAAACTCTGAGGATTCTCAGGCAGAAATTATACCAACAACATCACCTTCCAATGATTCCGTAGATAGTAATGATAAAACGACCGAGAACAAAAATGAACAGAGTAATAATGAATTGAATACTACGAATGAACATTGTTCGTCAAATTGGGAAGATCCTCTTGAAGGACCAAGTTGGTTATTTAATAATTCCCAAGTCGTGCCTTCCTTTAGAAGTAAAGACAAAAAGACTGATGATATAAATGTTTCTAATGGTGATAGTGTGAGTTTGATATTAACAGAAAAAGAATCGAGTAATGTATTTGATAACGATAAAACTATGCCAGAAATGTCAAACAGACGTGCAAATCATGCGAATAACTTTGAGAATAGTGAACAAGTGAATAATGAAGGTGAATCTAACGTGCATCAGCACAATGAGAACAACGAAATATGTAACGAAATTGTAGTGGCAGATACAAATGACAATGAATGCAAGAGTGCCCCTGTAATAAATTTCATTACACAAAGACGAGGCTGTTTCGAAAGTGAGGATGAAGATGATTTTACATTGATATATACAAAGCAACCACGAAACATGCATTTCGATATAAATGATTTAAGGTTGCCAGTTCTAGAACAGTCTGCTCTAAAACCGATAACTCCAGCTGAACCAGAACCAGAAATAACGACTACCCTTCGAAAAATATCCGAAATTTGTCCAATGCCGTCGGTTTCGCATAACTTGGTTCGTAACACTTTGGACGAATCTGCATTTAATCAGTCTACCGTGAAATTACCACTTCTTCTGAATGATGATTGTGAGGATGTGGAGTCGACGTCAGTAAAAAAGAAATCGAAAATGTCGCAGCAAAAGAACAAAAAGAAGAAGGAAATTGCGGCACAATCTAATGATGATTTTGTTGCTAATACACCACCGTTCAAGAAAAATAATTCTTACAAAAGAAAAAAGAATAAACCCGTGAAAGATCCAAGTACTGTTAAGGTAGTGTTGCAAAAGTTGAATGAATCTGATGTTAAATCTAGAACACCCTCTCCGAATGAAACAGTTTCTCATGATTCTAATCAGAATTTGTAAGTATGCTAACATGTGCTGATGCATTCAGTACATACATAATAATAACCTAAGTTAACTTATATACAGAAGTCTTATATCTTCCCGTGCGGATAATTCAAGTGACTCGGAAAGTAGCACAAGTACCAATAGTTTGTTTGCTTCTAATCGTCCAAGACGAAAACGTACTCCGGTCACTTATCATGAGCCTAATTTGATAAAGTGAGTAGTTTATTCTAGTTTCACTTATATAAGTTGCTTACGTACTTTGTGAAATTATGCTGAGTTGTCATTGTTTCTTATATTTTAGGAAATTACGAAGGAATCAGTAATTACGTTACAACATTTGTCAATACTCGAGAAAGAATTAATAAAATACAGTAATGTATTTCTGAAACACATTGATATTCCCTTTGATGTAAATAAGTTATTAGTGTGTATGAAAAATTTTGGACAGATCTTCTCAAAAAAGAAAAGAAAAAAGGAAAACAGAAATTAAATTAATTTCATTAAACATTCAATAACTATAAAGCAAGTTCACGTTTTGAACAGTTTTGCTTCCATTGTTGCGCACATTTTTATTGAACTAGCAATTGTTAATTATTTACAGGAAATCGGCTTGCTTTGACATCGTCATAGCTTCGATGAGTTTGGCTTCCTCTCGTAGTATTGTTTGTATGTTGTACCATTTGTATTCTTAACTATGTTTCAATGAATAAACAAATATTTGAGAACATTACGTTTCTCTTTGTTTCATTAATTTGAATTTCTGTTCAAACAATTTTAAACTGAAGTTAGCAATAGGCGATAAACGAACAAACTTCTCTATCGATTCATCGTTCCCAATCGATTATCCTAAAATCAACAGAAGAATCGAAATAAGCCGTTAGTTGGTTGCGAATGGCCGCAAAAGGAAGATGCGACGAAATTGTGAAAGGTAAATTAAATTCATTGAATAATTGTATTCTTCTTTAAATTTTAAGTATTGATTTGTGTTAATGAAATATTTAAAATATAATATAAAATTTAATACATGAATAATAAATGTGACGTTTAGCAAATTATATTCTTGAATTTGAAAAATGTATATACATACGTACGTGCGTACGTTACTAAAATTAAAATTTTATAATATTTCTAAATTTGTATGAAAATAGACGCAATGACAGATACTACTGACCTAATCGCACATAATTATTGAAAAGAAATAAAAATGGTATGATTGACAGTAGATATTTAACGGTCGGTTGATTTAAAAATCGATCGATCTTATTGCCAATGTTCAAAGAGGTCGCATCGGTGCATAAATAAAAATGTTAGGACTTGAGTAAGAAGTATTATGTATAATGAATTTAACCTTTCCTAACCTAGGCTGACGCGACCTATAGAAATGACCAGTGTAAAGGCGGAAATTAATTATGTTTGTTTAATTTCTAAATGAAAAAACAATTACTTCGTCTCTCTATATATAGCAAATGTGTGACTTTATTTGGTAATTTGCTGACTTGAATGAAATCAATTAGTGAAGACCGAACGATCGTGAATTTCGAGCTTTGGAAGATATACGAAATATATTTTTTAACAAATCAAAAAGACTTAAAAGTAAATAAATAATCTTTTAAAATTTAAAACAGCATATTGCAGTTCTTATGTATATATGTTATGTTGATATAATAGATGATGATAAATAAAGATATACAGCTACAAGAACTGCGATAATTCGCCGTGACATAATTGTCGCTAACATAATTGATCTGCAACCTGGTAGCAATTGCGGAGCGTGGGCGTACATACGCGGAACTTTCTGTTGCTAAAAGTCTAAACTTGAGGTCGAGTGCTTAATTTGCATAGCCGACATAGGCATGAAACTGTTTTGTCGTTTCGTGCTACCAAAAAGTGCTAAGAAAAATAATTAGATATTCGCACGATAACGTGATTTTTATTACGTGAATATTAAATAAAATAATTGTGTTATACAACGTGACAATAATTTATATTTTATTGTTACGTTTATTGTTTCTATGAGATAAATTATTTAAGGTTAAGAAATTTTTTCCTATTTTTAATTGTTTTATTTTTTTATTTTCAGTTGAGTTTTTAATTGGCGAAAAAAATTATTCGAGTGATGTGATGAGACTCTGTGGACGTAAACATTTTACTTGCTCTGATTCTCGGTCAGACAATAAACAGACAAGAGTTTGTTGTTCTTGCAGTTTTGTAAACAAACGACCAGGAAAAGTCTACCTCTGGTAAGTTGTTTTACAGCAGTAGTTTTTAATAAGTAAGAAAGTACTATATATCCAATGTATCATCATATCGTTCAATTTGTAATCCTATTTGAGAGAACCAATGCCAAACATAATGCGTTGTCTGTATATTATTTTACAAATATTATAATATCCACGTTCGACAACCACATACATATTTAGGAAAGGAAGTGTTCAAACATCGAACTCGAATTGCGAAATTTCAATGAATCAGTACCAATTAAGATCGCAGAACATGCTCCTCAATATGCGGATAATCAATTATAAGCAGTGCATGTAAGATAGCACGAAACAATTGCGAGTGGTATATCGACTTGTAGCTCGCTTGATACGAGATTATGCAACGGATGGTTACCATTAACGCGTTTCCATGTAAGTGTAATTATGCGCAGCCGGTACATCAAAACGTAGAACAACAAGGTTACCGATTTTCTCATAAACGTCCAATAGTCTTTTTTTAAATATTGCCTGCTCTCATTCTAAATGAAAGCTCATCGTTTGAAAAACAAGGAGGCATTATTAAATCTTCAATGTAATTCTTGGATGTTTTCGAAGACGCGCTGTTTCTCGGAGACAGGCTGATCTCGCAACACGCGCAGCGAGAACGTGTAAACACCCACTCGCAGAGTAGGAGTGGAATAGCAAAGTTGAAAGAAAAAAAAGAAAAAGAAAAGATGTATGTTAGTGTAACAACGCGAGATTTAGTACGCACGGCAAATCCTCTTGAGGAATACATAAGTACGATATTTTTGCTATTCAATAGCGCTCGCATTATTTATGCAACATCATAGAGCTATTATCGGTCCTCGAAAATAATACGAATTTCTGAGTGAGTAAAAGTCGTGTCTTTAACGCGCGTACCGGCGTTCAAACTCTCCCTCCACGGGAGCAACAATACGCGACTGCGCATGCACCAGCCATTTCTTAGTAGCGCCGATTGACCAACCAATGGTGAGCGGTGATTGACGTCAGAAGCCACCAATGGCTGCGTGTTCAGATGACGACCGAGCTATTTTTAGTGGACGTGAGTCACGGGATATAAGGCTGTACATTTAGTTGGGTGTTCACAAGTTGTCGAGACATCGTGCCGTGCAGCCGAGTGACGCTCACATTCGGTGTACTATTGCAGCCTGTTCTGGGGATGCACACGCGCAGAACATCACGTTCGTCGGATTGCGTGTCGTGAGTCATTGTTGTGTTGACAGTTGAACCAAATCGGTCCTCGTGTGGCTGTTGATTACCGAGGCCTGAGACAGGTCAGGACAGGCACGAAGCTCGTATGCGTGTGTGACGCGTTAGCTTACCGCACGAAGCACCACTCACCTTTTGCGTCTCAACTTCGACTTGATATCGCGGCTCGTTGAAACACGTCGCGTGGTTATGTAACGTCGAGCGAAAAACCAACCAACCAGACGGGAGTGCTCGGACAGGAAACGTATGCGTTAGCGACGCGTGTTGGTAAGTAAAAAAACAGTTAAGTGGCCGGATAGACAAAAAGGACCGATCGATCATTGAACGCGGCCGATCGCGCTTTTCCAAGCGTCGGTGGAAACCTGTGCACGTGTGTTTGAGCGACGGAGTCGGCGATACGCTCGATTTCGTTTCGTACGTGCAGTATCGCGCGCAGCTCGTTCAACGGAGTTGCGGACTTTCGATTGAGACGTAGTCCAGAGCCCTTTATCTGGCATCGATGGTGCGAAGTTCGACGATGGAGCAAACGTTCTACGAGGACACGGGCGTCTACGTCGCCGTGAATCGCGAGAACAACGTGGGCCAGTTGAAGCGTAATCTCACGCTCGACTTGAACGGATGCCAGCGACAGGGGCCCCAGGCGAAGAGGCCGCGGCTCGGACCTCTGCCGCCCGCGTTGAACAACGTAACGCCGATATTAAGCTCGCCGGACTTGAACATGCTGAAGCTGGGCTCGCCGGAACTGGAGAAGCTGATTATCGCCCAGCAGGACAGCTTGGTAACGAATTTGCCGACGCCTACGCAGATTCTTTTCCCAAAAGCGGTCACCGAGGCCCAAGAGTTGTACGCCCGAGGTTTCGTCGACGCTCTGAACGAGCTGCATCATTCGGACAGCTCGCAGGAGCCTGGCAGCCTTCATGGGGCCACATACACGACCTTGGAACCGCCGAACAGCGTGCAGAGCACGGAATCGTCGGTGAGTCAAGGTTTGGTTCAGATCAAGGACGAGCCTCAAACTGTGCCGAGCGTGTCGAGTTCGCCGCCGATGTCGCCTATTGACATGGAGAATCAAGAAAGGATCAAGCTGGAGAGGAAACGTCAGAGGAACCGTGTGGCCGCGTCCAAGTGCCGCAGACGCAAACTCGAGCGCATCTCCAGGCTGGAGGACAAGGTTAAGCTGTTGAAGGGCGAGAACACCGAGTTGAGCGCGGTGGTGCACAGGCTGAAGGAGCACGTGTGCCGGTTGAAGGAGCAGGTGATGGACCACGTGCACTCTGGTTGCCAGATCATGGCGGTCTCGGGTCAGTTCTGAGCCAATCTTACCGGACGGGACTATCCGGCATGTATTGTTTCGTCTGACGGTAGCGTCGACTACCTTTGTAAACGCGGCGATATTGTCCTCCTTTGAAGCCAGGAGCTTCTGCCACGGGACACTGATGTCGTCGCCGATACTCGTCGTTCACGTTGGATTACGTCGTTTACAATTTCTCGTTTGCTTCGTTGTTTGCGGGAAAGGGGGACACGGTGATGATCGTGCGCGACGGCGTGCGTGAATGGAGCTGAACAAAAAAAAAGAAAAAAAAAAAAGAAAGAAGAGAAAGAGGAAGAAGGGAGTGCCTTGATGTGCCGGACGTAAAATAGAGACGCCGTTGTTTTTTTTTCCTTTTTTCTTTTTTTCGAAGCGAAACAAAAAGAATAGGAAGATGGTAACCATTCGTATACGCGCGTCTCTCTTTATGTGTGTGTGCTTGTGTGCGTGCCTGCTTTCCATGCGTACACATGCACGAGGAACGCGTCACGTGCATGTGTGCGAGGAGGAGAGACGGAAGAAGAAGAAGAAGAAGAAGAAGAGAGACAGATAGTTTTGAGCAGCACGTCGATGAGAAGTGGGGAATGAGAAGTGAAGGAAAAGAATGGAGAAAAAGGAGAGTGGGTGGGACTTGGCAGAGAGGAGCGAGACCTTGCGGCGCGGCCATTTTGGAGAACCGCGAGTACTGGCGGGAGATTCGAATCTCCTAGCTGTTCCTTTTAAACTGATTTTTCCTTGATCGTATTACGCGCGTTCGCCCGGGGGGGAAAAATCGACGATGACGATCGATCCAGCACTTTTCGAGATTTTCTCTGTTGCCTTTTCCCATGCTTGATCGTCGTCTTTTATACTCTCTTTCAAACTACTTCCTCGAACGATCGAATTTTCCCCCCTGCTGGATGGTAACAATACACCTTTTGCATTCGTTGTAATCGACTCACGGAACATTTTTTTCTCTCTTCCCCCCCCCTCTCTTTATTCATTTTGTAACGAATGTGTGCGCTATCGTGTAGTAGGTAAGGATTATCGTTACCACAAAAAAGAAGGAAAAAAAAAAAGAAAAATCTTCCGAAGAACTCAACTTTTTCGGTGTTACTTGCTTGTCTTGAGAGTTTCCCCTTTGATTTGTCGAGAATCTAGGAAATTCTTCGTTTAGCCCGGGATTTCGTTGCAATCGGCGTGATCGCGAATTTATCGTTTCGCATTGACGGAAAGTTCGCCTGGAATAACGATACTTCGCTTTGCCACTCCTTCGAACGATGAATCGTTTGAGGAGTTCATAGAGTATGTACATGAAAAACTATCGTCATTTACACACGTATTCACGCCTATTCGGAGTAAATCGAGAGAACAGAGAGCAAGTAGGCTAAGGAGTGCTCCTTTGGGAGGGATAACACGTGTCGAATGCCTCGTCTCCATTAGGCAACTGTAAAGTACGATCATCAATTCGATCGGAAACAGACAAACGTATTATCTTCGTTCGAGCAATTAGAAATCAACGTCAATTGGCTGAACGTTACATTTACGCGGCCAATTTTGAAGAATCTCGATCGAATCTTGATCGTTCAGCCAGACACATTGCCAAATCTAGACGAGGCTTGGAAAAACAAGAAAAAGAAAAAGAAAAGAACAAGTGCTTTCTCAAATGTAAATGTTAATCGAAGTTTCTTGCGCGTATCATACAGAAACCGACGAGGTGCTTTCGTCGTTCGAAGGTGCTGTAGAGAAATTTCTCCGTGCTAGCTGCTACGTCAAGTTTGACTTTTCCTTTTCTTCGTTCTTAAGTTAAACGCGAGCTTACGGAGTTCTTCGATAATTTCGTTCTTGCAATCGATCGTGTGGGGTTCCTTGCGTCACTATGTGAACGAGGGGGGCCCCGGCTATGGTTTCTAACTAGCTTCAATCAATCGTTTGACATCGGGACTACCAAACTCTCTAAACAGATTTCAGAATTTGTTTTCAAAATCGTTAATGTTGAAAAAATACAAATTATCACTATTTGTTTCAAAGATTGATAGTCCCATTCTTCGTCTCAGCCACGTTTCGTTTGTTTTTCATCGAGAGATCTGCTCTTCAATTTTTTTTCTCTTCGCTCACGTCCTTGATATATTCTCCGATTCTTTCCCTCTGTTTCGCGTAACTTTAAGCCCGGAAACTACGTATTCCCCTCGGTTTCAGAGACAATTAACACTTTCGTCCCTAGAACACAACGACATGTCGAGTGTCGAACAGAATCAGGATACACACCGTGGAAATGACGAGAGTGTTAATCGCCGCGTCCGTGGAATCCACGTTTCGTCATATGTGCATCTAGTCCTTTTGTCCAGTATGCCCTCGTAGTTTACGCATGCTGCGCGATACTCGCAGATCCGTACGAAACACGAACAACAACCGACACGTGCAACACCAACACTGTACATCGTAGGTTTTTCCGATTGTGTTACCACGCGCGACGACGACGACGACGACTTGCATTTAGAAGGAGCGCGTTTCTCGGGAGAGAAGATGTTACCGTTTTCGTTTGAAAACGCAGTACATCGCCCCTCTTCTCTTCTTCTTGCCTTTCGAAGTCGAAGAAGCAAGTGGTAACAAAATCGTACGGCATTACCGTTTTGTGCCATTACGCAAGGAATTGCTGCAGAGAAATTTTCTCTCGCGGAGTGTCGCAACACACTTTTCACCATACGAATGGTAGGCAAAGACAGCTCGGTGTGCCTGTCCTTTGTCCGTGTGCTTTAGTATCGAAATAAATTCTAGGGGAGAACTTGTAAGAATGAAAGGGAAGCTTTCCTTTTTTTCTTTAACTCGGAGAGAAGGATATAATAGTCGAACGTTTTCTTCTTACGAAGTCAAATTATCAGTCTTTCTTTAATAAAGTTTTTCTGTAAAGTTGTTCTGTAGTTCTCTAATTTATTTTGGTGTTAGGAGTAAGAACAAGCACATCGATACTGGGCAGTTGTCGCCAGTATCGTGCGTTGATTCGTTCTTCGTTTCAACGAGTGTACCTCGGTCGTTCTACGTTACTGTTCGTACTCGAAAATTTGGAAAGTATCGAAAATTCCACGACGAATCCTAGGATACGTTTTGGAAATTCAATATTTTTCTTTAGCTCGTCGAAGACGCGAATCCTTTAGTGCAAGTTGTTCGACTTGTTTCGCGATGAAACGAAGACGGAAAGACGTAGAGATAATTGGAGATGAAGGAGAGACGTGTTGCGATCCTCCGTCGTTGCGAGCTCGTTTAATTGCGATAGGTTTAATCGTAGTAAAGTAGTGTAAAGGAACGATTCGAGCCGTTGGGAGATTACAGTTCGACGAAAGAACGGAAATTCATCCGATATTTTTAGATACGCGTACATGTTGTAATAATTCGACTGCGGATTCTTATGCAGTTTAAGAAATTCTTACGAACACGAAAGATCAAAGAGATAGATATTTATATGTCATTGTGCTGCGTATTATGACTACGCATTATGAATAGCTGTTTTAGGTATTTTATATATTTTTATATATACGTCGTACAAGCAATGCATTCTATGTATTTTTGCATCTTCTAATTTTCCACGAACGCATGAGAATCCGCATTTGTTATTACCAATGATATATGTATACATGTGGGGGTACAATCTGTCTTCAAACGAAGGGAAGGAACATTCGTCATTCATTGTAGATAACCATTTCTCTCTCTTAATTTCAACGTTGCAAGTAGCTGGCCATTTTTTCTAAATCTTCTCGCTCCTTTTTTCGAATCGATGGAAGAGGTTGTGCAAATGTTTACTCATCTCCGCACTTTTCTTCCCCCTCCTTTGACTTTCGGCACAATTTTCTTTCTTTCTGACATATATTGTTACATATACATATATATATATATATATATATATATTTATTTTCGATCTTTGGTAACATGTTAGAACGACAAGCGTGGTGCTCTTCGTTTTCTCTTCGCTTTGAAACGTCGTTCGTTTTTCCCTCCCCTTTTACGTTCTTTCTTTTTTCCTTTTTCTTAATCTCTTAAGGGCCATCATCATCATTTTTACGTTTGCCAACGTGCATAATTTCTTACACACACACACACACACACAGATGGAAGTTTCACACAAATTTATGCATGTTTATATAAAATAATGGTGGATACAGTTTCTCAAAAATTCAGTGAACCTTCAAGAGGTTGACTCATTTCGCGAGAGATCAACGTTTCTCTAAAAATTGTCCTTAAAAGATATATATACATATAAAATGGTGAGAAGGTAACGATGAAGTTGTCAGGAACTTTTCGTTTCTACCTTCTTCCTTTTTCTACGAGGTCTTTTGTGATAGTATCACGAGAAAGTAGAAAGAAATTAGTCGGCCATCACTCACGGGCTTACGGCGTGCCTTTTTCTCAAAGTAATTAAAAACCTAAAAAAAAGGGAAGGACATTGAATTAGCGATTAAATTGTTAGGAACTGTTCGACGCGATATTTTGATTCTTCCATCCTACGTACAATCTGTACATGCTACCGTTCAGAGTGCAGCAACTGGTGTGTAAATCGATAAGTCTCATTTCTTAGTGACGTAAGACGAAGTAAATCGTAAAGTGTAACAATGTCGGCGCATCAATTTCTGTACGAAACGTAACGAGACTCAAGCTTTCGAAATTTGGCGTTAAACTCGCGCCTACGTTCGCTGAGAAGAAAAAGAAACTGACATTTCTCTCTTGTCGACGAGAAGACGACACCGGAGAATCATGTGATACGCGAGACGATCTGACGACGAATACTGAATAGATATACTGACGAAAATGGCAGTACATGATATTTTTCTTATTAGAAACTTTCGATTCTACCTTAGCTTGGCTAGATAATTAACCAATTAATCGATTGGTCGACGGAGCGTTTTGTAAAGTTGAGAGGGACAAAGGGAAGAAGGGGAGAGGAACGAGCGACGTGATACGCTGGGATGATGTGTCAGGTTCTTTTGGAATTTGGAGTAGGCCGAGCGGAGAAAAAAAAGAAGAAAGAAAAAGCGGTGGCACGAAGGAATAAAACGTATGAAAGTAAGGATGAAACAACCACAATGTGATTTAGTATGTAAGCGAGAATAACCCCGTTAAAAAGAGGAAGTGTGTGTATGTATACATATAAAGACGATTTATATGTATATGTATGTATGTATATATATATATATATATATATAAATAAATGAATATAGTAGAGTACGGTGATGACAATGCGATGACGAAAAAGCACCGCATATATATATATATATATATATATATATATATATAGAGAGAGAGAGAGAGAGAGTTATGTATAACCCTATACACGAGAGTAAAATATTGCTACATTAAAATGTAATAATTATTATATATATATAAAGATTATATATATATACATATATATATATAAATATATAGTCATGTATATATGTTCATACATATATCGATATGCATATGTATATGTTTTATATATATATATATATATATTGTCTACCGATCGAGAAAGCGAAGAAATCTTTTTTTACAAATAATTTTATTTTTGAATGAAATACAATGAAAAAGAATAAAATTTCACTATATCAAAAAAAAAAAAAAAAAAAAAAAGAAAAAGAAAAAAAAAGAAAGAAATGTAACGTGTCTTCTTTCCCCCGGAAGCCGCCCTCCTCGCCCTTATTCGAATTGATTCTCGAAAATTGACATTCTTATGACCTCTCCCCTCGTTTTGCAATTTTCTTAACGAAAACCTCAACCCAATTTATCCCTTTCTCTTTTCCATTGTTAATGAAATTGAATATATTCCGAGGTCGCTCGAGTCATTAGAAACCAAGCGTTTCTTTCGTTTAGCAATTCCTTTTTCCCCAATCATTTTACATCGTTGAACTTGTTTCTTAACGCTTTGATTGCGAAACGAGTCTACAAGAATTCGTTTAAAATCTTTACTGTCATTTCTCTCCAACCAGAGTCTTATTTTTTTTTTATTTAGTATACAACGGCGATTACGATTGTACGATACACGATGATTTATAAAATTTAAAGGCACAATTGCATACTTTTAATATTATGAAATATTTTATTTATAAAATAAGATATTAATACGTTATTTTTAATATGTTATTTTTAATAAAATATTAAATTACTGCTTGGTATAAGGGCATATATAATCTTACAAATACAAAGTAAGAAGGGACGTTTGTAGATTTATTGTAGTTTTATGGACAAAGATTATCGTTACGAACAGCGACGAATTCTCGTCGAATACGGATGACTCGAGTGTCACGTTCGGTTCGCAGGACGAACTTTTCGAAAAGAGAAACCGGAATTCCAACCGGGGTCCCATCGTCCGCCGCGTTAATTATCGCAATTGGCTAATTGGCTCAATTGAGAAAGTTCTCGGTACGAGTTAAGATCGTGAATTTCTGCGGCCTAATCGATTCGAACGGAAGTATAAATTCTCGCTTCCAATAAAACCGCGTTATCAGACTGAAAAAAGAAAATAAGAAACGTCGGCGTTGGTTCTCTCATTGCACATTGAACGTATATTAAAACTCGTAATTAAACCCTGTACCAAAAGTCTTACAATTATATTAATACCAGTGAATTTAATTTCATCGATCAAAGATAAATTTTATCGTACCATCGTGCGAGTGGCTACAATTAAAAATTCAAGTTATCTCATTTTATCTTTGCATCTCGCATCTTTCTCTCGGATTTGATTAAATCGAAAAAATTCCAAAATCGAGGGACACGAAGCGTAAATTTTTATGGCTTCGAATTATTCAAGTTGGAATCATAATTTATTTTATTAACCGGCTACCGTTTCTCCAACTACTCTACAATACTATATAGCAGCCTGCGAAATATGTAAATACACAGTTCAATATCTTCTGGCAGCGAAGTTATTGGAAACACGGATTGTAAGAATCCGTGTGACCTGATGTAAACGAACGTGTGACTGCGTGCTTGGTACTTGGACATTATGTACGCTGTTGGGCAGTGTCGCTGAGAAACTCGGGAAGTTCAGACGTATATATTTCAAAATCCGTGTGAATTTAATAAAGACTAAAAATCTTTAAAAGGAATGTCGAGTGATAGTGAGAGTAAAGTTGTGGAAGCAGCGTGGAAGATGGTCGTGCAAAGGAAGAAGGTAAAGAGAAGCTCTGTTCTGGGAACATTTTCAGGAAAAAGTATGATACAAATGCGGAACGCACGCATTGTCACCGTGAATTTAAAACTGAGTATGCAAACACCACTGGTTTGCTACGCCATTTGAAGCATACGCGTCCAAACATAAGTACATGTACTAGAAAAGAATCTGAATCGATGTGAAATTTGTCGCATGTGCAAAATGATACGCGAGAGATTGTCGAACTGCCACCTCTCGATATAGTTGAAGACGTCGGCTTTAACGAATTATTTAAGCTAGTTCCCCAAATCTCAACTCTTTTGGGAATCTCGATAAATTCGAGAATCTCGAAATTTTCGCGTTCTAGAGCTATCAGAGTAGTGAAAATAATTCTTTTGAGGCTCGAATGCTTTTCTTGTAAAATGTATAAATAGAAGCTCGTACTTTTCACTCCGTGATGTTATAAACTTTCTCCTAATTTAATTATTCCGATGCAAGTGTTTCATATTTTCACCGTCGGTAGATTCTGGCGTCTAAATTAAAAATAAACTGTACTTGTAACGTCACAAATTGAGAAAATTCCAGAATATTTGTATCCTCGTTTCGTACGTGCACAGATATATCGTCGAGATATATTTATGAATCTGAAGATTCTGCAGTCGATAATCTCGAAGGCATCGTGGTAAAACTTTCACTCGCGTTTTATATTTTAATTGGATGAAAATCAGCTGCTCCGCTTATTAACAGACGTAAACGGGCGTTTATGATGCTCGCGATAAACGAGCAATTGTGTGAAAGCGAGACGTGGGCGGAATTGAATGTAATTGAATTCGAGTCGGGGGAGACTTGGATTTTTGAAAAATGTACCAACATCAAAGATCAACATATTCTTTTTTGAATTCAATGAATCTTCGTTTTTAAATTCGACGAAATCTCAGAACAATAAATGAATTATTCATAGAATTGTGTGCAGGACAAATGTATTTAAACAGTGGATAATAATTTTACAAGAAATGGAAATTGATTCATTTGAAGTTTCGTTCTTTCATGATGTTCTAACTTTTTGCTTCGTACTTCAACTTTTTAAACGAAATCTGTTCTTCGACGAACTGAAATTCAGCTATTAAAACTATTGTAGAAATGACAATATCGAATTTGAGGTTCCTGCCATTGAAAATTGCGACAAAGGGATTTTTCATACTTGCGTAATCACGCGGCTTCCTTTAATTCCTCTTCGTTCCCCTCGAACTTTCTAGTTTCCTTGTCGTTTTTCATTCAACCGAGTTTAATCACAATAATTTACAGCTATGCCCATCCGCGATGAACGTCGTATCGTCACGTGGTCCGATTTCCAAAATCGTCAAGCATGGAATTAAAAACCATGTCGAGCACTTTATCGACTTCCCTTTACGAATTTTGCAATACGAATCGGTCGCTTTTTCTTTTATCGCGATTTTTTCGTGATAGCATTTCGACACGGAGGTTTCATCATACCTCGACGTGGTTGCCACGATCACGGCTCGTAATTGCTTTTCCTACACATTCTATCCTCTACTCTTCTTTCGCGGAACCTTGCGTTATCCAGATTCGAACGGCTTTGTTTCGCGCGCTGGACGTCCTCGACGTGTAAAAATAACTTGATAGTTTCACGTAAACGTCGCGATACATCGTACACGAGATTTTGCTTCTGCTCCTCGGCGAGAGGTATTCCCTCATTTTCACTTGAAAATAATTGCTACTGAAATATCGACTTTTTTTCTAGACTCGTGGCTTGATGGAACTCGCAACCTTGTATTCTCTTCTTTTCTTTTCTTTTTTTACATAATTCAATTTAACACACGTGGCACATTTGACGCAATGTTTAACCTACAGGTTAATTTTCACGCAGAACGCTTTGGAAATTAAATTGTCGAACATTTTAATTTTTGGTGATTAATAATTTATGCATGTAAGAGAACGTTTGGTACTGGTTGCAATATTAATATAAAGCAGTTTTAATACAAATATCAAGTATGTCAATATCGACACATTAAATTAAGGAGTTCAGTTGTGAGTAGTTCTTCGTCTGTCCTGTGTAACTTATTGAAATATAATTAAAACTGAAAGATAGATAATTAAGAACTTGGCTCGCCTGTTAAATCTAAAACAAGAGTTATCTCGAATATTTCTATTTATAATATTTATATTTATAATACCGCACGTGTATAATATTTAATACCACCGTGCGTTCTGCGAATGTTCGCGTCTCGCAAATTTTCCACGAACTCGCGATTCGTAGCAGCAGAAGCTACAATTAGCTGCCGAATTAATTAACTAATGCCCGCTGGCGTAATTCATTACGTGCTGAAACAACCTCGCGTTATCGATTGAAAATCAATTCTCACCATTATCCTCGGACGAATCGTTCGTCTCGTTGGGCCATCCGTGGAGCAACGTGGCTGGCAAATAAACGTTTTAGAATATGAAAAACGATCGGCGCGGCTGTCCGTGGCTCATGAATAATTCACAGCAATCGGTCTTGCATTCTATATCTTTCGCTGGCGGTGGTTGCCTTGATTGAAGTTAAATTCGCATTCTAGCTGGAACTGTGCGTCGCGCCTCGGTTTTATTTACGCTCGTTCTTCATTTCACGTTTCTTTATAACCGGGATGTTCCAATTTTAGCGTCGAGTCGGTCGCGCTGGAAAACGATTGTAATTTTGTAATTGGAGAATAGTTGTAATATTTTTCTTTTTTTTTTTTTAATATAAATTTCGTTCACGAGCGTTTTGTAAATGAAATAAAATCATCGTGCTTTTGTAATTTTTTTTTTCTTTCTAATAAACTTCGTTCACAAGCTTTTTGTAAATGAAATAAAATCATCGGGCTCGTATTCCCGAGCTTCTTTTCTTTCTTTTTTTTTTTTTTTCATTTCTACTTATTCACGTGCTTCAGACGCAATTGAAATGAAACCGATCTAATGAGACTTGATTATTCTATCACGTATCGCGTATTAAACACACGTGTTATAAACGTTGCAACCTGTAACTAATATTATCAGTTGATAAATGGTGTCGATTAGCGAGTCCAGATACAACAATTATCGATAATTAAGAACTCTGTTGATCGGAATTGTTGGTAATAAGTAGAGAATTGCGAAGAAAGATGGAGAAAGGAAAAATACTTGAATACGATTTACAAAAATGTCGATCCATCAAGATGTATGTATCAAAACGTCCATGGTAAACAAAACGAATTTCCATTCAAATCCCCCTTTTACTTTAGAATTTCTCGAAAGACTTCCAGAATTATTTCGCATAAGACTTTCCATCATAAATTACATACGTATCTCGAGTATTGTTACAACCAATTAAGCTTTATTGTCCGTGAAATTTTAAGAGTTTTTCGTTCTGATGCCGGAACTGCATGAGATCCTAACGATAAAAGGAACAATTACAGTTCCGAGCCGTTTCGTTTCTTATGGTTTCTTATGGCACTTCGGGAAAGAGGGTTAATAGTTTTTAAAGTGGTATATTGCAATAGAAAGACGCGTTATCGATATCATATCGGAGCGTTATCTTCGTGAAACATGGCTGTATCGTTTGCGGCTTATCAATCAGAAGAAAGGCAAACAGCCGTGTTGATCCTTTCGGTCTGTAATGTCAATAAGCGAATTTAATAAACACTCCTTATGTTTAATCTATGGATTTGCACGAGTAATCCGAATTACTTTATCGTCTTTTATTGCAGTGAAAATAAAACGACAGGAAATTTCGTGGATATAAAAGAACGAAATACGAAATATATCTGAATTGTATAAAAAAAAAAAAATACTTATAGTACTGTGGGATAATCGAAAAATAGATAATCTATTTCCTTCGATGGAATTTCGTTGTGTGTCTGTTGGGGCATAGTGAGTATAATTGTTGGAAATCGTGTGTTGAATTTCAATGGTCTTTGATAAGAATACATATCGCACACTATATATAGATAAAATAATAAAAACTGTCGCAATGAAGAATGTAACAAGTGGTTGTGATAAAAATATACTTGCTCTGATATCAATTTGTATTAATTTATAATAAATATAAATTAATTTTTGTTAATTTATAAATTATAAAAATAATTATAAATATTATTAATATAAATTTATATTAGTTTATAGATTATAAATATAATTTATATTAATTTCTAAATTATAAATATTATATATATTGTTAATATTATAAATTTATATTAATTTATAACTTATAAATATAATTTATAATTTAGAAATTAGGATTGCAGGAATCTGTGTGTCACGAAATTTGCTTAGAAAATAAAACAGTTCCTGCTAATTATCAACCATTTAACTTTCACGGGATTCGAATTTGAAATTTATTTGTTTATTTTTTCGCGACAATCAAAATATTATGATTCCTGAAATGAAAGTCACGATTGCATTAGTCGATCTGCAGGATGAAGTGGGAATTTTATAAAATGTCAGGTTAAAAGAAATCAGCATCGCCATTTCATTACTTATACTAGGCTGCTTTCAGTTATGCGCGAATGAAATATTACAGTCCCTGTCCAATAAATCTTCAAGTCTTCTTTCAAGGTTTCGAATCGAGGGGGAGGGGGAAGGGGGTAGACTGCTTAATCTTCGGTATCTTTTCGAATAACTCGCGTGGCAATTTGACAATCCATCGATCAACCTGTCTCTCCCTTTTTTCCAAAATATTTCCTTTTCGTTGCAAAATCACACAAGGTTTCTTTACTCTTGGTGTATTTCATTTTAATTCCATCATTCTTTCATATGACACGCATAATGTGATATTCTAAATGTTAATTTCAATTGTTTAGCGACCAGTAATTGCACAGCACTGAGATTTTTGAAACGTAACAAAATCTCATTAGTTTGCCTACACTTCAAACGAAAATTTATATCAGATTTTGCGAAAGAATTTGGAACCTAACCCTTCTACTGTCAATTCAATTATCTACCAACGTTCTTCTTTAATTATACTCTGAAAAATACTAGCTCCGTCTAAAATGTTCTCGACGAAACGTAAATATGGTCGGAAATATTCAAAACTATCCTCTCCTACACGCGAGTCGAGCTAAAATTGCTGATCTTATTTTCTCGTCTATTGCAAACGAACGCAATTTTATTTTATAGTTCGAAGGCTTGGGTGTTTTTAAATGCTTACGTTTCTACAAAAAAAAAAAAAAAAAAAAAGAAAAAACGAAACGAAGTGAATGAATTGCGCATGAAAATATTCGTCGATACAACAATGAACAGAGTCGAAATTGAATAGATTAGAAAGGCCGTGATCGCCGGCGGTGTCCTCGCATTTTTATTTAACCAGCCAGCAGGCAAATGAAATCGCGATGCTTGCCAGCGGGCATAATTTCCACGAACTCACTGGCTCGACCCCGTTCTCTAATTGATCGATCTCTAATTAACTCTCCGATCGCGGTGTATCGCGATTTATCCGGATCGATCGAGAGGGAAACTTCTTCTTTGTTTCTGTGTCGTACGTCTCAACTTTGGGAAATTTACGATTTAGTTTTCCTTTCTTTTTTTTCTTTTTTTTTGCGTGAAAATTGGAATTTCATGGAATATTTTATCAGAGAGAGTCAGAAAAGATTTTCTTCTTTTTCGTCTTTAATTCTTCTGGCAACTGTTGGTTCTGCAATCATTGTGTTTTGAAGTGGTAGATGTTGCGTGTGAAAGTTAATAAGAACCAAGATCGTGTGTTATTTTGCATTTATGGGAAGTTTGATAGTACAATTTTTCTACCTAGGTTCCTCTTTCTAAATTTCATTGACAAAATTGACGAATTTCCATAAAAATCCGCAGTCAGTTCACATCAAATCACTTCCCCTTCGGGAACAACAGACATATCGAAAATGTTTTAACTTCCACTCTTAGGTAACTTCACTTTGTACATCACGCATGTACATTCTATTAGAAATTAATCCACAAATGTCAAAACAGAATCAAATACTTCCATTCACACCGATCTTATCTTCTTTTTAACAAAGTTCATTCCGTTGAATCTCGGTAACCAACCACACTTTATCAGTGTTCCCATCGTGATTGATTGGAACAGAAGACAGGATTAAGCAAAATCTCTGATCGTTGTTCTAGAACAGTGACGGCGAACCTTTTTGAGAAGTAGATCAAATTTTGTTCATTATTTCTTTTAGTACTAACTCGTGGGTCACTAAAGTCAGTGGCGTCACTTGGAAAGGGGTAGGGAAGGATGATTAAAAACTACTCTTCTTTGATTCTCACTTTTATAATCCTCTGAAAAGTTTACGTTTCCTTTTTGTTTTACAACTTTCACTTTTGCAAGTGAAGAGCAAGAAATAAACGACGTAAAAGGGGTGACATCATGCCCAGTCACCCCTGCACTATACGTTAGATATATAGATATATACTTCATTTCTTAATATTTTTTTATTGTCTGTTCTCTCTTTTATTACATAAAAAACCTAGCAAAGCTACCCATTCTGAGAATGGGATCTAGTGTGTTTTCCAGTGTTTATTACATTTCTGTTTAATCGTAAGCGCTGTATAAAATTTTTTGGACACAAGTAACTCGTGTAACATTTAAGGCTCAAAATACCTTATATGTACGCGTAATTAAATCCTCCGTAAAACACAATTATGCATTTATTTCTCACTTTTAAGCCCTTGTAATTTTCTTAACATTTTTTGAAAAGGGGGTTTTGAAAAATAATTAAAATTCTTTTATATATATATATGATGATAAGTTTATAAAAATGAACGTCAGTGTCTGACTCGCAGGTCATAGGTTCGCCATCATTGTTCTAGAACGTGCAACAGCGGAGCAACGTTCTTCTTCTTTCTTTATTTTTCTTTTCTTTCTCTTGGTTTACTCTGGCTCTGGTGGAATGTAAAAGATAAGTGGAACGTATAGAACAGAGGCGAGAGAGGTTTCTTTTTTAATGGACGTGTCGTGTAGACACGCGGTGAAGAGACGCGTCCAGGTGCTGGAAAGAGTCGGCAGAAAGAAATGTCGTGTGATTATACACGACGTGTTTCCCGACGTCTATTGAAAACGACCGACGTATGCAAAGTTGGCCACTGGCTTCGACTACGAATGCCTGCCAATGCACGTACGATAGATAGACACAAATTATGATCGTGCAAGAGCCATACTCGCGAACCGAGTCCTCGTGCTTCGATAATCGCAAGTTTGGATCATGTCCTTTCTCTCGGTGTTATTTCCAAAGTGTTTTTAAAGTCCTTGCGTTCAAATGAACTTGAGAAACGAAAGATACGTTTATATTGTATAAAATTATATTTTCATACTTGATACGTTTACGTTTCTGCTTTCCTTTCCTTCCTTTCGGTTTCTTTTGTCGAGTATTTGAAATTTTACGTGACGTTTATCTTCGTTGAGTATCTGCAATATATACTATACGTTTTATGGGAAGAGTATTGGATTTGTCATAGATTTGGAGAAGAAGGATATGTTGCGTTAAAGTCGCTTTCATAATCTCAGGATTTTGCAAAGTATTATAATATATAAAAGTAAGTCGATTACCTCCTCTGTACTGAAATTTCAGTTTCCCCGAATTAGAGATTTTATTGTAAATTAAATTTAAATGACTGACAGCCACTATTTAAACGATAAAAATGATTTGTCTATAAAATTTCCAGATTTAAATTTTGAAGATCTACAATGACGCGTTTCTACAGATTCGATTAATTTTTCGTCAAATATACAAATAAAATGCTTCATTTCTCTGATACAAGTTTCATTATTACGATATTTATTAAATAACAGTTTATCAATTTTCAATTTCCACTAATGATATTTATCAATATAATATTTATAATATTTATATTATATTTATAACATTTATAATATATTTATATTATATTTATAATATTTAATATTTATTAATCAACATTATAATATTACAATATCTCGAAATACAATAATTCGTTCGTGATTCCATTTTCGTCATTGTCACCATTCCTCCCCCCCCCCCCCATCAAGTCATTTCGTCACATCAACCGTATTTCGTATTTCGCTTTTACTCTCCTCCGAACGATTCGAGGATTTTTTCACCTATTTCTTACGAAAACGTGCAATACCGCAGCGCTCGAAAATATCGCACAATCACGTTCGATGGTCAGAAACGAAGTGGAAACAATCGATTTGTACGAGACGAGGGAAATTCAGATGGTTGGTTATTGTTTCTCCGCGATGGGCACCGTTCTCTAGGCAAGGCTATTTCTGTCTCCTCGTATTTCAACTCGAAACCGGACTCGTGGCATTAATGAATCGCTGTTTGCCCCGCTGTTGTTGCATCGTGCTATCTTTTTCACGCGTTTCGTACGCTATCGACACGCGTTCGATCGATTGGGAGATTTTCAGCTTCCTCGATACTTCTGCAGGAGTTTGTTAATTTTTCCAATTAACGTGTAAAGTCTCCCTCTCTTTCTTTTCTTTTTTTTTTTTTTTTTTTTTATTAAATTTTATTACTATGTATTTATTTCTTTTTAATTAAATTTAAACGAATTTCGTCTTTTTCGAGTAATAATTCAAATTCAATTAGATTTCGTTTGACTTGAATTCATCGATTGCAATTAGATCGAATGCCTTCTCTGAGAAACAGCGATAATTAAATTTCACTCTTGAAACGTTGCGAGCCTCCTCCAGCTCTTTCTCGTCTCTCTTCTTTCCCAAATACGTAGCTTTGGAAAATAATTTCACAGACTTTGTGCTTTTTCTTCGTTTTCGAATGTTCCTCTTTCCTGCGGCTAAGATCGTCGGTATAAATAGTATGTACAGTATGTATAGCGATCGCGTAAATTGAACCATCGCTTTCAGCTAGGAATGCGGCGAGAATTGGCTTGACCTGCAGTCCACTGTTTCATATTTATCGCCAATGTTCACGGCAACCGTACCGTAAATGACTGCTGAGAAATGCCTGCTATTTAGCTCGTGGAATTAATGCCGGCGAGAAAAAAATACATTCAGTTTCCTTTGGAAAGGAGAGATTTAAGGGTGAGATTTAAGAAGAGATTTAAGGGTTTTGTGGCGCGAGCCAATGCCACGGAACAATCCCAGAAAATACTCTTTCGTCCTTAAAATTATTAATAGCCGATTACACAATGATTAAACCGATGTTTCTCTCGCTGTGTTTCAGAGTGTTCCCCGGTATTTACATTTTGCGAGATGTTTCAATAAACCGCTTTCGCTAAATATCTTTGATATGCTTTTAGATTCGTTGGGAAGGTATTAATAGCGTTTTGAATTTGTCTGAAAGTATTAATAGCGATGATTAACACGTTTCAAAGTGTTCTCCAACATTCGCATTTCTGGAATTTCTTTTTCTAAATTGATTTTTGTTTGTCTGTCGAGGAAGATTTATTCAAGTTAATTAATATGAATATATGTATATATGGTATAAATAAATTTTTTAATTGGAAATTAAATGTAATGTTTGTACTGTATATAAATATTATATTTATTATATATATATATATATATATATATATATATATTTATCATATTTATTATATTGTAAATTTACATTTTGTAAGAAGTTTCGACAAAACGCTCGAATAGCTTTCGCTTAGTTGCCGTTAAATTATCTTTGGTGTGTTTTTAGATTTGCTACAAAAATAGACGAATATACAATCGCGACAACTTCAGAAAGTTTTACATATTTATGTCTCGTAAAATTTTTATGACAAATTTTTACAAATGTTGCCAAGTTGTTAATATTTGTAATTATCTTGTAACTTTGGTGCATACTTTTAGACTCGTGACGCGATCGTGTTTAATTAACAGTGCTAATGAAGTTTTCTGTGAAGATGTTTCACATATTTCTTCTCATAATACTTTGGCGAGGATGCTGCTAAGTATACAATAGCGATCGCGATACACAGTCGTCGTTTAATGTTAACGAAAATATAAACGTTTTATTTTATAACATATTCATAAAAAGTTTCTGGAAATGGTTCACGAGCAATTGTACAAAGTGATGTTCATAGCAGCTGATCTCGATTTACATTATTATTATTATTACTCACAGTAAAAAACTGTTTCAGGTGAAAGGTTGAATGGTTTCGACGGCCGTCGTATCTTGATGTCAGAGTTTTTTCGTCAAGGTCAGTCAAATGTGAAGGTTTCGATTTCGAAAGAGTTGTAGGGAGGTATATCCTTTAATAAATCGATGCTCTTGCTCTCCATAATAAAGAAGCGTATGTTGAAAAAAATTACTAGTCCAGGAAATTCAATTTTATGTAACTAATAATTCGTGTGAAAGTCAAAGATAACATTGGCATTGACATTCGCGTTTGTCTGTCGTACGATATTTGATAACAAAATAAAATATAATATAAAACAATATAAAATAATAATATTTTATTATAATTATAATGTAATATTTTTCAAAATATAATTAAAAAACTGTTTCACGTGTACCATGAAGCATCGTTTACATCATAAATATCATTATAATTCAGAAACATCAGTCACGATATAAAATTTAAATCGTAATTATTATTGTATCACTATAATTTGTAACTATTTTGCATGTAAATTGTATCTTTTTATATTACGCGATATATAATGTCATAATAATTTTGCACTCAAAAGTTTCCTACACGTTACGTAGAAATCCAGTTTACCAACAATTTAATACTTCTTTACAGAAAATACTGAATTACATTGATTAATGTATTAAAACACACACACACACACACATATATATATATATATATATATATATATCACTCAGCTAAGTAAGAAAAAGAAAAAGAAAAGAATACAATTCAATTCACACGCTTCTCGAGATCATTCGGCCTTCGTCTGAAACATTTTCGCGCAGCGTGAATCGAGATTAGGCGAGTCAGTGTCTGCTTATTAAATTCAAATCGACGTATAACAAAATAACACAATCTTCTTGGATCGGCTCGCTGTGACGAGGCCCCCGATTAATCCTCAACGAGTTCGATTACGCGGCGAACAGCTCCGAATGGATAATTGGACGCGAAGGTCGCTCGTGGCCCGCGAAGGTTGCGCGTCGAGATCTCCTTAACCGATGCAACACACTTTTCCAAGATGGTGAAAAATGCGAGGACGATCGCAGATATACACGCGTTATTATCGTTCTTGGGTGTCTCGTTATTCAACGTCGTGCCACTTTTATCCTTGAATCTGGCCGGCCGGTCGGTTTATTCGCTTCCGTCGCGATTATTGAAACCTCTTCTTCTTTGTTTCAACAAGTGCTTTCGTCGGTTTGACGTAACAACGTTGTTCCTTTTCATTTCTATCGCTTTCTTTTATCTTTCTTGATG